>CP092873.1:68507960-68870151 GCA_030710605.1 Cordylochernes scorpioides | reverse complement strand
GAATTCATATTTCTGAGCAAAATTTTTGAATCCAGTAGAGTTAAAAGGGGGTCCATTATCCGAAACTAGAGTTCTTGGAATTCCATGAGTCCTGAAAATGGTTTTCAACTGCATGATGGTTTCGGTTTCTCTTTTGCTTGATAATTTCCGGATTTCAACAAACTTTGAGTGGTAATCGACAACCAAGATGGAACTGGTTCCACTCACCTCCATGAAATCTACAGCAATTTTTTCCCATGGAAATTCAGGGATTTCATGAGCTATTCTTGACTCCTCAGGATTCTTTCTTGAATATTCCTGACATGTTCTGCACTTTTCCACTTCATTTTCTACTTGTGTTATCATGCCGGGCCAGTAAAATGCTGATCTTGCTTTTTCTTTGGAAGCTGCTATGCCCTGGTGTGATGAATGAACAACCTGCAGGATTTCTTTTCGAAGAGTCGATGGCACCATGATGCAATTTCCTTTGTAAACAATTCCGTCACTCACATGAATTTCATCTTGAAATTGCCAGTAGGGTTTTGCTTCATCACAGACCATAGTTTTATATTTCGGCCATCCATTCTTCGCATACTCTATTAGTTGTATCAAGGTGTGGTCCCCATGAGTTTCCTTTTGTAGTCTCTTTATTTTTTCATCTGTGGTAACCAGCAACATGTGCACTGATTCAGTTTGACCTTCTAAATAGCTTGTGTCCACCTCATCTTTTAATGGATCTCTAGACAGATGGTCAGCTACAAACATGTTTTTCCCTGGTGTAAACTTCAAAGATATTTGAAATCTCATGAGACGTAAGACCATTCTTTGCAGTCTTGGGGAAAGCTTTTCTAAAGGTTTCTTAACAATACTCAGGAGAGGTTTGTGGTCAGTTTCCACAATAACATCATTTCCCCAAATATAGTACTGGAAGCGTTCACATCCAAAGACTATAGCCAAAAGTTCTTTCTCTATCTGTGCGTATTTTCTTTGAGTTGCATTCAGGCTGAAGGACGCATACTCAATTGCTTGTCCCCCTTGCATGAGCACTGTACCAATACCATATTGGCTTGCATCAGATGAAATGGTGATTGGCTTGGTTGGGTCAAAAAATGTCAATATTGGAGCATTCGAAACCATATTCTTGAGTTTTTCAAAACAATCATTTTCTTCGCCTCCAAATTTCCATTCACTCTTGTTGCTTATCAATTTCCTTAGAGGTGCAGTCTTGTCAGACAGATTAGGAATGAATTTGCCAAGGTACGTTACCATACCTAAGAATCTTTGGACTTCAGTCTTGTTCTCAGGTCTTTTCAACTTTTGTATTGCCTCTGCTCTTGAAGCTTGAATGGCTATTCCATCTCGAGTGATTATATGGCCTAAGAAATTTACTTTGTCGACAGCTATCTGCTGCTTCTTAGCATTGAGCTTGACATTATTTTCTTCCAACCTTCGAAGAACTGTTTCAAGGTTTCGGTTGTGCTCTTCCATTGTGTTTCCATAGATCAAGATGTCATCCATATAGCAAGCAGTTCCCTGGAGACCTGAAAGAATATTGTTTATGCATCGCTGGAATACCTCCGATGCACTGTTCAATCCATAGGGAAGTCGCTTGAACCGGAATCTTCCAAAGGGAGTCGCAATGGTGCACAGGTTGGTGCTTTCTTTGTCTAATGGGACTTGCCAGAAAGCTGATGATGCATCAAATACAGAGAAAACTGTAGCACCTTTCAATTCAGAAAATATTGTTTCAACTGTTGGCAGAATATAGCGCTCTCTCTGAACATATTTGTTCAGTTCCCTGGGGTCCATGCAAATTCTGACATCTCCAGAAGGTTTTTGTACCACTACAATAGGGTGTGTCCATTCGCTTGGTTCTTCAACTTTTTCAATAATGTCAAGTTTTTCCATCCGTTCCAATTCTGCTTTAACTTTTTCTCTAATGGAAAAAGGAATTTTTCTGCTTGGAGCAATAACTGGAGTTGCATTTTCTTTTAGTCTAATCTTGTGTTCAATTGGCAGTCTTCCTATGCCTTCAAATATATTTTTGTGCCTGTTCAAAATTTCTTTTGCTGAATTGTTTTGCTCTGTTTGGACAGCATCACATTTCTTAATTAGTGAAAGCTTTTCAATAGCTTCTATTCCTAAAATTGGTTGATAGTATCCATCAGCAATGAAAAATTCTAGACTTTCCGTCTTATTTTTAGTTTTGCAATTTAGTGTGGCAATTCCTTTTATCTTGATTTCATGTCCTGTATATGATGTTAGCTTTCGGTTAGTCTGAAATATTTCCAAACCTTTCATTTGTATGGTGAATGTGTATGGCAAAACATTTACTTCTGCTCCAGAGTCCAACTTGAAACATATTTCCTTTCCATTCACTATGATGGATTTTTTCCATTCCAAAGTATGGACTACTTTTGCTTCATGTATTGACCATACAGTTTCTTCTGTTTCATCATTCAGACTTCTGATAGCTGAACTTTTACAGAAAGCTGCAAAATGATTCATCTTTTTGCATTTGGAGCATCTTTTACCCCATGCAGGACAATTTTTTGCTCTGTGGGACTTTCCACACCTTTGGCATTTGAATTCTTTTTCAGATTCTTGTTTTTGTTTTGGACTGTGTTTCTTTTCATATTTTCTTATTTGACAAATGTTCTGGTTGTTCTGCATGATCTTGATCTGTTGCTTGCTTATTTCATCTGTTTTGCACATTTCAATGGCTTTTAGAAGAGTTAAATTGGGCTCTCTTAAGAGGCGTTCCTGCAAAGCCTTGTCTTGTATTCCATACACAATGCGATCCCTAATTAAACTATCCTTTTGTGATTCAAATTCACATGATGTGGATAATCCTTTTAGTTCTGTTATAAAACTATCGATGGATTCACCATCCTTCTGGGTCGCTGAAAAAAATTTGAATCTTTCAAAAATGACGTTCTTTTTAGGCTCGCAAAAATCATCAAATTTGTTTATTACAAGATCGAAATTTTCTGCTTCATCTTCTTTTAAATGAAATGTGTTGAAAACTTCCAAGGCTTCTTCGCCAATAAAATTTAATAAAATGGCAACTTTCAGTTTATCAGGCTTTGTGGCTTTTTCTGTTGCTTCAAGATAAAGCATTAATCGCTGTTTGAACCTTCGCCTACAAATGCCACCATGTTGTTTATGTTGTTCTTGTGTCTATTTGATCACGCAGAATGCAACTGAACTAAGTATTTATTTATTAACATTGTTATATATCTAAGAGTGTTTACAAATCGAGTCTGCACATTAAATATTAATTAATACATAGCAATAACGCGCCATCACAAATGAAAACACCAAAATGCGAATGTTTCTTTTCGCAAATAAATCAAACTTCTACTAACTTTACTGCGATGAAAAAATATATTGGGAGGGCTTGGCTCATCAGTGGTGAACCCTCCCAGTGGTTTCGCCAATTTAACCTACCAAACCGCTTCTTTAGAGCTCTAATACTTTATTGGATCATTCTGCTTACTCATCAGTGGTGAAACCTCCCAGAGAATGTTCCAATAAAGTATTAGAGCTCTAAAGAAACGGTCTGGTAGATTTAATTGGCGAAACCGCTGGGAAGGTTCATCACTGATGAGCCAAGCCCTCCCAATGTATTTTTTGATCGCCGTAAGGACAGTAGAAGTTTGATTTATTTGTGAAAAGAAACATTCGCGTTTTGGTGTTTTCATTTGTATTAAATATTAATACGTGTTGAAAATATATATTCTCCTTGTCTACTTAGCCCTTCCCTCACCAAGTTCTTCACTTATCATATATGCCTCAAATATACTATTACAAAATAGTTAAATATTCATAAAAAAAAAAAATTATAAAAATCTAATTTCTATTATTTAATTCCACCCAGCTCCCCTCTGGACTTCCATTGAGGCCGCCACAACAAAGACTTTCTCACTTTAGCAACTGAAGCGATCTAGCGAGCAACTCAAGTAACTAGCGAGCGACCTAAGCGATCAAAGCGAACTTTCAAAGCGATCTTGTATGATCTGAGCGATCTTTGAAGCGATCTTGTGATCTGAGAGATCTTTGAAGCGATCTTGTGTGATCTGAGCGATCTTTAAAGCGACCTTATGATCTCAGCGATCTTTGAAGCAATCTTGTGTGATCTGAGCGATCTTTGAAGCGATCTTGTGTGATCTGAGCGATCTTTGAAGCGACCTTATGATCTGAGCGATCTTTGAAGCATCTTGTGTGATCTGAGCGATCTTTGAAGCGATCTTGTGTGATCTGAGCGATCTTTGAAGCAATCTTGTGTGATCTGAGCGATCTTTGAAGCGATCTTGTGATCTGAGCGATCTTTGAAGCAATATTGTGTGATCTGAGCGATCTTTGAAGCGATCTTGTGTGATCTGAGCGATCTTTGAAGCGATCTTGTGTGATCTGAGCTATCTTTGAAGCGATCTTGTGATCTGAGCGATCTTTGAAGCGATCTTGTGTGATCTGAGCTATCTTTGAAGCGATCTTGTGATCTGAGCGATCTTTGAAACGATCTTGTGTGATCTGAGCGATCTTTGAAGCGATCTTGTGATCTGAGCGATCTTTGAAGCGATCTTGTGTGATCTGAGCGATCTTTGAAGCAATCTTGTGTGATCTGAGCGATCTTTGAAGCGATCTTGTGTGATCTGAGCGATCTTGTGATCTGAGCGATCTTTGAAGCGATCTTGTGTGATCTGTGCGATATCTGAAGCGATCTTTTGAGACCAAAGCAATCAAGCAAGCACCATGGGGGGCTGCTGCGGCAAGAAGAATAGACGTAATAGGTAAGTGGATTTACTACACTTTATAGTTAAAAATAGCTTAGAATTAGAGAGAGAAGAAATTATACTGACTTTATCAAAACAACAATTATAATCTTTCGAGTAAATGTAAAAGTTGAAAGCCGCAAGATCACTGAAGAACATATGCAAACCTATCACAATATCAAGAAGAGTACATACAAAATAATTTAGCTCTTCCAATTATCCATCAAATTAATTTGTAGATATTCTAAAAGATCCTTGTAAATGAAGAAGAACTTTACTTTTGACCTAATTGAGAGTTTTAAAATAGTAATGTTTTTATGGCGATATAACTGCCTATTAGTTTTGTTTAATCTTCTAAAGGAAAATTTCAGAGGTGTGTTAACAGGTAGATTTTATTATGTCGCCACAGGTTTAATTATTGTTGAAATATCCCGTCGCAGGAGACTATGGGTTAACACACAATCTAGTATTTAGTTTAAGGTATGTCTTCAATAAGACTTAGAACTGGCTGTCGTTCTAGACGTGTTCGTTGAACGGTTAATGTTCTAGCTAATATATGGTAAATGTGACGAACCCATTATGGTCTGTATTATACCTAGTATTAACTATCAATTGAAAAAGCCCTGTACGATTTATAAGTAAATAAAACAAAGCATCAAGGGCTGCGTTTCTTTATTAAAACAAATATATACGAGCTTTCGGGCACATACGCCCTTCTACAGGAATTAATAAAACAGTAATCCAACTAGTTTGAAATAAGATTTGTTTATAAATTTAACGTGCATATCCACGATACACGTGCATTTCAACTTGCAAGGTATCCCATCAGACATGTGATATCTTATACTGTGATTGAATTATTTTTATCTTATTTTATTTAAGTCTATTGAATTATATGCTTCTGGTAAATCAATTCTGCGATTTATACTGCTATATAGTTTGGACACTATTGCTTCAATTATTAATCTTATTTATTATTAATTTTATTCATTCTGCCCCATTAGTCATAAAATTAACACAGTGAAAACATTAACTAAAAGAATTTATACTCATTGTTCTTTAAATCAATACAAAACGCAAGAAACGCAAACCGTTATCAATAATTTGACATCAGCTGGTTATCCCAAAACATTTATTTTAAAACATTTCTATCAGGCACAGGTCACATCTAACATGTCACAAAAAACTAAAATATACAGGCAGAATTGCTACATCCCATATTCCCCGAAATCCATCCACATTTCTAGAACACTAGATAAATATGGAATAAAAACCTTTTATAGCAACTCTCCCAACTTATCAGATATCTTAAGAAACCCGATTACAAAAAACAGGCAAACCGAATATATATCAAGCAGAAAAGAGGTAATTTATTCTATAGAATGTAATAATTGTAATGCCAAATATGTAGGAGAAACGGGAAGAAAATTGCATAATAGAATCATTGAACACAGAAGAAACATAAACAGAAATGACCCATTATCATTAATAGTACAACACTCCAATTCAACAGGACACACATTTAACTTAAATGAACCTAAAGTACATTATAACAATATTAATAATAAATTTCAAAGATTAATAATTGAAGCAATAGTGTCCAAACAATATAGCAGTATAAATCGCAGAATTGATTTACCAGAAGCATATAATTCAATAGACTTAAATAAAATAAGATAAAAATAATTCAATCACAGTATAAGATATCACATGTCTGATGGGATACCTTGCAAGTTGAAATGCACGTGTATCGTGGATATGCACGTTAAATTTATAAACAAATCTTATTTCAAACTAGTTGGATTACTGTTTTATTAATTCCTGTAGAAGGGCGTATGTGCCCGAAAGCTCGTATATATTTGTTTTAATAAAGAAACGCAGCCCTTGATGCTTTGTTTTATTTACTTAGTATTAACTATAGAAAATACAATATAACGCGGCTGATGATTGTAAAACGAAAATTGCAAATATACCGCGAATGTTTCTTTTTTAAAAATCGAAATTTATTTTCAAAGAGAAATAGCGACATTTCTAACTTTAAGGATGAAGTATGGAAAGGTGAAACATGAAGAGTAATGGCGAACGGAAAAATAAAAAGTGTCCAGGGGCGGGAATCGAACCCACACCCTTCTGCTTACCGGGCAGGTGCCTTGTCCACTCGGCTACCCTGGACGTATTTTTCCGTTCGTAACTAATACTTAAAGTAACATTTAAAATACAATATAACGCGGCTGATGATTGTAAAACGAAAATTGCAAATATACCGCGAATGTTTCTTTTTTAAAAATCGAAATTTATTTTCAAAGAGAAATAGCGACATTTCTAACTTTAAGGATGAAGTATGGAAAGGTGAAACATGAAGAGTAATGGCGAACGGAAAAATAAAAAGTGTCCAGGGGCGGGAATCGAACCCACACCCTTCTGCTTACCGGGCAGGTGCCTTGTCCACTCGGCTACCCTGGACGTATTTTTCCGTTCGTAACTAATACTTAAAGTAACATTTAAAATACAATATAACGCGGCTGATGATTGTAAAACGAAAATTGCAAATATACCGCGAATGTTTCTTTTTTAAAAATCGAAATTTATTTTCAAAGAGAAATAGCGACATTTCTAACTTTAAGGATGAAGTATGGAAAGGTGAAACATGAAGAGTAATGGCGAACGGAAAAATAAAAAGTGTCCAGGGGCGGGAATCGAACCCACACCCTTCTGCTTACCGGGCAGGTGCCTTGTCCACTCGGCTACCCTGGACGTATTTTTCCGTTCGTAACTAATACTTAAAGTAACATTTAAAATACAATATAACGCGGCTGATGATTGTAAAACGAAAATTGCAAATATACCGCGAATGTTTCTTTTTTAAAAATCGAAATTTATTTTCAAAGAGAAATAGCGACATTATTTTTCCGTTCGCCATTACTCTTCATGTTTCACCTTTCCATACTTCATCCTTAAAGTTAGAAATGTCGCTATTTCTCTTTGAAAATAAATTTCGATTTTTAAAAAAGAAACATTCGCGGTATATTTGCAATTTTCGTTTTACAATCATCAGCCGCGTTATATTGTATTTTAAATGTTACTTTAAGTATTAATTACAAACGGAAAAATACGTCCAGGGTAGCCGAGTGGACAAGGCACCTGCCCGGTAAGCAGAAGGGTGTGGGTTCGATTCCCGCCCCTGGACACTTTTTATTTTTCCGTTCGCCATTACTCTTCATGTTTCACCTTTCCATACTTCATCCTTAAAGTTAGAAATGTCGCTATTTCTCTTTGAAAATAAATTTCGATTTTTAAAAAAGAAACATTCGCGGTATATTTGCAATTTTCGTTTTATTAACTATAGACATTATTTTTTCTTTTTTTTACTTATCCCTAGTACACGTGGTACAGGCCATGATAATCATGGTGGGTAGTTAACGACTGCTTTTACTGTAAGCGCACCACATGTCTACACATGTGAAAAGCAGTTCGACTTTGCACTTACAAATGTGCCAGAGCCTTGTTTGGTTACTTGCACTCGCTGGTAGGGTTGGACTTTTGCAAGAATCGGGGGCCATTGGAGCATTTTTCTTTTTTCAATCAGAAAAAAAAGTGTCCAATGCGGGAATCGAACCCGGGTCGTAGTGGTCGAAAACCAAACGGTTTAACCAGTCTTCTACCGACCGACATTATATAACAGCGCTATGCCTCTCTAGGTTCACGAATATACTTCCCCAACAACCTTATGTTGTATTTTAACCTGTAAATCGGCCCTTGCCACTTCACCAGCGCTTAAACACCTGTTTGGTAAATTCGACCGATTCCATAACCCCTCTCGTAGTAGGTTATGATCTATTTTGTTTAAAGATAATATATCAGTGATATATTATTACTTTGCTCTGTTTTGATTCGAAACGAATCGAACTTTTTTATCATCATCTTGTAGATAACAAAATGTTTGTTATATAATGTGCACGTGTGCAAGAATTGTAAAAAAAAATAATAAAATAATTAAAGTAGCATAAAAATGGTGTATCTTTCATTTATCTTTAAATATATCTAAATATATATAAAGTGCAATTTCTTATAACTTTCACAATTAATATTCAACCTATAATAGAAATGTATCAGGTTATGAAATCGAATCGCCCCTATATTGATTAGGGCCATAGCCCGAAACCATGTATATGTGGCGACCGCACTTTGCTTCAGCGAACTGGGACAAAGCTTCAAAACACATACTGGCAGAAGCTTGGCGAGCACGTGTTGGGAGAACACTTCACTACGCATGCGCGGGCGTCATCCAGAACTTTCTAGCGGCTGGCTTCTTCCGACACTTGATCTGGCTACTCAGCGGTAAACAACAAGGCTAAAGCAGACGGCCGTTACTTCAACCGTTGCTTCTTTTCTATTTATAATTTCTCTTGCTTTAAATAAATTAATTTTAAGTAGAACTGCTCTTCACTGAAGGTTAATAACGAGTTTACAAGGTGGGAAGAGGAGCTTCTTTTTATTAGCATGCACACAAGCTTTCGGACATATCGTCCTTCATCAGGTAAGAGTAATAAACGCGCTGAGGATCCATATATACACAAAGCTGAAAAGAAAATTTTACATAACTGCAAAAGATAAAAGTATTTAAAGATATAAAAATAAGAATCAAATATGCTAAAAAGAATATAGGAATTAAATGCTAATAAATCTGGACTAAGTACATATGCACTATGAATGGTGTTAATCAAGGGCAGGTAAATGCAACCTATGGCTATTCACACAACATATGGTATTGTTCTGGTATATCTATATGCCTGTTGATGCTGTTTGTTTTTATTAGAGGCATTTGTGTCAATAAAAACAAACAGCATCAACAGGCATATAGATATACCAGAACAATACCATATGTTGTGTGAATAGCCATAGGTTGCATTTACCTGCCCTTGATTAACACCATTCATAGTGCATATGTACTTAGTCCAGATTTATTAGCATTTAATTCCTATATTCTTTTTAGCATATTTGATTCTTATTTTTATATCTTTAAATACTTTTATCTTTTGCAGTTATGTAAAATTTTATTTTCAGCTTTGTGTATATATGGATCCTCAGCGCGTTTATTACTCTTACCTGATGAAGGACGATATGTCCGAAAGCTTGTGTGCATGCTAATAAAAAGAAGCTCCTCTTCCCACCTTGTAAACTCGTTATTAAATTAATTTTAATTATAATTTTATCAGCAGCCTTTCCACAAGCCACACCAGCATATCACAACAACCATCCTACATATACAAGTTGGCTCTCGTCTGAATTTGCCAAAATTGTTGTTGTGGTTCATTCTTCACTAGTAACGATTTTTACCAGGGTGATAAACATAATACATCATTCTGATGTATAATTAAAGTGAGAGATCTCTAGGTACATATACAGTAGAACCTCCCTGTAAAGGACACCTAATTGCAGAGCAAAACTGTCCTTTAGGGAGAGGTGTATTCTTACCGGAGAGTTGTTAAATTGTAAAAAATGGTAATTTTGCAAATTAAAACTGTCCATTGTGGAGAGGTGTCTGCTAAAAGGAGGTTCTACTTTATATATATATGGAAATTTTGTGGTGTGAGGAAATTAATCTATAAAAATAAGGGTCGCCTCTCCTGTAAAAATAATGCTGAAACTAAGTGCCATCTATTGACTGTCTCCACAACCAAGCAGACTCAGGTCGGTGACACAACACCAACTTTAAAAAACAGAAGTGACCAACTGGAGACCATGGTTTCGGGCTAATGGCCCTCTTCAGCCCTTGGCAGACTTTATTTCGAGACATCCACAGGGGATCTAATGAAATCTTCACAATCTGCCAAAGAGGTGTTAGCTGGTAAGAGTGACTAGTACAAATATATGGCCAAAATATAAATGGAAATGTTGATGGGAAGAAATTGATCTATAAAAATAAAGGGCGCCTCTCCCGTCAAAATAGATGCTAAAACTTTTTTTTTTTGCTTATCCCTAGTACACGTGGTACAGGCCATGATAATCATGGTGGGTAGTTAGCGACTGCTTTTTTTACTGTAAGCGCACCACATGTCTACACATGTGAAAGCAGTTCGACTTTGCACTTACAAATGTGCCAGAGCCCCGTTTGGTTACTTGCACTCGCTGGTGGGGTTGGACTTTTGCAAGAATCGGGGGGGCCATTGGAACATTTTTTTTTTTTTTAAACAGAAAAAAGTGCCCTAAAACTAAATGCCATCTATGGCTTAGCCAATCTACAGATAAACACCTCTTTGGTAGATTGTGAAGATTTGATCCCTTGTGGATCTCATGGAATTATGTTCACCATGGGCTGAAGAGGGCCATTAGCCCGAAACAATGGTTTCCGCTTCTCAGTTTGCCAAAGTTGGTGTTGTGGCTTGTCCCCACCCCAAGGCAGCTAGTTTATGGAGACGTTCAATAGATGGAGCTTAGTTTTAGCATCTATTTTGACGAAAGAGGAGACCTTCATTTACATATGTATATATGAGAGGTAGATGATGGAGGAGCTTGGTTGAGGAGGCACTCTGCCTGTGGACTATTCCACCTGACATAATTCTGTATTCTTGTAATGTTTGATCAGCATTTTTATAAATATCTGCAAAACAGTAGAACCTCCATTAGAGGGCACATCTCTCTACAAAGGAGAATTTTCTTCTCTGAAATTAACATTTTTACTAATAGGACGCCTCTCTCTGTAGGACATTTTCACTTTGTAACTAAGTGTTGTCTCCTTTAGAGAGAAGTTCTACCATATCAGTCAGGAAATGATCTGTTTCAATGATTATCATCATACACTTGATGGCCCACTCCTAACTTTACTTCTTCAGATTGGTTTCTTTTGATGCCACCTCCAATATTCAAGTATTCTTTGCTTTTCAAATCAAGTTCAGACATTGCCTGTATTTCTGCTGTCCCCATAATCCTATGCCCACATACTTTCCTTAAATATATTGAAGCGATGCAGCAGAGAAGTAGAAGGGAAGAAAGTATGCAGAGGCCCCGTCCAGGAAGTGTGGATTGACGAAATTCCAGGGGAGGGGGTGGCAGACAGTGGGAGGCAGGGATCAGCCGAGCCCAGCTGGTGTCGCCGTGAAGGAAGCCGGCCGGCTGCCGGGGATTGGTGTGTGCCGAGAAGACTGTCTGGCAGAGATAGCAGTCTGGGGGAAGAAGTCTGTCTGGTGACAACGGGATATGGACTGACCGGGAAGACGGTAGCGGAGAAGGATCCCTCTAGTGGCGGACATTGAAGGCAAGTTAATCTTCTACTGTATAGTTACTTATATCCCTTTCAAAGATCTGGTAATAAATCCATAGTACTAAGCTGTATCCAAAACGAACTCACATTGTCTTCTCAGTAAACCTTGAACGCAAACATCGACGGCTGAGAAGCGTCGTAACATTTGGTGTCAGAAGTGGGGTACAGCTTAGTTAATTTTAATTGAAGATTTTATTTTGCGCTAATTTAAAAAGGAAAATGGAAAAACTAACCGACCTCGAAATTGAAAAATTCACAAAATTGCTCAGACTATTAAGCCAGAAAGTAGATGAGCTCGGAGAAAACTTGGATTCTCGGTTGAGCCGACTCGAGCATATTCGGAATGTCAAACGTTCTGCCACACCCATGTATTGCGAAGTCAAGTTCAATGTACTACCGCCAGAAAATCCTGATGGCTTTTCAAAACCAATCACAGCAACCAATAGCCCACGTATTCAATGTCTGAGGGGACAAAAGACGATCCCAGGTGATGAAGATCCCGACAAGACCATCACAACAAAGATCATCACGTCAGGAGACGTTGTAAGTGAACTGTCAGAATCTACGCTAGAAGATTCTCCCGTGATCCAGAAGTCCGAAGAGTGTCGACAGCAGGAAATGATCCAGACTGGTTGTGTAGCGGAGGAGGGTGAGCTGATCGCCTCCGACAACGGCTGTGGCACGAGTGTTTTGTATAAAATCAAGCGGACGGAAGGAGAATGCCCTCAAGGTGATATACAGAGCGAAAATTCAACCCCTGGTATTCTTTCTGAAATACTCCATGAGAACAGCAACGATCTTGGCGAGCTGCACTGCGACAGCGTGGCTGACTTCAGCGACAGTGTCAGGCTGTCAGGGACTACAGCGGCGATCCAACTGGACGGGACGGAGCTGGATGCTCCGTGGAAGTGCGACAAGGCTAAATGGTCGAAGCACCCTGAAGTTGGAGCCGGCAACCCGACTGAACGGGATAGAGCATTGGACGCTCTGTGGAAGTCCGACGACAATGTCTGTGACGCGGAAGTCGCGCGCAATGTGTCAGCGCCGTCGTCTGCAATGCAAGCTGAAAAGATGTGCCAAGAATGTGTACCATTCATCTTCGTTCCTTCGCCCGACAAGGTGCAGATAAAGCAGCCACCGCCTAGGAAAAGTTCTCCCGATCTTGAGACTGTCACGGGATCCGACACCTCCAGAAGGTTTAAGAAATTCACAGCCCTGTGCGTGGTCGGCACTAAGAAGCCCAGGTTTGAAGGGTTTGGAAAAAGAGAGCCTCTAGAGCAAGAGAATGTGAAACCTAAAGAAGAAAAGGGAGGCCACGATATGGACAGCGTGGATCAGGTGGACGAATCCACTGTAAAGATCGGCGATCTTAAGCCCCGTCGTGGAAGGAAGCGGCGAAAGCGCAACACAAACGATCACAACCCTTTGTACATTGCGGCTACAGTGTGTTCACAAGGAGAATTCAAACTATCAGATGGAAGCATCGTAGGCAGTGAAATATGGCCGCCATCTTGTGGAGAACCACCGCCCTGTGCTAGACAGCGAGACCAATCAATGGCGTCGGCACTGGTTGAGAGTGGAAGGAAAGCCCGAGTTGAGATGTGGTTCTGCAAACAAGGGTTGGTGTTAACCCTGCCGTTACGCTTCCGGGAGGCTGACGACCCTTATGTGGCCAGAAACGTCAGGGAGATCAAAGGGCCGCCGATCAGCGCCTCTGGTGAAATTAGCCTTTTCGGGACGAAAAGGATTGAGAAGGGGGCAGTGAAGCGATGCAGCAGAGAAGTAGAAGGGAAGAAAGTATGCAGAGGCCCCGTCCAGGAAGTGTGGATTGACGAAATTCCAGGGGAGGGGGTGGCAGACAGTGGGAGGCAGGGATCAGCCGAGCCCAGCTGGTGTCGCCGTGAAGGAAGCCGGCCGGCTGCCGGGGATTGGTGTGTGCCGAGAAGACTGTCTGGCAGAGATAGCAGTCTGGGGGAAGAAGTCTGTCTGGTGACAACGGGATATGGACTGACCGGGAAGACGGTAGCGGAGAAGGATCCCTCTAGTGGCGGACATTGAAGGCAAGTTAATCTTCTACTGTATAGTTACTTATATCCCTTTCAAAGATCTGGTAATAAATCCATAGTACTAAGCTGTATCCAAAACGAACTCACATTGTCTTCTCAGTAAACCTTGAACGCAAACATCGACGGCTGAGAAGCGTCGTAACAATATTCATCATAGCTTCGCCTTTGCCAGTCCCAATCCTGAATGAAAAAGGAGGAGGGGGAGCAGTAACAAGCTCACTAAAAGTCCTGGGCTGAGCTGGCCCGACTGATAGTACCCTGTAAGGTCTTCTGATCCAAGGATACAGGATGAGCAGTGTTTGTACTTCATGTTATGAGCGGCTGTACATGGCCTCTGTCCCTCATGTCAGAGGCGGCCATTTTATATAAGTCAGCCTGCTACTGAGTAGTGCTCCCAGTCTTAATGCAGATGCATTCTACTTCACCCAGTCATGACTGTTGTCACCCACCCTTTCATCATAAACCTTTCTAAAATGCCAGCTTTGCAGAACAGCAAAATGCAATATAGTAGAGTGGTCTGAACAGCCAGAACTGCTCGGAGGTTAAGCTATTGACATTCCAGCCATTCTATATTTCTTATTGCAGTAGAGAATATAGGAAATTGTTTTGATTTGGAAAAATAGAATAAAAATTATCACAATGTCTCACCAGATGTCTCACAGATTTGGTTAATTGAACTTACTAGTGAGTAATGATAAGGCACAATTAGATTATTCTATATACAGTTACGAGCGTCATTCCTCATCTCCTAATCAATCAGTCATCAGTTTTCATCTCTGTCACCGTTTGCTTTTTTTGGAATGGCGCCCTCCTATTGGTTGGCTACGGTCACGCCACCTTTGCCCCCCCCCCCCCCCACTCGCCTTTTCGTTTATGTAATTATTGTGTTGGAGCGGGGTCGCTCCTTAAATAAATGCATATATTAGTTAATAACCAAATGGAATCCTCTCTTTCTTTTTCCCTGTAAGAGACGCCTACGGAAGCCAACAGTACATAGACAGATAAAGCACATAGGCTATAGTTATTAACTAATATATGCATTTATTTAAGGCGCCAATTTATAATTGTAACAAATAGTATTTGAATAAAAACATTCAATCGGGTAAAACACGGGCGTTGCCCGGGTCATTCGGCTAGTAGATTATAAACACAAGGTAATAAAATCCAAATAAATAGTGTGTAATGTTTCTGTAACAACGTTGTTACAGAAACGTCACCCACTATTTATTTATTTGGATTTGGTCTTATTACCTTGTGTTTGATTTATTATGGTTGGCCAATATCTTTGTAACAAGCTAAATCAATGTTTAGGTGATTTTTGTTCCACTAGATGGTGATCTGCCATCAAAAATGCTTATGTGAGCGGTCAGGAAATGCCATTTTTGTTGTAAATATCAACATGTGACCTTTTTTTTTCTTCTTATTTTTTCACATGTATATAAGTCAGACCAAATAAACAACCTATCATTATCACTGCAGCATCTTAGTACACTTTTATTTTTTAGCAAATCTTTATTCTCTTAGTAAAGTCTGATACAGCTTTTTTGTTGTTTTGCGAAACGCCAAAAAGTGACAACAACAAATCAATGATGATGATAACCTGCGTCTTGCAGATTAACATTTTCATAGAAACATATATATATATACATATTTATTGCTAGCTATATATCACCATCTTCTCTCTTCAAATCTCACAGGAGGTCTCCTCGCTCGAGGTGGGTTCCGCCTTAGGACAGGACCCTCCTCTTTCAAGGCCTCGGGGTCCAGCGAGCGAAGAGGTTCCAATGACTTTCCATCGTCTGTATCACTCTGAACCTCTGAATCTTGATCCGACCGCTGGCTAGTTAGTCCTGGCGACATCGACTCCATATAACCTCTGTCTCGTACAACCTCCGAGATTATGGCACTGGGACCTGCTCCTCTTGAGTGCTCGGGTTGACGCTCTCCATCTCCACTCTCATCTTCCTCACCATTCCTCCACCTTTTTCTAATTTGATCCCTGTGATAGGCCTTTACCTGTCCGTGGATCAAAATGGTGTAGACTCTAGTTCCCTTCTTGCCCACAATTTTTCCTGGGATCCATTTATCACCACCTCTAAAGTTTTTACACCACACTAAATCATCTATCTGGAATTCTTCCAAATGGGTTCGCCGATCATACTTCATTTGCCTGGCTTGCTGGTCCCTAACTCTAGATGCCAAGCTGGGATGTATCAAGGATACTCTGGTTCGAAGCGCACGCCCAATAAAGAGCTCTGATGGAGTCTTTCCCGTTGTCACATGCGGGGTGCTTCGATATGCCAGAAGAACTTTTGATAAGGTGTCTTGAATGGTATCCCCAATTTTCCTTTTATTTTTATCCAGGGCAGTCTTAATTGTTCTAACCGCTCTTTCAGCCAAGCCATTACTTTGCGGGTGGTACGCCGGGATCAATGTTTGTTTAATTCCATTTCCTTCCAGAAAACCTTTCATTTCACTACCAGTAAACTGAGGTCCATTATCAGATACAAGTTCCTCCGGTAGACCATAGGAAGAAAAAAGTCGCCGTAGTTGCTCAATGGTTTTGCGTGTGGTGGTCTCATTGGGATGGCTTCGATCCACTTTGAATGACTATCTACTACTATTAATAAATTAATGTTTTCCTTATTTGCAAAATCAATGTGAATTCTTTGCCAAGGTCTGGTTGACCATTTCCAGGGTTGCCATTTTCCTTTATTTGGCCCATCCTGGGATTGCTGACAGCTTCTGCACTTATTTACCAAAAACTCGATTTGGGTATCTAGATTTGGCCACCAAAAATGTGATCTTGCTACAGCCTTCATTTTGTTCATACCGGAATGAGTCTCATGAAGACAGTTCAACATTTTTATTCTGAGAGATGGTGGAATGACAACTCTCATTCCCCAAACCAAACACTCCCCATCTACAGTTAGCTCAAGTTTCCTTTGAAAATAAGGTCTGAGGTGATCAGCCACCTTTTCAGGCCAGCCTTGCTGAGTATAAAATTTGGCCAATGAGAGCACTTCGTCTTTTTCAGTTTCCGTGGCAATTTCCTCTGCTGTGATCGGCAATTCTTCCACATAGGATAAAGCATAGACATTATTTAATCTTGGAATTTCTTCACAGCCCACAGGAAAACGTGACAGAAGATCTGCATTCCCATGGTCTTGAGTTCTTCGAAATTTAATATCGTAAGTATAAGCTGACAAAATAAGCGCCCAACGCTGCAATCTTGAAGTAGATAAGGTGGAGATTCCTGATCTTGAGCCCAAAATGGTCACCAATGGCTTATGGTCTGTAATAAGAATAAATTTTCTTCCTTAAATAAATTGATGAAACTTGGTAACTCCATATATAATGGCTAGAGCCTCCTTCTCAATCTGAGAATAATTTTGTTCTGCTTCCGATAAAGTCCGTGAGGCAAACATAATCGGTCTCCCCTGGCCTTCTATAATATGTGACAACACAGCGCCCACTCCAATCTGCGATGCATCAGTGGCCAAACACAATGGCAAAGTCGTATCATATGGGACTAGCACCCTCTCAGAGGTAATGCTGTTCTTGCACTTGTCAATGGCCTCTCCACATTCCTTTGTCCAAACCCAAGGACGTTTTTTGTGAAGAAGCTCATGAAGAGGCTTCAAAAGCTCTGGCAAATTGGGTATGAACTTCCCATAAAAGTTAACTAAACCCAGAAATGACCTTAATTCAGAGATATTCGTAGGCGTTTTGGCCTTCTGTATTGCTTGTACCTTATGATCTAAAGGTCTGATGCCCTCTCCCGTGACAAGATGTCCTAAATATTCAATTTCTTTTTGCAAAAATAGGCATTTTTCTTTCTTTAGTTTGATATTATACTTCGCCAAGCGAGCAAATATAGTCTTCAACAACGCCAGATGTTCTTCAATTGATGCTGTGGCTATAAGGACATCATCAATATAACAAATTACGCCTCCTATACCCGACAAAACCCTATCCATTACAGATTGAAAATAACTGGGCGCATTTGCCAATCCAAATGGCATTCTCTTAAACCTGAACAGCCCTTTATGAGTATTTATCGTTAGTAACGGTCGGGTGCCTGGGTCCACCTCTAATTGCAGATAAGCGTTCCTCAAGTCCAATTTAGAAAAGTATTTTCCCTTGGCCAATGTGGAGAATAAATCTTGCTGTGTGGGAAGGGGATAGGCCGCAGTGTCCAAATATTTATTTAGAGTTACCTTGAAGTCGCAGCAAATTCTGATCTCTTTATTTTTCTTCGGCACTACAACCACTGGAGTGGCCCATTTACTGCTCGCCACCTCACATAGATAACCCTTAGCCACCATTTTGTCTAATGCTTCAGTAACTGCTGGCCTAATGGCGAAAGGCACCGGACGAGCCTTATGGAAAATTGGATTCACATCACACATGTTTACTGAAAATGTGAAACCTTTTATTAGTTCAGTTGTCTCCACAAATAAGGCTTGATTTTCCTTCAAAATTTCCTCAATGGTAATTTCCACAGGCATATGTTTTACCGCGAAACAGCCCAATTTCAATCTATTTATCCATTCTCTTCCCATCAACGCCCTCTTTTCTCCTTTCACCACCAACGCTCTAAGTTTGTAAGTAATATCTTGACACTCCACTTTGACATTGATTTTACCCAGAATGGGTACCACGGTACCATCATAAGTTCTTACAATAATACTCGCTTTTTCCAATTTCAAGTGTTGAAGACTATTTTTAAAATCCTTTTCTGATATCAGTGTTAGACCACTACCCGTATCCATTTCAAATTTAATAAAGTTTCCTTCTACTTTTAACTCCATCAGATAGGGAGGGTCACTTGATGCAAAATTAATTTTATACTCAGGTATCGTCACGCTTATAATTTTCTGGACATACTTTTCCTCCTCTTCTTGGTCTCCTATCTGATGTATATTTCCCGGCTGATTCTGATGTTGCCTTAGATTTCTTCTACTGCTCCAACATATTGAGGCAATGTGTCCTTTTTTATTACACTTAAAGCATATCGCCTCCTTAAATCTACATGGTTCTTTGTGCGGTTTACCACAATGTTTACATTTGCCATTCTGGAAATTTGATTCAACCTTGCGTTCAATCCTCAACTTATCTACACAATCTTCACCCTGCTCCAAATGGAATAATTTTGTATTTTTCTCAGCCGCTTCCATAGATAATGCTATCTCAATTACTTTAGCTAAAGAAATGTCACCCTCCGACAAAATTCTATTTTGTATTTTGGCATTATATAACCCACAAACCATTTTATCACGTAAAGAATCCTCCAGAAAATTTCCAAAGTTGCATGAGGAACCCAAACGCTTAATTTCCACCAAGTAATCCGAGATGCTTTCTTCCTTTAATTGCATTCTTTTAAAAAAAATGAACCTCTCTACTACAATTGAGCACTTTGGAGAGAAGTGCCTTTTCAAGATATCTATTAGGTCATCAAAAGTTTTATTTTTAGGTAGAATAGGACTGCACAAATTCTTCAAAACACCATAGGTTTTACTTCCCATGAGGGTTAAGAGATAAGCCTTTTTCTTCTCATCCCCTGCCTCCTTCAATATGAGAAACTGTTCCAATCATTCATAAAACGTTTCAAAAGTTTCAGTTTCTTCATTATATTCCTTAAATTGGTAACTAGCCATTTTATTTCACTTTTTTTTTTAATTTGCATCCTAAAACTTTGCAATTTTAGTCTTTTAAAAATAACTTTCAATTATATGCAAAAAAAAAATCAAAGATAATTTCTAAAAATATTTACTTCAAAATTCGAGGGTACTTACTCTTATATCCTCGTCGCCAAATGCAGCATCTTAGTACACTTTTATTTTTTAGCAAATCTTTATTCTCTTAGTAAAGTCTGATACAGCTTTTTTGTTGTTTTGCGAAACGCCAAAAAGTGACAACAACAAATCAATGATGATGATAACCTGCGTCTTGCAGATTAACATTTTCATAGAAACATATATATATATACATATTTATTGCTAACTATATATCAATCACCTGCTGGTCTTTTCTAAATCCTACACGCCATTCTATATAGTTATCAGCGTCATGCGTTCTTAATTCTGTCACTGTTTGCTTTTGGTTCAGTGGTAGAATGCTCGCCTGCCACGCGGGCGCCCCGGGTTCGATTCCCGGCCAATGCATTTTTTTTTTTTACAATTTCTAAAACTCATTTATATATTATACAAGAATGACATCCACGGCGCCAATTTATAATTGTAACGAATAGTCTATATTAATAAAATGGAAATTTCATAAGTGGTGTTCGCTAAAAACTTTCGTTACAATGCATCAATTTCGACCAAATTTTCAACATTTATGTAAAACGAGATGGAGCAGGTTTTGCTTAACATCAAAATATTTTTCCTAACATTAACATGCGTAACTTCGCTGTTATCGATTAAATACAAAAAAAATCAACAGAGTTAATTTTATTTATATAAAATACAAAATTGAATTTCAACAGAGTTAATTTTTTTACATACTAGCTAATAATCTCAATCTAAAAAAATATTCAAAACAAGCAATTTTAAGATAACACCATATGTAAAACAGTCGGCCAAGAAAACAACTTCCCTCAAGTAAAACCCGGGCGGAGCCGGGTACACCCGCTAGTATTTGAATAAAAGCATTTAATCGGGTAAATCCCGGGCGTTGCCCGGGTCATTCGGCTAGTCGAAGATATAAGACCCTGTTTCCCCACCTCATTAATATTATCTGGGGGCTCTTTTTATGACAGACATGGAAAAAGCCATCAAAAAATTGTGTCAAATTTTTAAACCATGTATACAGTAGAACATCCATGAGAGGACACCTCTCTATAAAGGACAGTTTTAATTTGCAAAATTACCATTTTTACTATTTAGCAACTCTCCGGTAAGATGACACCTCTCCCTAAAGGACAATTTTGCTCTGCAACTAGGTGTCCTTTACAGGGAGATTCTACTGTACTTTAAATTGGAAGATTTTGCACTTTAAGCCTAACTTATCTTCTTTATCTGGTACAACCAAAGAAGCCCTTTAATCCCATAGGGACACCATTACATCTAGGCCAGTCACAAGCTGCTATTTTTAAAATGTTATGGAAATAAACCATTTATCTGGCATACCAGCTATCTAAAAACATACATCCTTAATATGGCCGCTTTAGGCATCCTACAACTTTTTTTTTGCTTATCCCTAGTACAGGCCATGATAATCATGGTGAGTAGAAAAAGGCTACTGCTTTTACTGTAAGTGCACCACATGTCTACACATGTGAAAAGCAGTTCGACTTTGCACTTACAAATGTGCCAGAGCTCCATTTGGTTATTTGCACTCGCTGGTGGGGTTGGACCTTTACAAGAATCGGGGGCCATTGAAGCATTTTTTTTACCAGAAAAGTGCTCAATGCTGGGCATCAAACCCAGGTCATAGCAGTCAAAAACCAACGGTTCAGACTATCCTTCCACCGACTCCCATTACAACTTATAAAAATACAAGGTAATAAGACCAAATCCAAATAAATAAATAGTGTGTGACATTTCGGTAACAGCGTTGTTACCATCTTAAGATAAAAGTGCTGAATGAGAAAAAATATCACAGCATGTTTTAAATGGTTACTGTTATCAAGTGAGTAAACAAGATAGCAGATAAGAAGATAGTTTTCTGAGAAACCTAAAATATTATTCTTAGAATTAAAAGTGGAACCCACTTTTTTTTAGATATAATTAAAAGCATATCAAAACATCACCATCCTTCAAGAAATCGCTCTTTCGCAAACACAGGGTTCACCACTGATGAGCCAGGCCCTCCCAATAATTTTTCCATTGCAGTAAGGGCAGTAGAAATTATTTTATTTTAAAAAGAATCATATGGGTCTATAATAGTATCGAATGCATCATAATATAATTATAGATTATAAACACACAGTAATAAGACCAAATTCAAATAAATAGTGTGGGACATTTCGGTAACAGCGTTATTACTGAAACATCACACACTATTTATTTACTTGGATTTGGTCTTATTACCGTGTGTTTATAATTTTTTTATAAAAACATCAATAATTACTCGTTACAGTAGAACCTCCATGAGAGGACACTTGCGCTAAAGGACACTTCTCTACAAAGGACAGTTTTCATTGCCAAAATTACCATTTTTACTATTTTGCAACTCTCCAGTAAGAGGACACTTCTCCCTAAAGGACAATTTTGCTCAGCAACTAGGTGTCCTTTACAGGGAGGTTCTACTGTATTTATTTGTTTTTAAATATAAAAAAAAGCATTTCTGCTCAAATAGAAGAAACTCATTTCTGCAGCTACTGGTGTCAACATGCCTCCTAGTAAATCAAACCACTAGGTTGGGTCAGGATAGGTTAGTTTTAGATTGGTTAGATTATGTTAAGTTGTTTTAAACATGGAGCCATATTCACAACCATAAATAGACCTAGTGCATGTTTTCATGTTACGAAGGCTGTTCAATAAGTAAGGTAAAAAGATAAAAAAAAAATAAGACCTAATCCAAAACCTATAATCCAAATTGTGCTTTATCATAAGGTAAAAAGAATATAGATGATGACAAGAAAATAAGATCTATTCCAAATAAATTAATAGTGTGTGACGTTTCAGTCACAGCATTGTTACCATCATCAGAAAAAAATAATTTTTTTAAATATATATTTTTAAATTCTTTTTTTCTGATGATGGTAACAATGCTGTTACTGAAATGTCACATACTATTAATTTATTTAGATTAGGTCTTATTTTCTTGTAGCTCTAATCCAAATTGTGCTTTACCATAGTTGGTGATACCTATCTCCCTGATGAAGGAGGTTCCTTTATTTGATGTCAAACCTCTGCTTTCTAGAAACTCGCAGCGTAGTGATTGATTCTAAAATGGATAAACATGAATTTCACACAAGCTGTTATCCAACATTTCTTATTTGAATGTTGGTAAACTTCCCAAATTAAAGCCGAGCTGAACCAAGTTCACGGAGAGACTCAGCCCCATCATATTTAAGATCATTTATTATTGGATGAATAAATTTAAACGTGGCCAAAAATCAATGCAAAATGAACCACGTCCAGCCTATGGATGTAACCACGGTGGAAATGGTATCAAAAATGTATTGCATTGTTATAGAAGATTCGACGAGTGAGATAGCTGAGACCACGAGTATCTCATTTGACAGGGAACACCATATCCTTCATGTAAAATTACAGATGAAGAAGCTGTATGCAAGATGGGTGCTGCGATTGCTTACAATGTGGTGGACAGACATTTTGGCATCATTTGTGACAGTAGACGAGACCTGGATACATTGCCACATACCAGAGTCCAAACAGCAGTAGACAGGTCCGGGTGAAAGATCTCCAAAGAAGGCAGACTTGTGTCAGTCAAAAAGATGATAGCCACTGTTTTTTTGGGATTCCTAAGGAATAATTCTAATTGACTACTTCAAAATGGTGAAACAATAAAAGGAGATAGTATTATGAAACACTTCTGGATTTATGAAAGGAAGAATTACATGCCAAACGTCCGAGATTGGCTCGGAAAAAAGTGCGATTTCACTACGATAATGCTCCTCCCCATATATTGAATGTATGTTGAAGAGTGAAAGCAAGACGACATGTGACGTCATTTTAGTTCCTGGCGCCACCGCCTGGAGGAGCCACAGACAAAAACAAGCCACCCTAACCTTCCCCATGTAGTTGTTTTGTTTTGGTATAACGTCTTATCTTTTACCTAATAAATACTTACTTTAAATACATTTTCTCCTCTTTTATCTGCTTACCACAAAAGGTTATGGGCCCAGCACGCTTCCACTGCGTGGAATAAAAGAAGAAAATAATTAAATAAAGCAAGTAAGTGAATATTCAAATATTTCTTCCTATTGACTACGCCATAAGCTCGCAACTAGGCTTAAGAAATTACCCCACGTTTTGAAAATTTTCTGTAATAGTGTAATATCGTTTCAAAATGTCGGATAGGTTTGAATATATGGTAAATAAGTTTGATGGGACAAATTATCAAATTTGTAAATACCAAATAGAAATAATTTTACGTCAACAAGGATTATTGGATTTAGTGGAAGGCATAGATGTTAAGCCTGAAGAAGAATCCCAAAAGGAAGCTTGGAATAAAAGGAATGATAAAGCAATGGTCATAATCTCGACGGCCATTGTTTTCAAGCAATTGGAACATCTAATTACATGTGATACTGCTCAGAAACAGTGGACAAGGCTCAAGTCCATTTATGAGCAGAGATCTACTACAAGTTTGCTGGCTATTCAACAACAATTTTATAGCTATAAAATGAATGAAAAGGATGCTATGTCAAAGCACATATCCAAAATTGAAGGGTTGATTAAACAGCTCTGTGAATTAGGAGAAAAAGTGAGTGAAGCTGCTTTCATGGCAAAAGTACTTGGATCTTTGCCATCTAAATATGCTCATTTTTTAACTGCTTGGGATTCTGTCACACAAACAGAGCAAACAAAAGAAAATTTGATTGCAAGACTTCTTCAAGAAGAAATAAGGTTGGATCAGAAAGATCAACAAGATGATGCAACAGCTTTTAAGGCAACAGCTAACTACAATTGGAAGAAAAACAAAACATGCAACTATTGCAAAAGACCTGGTCATTTTTGGGCAGAATGTAGAAATAGACTGAGAGACCAAAAGCAGAAAAATAAGAACTCTCTTCAACCAGAAAACAGAGACATGAATAGATCAAGAAAACATGAAGACAGTGGAAGGAGTGCATTCATTTGTGAAAATGAGGTTTTGTCTTCAATCAAAGATGTGTGGTACCTCGACAGTGGTGCATCCGAGCACATGACAAATCGAATAGACTGGTTTTCAGAATTCAATGAACTTGATGAAGAATACCAAGTCAAGCTAGGAGATAACCATGTCATCAATGCTTCTGGAAAGGGAACCATTTTGATCTCATGTTATGTTGATGGTGAATGGACAAAAGGAATATTAAAGAATGTGTTATATGTGCCAGAAATTCATAAAAATCTCTTCTCTGCCGGAGCAGCAACAAATTTGGGAAATAAAATAATAACAGAAAAGGAAATCTGTAATATCTTCATGAATGACAAGAAAGTTGCCTGTGGAACTAAAGGATCAAATAACTTGTACACAATGCTATTCAAGGTAACACATGAAGCTGAAGCCAATACTGCAAATGCGTACTCTCTCACATGGTGGCATCGTCGATTAGGACACATCAATGTGGACACAATCAGGATGATGGCCAAAAATGGACAGTTTAGTGATCTTAAGCTGAGAGAAGAAAAGGATTTCTTTTGCGAGGCCTGTAAGTACGGAAAACAACAATGCCAATCATTCCGCTCCATCGAGAATAAACAACAGTATGAGGTAGGTGAATTAATTCATTCTGACCTTTGTGGCCCAATGGAATCTCAGTCATTATGAGGATCAAATTACTTTCTTCTTTTTAAAGATGATCAAAGTGCATACAGAGTTGTTTACTTTATAAGGCATAAAAGTGATGTGTTCACTAAATTCAAAGAATTTGATGCCCTAATTTAAAATCAGTTTGGCAGATCAGTTAAAATTTTCAGAACTGATAATGGAACTGAATATGTCAATCGTTTTTAGATTATTTAAGAAAGAATGGCATAATTCATGAAAGATCTGCTCCTTATACGCCCCAACAGAATGGCTTTGTTGAAAGAGATTTAAGGACTATTTTAGGACTTAGTCGATCAATGCTACATGACTCAGGGCTAGAAAAGAATCTGTGGGCAGAAGCTGTTAACACAGCTGTCTATGCTCTTAATAGAACACTTTCAAATAACGAGAAAACTCCTCTTGAACTTTGGAGTGGCAGAAAGTCAACTTTCAAACATTTCAAAATCTTTGGTTCTGAAGCCTATGCTAATATACCTAAACAATTTAGGTCAAAATGGGATAGTAAAACTAAGAAAATGATATTCGTTGGATATGAGCATACTTCTAAGAATTATAGACTTTATGATCCTAAATCCGGACAGATTGTAGTTTGTAGAAATGTAACTGTAAGAGAACCCAATCCTGTTGACACATGCGACACTCAGATGAAAATTGCACCTATATCAATTGAGAGTGAGGGATCCTCGCAACCTCAAGATGAGGATTCTACTCAGGAGGGAACGTGTGGGCCAACTCACTCATACAATCTTAGACCTAGAAAGACATCACAGTGTGATGTTGCTAGTGCATGGATATCTGAAAGCCTAGAGCCAGTTACTTATGAGGAAGCAATGTCTAGTAAAGATAAAATAAATTGGGAAATTGCTATGAATGAAGAGAAACAGGCTCTTATTAAAAATAAAACATGGGAATTGATGGACCTTCCTGATAATGCAAAAGCTATAGGATGTAAATGGATTTTCCACATAAAAAGAAAAGGCAATGGTGAAATTGATCGTTATCGAGCAAGACTGGTGGCCAAAGAAGAGGTATAGACTATAAAGAGACTTTTGCCCCAGTTGTAAGATATGACTCAGTCAGAGTCTTGTTAGCCTTAACTACTGTCATGGACATGGAAATTAAGCAATTCGACATAAAGACTGCTTTTCTTAATGGTGATCTCGACGAAGATATCTATATGCAAATTCCAGAAGGAATAGAAGTTGAAAATAAAAACTTGGTTTGTAAACTAAAGAAAAGTTTATATGGACTAAAACAATCACCCAGAATCTGGAATGAGAAATTCACATATTTCTTAAAACAATTTCAGTTAACCCAATCACAAGCTGATCCATGTGTGTTCTACCAAACTAAGACTGATGCAAAAATATTCTTAGCTCTTTATGTAGATGATGGTATAATGATGAGTAATTCTAACAACCTGTTGAAGGAATTAGCCCAATATCTGTCCTCACATTTTGAAGTCACCATCTCCACGCAAAACCAGTTTGTAGGCTTAGAGATAGATAAAGACAAAGAAAAAGGCCTCATATTTCTAAGTCAAACCAGTTATATAAAAAGAATACTTGATAAATTCAAAATGACTTCATGCAATTCTTCAGGGACTCCTGTTGACCCCAACATGAAATTGACAAGAGAGAACATCAATGATACTCATGACATGCATAACGTTCCATATGCTGAAGCTATTGGATGTTTGATGTTTCTTGCCGTCTGTACAAGACCTGACATAGCTTTCGCCGTTAACAAGCTAAGTAGATTCATGGCAGCTCCTGTTCTCACACATTGGAATGCTCTGAAAAGAATCTTCAAATATTTGAAAGGAACTTTGGACTCAGGCATCCTATACAAAAGAAAAGATGTGATTAAATTAATTGGATACTCTGATGCTGACTTTGCTGGTGACATTGATACACGACGGAGCACTTCAGGATACATCTTCCTACTTGCAGGAGGACCAGTCACTTGGACTAGCCAAAGACAATCAGTTGTGGCTTTATCTACCACAGAAGCCGAATACATTGCAGCAAGCATGGCTTCAAGGGAAGCTGTATGGCTTAAACTACTGATCAAGGAACTGACACCCAATGATAATCCTGTTCCTTTGATGATTGACAACCAGAGTGCTATTAGACTGATCTTGAACCCAGAATTTCACAAGCGCACTAAACATGTTGATGTCAAGTTTCACTTTATACGTGAACAGCACAAAATGAAAATCATCAAGATATTCAACTGTCCAACAGAAGAACAATTGGCTGATCTTCTCACAAAGGCTCTACCAGCAACACGCTTTAAAAGACTTTTTAAAGACATTGGAATGTCTGCCTTGCTTTCAAGTGGAAGTGTTGAAGAGTGAAAGCAAGACGACACGTGACGTCATTTTAGTTCCTAGCGCCACCGCCTGGAGGAGCCACAGACAAAAACAAGCCACCCTAACCTTCCCCATGTAGTTGTTTTGTTTTGGTATAACGTCTTATCTTTTACCTAATAAATACTTACTTTAAATACATTTTCTCCTCTTTTATCTGCTTACCACAAAAATGTAGCAGCTGCCAAATTGTTCGAATTAGATTTCCAATTGGTCCCTCATCCAGCTTATGCCCCGGATTTGGCCTCGTGACTTTTTCCTCTTCCCAAATCTAAGGAAACGGCTGGAAGGGAGGAAATTTTCATCAAATGAAGAGGTTATTGATGATGTGTAAATTGATATGTTG
Source organism: Cordylochernes scorpioides (assembly GCA_030710605.1). Classification (NCBI taxonomy): domain Eukaryota; kingdom Metazoa; phylum Arthropoda; class Arachnida; order Pseudoscorpiones; family Chernetidae; genus Cordylochernes; species Cordylochernes scorpioides. Next base: position 68,841,902 of record CP092873.1, on the reverse strand, counting down.
AGGACCTCGAGACATCAAACTTTTCCAAGGGGATAAAAAAATCAGAACATATCACTGGACCAGGTGTGAGGAGCTGAATAGAGACTTATGTTGAAAAATTAAAACATTATTTTACAAACACAAGTTTATTTATTAATTTTTCACCTTACTTATCTAACAGCCCTCATATATATCTCAACCTGACATCTCACTGGTGCTACTCTAAATCATGAGTAGTTCCGCCTTTGCCGGTCCCAAGCCCATATGAAAAAGGAGGAGGGGGAGCAGTAACAAGCTCACTAAAAAACCTGGGCTCAGCTGGCCTGGCTGATAGTACTCTGTAAGGTCTCCTAATCCAGGGATACAGGATGAGCAGCGTCTGTACTCCATGTTATGAGTGGCTGCACATGGTGTCTGTTCCTCATGTCAGAGGCGGCCATTTATTTTGGAGCTAAGTCGGCCTGCCACTGAGTAGTGCTTGTATGAGTAGTTCCTATTGGTCATTTAATACTATAATATAAATTGTCACATTTGTATCTAATTTTTTTATGGTAAGGCACAATTTGGATTATAGATTATAAACACAAGGTAATAAGACCAAATCCAAATAAATAGTGTGTGACGTTTCGGTAACAGCGTTGTTACTGAAATATCACACAATTTATTTATTTGGATTTGGTCTTATTACCTTGTGTTTTTTAAGTTATAAAAACTAATAAACAATATTAAAATACTTTTTGGAGATAACTCATTTCTGTGAATCATTGGTGTCAAGGTGAGTATTTCAATGATAGTTCTTTTTTATTTATTAAACAACCAGGTGCAATATTGAAGTATCTGCCCCTATTACAGAGGAAATAAATTAAAACTTAGAATTAAATATTTACAAATTTACATGTATATACAGTAGAACCTCCATGAGAGGACACTCACGCTAGAGGACACCTCTCTATAAAGGACATTTTTCATTTGTAAAATTACCATTTTTACTATTTAGCGACTCTGGTAAGAGGACACCTCTCCTTAAAGGACACTTTGGCTCTGCAATTAGGGTGTCCTTCACGGGGAGGTTCTACTGTATTAATTGACAGATCTCATAAAATTTATAAACAAAAAAAAAAAAAGGCTGATGTAAGAGAGTCAATATGATAGTTCAGATAGGTTCAATTTGGTTGATTTAGAAATGGAAATTGGTTACCAGACGATGGCAGAATAATACAATTGCCAATGGTCCACTGAAATGAGTATCTTACCCAATTTTAAAAGTGGATTTATTAAATAAAAAATGTTGTATATTGTTCTTAAATTGAATAAAACACACCAAAATAAATAGCATAATGGTATGTTTATTCAAAATGCAATACACATAGACTATTTAAATAATTTTTAAGACTACAAAAAAAAAAAAAAACAGTAGCACACATCTCTATTAATAATATATTTTAAATTTTAATTGATTGTTGAACTACTAAAATAATTTACAGTAAATACAAGAAAAATAGGGTTGGTAATTATACAGAGTGCATTAAGGAAAACAAATAAAAATTACCATTTGGCATTAATTATTCTTGGGGAGGCTGTTGTGGTTGAATTGGAAGAGGAATATGGAAACAACTTCCATCAACAATGAGATCATGAAGCTGATGACAAAATGCCACCTGTGCTTTAACGGTACTAATAAATTGATTGTATGACAAACAATCTTGTGATGGCGGCATTGATGAATCCAGTTTGGTAGTTTGTACTGGCAAAGGAAGAAATTGGTGACTATCCCTTTGAAGCTGGCTACATTCTTGGATAGTTTTGAGACTCAACTCAATTTGATTACATATAGATATAAAATCTTCTGCAACTTTATCAAGACGTGCCGGTTCTTCATTAGGTTTTCCACCAAGATCCAATGATGCATTGTGACTTATATGATTTGCGCAAAGTTTACACAGTATACCAATATGCTCAGAGAGAGACCATGTTAGTGTTTTTACTCTTTGCATATTGTCATGTCGGAATTCTCCCGCTGGTTGTTGTTGCGGTACATTGGGCATTTGACCCATTTGCATAACTCCTGGGGCCATTTGCATATGTGGTTGTGGTAATGCCATTTTTGAAATCAAAAATCTTTCAAATTCACAATTTTAAATGGTAACAAATAAATAATCGAAAGCCACAACAAAATAGTTGCGTAAGAGGAAATGAAATTGGTCAAATTTGAATAAAATTAGTTTTTTTTTTTTTGTTACGTGCGAGCTAGTTATTAAATCAGTACAGACATTTATATCTATATAGATTTATATTCAAATTAAATAATGTGATTAATGTTAATTGCTATTTGTTACTACTTTTGAAAAGAATTTTAAGTAAAGGCTTAATGAGCAAATCCTATTATTTTTTTCTTTAAAATATAAATTTACCTGTCGCGAAAACATTCCACACATAATAAAATAAGTGTATTATTATTTCGTATCAATAGCGCAGGCCTGCGAAATGAAATTTTTGAAATATTCAAGAGAATTTCTAATTGATTTGTATGTTGTATTTGGTTTGCTTATTTCGAAAATTTAACATTTTTCATTATCAATTTTGTATTATTGGTAAAGAATAATGGTATATTGGTCAAGAAGCGAGATGGCAAGTACATATTCTGCGTGGACTACAGAAAATTGAATGATGTAACAGTGAAGGATGTTTACCCAATTCCCAGAATTGATGAAGTTATGGATACACTTCAAGGATCCAAATACTTTTCAGCAACAGACCTTAAATCAGGATATTGGCAAATAGAGGTAAAGGAGAAAGATAAAGAAAAGACAGCCTTCACTACAGCCCATGGCCTATATGAGTTCAATGTAATGCCATTGCTACTTTTGAAAGGAACATGGAAAATATGCTTGGTAATCTTAGATAGGAAATTTGCCTTTGTTATCTGGATGACATAATCACATATAGCTTGGATTTTTCAACACATCTCAAAAGAATAGAAGCTGTTTTAAGATGTTTTCGCGAGGCTAATTGAAAATTAAACAACAAAAAATGCCGATTTGCTTTGAAGAACTGGATATTCTTGTACATATAACCAGCCAACATGATATAAAACCTCGAAATAATTTTTTACCTGATTGAAGAAAAAAAGATGTAACCTATTGTAATCATAGAGAGAGAGAATAGAGGTAACCCGATTGTAATCATATCAACATTCAGTCCTTCTGGTGAAGAGGTCAGTACAATTGAAACTAACATACTTTTGAAAATTATTGAAAAATGTGGCATCGAGTAGAAAGTAGAAGAAACCTCTTTAACAAAAAAAGAATTCGTGAATCCCAATCAGATTCAATTTCATGTAGCCAAAAGACACCGAGAATGGAAATTGACTCACAATATAATGAAAATAGTGTGTTTCCATGAGCGAGATGTAAACGAAGTTCCTCAAAAAAACTTCACCTCAAGTTGAAGAAGAAAAGATCAACATCAACGAAGATGACCCTTGGACAAGAGTTACATATGCAAAAAAGCCAAGAATACCATATGTAATACCCGAGAATGTAACAGACTGGAAGTTGATCTGCCAAGGGCTGAAAGACATGTACACAGAAAAATTCCAATGTAAGATCTCTGGAAATAAGCATATCATCAAGGCAAGTGAAGACACTTAATTTTCAAGGTTTTTATTGGACTTGTTATCCCTTTTTTTTAGTCTGCATGAAGCCAACCTTTGAAGCTAGTTGGCACAATACCTATTACATTTTTCTACACATTAGATGCCAAAGTTGTGCATTGAATAGACTAGTATTTTCATCTAATATAATTTATTCACAGAGTTGATGCTAGAGAGAAATGCTAGTGACCTGCATATACCCAGCTCAGCTATAAAAGGAGGCCCCGATCCTCAGTTAGTCAGTCCTTAGCCAACCTTTGTTTCAGCACTAGTCCGCCGGGACGCTTCGATAAAAGGTAAACCCTTTCCTGCCAGAAATCTCCTCGTCCCATTCCTTCTTGACGTTCAGACGCCTCTAAGTGGAATCTCTGTTTGCTTATTTCACTTTTGGCCCAGCTGTGTCGCCTTCCACCACGATTGCACGGTAGAGTTGACATCGAGGTTCGTCTAGCATCAGGTAACACTGGCCCCAGAGGTCCCAAGATATCACATATACATATGGTAATTTAAACCAACAGCCCCATATTGTATAATACTTATAACACGATTTTCATGTTGTATAATAGAAACATCTGTAAATGATTATACGCATGATTGACATGTGTCATTACATCATCATATGTAATGTACTTTGTACAAACTGAGGATAAATAAATATAACTCTGTAATAGATTAAGAGTTGAGCTGAAGCAAGAGATAGAAGTCAAAAACGTCTAAAATCGAGATGTAGCAGTCCCAAAACAACATCTAAAGATAGATAGGAAACTGTCAGGACGGCGCCAGTGTACAATTTCGCCAGACGATCCACGCTCTTGTCGCATCTGCTGAAATGCAATACTTCCTCTCTCGACAAAGATATATAAGGCCTCTGTCCTAGCCAAAAATACAGTCACTTCACCATCAGCGGAAGCCCTCGTCGGTTGTCACCAAGGTCCATCTCATCCACCATGTAGACCAGTAAGAACTCTTCCATCTCCATCTTTCGCTCCTAGCTCAACTTTTATCTGTTCACAAAACTTTCCTAGTGCAACTGTGTCTTCGTTTTTTGTGTGGACATTCCCAAGCTTTCCACTCTGCCTTGACCACGACTGCCTGTACTCTGTGAAAACTGTTAAAGGTCTTTCAAGCAGAGAGGTACTTGAAAACTCTCCATCCTGACTGTTCCTCTCGGTCAACACAGTATAGCGAGAGTCGACAGGATCTCACACCATAGCTTAAATTGACTGGATAAATAATATATACTCTTCCAGGAATAATAAAGAAAACCTACAGACAACCCAGAGAGAGACGGGAGGGTAAAGTCCAGTCACTTGAGATACCAGCGACATTCCAAGGGGCGACCATTGGGGCCCATTAGTTAACACCTCGGGACTTTTAAGACAGTTGTGTGCGAGACGAACGGCCGCCTGCGGTCCCGTCTCTCTCTCTCTCTCTCTCTAGAGGCTTGAAAATTCTAACCGCCTTCGAAGAGAATAGAATTTTAATTTTTTTGGGGGGATTCCCCGCCCCCCGAATTACCAATGGCCTTGGCTGAAAGCCAAGTGCCATCTTCAACAACTGATGCAATCAGCACTTCTCCGGCGACGGAGGGGACAAATAAACCACAGCCTGGCACAGGCGACGAGTTGGGCCGATCTCGTCGATCGGAATAACCAAATTCCCATGGAGGAGTACAACGACGGCTTCACCAAGGTGGGGCCCAGAAGGAAGAGGCCGGTGGACTCTGAGACGGCAGGCCGGAAAGCCAAGAGAGGCTGCATCCAGGCAGCTGCGGCGAAGCAAGCCCTCACCGAACGCCCAATGCCTAAGCAAAAAATACAAGAATGTACGACGACTCGGCAAAAACAAGCGGCGTTCAGAGCCAGGTCGGCGGTGGCCAAGGTAGAACAATGCGTCTATCTTGAATTCTGCCCAGACTTCAGCCAGGCCTAGTACTTTCTGGTGCTGGAGGCGAAGCTGGGCAAGGGCTCCGTCTATCAACTTACAAAAGTGGAGGGGCATATCCTGGTCGGCCTCTCCAGAGTGCAACTAACCGACAAGCTGATAGAAGAGGGCCTCGACATCGAGGACGCCACCTTGAGGGCCTTCCCCCAACGGAAAAGAGCCGAACGCATTGTGCTCGGCAATATTTTCCTTTTCGTAGAGGACGCAGACCTTGTCGCAGCACTTCGACCCTATGGAAGGTGACATCCATTGTCCAGAAGATGATGGAGATGGGCGACTCCAGCTGGGCTGATTCCCGACGGGAAGCTTTCATCACTCTGAAAGATGGAGTCAAGCTATCCCAGATCCCTGCCCGGCTGGACTTCGAGTCCAAGAGGATGGCCACCCATGTCTACGTGACATATGAGATCAAGTGCTCTCTGTGTAATAGGCAAGGTTACAAACGCGCAAACTGCCCGCGAAAGACCGGCCTGCAGGAGAGACACCTGTTGCTCCCCGTGGATGCTCCCCTTGTGCCCACGGCTATCCGTAGCAAGCCACCCTCAAATTCGAACGCTCCTCCTCCTCCTGTTGCAGCTCCACCACCGGCTGCTGCTGTCGTGGCAGATTCTCCTCCCAGCAACACAGTAAGTACGGAAGAGGCGGCCGACTTGACTTCTCCCACACCTGAAAATCAGAGCGAAAATAAAGAGCCCGAATCTTCCCAAGAAGGGCGCAATATGGCGGAGATTCAGATGGACGTTCTCCTGAAGAACAAAAAGGCGTCTGAAGCCATCGCTCGTGCCCAGAAGCTGGGCCTGGAGAGAGAAGAACTCCTTCAGGCATTCACGCATAATGGGAAAATGGACAGGTTTTTAGACCAATCTAACATGGATTAGAGAAAGGCCATTGCCAACTTAGCCAGCGCGCTTATGGCTCTGACAGGGACAACAAGCAGTACCCTGTATAAGAAGATATCGCTCGCCAGAACCTCTGCTCGCAGGCCAAAATGAACTTCCGAGTTGCGACCCTGAACACTCGCGGCATCGCCGCTCTTCGCCGGAGAATTCAGCTCTGCTGTTTTCTCAAGGAGCATGAGATCGACATCTGCTTTCTGCAGGAGACGAACGTCATGTCCCTGGACGACGTAGGAGACCTCTGCCACGGCTACAACGCCGTCGTTGTGCCTTCAACGACCACCGTGGGATCAGGCCTCGCCTGCGTCTTCGCGGCCGGCGTCGTTGTTCACCGGCAGCATATCCTATGGTCTGGAAAGATGGCTGTCATCGATCTCACCGTCCGGGGAGTCTCCATGACGTGTGTCAACGCCCACGTCTCTCATGCTCCTGAAGAGCGCTGCCGCCAGCTCCAGATCATCGCAGTTTTGGCGCGTGAACAAGGTGCGTGGATCCTCGGTGACCTAAACATCTCCGTGGAGTCGGCGAAGGACATGGCATCAGGTTCAGCAAAAGCCCTCGCGGAGCTCCTGGACCAAGCCGACCTCGTCGATATCGCCACCTTCTTCGATGCTGCACTGGAGCACACCAGGGTTGCTACTATCGGAAGTCGGGTAGACGCGCGTCGTCTGGACAGAATCCTACTTCCATCAGGCTTCTGCGACCGCGTCACCCAATATCAAACCATCGACTACGCCTACTCGGACCACCGTGCCGTCCTGATCCAAGTAGGAGATCCATCTTCTACAAGACTTCCCTGCATCAGAAAGCTGCTACGGTCAGAACTCTTTGTCGATCGAATGGAAATGTTCATCGGTGAAATTTGGGTAGACCTAGCAAAATTTTTCACCTCCGATGTTATGGGGAAAATGGACCAGGATCAAGGCAAATCTGGTCGCGGAGATAGGTCACTCGCGCCTGCCGTCGCCGAGTCCGGCGGTGGATGCATCGAGAGAGCAAGCCACTTCCTGAGGCGGAGCCTGGAGGACGACACTGCCCGTTCCAACTATCCTTCTTTGTCGAACCTCGGGCGTTCCCTCCGAGCCAGACGCCGCTCTCCCTCCACCTTCACCGACGACGACGGCAACGCCATCTCCGGGGGCCAGCTTAGGCGTTTCCTTCTGGAGCGCTTATGCAGCCGCTTCGCTCTGGATCTAAGCTCGGAAGAAGCCATCGCCGACTTCCTAGCTGAAGTGACATCCCTGGAGTTCGATGAGTGGGACCAGCTCTTACTCGCCGACATCTCCCGCGGCCAGATAGCGGCAGCCATCCATCGCCTTCTAAACGGCCGTGCCTCGGGATGGGACGGGCTACCCTGCGAGTTTGTCAAAGCCTTTGAGGATTCTTCGCCGAAGTTCTTTGGCATGTCTTCGAGGCTTCTCGACTCCGCGGGGCCTTACCTCAATCCTCAAGGCGCAGCAAGGTCATCCTGCTGCCGAAGGTGCACGGTGGTCCGGGTCTACAGGCTTTCCGGCCTATCAGCCTGCCAACGACCGACTACAGGGTCCTCAGTGGCGTGCTCATGGCCCGTCTGCGACGTCATCTTCCAGACCTGGTGCCCCAATGTCAGACCTACGCCGTTCCAGGACGGTCATCCTCCTGGAACATCGCGCGAGTGTGTAACGAAACCGCCGCGCTCTTCAGCATCGGAGTTGGACCACTGCTACGCCGCCTCGAGATGACCTTGGGCCGCGGCAACGTGGCCGCCCTTGCGGACGATATCGTACTCTTCATCAGGGACGACGCTCAGTTTGAGCTCGTGCCCCTGATTTTCGTAGAGTTCCGCATGTCCTCCGGGGTGGCTGTCAACTTCACGAAGAGCTGCTTGCTCTGGCGCGGTTCCTGGAAGCACCGGACGGATTCTCCTCTGGGAATATCCTGGACGTTCGAGTCGCTGACCGTCCTGGGCTGCACCATCACCACCAGAAATACCGTCGCCTCCCAGGCCTCACACCTGATGGGGCTGCTGGAGCGAGCCATCGCGAGGTGGTCACCCTTCACCCGCGGCCTGTCGCTGGTGGGTCATGCTCGCGCGGCCAACAGCCTGGTCCTGGGTTCCATCCTGCACCACCTCCATGGCTACCTTCCACCTGAAACCACCATCGGCCGGCTGCAGGCGCGGTTGGCGCGCTTCGTGTGGGGTACGAGCCGAGTCTCGTGGCTCCCCGGGCGCATCCTGGCTTGTCCAGTCTCCGATGGTGGCGTCGGCCTGCTTGACATCGCGGGCCAGCTTCGGCTCGCCTGCCTGAAGGGGGTCCAGGCCTCTCTCCGCGGCGCCGCCAACGGCTACTCTTGGCTGGTCCGCAGCCGGGCGTGGCTGACACCGCCGGTTCCTGACGTCTGGCACTCGCCTAGGAGGAGGAGACTGCTGAGCCTGTGGGAGGCCGCGTCCAGCGTCCTCGAGCTTGACCACCGGTTTCTTCATCCCGCTAGCCTGAGGTCCCTGCGTCTTCGAGGTGACAACAGGTTCCTGCGGCCGCCAGACCTGCTGGCTCTCGAGCGACTGTCGAGGACTTCTCCGATGGCGCACCTACACTATCGCGCTCAACGCGGGCCGCGCTCCTGACCGCGCAGCATCTGGGGGCTTTCTGCCAACGTGTCCTGCGGGAAAATGCCAGTTCCAGCTCTCATGCGGAGTACGAGGCGGAGACCATCGTCCTGCAGGGATCGGCGACTTCCATTACCCGCCTCACCAGCCAGAGGGCGCGCCGGGCACTTGATTCGGCACGGCTCCAGGAGTATCCTGTTGCCGAGCTAGCTGCGCGGTGGATCTCTACCGTGGATGTGCCCCGCTCCATCTCCTGGGCCGACCTGCGTCGCAACTGCTTCTCGGGGCACGACGCAGATGTCGCCCTACGGCTGGCCCTCCACGCCCTACCCCATCCTGCCTCGAGGCGTGCCACCTGTGCCGCCTGTGGGTCAAGCGACGGGTCGCTGACCCACAGATATTGAAGTTGCCGAGCCGTGCGCCCCTGCTCCGGGAGGTGTTCGCTTCCTGCGACTTTCCCCTGGATTTGCAGGCCTGGCTCTTCGGCGTCGGCCTCCATCCCGAGGCAGTGAAGCTAACAAGTGTGGCGAAGGCTACCATCTACAAGTACCATCTTGGTCTTGAGTTGGGTAATGCCAGCCAACACCTCGACCTGCCCACTCTGTGGGAAAGAACTCTCGCAGTCCATCGGTGGCGGAGTCTTTCCCGCGGTGGGCGCCACCAATGAAGACCTTGTTTATATATTTATACTAGCTGAATGACCCGGGCAACGCCCGGGTTTTACCCGATTAAATGCTTTTATTCAAATACTATTCGTTACAATTATAAATTGGCGCCGTGGATGTCATTCTTGTATAATATATAAATGAGTTTTAAAAATTGTAAAAAAAAAAAAATGCATCGGCCGGGAATCGAACCCGGGCCGCCCGCGTGGCAGGCGAGCATTGTACCACTGAACCACCGATGGTTATGAGTAGTGGCCATATTTGGGTATTTATTCCATTCACAAAGCAAACGGTGACAGAATTGATTAAGAATTGTTGCTTGATTATATGACGCTGATAACTGTATATATTAATATATATATATGTATATTTATCATATATTTTATCTATTTATATCTATTTATTCATATATCTATCATTATTAATCTTATTTATTCATTTTATTTATTTAACCTTATATGATCTTATATGGACGTTATAATAAATCAGTTTCAATCTCTCTCTCGGCCGTGCGGCCACGCGGCGCGCGAGCTCCGCGTTTATTGAGTCTGAGATGGAGGCCATGGAAACTACTAACCCCTTTGGGGTATTGGCTGAAAGCAAAGAGAATGGGCTGCAAGCCTATATGAACCTCACAGAAAACCTAAAGACTCCGCCGAAATATCGGCAAAATATTCAGAAATGACTGAAAGCCATTCTAATTCAAACAATCGTAATGATGTTAATTCTGAGCCGGCGGCGGACGGCGGACATGCAAATTCTCGCCGAAATTAGGCTGATTGCCCGGAACTGGACGACCAGCTTCCCGATGGCGAAGATGGAATCTTCACCACAGTGGGAGGATCAAAGAAAAGGCCACATGACCCCGTCCACGCCAACTCGGGGACGAAAAAAGGCTGCGTCCAAGCACCAAGAATAGCTACAAAGACCAGCAGGCCACGAGCCACGCAAAGGCCCAGCAAAGTGCACGAATGCCAGACCACCAGGCAGAAGCAGGCAACCTTCCGATCAAGGTCGGCAGCGGGGAAGGCGGACCAATGTGTCTACCTGGAGTTCTGCCCAGACTTCACCCAGGAACAGTATTTCCGGGCGCTGGAAGCCAAGCTCGGCAAGGGCACCGTCTACCAGCTGACGAAGATGGAGGGGCAAATCCTGGTCGGCCTCTCCAGTGTCCAGCAAGCCGACAAGCTCGTGGAGGATGGGCTGGAGATCGAGGACGCCCTCCTGAGAGCAACACCACTGAAGAAGCGGGCAGAACGGATAGTGATTAGGAACGTTCCGTTCTTCGTTGAAAACCTGGACCTCGTGGCAGCCTTGCGGCCCTACGGACTGATAACATCCATCGTCCAGAAAATGATGAGGCTGGGCGAGTCATACTGGGCTGACGCACGGCGTGAGGCCTTCATCACTCTACGAGACGGTGTGAAGCTCTCACACATCCCAGCCTGTCTCGAAATCAATTCCAAAGGAGTGACTAGCCACGTGTACGTCACGTATGGTATTAAGTGCTCCTTATGCTATAAGCACAGGCACAAACGTGCCAACTGCCCCCGGAAGACTGGCGTCCAGGAAGCTAACCTACTTCTACACCTGGATCCCCCCGCTGGTCCAAATAACGCCGGAGGAAGGCAGCTCTCCTCCTCGAACGTCATGCCTGCTCCAGTACCAACGCCAGCCGCAGGTTCAACATCAACACCTGCTCCAATCCCAGATCAGCACCACCCGCAGCACCAACAACTCCAGCTGCATCACCAGCCCCACTTGCAGCTCCTGCGCCTGCTCCAGAGGCCCTACCTACTGCTTCTGTGAATTCAGTCCCTCCTACATCAAAGCAGTCCCGTGGTGGCGCTCGGAAGACGCAGAAGAAGTCCAACTTGACCCGGACGCAGCTCAACGAACTCCTTGAGCATATTCCCAGCAACATATTGGACAAATCTGGGCTCGAAGGGCTTGAAAGAAAAGAAATATGATCTGGAGAGCCTGAAAAACAAGATCGGGAGCGAGCAGATAACCGCCCTCAACAATACTGCCCAGGAGCTGATCGACGCCCTGCCCGACTCCAACTGCGCTCTCTACAAGCGCCTATCGGACGTTCGTGCCCAGACTAGGAGCGCCCAATGAGCTCCCGTCTGGCATCCATCAACGCCCGCGGGCTCGCCGCTCGCGAGAGGAGCATTGAGCTCTGCCACTTCCTGCGTCAACATCGCGTAGACGTCGCCTTTGTCCAGGAGACCAACACCTCGTCGCTGGACGCCATACAACATCTGTGTCTGGGCTACGGCGCCGTCATCGTGCCCCCGCAGCCCTCAGAGGTTTGGGCCTCGCCTGCCTCTTCGCCCCGGGGGTTGCTGTCCTGCGGCAGCGCGTCCTGTGGCCAGGCAATATCTCCATCGTCTCCATCGACGTCCGCGGCCAAGAAGTGCGCGTCATCAACTGTCACCTATCACACAATCCTCGCGAGCGGCTTGAGCAGGTGGAGTCCATCAAGGCAGCCGCGATCCAGGAGGACGCCTGTGTGGTGGGCGACCGCAACATCGACGACCAGAGTACGAGCGACACGGCATCCGGCTCGGTGGAGGCCCTCATGGAGCTTATGGAACAGACAGCCCTCGTTGATGTAGCCACCCTTTTTGACGGTGCACATCTTTCAACCAGAGTGGCCAGCTGCAGGCGTCGAGTTGACACCGCTCGCTTGGACAGAATTCTCCTGCCATCGAGACTCCTGGAGAGAGTGACACTGTACAAAACCATCTATTACAAACTCTCTGACCATCGAGCTGTCCTCGTCCAGCTGGGCTCGCCTCCTTTACCCTCGCCAGCCCTGTGTGGCCGCTATGCTTCGTTCGGTGCTGGTGGATGAATATCTGCTGGCAACAATAGAGAGAACATTTCCAGCGAAGCTTTGTGAATAAGATGGTCGAAGATCAAGGCCGAATTCCTGGCGGAGTTAAGATCACTCCATGTCTCAAGCGTCGCCGACGACGACCACATCTCGCGCGCCGGGCGATTTCTGTAGGCCAGGCTGGAGGCAGCATCGTCAGCCGCCGATTACCCATCGCTGCCCGACCTTGTGCGTTCGCTTTGCGTCCGAAGACCCGCCTGCACGAACATCCGGGATGAGGATGGCAGCATCATCGAGGGCGGGGAGCTGCGACGACTAGCATACTCCATCTACCAGCGCCGCTTTGCCCGTCAACCCAGCGACCCCATCGCCGCTGCTGAGTTCATCCGGGGGACGACCACCCCCCTCACCCTGGAAGAGGATGATCCACTGATCCGCCCTGTTATTACCGGCGCAGAGATCGCGGCCATCCGCCGACTACCACTCGGAAGGGCTCCCGGGTGGGACGACTTTCCCTGCGAGTTTCTCATCGCCTACGAAGACTTCTTCGTCGAGGCTCTCAGGCGCGTCTTCGAGGCCTCCAAACGTCTGCGGCCCCATCTCCCCGTTTTGGTGCCTCAGTGCCAGACATACGCAGTCCCAGGGAGGTCTCCCAGTTGGAACGTGGCGAGAATAGCCGATGAGATCCACGTGGCTACGAGGAATGGGTCGGAGCTGGCTGTAATCTCGACGGACCTAGAGTCGGCCTTCGACACCCTGTACCGAAGCTTTTTAGTGTCCCTGATGGTCTTCTTGCGGCTGCCACCAGCCTTCATCGAGTGGTTTCTCCTCCTGTATGCCGGGGCGGATGCGGCGGTACGAGCCAGAGGCCTCCACACAAGGCCCTTCCATCTGCTGAACGGGGTGAAGCAGGGCTGCGCCGTCAGCGCTGCTTTGTTCAGCCTCGCCACTGGCCCTCTCTTGGTGCGCCTCGAGCGAGCGCTTGGCCCCGGAAACGTCCTCGCCTACGCCGACGACATCGTGCTGCTCAACAGGCGCGACGAGCTCTTCGACGTGGTGAGAAACATCTTTGAGGACTTCCGGCGCGCCTCCGGAATAGACGTCAACTTCGCGAAGAGCAGAGGCCTATGGTGCGGCGCCTGGCGAGCCCGCACCGACGCGCAGCTTGGCATCTCCTGGACATCGGAGCAGCTTCGGGTACTGGGCTGCAATGTAACATCTGCAATGTCATCCTCCGCCCAGGAACAACATCTCCTCGCACTGCTCGAGGGTGCTATAACGAGGTGGGTCCCCTTCACCCGAGGTCTCTCCCTAGTCGGTCGAGCCAGAGCCGCCAACTCTCCGGTCTTATCCGCCGTGGTGCACCATCTACACGGCTACCTGCCCACAGACTCCACCATTGCCAAACTGCAAGCCCGACTGATGCGCTTTGTCTGGGGACCTCAGCACACTGCCTGGCTACCGGGCGGCGTCCTTGCAAGGCCAGTCTCCGTGGGCGGCCTCGGACTCCTGGACATAGGGATACAGCTTTGTCTGGCGTGCTTGAAGGGCGTGCAAGCCGCGCTGCGCGGAAGCCTCAACGCTTACTCTTGGCTCGCTGTGAGTGGGACGTGACTGTCTCCTGCGACATCTGGGACTTGGCTTCCACCTCGGCGCCGCAGGCTCCTCCGGCTCTGGGAGGCCGTCTCGGAGATATTGGAGCTGAACCACCGAGTGCTGCCGCCCCATCAGCTCCAGAAGCTCCATGTCATCGGGTACTGTAGGTTCCTTCGGCCTCCAGATCTCTTGGTCGCATCACGGTGGGCGGGGTTGCGCGTTGGTGACATCACCAGCTCTTCATCCCTCCCTCTGCGCACCACCCGCGCCACCCTAGCTGACGTCGCGGCACTCACCACTTTCTGCAGCCAGCTTGTAGAGCAGAACCGGAACCACACCCACCGTGTTGACAACATCGAGAATGCCATTGTGCTGCGCGGGATGGCCACTCCCCTCCAGCGCCTAACCACCCGCACTGCCCGACGCATGCTGGAGCGTCCACGCCTGGCTGCACTTCTCATTACCCAGCTGCTGGGACGGTGGCTCCCCCACGTTAGCATCCCCATCTCCATCAGCTGGTCTTCTCTCCGGCGAGGTGCTTACTCGGGCCACAATGCTGATGTTGCTGTGCGGCTGGCCCTGCACGCTCTTCCCCATCCAGCGCATCCGGCCTCAGCCCGGGAGTCCTGCATCGCCTGTGGGTCCGGAGACCTGTCACTGGCCCAACGCTACTGGTCCTGAAGGCGGATCAGGCCAGTCATCGTGGAGGCCTTCACCATCATCCAGCGGCCCCCTGACCTGCAGAGCTGGATCTTCGGGCGAGACCTGGAGGACAACGCCTTGGCCATCATGGCATCTGCCAAGACCCGAATCTACAAATACTTCCTGGCCCTGGAGTTGCGGGGGTCCAAGAAGACCCTCTCCTGGTCTGGAAGAGGACCCTATCGAGATGGTGGAGCCTTCCGCACTCACAAATGATTGTAAATATTCCCATTATTCTTCATTAATTTTGTGAAACATAATTGACAAGATGTCAATAAAGGGTGTTTCAATCTCTCTCTCTGGTTGCCTGGGTTCCTTTTCCAACTCATGGTGTGTTTATTTCCCCACCTTTATACCACATAAAGTCGACAGGATAAGGGCTGGCCGAGAAGAAAATTTCCGCATCTACTAGAGTATGAAGAAAACAAGATGATCGGACTAACCCACAATTAGTTTCACAAGACTCGATCAACTGTAGCCGCTTCTCTTCAAACTCTCACCCCCTGCCTCGACCAACTTTTGAACCGTGATACTGAAGAAGTGATTACCTACAATGGAGATGAAGTTGCCGCACACTTCTCCCAGCACTAGATCTACCCAAGAACGATCACCGCGCCAGAGCAGACCATCTTCCACAACAATGGAAAAGACTCCGCTACAACCCTGCTGCAACTGTGACGGACAAGACTGGCACATACAGTGTATCTACCACTTTGTATATGACCTTCTCTCCTACTTGTAAGCACTGCTCACGAAAGATAATTTCTTGTCCTAACCGACCCATAATTCACTCTGTTAGCTTAGGCGTCGAAGAACTCTAGCCTCCACGTGAGCCTTGCTTACAACCAACCCTTAGTAACCCTTATCAATCTTCCCCTGAATGCCCCTCTCATTCTTACAACTTTGTTAACCTTCTACCAGCCCATGTCCCTCTTGAGAATTAATGAGTTATCAATTACCAAACTACTATTGCCACTAATTTCCACTCTTCATTTATGATAATATATTTTGTAGAGTTTCTCTCTAGAGAGAGAGAGAGCATATTGTTGCATCAATTTTAATGCGCCTTACATTTATTCAAAATATTCTATGATGTTTAATATTTATTTAAAACAGAATATTTAGATTAGCATCATTCCTTTTTATAGTTTCACTCCTTTTGTAATATTTATTGTACATATATCTTTATTGCTTATTGGAGCGGGAGAGGACCTGGACGAAGACGGCGGATCGCAACCTACGAGGAAGACAAGAATAAATAAACACAATAACTTTAAAAGGTAATTTATTTTTATTTAATTTTATTTATTTACTTTTAATATGGAAACCAGCTCGGGAAACGTGTATAACACCAAGAAGGAAGAAAACAAGGTCGACGACCCTGCAAAGCTTCAACTTGGTTCAACAATTGGTAGAGATGCTGGTTTCGAACCAGTTGCTTTGAACCCCAATATAGAAATTCCGAAATATGGTGGGACAGAAGACCCTCGCCCATGGATAGAATCCCTCGAAGAGATTGGTTTCCTCTATCATTGGGCAGACTACATAATTGCCCGTTATGCCGCCATGAACATGACGGGAAGCGCTAAAACCTGGTTGAATTTACACAAAGCTAGTTTCACGAGCTGGGAAAATATTAAAATCCGCCTCATTCAGGATTTTTCTTTGGACGCGAATAAAGAAGAACTTAGAATGAAGCTCAACAGAATGCAACACTGGAATGAACCAGCAATCAGGTTCGCGGAAGACATTCTAGTGTTGTGCAACAAGGTTGACCCCGCAATGGAAGAAGAAACAAAAATTGAACATGTTATTGGAGGACTGAAAAAAGAGTACTCATTCGCGCTCTACCTGAATCCTCCTAAAACGACCGATGACCTTCTTGTCGTGTGCAAAAAAAATGGATTCTTTTGAAAAGAAGTATCGGGAACGTGTGGAGAAATCCAGAAACCTATATAACGGTCCACGCTATTCTAGACCCCAATAACAATCGAGGTACGTGCCGCCGACTGCCGCACGAAACTACCAGACCACTTCCAGGCCCCAAGCCCCGTTTCCAATAATTACAAGAACGACTCCCCTCCTACTCCCAGACAGTATCGAAACGACTTTCCCCAGCCCTCTACCCCTAGACGTCCTTATAATCCTAACTTTGTGCCGAAACCAAACCTTCAGAGAAACACCTACAATAAAAGTCAAGAAGTGAGCAAAAATAGGACGGAAGATGGAAGACCAATCTGCTTTAAGTGTAACAAGCCAGGGCACGTGGCCCGTTATTGTAGGGTCAAGTTTATAAGAATCCTAGAAGAAGATCCAACAGATACCCAAGAGAAGGTCGAAGAGAAATGCCAAATAAATGAAATATCAGAGAAATCAGGGCCTCGGCTTTATGCTGATGTATGTCATAGCACACAGACAAATATTCCTACCCGGAATAGATATTCCGTGTTGGAAGATTTAAACTAAGCGTCGCGCCTGAATCTGTCAATCAAAGCAAGTCGACCATAAACGGAATCAAGAAGTTGTGGACCCTAAATACAAATTAAAAATTAATGTGGACAAGATAGGGACTTTTGAAGCTTTGGTTGATACAGGTGCTGACCTCTCAGTGGTCGACCTCAGAACGGCCCTCGATACAGGCCATGGTATAAGTAAACTCGCAAAAATTTGTGCAGGACCCGATAGAAAAAAAATGGACATGGTAGGAAGTATATTTTTAAATATAAAAATTGATGACAAAACATTATCACACAACTTTGTGATATTGAAAACGCATTTACGGACATTAATTCTTGGGAGAGATTTCCTTAAGAAAATGAACGCGAAAATAGATTGTAAGCAAGAACTATAAAATACGATTTGACGAATAATCATGACGAAATCAATTTTGAAATGTTGAAAATAAAGAGTGCCAAGGATTCCATTGTACCGGAATGTTCCATTAAATTGATCAAGGCATTGGTAGAAACAGAGGATGGGGAATATATTATCGAGGAGAGCAGCAAAATGTTTCAAACAAATGGACTTCGTCTAGCAAGAAGCTTGATCAATGCTATAAATAGGGAAACACATATCTGGATAACTAATCCGTATCCTCGACCGTTAAAAATAATGAAAAACCAAACATTGGCTTTTGGAAGTAGTCCAGCGAAAATAAATGTGAATCGAGAAAGAGAGGTAGAAGAGAACGAAGAACCTAGATTCCAAATAAACGAAAATCTTTCACCAAAGGAACAGAAGGAGTTAAAACAAGTTTTAGAAAGGTATGGAGATCTGTTTTCGTCGAGATTAGGGAGAACCAATTTGGCAAAAACATTGGCTAGACACAGAAGACGCGAAGCCAATTAAACACAAGCCTTACCGGGTAAGTGCTAAAGAACGAGATATTATAAAAGAGAAAATTGACGAGATGTTTACAGAAGGCATAATTAGGCCATCTTCTAGCCCCTGGTCTTTTCCAGTAATAATGGTCAAGAAGCGAGATGGTAAATACAGATTTTGTGTGGACTACAGAAAACTGAATAATGTGACAGTAAAAGATGTCTATCCGATCCCTAGAATAGACGAAGTTATGGATACTCTCCAAGGATCTACATACTTCTCAGCAATAGACCTCAGATCTGGATATTGGCAAGTTGAAGTCGAAGAAAGAGACAAAGAGAAAACAGCTTTCACTACAGCGCATGGATTATATGAATTCAACGTGATGCCTTTTGGACTTTGTAACGCGCCTGATACCTTTGAGAGAAATATGGAGAATATGCTTGGAAATCTGAGATGGCAAATTTGTTTGTGTTATCTAGATGATGTTATCATATATAGCCCGGATTTTCCAACGCACCTCAAAAGACTTGAAGCTGTTTTTAGGTGTTTTCGTGAATCTAATTTAAGGTTAAACGACAAAAAATGCCGATTTGCTTTTGAAGAATTGGAGATTCTCGGCTATATAACGAGCAAACATGGTATAAAACCCGCGGAACATAACATCGAAGCTGTCAGAAATTTTCCTCGGCCCAAAAAGGTCAAAGAAGTACAATCCTTTTTGGGAATGTGTTCATATTATAGAAAATTTATCAAAGATTTCTCAAAAATTGCTGACCCTTTGACCAACCTTATAAAAAAAGTGTATCATTTACCTGGACAGAAAGACAAGAGGAAGCGTTTTAAACCCTAAAAACAGCACTATTAAGTCCACCAATTTTAGGTCACTTCAATCCAAATGCGCCTACTTATGTTCATACTGATGCGTCCAACATCGGCATAGGTGCAACACTTGTCCAAGACATCGGTGGTGAAGAGAAGGTGATCTCATATTTGAGTCGTACCCTAAGTAAAGCGGAGCAAAATTATTCAACAACTGAAAAAGAATGTCTGGCCATTGTCTGGTCAATGTCAAAATTACGGCCCTACCTTTATGGAAGACACTTTAAAATAGTAACAGACCATCACGCCTTATGCTGGCTCAAAAACTTGAAGGATCCAACAGGTCGATTGGCAAGATGGGCATTAAAAATTCGAGAATATGACTTCGATATAATACATAAATCAGGAAAGAAGCATCTGGACGCCGATGGCTTATCTAGGGGACCCTTACCAGAAACTGATTGGGATGAGGATTTTGAAAGGCTATTTTTAAATCAAATAACAGTCGAAGAGGATAAGTTTATCGAAAGTGTTAAGAAAAACCTTAATGGAAGCAGGCGATCAATTGCGCAAAACTTTAAAGTAGAAGATGAATGCCTCTTTAAGAAAAACCCGAACCCTGAAGGCAGGGCGTGGTTGCTTGTGGTTCCAGAGAAGAAAAAGAGAGAAATTATGAAATAATATCACAATCATATGTCGAATGGCCATCTGGGTGTCGCCAGAACCATGTACTGAATAAAGAGTAAATACTTTTGGCCATCCATGCTAAAGGATGTCTCAGAATTCGTTAAGACGTGTCACCTTTGCCAAAGTAGAAAAGGCTCAAACCAATTACCTTCTGGACTACTACAGCCCATTCCCCCAGCCAACTTTCCTTTCGAAAGAATTGGAATTGACTTTGTTGGTCCATTGCCATCTACGAAAAACAGGAAAAAATGGATAATTGTGCTGACGGACTACTACACTAGATATGCAGAAACAAAAGCAGTCTCGGAAGCAACAGTGAAAGAAGTTTCAAAATTTCTAGTAGAGGATATATTTCTCCGGCACGGAGCCCCACAATATCTTATTAGTGACAGGGGCTCTCAATTTACCAGTAATTTAATGGAAGAGGTGATGAAAATGTGCAAGATTAAACATTGCTTCACAACGAGCTATCATCCCCAGACTAATGGATTGACAGAACGGTTAAATAGAATATTGATCAATATGCTCAGTATGTATGTGAACACTGATCAGAAGAATTGGGACGAAATACTCCCATTCATCACTCACGCTTACAATACTACAATTCAGGAAACCACAGGATATTCTCCCTTTTTCCTGATGTTTGGAAGAGAACCCACGTCTCTTTTGGACGACAGGAATATCTCGGTGGACATTGACAAGGATGATTATGATGAATACATAAAACATCATTTAGACAAAATAGACAGAACAAGAAAATTAGTTATTAACAACACAATAAAGACTCAAGAAAGAATGAAAAAGAACTATGACAAGAAACACATGGAAAGAAGCTACGAACCAGGAGAATTAGTAGCAGTTTGGACACCAATTAGGAAAATAGGAAAGTGTGAGAAACTTCTGAGAAAATATTTTGGTCCATATAGAATATTAAAAAAGATGTCTAGCGTCAATTATCTAATAGAACCGAAAGATAATCCGGGCCAAGACCCTCTGATAGTTCATGTTTCAAGAATCAAGCCTTATTATGAGAGAATGGATGAGGTCATTCACGAGGACGTGACAACCTCTGGAGAGGGGGAAGTGTTACATCAATTTTAATGCGCCTTACATTTATTCAAAATATTCTATGATATTTAATATTTATTTAAAACAGAATATTTAGATTAGCATCATTCCTTTTTATAGTTTCACTCCTTTTGTAATATTTATTGTACATATATCTTTATTGCTTATTGGAGCGGGAGAGGACCTGGACGAAGACGGCGGATCGCAACCTACGAGGAAGACAAGAATAAATAAACACAATAACTTTAAAAGGTAATTTATTTTTATTTAATTTTATTTATTTACTTTTAATATGGAAACCAGCTCGGGAAACGTGTATAACACCAAGAAGGAAGAAACCAAGGTCGACGACCCTGCAAAGCTTCAACTTGGTGCAACAATATCCACCGACTCACACCATCTATCCACTTGTGTGTTCGTCACAGGATGCAGATTGACTTACTGCTAGATGTTTATCAATTCCTTTTTGTTCGCACTTGAACTATCTGCACCGAGCGGCACAGATCGCTCCTTCTCCTCGCGCCACACATTCGCCACACGGGTCCTGTCTTCAAATTTATGTTTGTCACTTGTCCATACCAGCACGTTATAACCTAGGTATGTTGGTACGTTATGTTAAAGTCGCTGATTTTGTCCGGTCTGTCATTATTTCGCGCAGACATGGGTTTTATGTTCAACCCGTCGCGAAATCATCTCCTCGCACAAGCTCCCACGACGGGTCAAACACCTCATGTACGAGAAGATTGTCAATTGTAAAGGACAACACCGTCCTCGTCTCATTTTTTGGCACTGTGCGCGCAGACTTTCCTTCAATTAGTTAAAACTACTAGAGTCCCTTAGTATCGAAATAATTAAGGTGGAAAGGCCCAAAGCAAGTTTCCCCTCGCTTTGTTCGCCTATATATTCTACCTTTGCATCTCGAACTATTTTATCTTCTCATATTAACTATAAGTCCATGCGACTTCCTCACCTACACACGGGACTTTCCTCTCTGACTCGCTACACGAGTAACTGCATAGATAAGGTAAAATGGCCCAAAGCAAATTTTCCCCTCGCACTGTTAGCCAAAATTCTAACATTGAATGTAGTTCTATATTTACCTCAGTTGTGAGCTCACGCAATTTCCACCCTCAACCTCATTTCTCGTACTCTACACCTATAGCATAGAAAGCCCATGCCAAGTTTTCCCTTGCCATGTCCGCCTGAAAAACATACCTTAAAGTGTAGAGTTCCCCAGTCTCAATGACCATAAGATTTTCATCATGTGTATGTGACCCCATTTCTCCTTGTTCACATCTCTCAATAGTATTTCACTTATAATAAATTATATGTTAATACTAGCGGATGTACCCGGCTTCGCCCAGGTTTTTCTCGAGGGAATGTTTGTAGTCTAGTAATAAGAAAATATACTACACCTAAAAACTATCAGAGAAAAAAGAAACCACGGAAGGTGAGCAGAAAAATGCTTACAATGGATGTTATGTTTACGATATCAAGTTAAATAAAAACAAAGATAAAATTTGCATATGTTGGTCACTATAAATTTGTATATTTGTTAGGCGAAATTAGAAACATGATAAAACAATTGGGTATTTAAAAACAAATGTAGAAATAAAAGTTGAAGTATAATAAACAATGTTAAAGATTAGTTTTAATTATTAATCAAGATTGTGTGTGAATATGTGAGAAAGATGTAATATCGTTGTTGTTTTCTTGGCCGACTGTTTTACATATGGTGTTATCTTAAAATTGCTTGTTTTGAATATTTTTTAGATTGAGATTATTAGCTAGTATGTAAAAAAATTAACTCTGTTGAAATTTAATTTTGTATTTATATATAAATAAAATTAACTCTGTTGATTTTTTTGTATTTAATCGATAACAGCGAAGTTACGCATGTTAATGTTAGGAAATATATTTTGATGTTAAGCAAAACCTGCTCCATCTCGTTTTACATAAATGTTGAAAATTTGGTTGAAATTGATGCATTCTAACGAAAGTTTTTAGTGATGTCCACTTATGAAATTTCCATTTTATTAATATAGATTATTGTATATAGCGCGCCTTTAATGGCTTTTATATTTTCAACAATCCCTTAAATTTTAAACTCTTCTTAGATTTTAAAATGCTTGTAAATAATATTTTATTGTGTACTATACACTATTTTATTTGCATAAAACTATGTCTCCATGAGCTTAATTAATTTCAATCATAAAATTATTTTGTCCATTTATGGCTTCTCCAGCTTTAAGTATACTCAAACCATGTTCAGCCTTCTTCAACGGGCCATATGTCATAATATATACTCTTCCAGGAATAATAAAGACAACCTACAGACAACCCAAAGAGAGACGGGAGGGTAAAGTCCGGTCACTTGAGATACCAGGGATATTCCAAGAGGCGACCACTGGGGCCGTTAGTTAACACCTCGGGACTTTTAAGACACTTGGTGATTGTGTGCGACACGAACCGGCTGTGCCAGTCCCGTCTCTCTCTCTCCCTGGTTGCCTGGGTTCCTCTTCCAACTTGTGGTCTGATTATTTCCCCACCTTTCATACCATATATATACACATGAAATAAAACCTTCGAAGGACTAATGCTGATGGCCTAAAATAAATATGAAGGATTTGGAACTTATACTGTAGGGGGAAAGCCGCTGACCAGTGGTCGGCGGTACTGTCGCTAGGTTAGGTCGTATCTGACACTTTTTTAAAATTTATTACCCTCTACTGGCTCCAACCATGCTGCGCCCCATATGAGAGAACTCTGACAATTTTTTCAAAAGAAAAATGCTTAATATTCTAAGGGTTTTATATTAAATAAATATATATTTATTTATTAAGTTTATTTTTTTATGGAAAGAGCAAAAAGACAATTTCATGTCTGATGTCTTTATTGGGTGATGAATTCTGGGCCTTCATCTCAGTAGAAGGTTGAGGCTGTTGATGGTGGTTATTGTGGTGGGGGTTCAGGCCTTTCTATTGCCTGGTCATCTTCTCAGGGCTATCGAGCTTCACAGGTCTGCCTCCATCACTGAGGGGCTCTTGACGTCGAGGTGTAGCAGGTCACATGGGGTGGGTAGGAAGGCCAGGGAGGTCTATAGGCCCTTCTATAAACAATTCTTTGGCCACACTTTCCAGCTCCCACACCAGGCTTGGTATAGCCCCTCACACATACTTCCTGGTCAGTGGTGAGCTCCTGTAGCATGCCGTCTCCTTGAAGATGTCCATGGGGTTCTGGACCTGAAGTAGGGTTGTCTTGTTTGTAGTCCAGGCTGCATGCTACAGCAGTCAGTTGGCTGTCAGAATTGGTCCTCGGTTACTGGGGACTCATGCCTCCCCTGCCACAACACTCTCACATACAGGTGAGCTCTTTTTTATTATTAACATTGCACCCCTTACAGCAGACATCCTTTCATTCCATTTAAATTTATATAGGCCACAAGCTATTTACAACTAATTATGTTAAATTTATCTTCTACCTGCTGAAACACAAGAATAAGTTTTTAAAATAATACTCTTATAGACCCCAAAAGAGAAACCACTTAAAGTGTCATCCTCGATCAACATCTGACCATTCAAAAACACGTCCAGAACTTAATAAATCTCGCAAAAGCAGCCCAACACAGCCTAGCCCTTTTCTTGGGAAACAAAATCAAATTATCTCTACACTGCAAATGAACCATATACACATCTATTATAAGGCCAATTCTAACCTAAGGACACCCAGTCTTTATAACCGCAAACAAAACCATGTTGAAAATTTTGAAAGCTTTGAAAACCAGATAATAAGAAAATAATAGGGCCCCATGGTTTGTCAGGAGCAGTATTATTAGAAAGGACCTCAAAATATAAAACATAAATGATTCCATAATAAAATAAGTTTTCAACTTCTATGAAACATCAGAAAATCTCGAAAACATAACATTCGAAGAAGCCTGTAACTACAAACAAGAAAAAAATAAAAGGAAACCCAAGCCAAGGCAACTCTTATATCAACTGAAAACAAATGTGGACAAATGAAAAAAAAACGAAAGAAAAAACACTTACCTAGAAAAAAAGGATAACACAGCCCACCTTAGAATAGAGAACACTCAGAAATCAAAACCCCACACAAGGCTCTAACCTTATAAATATGTGAATACATCTTATGTGAAGAACCTGAACATATTGGTCATTGTAAATATCATTAACTAGGTTGCTCTTTTTGACCTGCACCTAATAAAGTTAATATGAAACTGGAACCTGGTGCAACAATATAACCATGGCCAGTCAGAATTATTGGTGAGGTAAATCCATGTTTGATATTTCGAAGCATTGAAAGTAGTAGTTAATGCGCGCGACACTCTTTGGGAGGATGATAAAAGATTGTGGCAGGTTAGAATGTACTAGTCCGCCAGCTCATTTATTACAATACCGCTGTGGCCTTTGACTTAAAAGAGTTGCACATTTAGTGTACAATGCAGATTGTAGAGTAGTAACATAAAGGTAACCCAGGCTCCAGGTTGTAGACGTTAAAATTTCTAAAATACCAGAGGCAATAAGGGAAGTATATAGAGTAGCAAAATATTAATATCAAAATTATAATCTGTTCATAAAATGATAAATATTTCGCTACAATATGATGAGGATTCCTGGTAGCAGGCGTTCTGCGTTCCAGGAACCTGGGTTATAAATATCTTTATTTACAATATGATTAAATTCGAAAACAGTGCGTGTTTAATTTTGTTCTTAATATTGTCACAGTAGAGAAGACAAGTATTCCAAAAGTTTGTTTAAAAATAATTTATTAATTAAATCTATAGAATGCAAAATGGGTCAATTCATTTTACAAGTGGTAATTTACAAGCATGGTTTTGGGTGATGACTAGGCCAATATTTATTATGATAAATTGAGTTTAAAGTATTCAAAATAATTATTCAGTAACATTGCCCCCTTCCTAGATGAACAGCGTCCTGCTGTGATTATCACTTGAACAGATCAGCTTGGTCCTCAGGGTCAAGGTAGGGTTTCATTTTCAGTACACGGACCAAGTCTCTTGTTTGGCTGTCCTGGTTGGTTGGTCCACAGGTTTCCGAGTAACCCTTATGGCCTGAAGTACCTTTTCTTCAGATTTTCTGAGAGTCCCACCTTTCTTATTGGGATGAAAATTCATGCCAGGTCACCGACATTGTAATTCATTGCCTCGTGCTTTGAATCATATCTGGCCTTGTCCTTTTCTTGGGCTTTCAAGGTTTCTAATCTTGCTAGCTGCCTGGTCTCTTCGACTCGCGACGCAATCCTTCGGCTGTATTCCTATTGAAGCTTGTCGGGTTTGGAAATAAAGTATCCACAGTTGTTTCTCCCTCACGTCCATGGACTAGTTCGAATGGAGTGAAGCCTGTCGTGTCTTGTTTGCGGTGTGGTAGGCGAACGTGACGTAGGACAGGATTACGTCCCAGTCCTTCTGTTCAACACATAAATACATCGCCATCATGTTGGCTAAGGTTTTGTTCAACCTCTCTGTCAGTCCATTCGTCTGGGGATGATACCAGTTTATTGACGAGCATTGATTGGTGAGTTCCGCAATCAAATTGGATTGGAATACTCGTCCTCGGTCCGTGATTATATATCTGGGGGCTCCGTGCTTGAGAACCACATCTTCCATTAAAAACTTGGCTGCTACTTTTGCTTCCCCTGTGAGTAAGGCTTTAGTAACGGCTAATCGAGTAAGATAGTCAGTACAGACTATGATCCATTTATTACCTCCAAAGGATTTAGGGAATCTCCCAAGAAGATATATTCCTATTCTTTGGAATGGGAAGGTTGCAGGGGGAATGGGTTTGAGCAACCCAGGCGGTTTGTGGTTTGTCTGTTTTCTTCTTTGGCATTCTTTGCAATATGCTACATACTTTCGTATATCCTTGAGAAATCCTGGCCAAAATATTTGTTTCTAACCCTCTCATAAATTTTAGAAAATCCTAGGTGGCCCGCTGTAGGAGCGTCGTGTAGACTTCTCAGTAGTTCCAATCGTAGGTGCTTGGGGATTACGAGGAGGTGTGGGTTTCCCAGGGAGTCGAAGTTCCTTTTGTACAAGGTTCCTTTCAACAGTTTATATCCTCTTGGTTCGATTCCGGAATCTTCTATTTCTTCTAACAATTTTCTAATTATATGGTCCTTTCTCTGTTCAGTATCGAAGCAGGTCAGAGCAGTTATTGATGGTACATCATCATCTTTTTCTTCGTCTGCTTCTTCCGATTTGCTTTCGAGAGGGCTTCGAACGAGACAGCCCGCGTCTTGGTGTTTACGCCCGCTTTTATAAGCTAACGTAACGTCGTATGCTTAGAGTTTAATGGCCCACCTCGTCAGCCTTCCCGTCAGGTCTTTCAAATTGGATAACCAGCTAAGGGCGTGGTGATCCATAACGATGACGAACTCGCGACCAAAGAGGTAGGAGCGAAATTTGCTTATTGCCCATATCACAGCCAAACATTCTCTTTCTGTAGTGGATTAATTAATCTCTGTCTTCGTTAGGGTTCTTGAGGCGTAACCAACTGGTCGCACTTTTTCCGTTATGGACCTGAACGAGGACTGCTCCGATACCATAACCGCTGGCGTCAGTATGAAGCTGGGTTGGCAGGTGTTCTTCAAAATGAGCTAAGACAAGTTCAGACACCAGGGACCTTTTCAGGGACTCAAAGGCTTCTTGTTCTTCTAAGTTGCAAGAGAGTTTATTGTATTTTTTTAGAATTCCATAGAGAGGGGCAGCTTTATCGGCGAGGTGTTCAATAAATCGGCGAAAGTGCGAACAAATGCCGATGAAACTCCTCACCTCAGTGATAGATCGTGGGATCGGAAACTTGGCGATAGCTTATATCTTTTCAGGGTCGGGATAAATGCCGTTGCCATCGATGAGATGTCCAAACACGTTTAGTCCCAAAGAGACAATTTTTTTTAATTGAGGCTCAAATCTGCATTGCTAAGGCATTGTAATATGATTTTGAGTCGGCGCAAGTGTTCGTCAAACGTTTTGGAGAAAACTACAATGCCGTCTATATAACACAGGCACCGCGTCCACTTCAACCCCCTTAAGATTTTGTCCATCAAACGCTCAAAGGTTGCAGGGGCGTTGCACACGACGAAGGGCATCACGAGAAATTCATATAGACCCTCTGGGGTTAAGAAGGCGGTTCTCTCTCTATCTGTCTTGTCTACCTCTATCTGCCAATATCCGAAACGTAGCTCCATTGACGAATTAAATTGGGCACCTTTTAAAGAATCAAGAGTATCGTCAATTCGAGGGAGTGGGTAAACGTATTT
Source organism: Cordylochernes scorpioides (assembly GCA_030710605.1). Taxonomy (NCBI): domain Eukaryota; kingdom Metazoa; phylum Arthropoda; class Arachnida; order Pseudoscorpiones; family Chernetidae; genus Cordylochernes; species Cordylochernes scorpioides. Next base: position 68,813,842 of record CP092873.1, on the reverse strand, counting down.
TTTGGTTATCTTGTTCAATCGCCTGTAATCAACGCAGAAGCGCCAATTTCCGTCTTTCTTCTTCGCCAAAATAACAGGCGATGACCAAGGGCTCTCTGAGTGGCGTATTATCCCGGTATCTAGCATCTTGTTCACTTCCTGTTGAATTGCTTGTCGTTCTGTTGGGAAAACTCGATAGGGCCTGTGTTTAATTGGTCAATGGTCTCCAGTTTCTATTTTATAATTTTTTAGAGGCGTCTGTCCTACTGTATCATTATTGGTATCAAACACCTCATCAAATTGCTTCAGAATTGATAAGACTTCAGATTGTTGATCTGCTGATAAGTCGTTACTAATCAAATTCTGTAAAAATGCAACGTCACCCTTATTGTCATTCTTGGGACTAATATCTCGCGCCAAATTTTCTTCAGGATCAGAGCACTCCGAGATAGCAGTCAAGTGAATTTCGTCAAAACTTGTATTCTCCCTAGAAACATTCCTTTAGGGATAATTTGTGCTATTGGGCTAGAGTTTGCAATCCAAAGCTGTCCCTTATTGTGATTGATCGTAAGAAGTGTATAGGGAACTGATAGTTCTTTTTTTAATAATGCGCATTTTGAAGGTTCAAAAAGTACCTTGTTTCGTCCATTGAGTTCTGACCTCATCACATTTATTTGTTTGATGGATTCTGCTGGAATGATTATGTTTTCAGAGGCCACGATTCTATCTTCGGTCGCTAGCGAATTCAAATCGTCTTTAGCTTCTTCAAGCCTGATTTCGGCACGTCCACAATCGATCACGGCATTTGTTGCTTCCGAAAAATCCCATCCGAGTATGATGCTGGGGTTGCTACTGGGAAGGACGATAAATTCAAGCGGCTGTCTCAACCCATTTATGCTCAAACTTGTTGTGCATCGACCCAGAGACGTAACTTTTTTTGCCATCGTCGACTCTAAGAGTTATTCCTTCATCCTTGAACTTTGTCTTTTGTAAGTGTAGTCTTAACCCGTTCGAGATAACAGAGAATGAGGCTCCCGAGTCGACCAAGGCAGAAAATGCAACGTCATCTATAATTATTTCAACGAAATTGTGTTATAATTTGGCGGCTGTCGTCGATGGAGGGTTTTTAACACCCGCGGTTGCCCCTCGAAAGAAGACGCGACGCTTAGTTTTTTTCTAGATTGTAGCGGCGTGGTGATTGGCTTGTATGGCGGCCTGGGGAAATGGACTGGCGTCTTGGGGATCTTTCTCTGTTTGGGTATGGCGATTGTCGGCGGTAGTTTGGACTTCTTTAAGTATATTCCTCATTGAACTGAGTAGTTTGGCGGGTATGTATGTGTCGTTTAGGCCTTTCCAATTCATATTGGTCTATTGGCTGGCGATCTCTACAGTAGCATTTGACATGGCTTGGGCGGCCACAATGAAAGAAGATTGGCTTGTTGTTTTGGGTCCTCCATTGGTCTGTTCGTCTTTGGCTTGACGTCTGGTTGAATATAGGTGTGTCTTGGTCAGGGTGCCCTTGTGGTGAATACCATTGTTTGGGTTTTGTACTGGGGTTGTGGTCTTTGAACGGATTAGAAATCGCGGGAAGATTTTTTCCGATTTATTCTCTGATAATTGTCTCGAGAGGAGAGGGTTCTGGAGCGGTTGATGCGGAGTTAATGCACGATGTACTTCTTCACGGACTATCCTTCTGATTAAGTCCTCCATCGATTTGGACTCTATTGGATCGAAGCAACGCAACGTTGGATAGTCTAGCTAACACTATACGCTTGTTCACACGTTGTTGTGTGAGCTTTCGATTTTACTGCACAACCTAATGAATTCTTCAGTGGTGGCTATTTCCAAAGCGACAATTGATCTATAAATTTCGTCCAAAATACCTTTCAATAAATGTGTAACTTTTTCGTTTAGCTCATTTTGGGGTCGATTTGCTTGCACAGGTTGAAGACTTCTTGAATGTAAATTTCACAATGCTCGCCTTTTTCCTGAGTTCGGGATTTTATATATATAATTTTTGAATTAAGTTTTCTTTTTGATTAGCGTGATGACCGAAGTCAGAGAGAACATTGTCTCAAATGAATCCAACAAATTTACCTGTTCCTTGACAGTCTCGAACCAGCTTCTTGCGGTTCCCAAATGGAAAAAAATAAACGTTCGCGAGGCACATTGTGTTGTCCCAGCGGTTATATCACGCGACCCGATTATATTCCTTTAGCCATTTTTCGGGATTTTGGCCAGATTCTCCAGAAAAAAAACAGAGGGGTGTCTAAGGGGTTGAAAAATTTGCTCACCTTTGGAGACTTGAATAGCTTGTTCTGTCTTCATTTTTTCTTCTAAAGGATCTAGTCCTTGGATTCTACGGTTTATTCTGACGGCTTGGGCGGCATAGGGATGATTCAGTTTAATCTTCACCAAATGTCATGGTAGAGAAGACAAGTATTCCAAAAGTTTGATTGAAAATGAATTATTAATTAAATCTATAGAATACAGAATGTTTCAGTTTCCTAATAACTTTATTAGGTGCCGCTCAAAAAGAGCAACCTAGATCATCATATTTACAATATACTGTCGGGGATGGTTATTTACAGGGGTTCATTTACAATTATAATTTATATTGATGTCGTTGGGTCCGGATTCTCAGGTCCTTGGGGATAGTGTTCTTGAGAAGGTTTTTTCTGACTTGTTTGATATTCAAGGTGGGTTTATTTTTCCTTTTTTCCCACTTTTCGTCATTCTGGCTTAATTGATGGATAACTTGTCTAGGTTTTAAATTTCTTATTTTCCTTTTTGCGCATTTGTAGTTTGTGGTTTCCTTGAAGGTGGGGTTTTCTGAATTTTCGTAGAATTTAAATGATTGTCTAAATAATGTAGTCATTGATGTTTTCGATATTTAGATCGTTCCTGAGGATTGTGTTCTGAATGAACCAGGGTGGAGACATGATTTTTCTGATCATTTTATTTTCAAAGACTTCTAACTTTTTAAGGATGGTCTTATGTGCTATCATAAAAATGGGGTGGCGGTATATAAGTATTGGTCTTATTATTGACGTGTAAATGGTTCTTTTGCAATGAAGGGATAATTTACTTTTCGGTCCTAGAAGTAGGTATAGTCGGTGTTGGGCAGTTTTCGCCAAATTGATTCTGTTTTCAATGTGTTTTTTGAAGGTAAGGTGCTCGTCTAGGGTCATCCCTAGGTATCGATATTCTCTTTCCATTTAATATTGTCTTCGAAGATGAAGAGTACGTTCGTCCAAAGGTTTCTTAATTTTGTCTTTTTTTTTTTCTGGAGAAAATTATTGCTTCACTTTTTTGGGGTTTCATTGTGACTCGCCATTTTTCACACCAAATCGTGGAAAAGATACAGGCCTCTTGGAGTTTCATGTGGAGTCTGTCGAAGGTATGTCGAAGCCAAAATGGCGGTATCATCTGCAAATAGGTGCAAAGAGGTGTCTTCAATACAGGGAAAGTCGTCTATATATATGTCGAATAAGATTGGTCCTGTGACTTATCCTTGAGGGACCCCAGCAAGGATGTTCCTATCTGTTGACAGCTCGTCTTTGACTCGTTAAAAAGTTTTGCGTTATTTTTATGATATCTCCAGGAAGGTGCTTTTTGCGCATTTTGTAGAGAAGGGCCTCATGCCAGACTTTGTCGAACACTTTGGCGATATCGAAGAACAGGTTCCTGTTATTTGGCCTAGGTTCATGGTTTTTCTTTTTTTTTTTTCAGTGACAACAACTAGCTGGTGCAATGTCAAGTGCTTGGCTTGGTAGCCAAATTGTTCAGGTCTGAGTGGATTCTTTTCTTCGGGGATTTTCTAAGTCTTCTTAAAACAATTCTTTCGAATATTTTTTAGATGGCAGGTAACAGTGAGATGGGCCTGTAGCTTGCTGGTTCAAGCATGGATTTCCCTTTTTTAAGTATGGGACAAATAATGGACGTTTTCCATCTGTCAGGGAAGTGGACAAGCTGCAGTGATGCGTTAAATATTGTTACATCATGATTAATGGCGTATTTCTTATATTAGTTTTAATATATTTGAAATTTAAATTATATATTTATTTATTTTTATATAAAATATTCTATGATATTTATTTAAAACAGATTATTAATTTATCATCATTTGTATTTAGGTACACTGTGACTTCACTGCTCTCTTTGAGGTGAGAAAATAAATAAAGGATTCTGGTGGCTACTTAAAGAAGACTTATCTCGTTATTCCCTTTTATAAATTTGTAGGATGGTTGAAACACGCTCTGGTAAGATGCAAGACCCAGCACAGGAGAGAATCCAGGCTGAAGAGTCGGCCAAGCCGCAACCTGGTGTAACAATTGGTAGAGATGCTTGTTCCGACCCAGTTGTCCTGAATCCCAACATCGACATCCCCAAGTATGATGGAACGGAAGACCCTCGCCCATGGATTGAATCTCTTGAAGAAATTGGCTTCTTGTACCATTGGGCAGACTACATTATCTCTCGTTATGCCGCCATGAACATGACGGGAAGCGCTAAAACCTGGTTGAATTTACACAAAGCTAGTTTCACGAGCTGGGAAAATATTAAAATCCGCCTCATTCAGGATTTTTCTTTGGACGCGAATAAAGAAGAACTTAGAATGAAGCTCAACAGAATGCAACACTGGAATGAACCAGCAATCAGGTTCGCGGAAGACATTCTAGTGTTGTGCAACAAGGTTGACCCCGCAATGGAAGAAGAAACAAAAATTGAACATGTTATTGGAGGACTGAAAAAAGAGTACTCATTCGCGCTCTACCTGAACCCTCCTAAAACGACCGATGACCTTCTTGTCGTGTGCAAGAAAATGGATTCTTTTGAAAAGAAGTATCGGGAACGTGTGGAGAAATCCAGAAACCTATATAACGGTCCACGCTATTCTAGACCCCAACAACAATCGAGGTACGTGCCGCCGACTGCCGCACGAAACTACCAGACCACTTCCAGGCCCCAAGCCCCTGTTTCCAATAATTACAAGAACGACTCCCATCCTACCCCCAGACAGTATCGAAACAACTTTCCCCAGCCCTCTACCCCTAGACGTCCTTATAATCCTAACTTTGTGCCGAAACCAAACCTTCAGAGAAACACTTACAATAAAAGCCAAGAAGTGAGCAAAAATAGGACTGAAGATGGAAGACCAATCTGCTTTAAATGTAACAAGCCAGGGCACGTGGCCCGTTATTGTAGGGTCAAGTTTATAAGAATCCTAGAAGAGGATCCAGCAGATACCCAAGAGAAGGTCGAAGAAAAATGCCAAATGAATGAAATATCAGAGAAATCAGGACCTCGGCTTTATGCTGATGTATGTCATAGCACACAGACAAATATTCCTACCCGGAATAGATATTCCGTGTTGGAAGATTTAAACTAAGCGTCGCGCCTGAATCTGTCAATCAAAGCAAGTCGACCATAAACGGAATCAAGAAGTTGGACCCTAAATACAAATTAAAAATTAATGTGGACAAGATAGGGACTTTTGAAGCTTTGGTTGATACAGGTGCTGACCTCTCAGTGGTCGACCTCAGAACGGCCCTCGATACAGGCCATGGTATAAGTAAACTCGCAAAAATTTGTGCAGGACCCGATGGAAAAAAATTGGACATGGTAGGAAGTATATTTTTAAATATAAAAATTGATGACGAAACATTATCACACAACTTTGTGATATTGAAAACGCATTTACGGACATTAATTCTTGGGAGAGATTTCCTTAAGAAAATGAACGCAAAAATAGATTGTAAGCAAGAAACTATAAAATATGATTTGACGAATAATCATGACGAAATCAATTTTGAAATGTTGAAAATAAAGAGTGCCAAGGATTCCATTGTACCGGAATGTTCCATGAAATTGATCAAGGCATTGGTAGAAACAGAGGATGGAGAATATATTATCGAGGAGAGCAGCAAAATGTTTCAAACAAATGGACTTCGTCTAGCAAGAAGCTTGATCAATGTTATAAATAGGGAAACACACATCTGGATAACTAATCCGTATCCTCGACCGTTAAAAATAATGAAAAACCAAACATTGGCTTTTGGAAGTAGTCCAGCGAAAATAAATGTGAGTCGAGAAAGAGAGGTAGAAAAGAACGAAGAACCTAGATTCCAAATAAACGAAAATCTTTCACCAAAGGAACAGAAGGAGTTAAAACAAGTTTTAGAAAGGTATGGAGATCTTTTTTCATCGAGATTAGGGAGAACCAATTTGGCAAAACATCGGATAGACACAGAAGACGCGAAGCCAATTAAACACAAGCCTTACCGGGTAAGTGCTAAAGAACGAGATATTATAAAAGAGCAAATTGACGAGATGCTTACAGAAGGCATAATTAGGCCATCTTCTAGCCCCTGGTCTTTTCCAGTAATATTGGTCAAAAAGCGAGATGGTAAATACAGATTTTGTGTGGACTACAGAAAACTGAATAATGTGACAATAAAAGATGTCTATCCGATCCCTAGAATAGACGAAGTTATGGATACTCTCCAAGGATCTACACACTTCTCAGCAATAGACCTCAGATCTGGATATTGGCAAGTTGAAGTCGAAGAAAGAGACAAAGAGAAAACAGCTTTCACTACAGCGCATGGATTATATGAATTCAACGTGATGCCTTTTGGACTTTGTAACGCGCCTGCTACCTTTGAGAGAAATATGGAGAATATGCTTGGAAATCTGAGGTGGCAAATTTGTTTGTGTTATCTGGATGATGTTATCATATATAGCCCGGATTTTCCAACGCACCTCAAAAGACTTGAAGCTGTTTTTAGATGTTTTCGTGAATCTAATTTAAGGTTAAACGACAAAAAATGCCGATTTGCTTTTGAAGAATTGGAGATTCTCGGCTATATAACGAGCAAACATGGTATAAAACCCGCGGAACATAACATCAAAGCTGTCAGAAATTTTCCTCGACCCAAAAAGGTCAAAGAAGTACAATCCTTTTTGGGAATGTGTTCATATTATAGAAAATTTATCAAAGACTTTTCAAAAATTGCTGACCCTTTGACCAACCTTATAAAAAAAAGTGTATCATTTACCTGGACAGAAAGACAAGAGGAAGCGTTTCAAACCCTAAAAACAGCACTATTAAGTCCACCAATTTTAGGTCACTTCAATCCAAATGCACCTACTTATGTTCATACTGATGCGTCCAACATCGGCATAGGTGCAACACTTGTCCAAGACATCGGTGGTGAAGAGAAGGTGATCTCATATTTGAGTCGTACCCTAAGTAAAGCGGAGCAAAATTATTCAACCACTGAAAAAGAATGTCTGGCCGTTGTCTGGTCAATGTCAAAATTACGACCCTACCTTTATGGAAGACACTTTAAAATAGTAACAGACCATCACGCCTTATGCTGGCTCAAAAACTTGAAGGATCCAACAGGTCGATTGGCAAGATGGGCATTGAAAATTCAAGAATATGACTTCGATATAATACATAAATCGGGAAAGAAGCATCTGGACGCCGATGGCTTATCTAGGGGGCCCTCACCAGAAACTGATTGGGATGAGGATTTTGAAAGGCTATTTTTAAATCAAATAACAGACGAAGAGGATAAATTTATCGAAAGTGTTAAGAAAAACCTTAATGGAAGCAGGCGATCAATTGCGCAAAACTTTAAAGAAGAAGATGGATGCCTCTTTAAGAAAAACCCGAACCCTGAAGGCAGGGCGTGGTTGCTTGTGGTTCCAGAGAATAAAAAGAGAGAAATTATGAAAGAATATCACAATCATATGTCGAATGGTCATCTGGGCGTCGCCAGAACCATGTACCGAATAAAGAGTAAATACTTTTGGCCATCCATGCTAAAGGATGTCTCAGAATTCGTTAGGACGTGTCACCTTTGCCAAAGTAGGAAAGGCTCAAACCAATTACCTTCTGGACTACTACAGCCCATCCCCCCAGCCAACTTTCCTTTCGAAAGAATTGGAATTGACTTTGTTGGTCCACTACCATCTACGAAAAACAGGAAAAAATGGATAATCGTGCTGTCGGACTACTACACTAGATATGCAGAAACAAGAGCAGTCTCGGAAGCAACAGTGAAAGAAGTTTCTAAATTTCTAGTAGAGGATATTTTTCTTCGGCACGGAGCCCCACAATATCTTATTAGTGACAGAGGCTCTCAATTTACCAGTAATTTAATGAAAGAGGTGATGAAAACGTGCAAGATTAAACATTGCTTCACAACGAGCTATCATCCCCAGACTAATGGATTGACAGAGCGGTTAAATAGAACATTGATCAATATGCTCAGTATGTATGTGAACACTGATCAGAAAAATTGGGACGAAATACTCCCATTCATCACTCACGCTTACAATACTACAATTCAGGAAACCACAGGATATTCTCCCTTTTTCCTGATGTTTGGAAGAGAACCCACGTCTCTTTTGGACGACAGGAATATCTCGGTGGACATTGACAAAGATGATTATGATGAATACATAAAACATCACTTAGACAAAATAAACAGAACAAGAAAATTAGTTATTAACAACACAATAAAGACTCAAGAAAGAATGAAAAAGAACTATGACAAGAAACACATGGAAAGAAGCTACGAACCAGGAGAATTAGTAGCAGTTTGGACACCAATTAGGAAAATAGGAAAGTGTGAGAAACTACTGAGAAAATATTTTGGCCCATATAGAATATTAAAGAAGCTGTCCAACGTAAATTACTTAATTGAACCAAAAGATAATCCTGGCCAAGACCCATTGATTGTCCATGTCTCAAGAATCAAACCCTATTTTGAAAGAATTGATGAGGTCAATCACGAGGACGTGACGACCTCTGGAGAGGGGGAAGTGTTACATCATGATTAATGGCGTATTTCTTATATTAGTTTTAATATATTTGAAATTTAAATTATATATTTATTTATTTTTATATAAAATATTCTATGATATTTATTTAAAACAGATTATTAATTTATCATCATTTGTATTTAGGTACACTGTGACTTCACTGCTCTCTTTGAGGTGAGAAAATAAATAAAGGATTCTGGTGGCTACTTAAAGAAGACTTATCTCGTTATTCCCTTTTATAAATTTGTAGGATGGTTGAAACACGCTCTGGTAAGATGCAAGACCCAGCACAGGAGAGAATCCAGGCTGAAGAGTCGGCCAAGCCGCAACCTGGTGTAACAATATTTCGGTTATTGATGCTAGCATGTGATTAGGGAGCAGTTTGAGAGCTTCATTAGGCAATTCGTCGATTTCTGGAGCTTTTCCATTTGGTAGTCTTCTATATATATAAAAATGAATGTTTGTATGTTTGTTTGTTTGTATGTCCGGTATACAAATTCGCAGTAGTTCACTAATTCAAACCAAAATTTCTATACATAGGTAAAAAATACGGGGAAGACGTTAGGCTATTTTAAAAAATATATAAATCAATCATTAAAACTATATATTCAAATTATTCTACTTAGCTCACGAACAGCGCCCTCTATCAAAGATTAGATTAAATTATGCTGATGCAAACAAATAGATAATGCTAATAACAAACAATTATTTTAAAAAATCTTATCTAAATAAATATCACCAGGGTAGATATGCACACGGGTCAATCCCGGGGCGAAGCCCAGGTCATCCGTCTAGTATTCAATAAACGCTTTTACTTCACCAATTTTTGTTGGTTCTAGTCCAGTTTCTTTGTTGTTGTTTTTTTCATATATGAATTCACACATTTGATGTATGTATGAGTGGGTTTGGAGTGTGGTATATAGGGATTGGGAGTGAACTGTTTTTCATAGTTGTTGGCAAATGATTCAGCTGCTTCTTCTGTGGTTAGTGTCTGCCCATTGTTTTTCTTCAATGTTATTTCTTGTTTTTCAGAGTTGGATAATCATTTGATGGCTTTCCATATGGTTTGTTCCGTGACTTTCAAGTTTTCGATAAAGTAGTCCCAACTAGTGTTATCGTGCTCTCGTGTAAGTTTCTGTGATTCCCACTGGGCCGTCATGTAGGCTGAAGGCTGATTTATCTCGGGTTCACAGGTTTTTTTTTTTTTTCATTTTTTCTTAGTCTGTTGGTGGATCGTATTTTTTCTTTAATGTGAAGTGGATATCTTCATTCTAATTCCAGGTCCTTATATTTTGTTAATTCTCTCAAATTTTGTACCATTTGTTCTTCAATCTACGTAATGGGCCTCGTCTATTTTTAAAGATGTATCTAGAATCAGTTCAGGTGGTTCAGCGGTTTCCATTTTGTACTTGAAAAGGGCCCAATCTGTAATTTTGATTTTTGTATTTGAGTAGAAGATTTTGAAATCCTGTAGCACAAGTAGTACTGGGAGATGATTGGAGGTTAGTTCATGCAGGAGTTTAGAGTATGCGTGTGAAGAAATGTCGGGTAGTCGTTTCACAAAACACTGTGCGAGTTCGGTAGAAGAATTCGCTGTGATGATTCTTTTGTGGGCTGTTGCAAGGATTTAAATAAGATCACTGAATAGCAGAAAGGAGAGGGTAAAAGTCTCCTTCTAACTAACTTTATTTAATACGTCTTAAGAGGACAGAGGAAAACACCCAACTGGTCGGTAGCAGACCAAGCCGTGTTCTAGTCTTTTGTTGGCGGCGCCAGCCGCTTGTTTGTTTACAGTTGTCACCCGAGCCTCTGGACGGAGTCCATTATTCCACAATGCGCTTTGGGAGATGTTTTGTGCATGGCGATATCAATGATATCTGGAGATGAGTCATGTGTGGGTTCTTTGGGGTAGCTCACATCTAGGTCCATAACATCGATTGCGTTTTGAAGTTTTCTCCCGCTTGGGTTAGTGGTGGTGGAACCCCAGGCAGGATGTTTGCAGTTCAGGTCCCCTGCTATGATGGCCGGAGTGTCAGTTGAGAAAATGTTAGGTGTTTGGTGGTTTGTAGCACGAATACAGGTTCATATTTAACCCATTTTGATAGAAATTCCTGTTGTTTCCAGGCTTGAGGTGGTGGCATGAATAGGTGCATGGCTGTACTTCTTGTGGATAAATATGGCAGCTCCACCACCTTGTCCATTTTAGTCTGTCCTGTCCTTTGCGGAGGGTGATGAAGTTTTGAATCCTAATTTTATGGCACTAGTGCGATGTCGTGATCGTTCAGGAATTCTGACAATTGTTGTTTTTTGTTTCAGAGACTACACGCATTCCAGTGAACGATTCGAAGACTATTTTTAATATATATTTTTGTAATTCATTTACATCTAATGGTGTCTACAACGTTCTTCATAATGTTGGCTATTATTGCGGGTCACTGAGAGCCTTTTTGATAGCGCTTTCTAGATGGTTGACCTTAGTGGCTGAAGGAGGATTGGGACGTTCTTTATTGACATATGGAGTTTTGTTCTTGTTTTGAGTGGGTTGGGGAATTTCAGAAGGGTTTGGACCTTTAGGGTTGGATTTTTCTTTTTCTGTATTGGGGTTTGGTTTCTTATTATTTTGGGTTTGGGGTACTCTATTTATCTTTCTGTATAGTGGGCAACCACGCCAACTTGCTGTATGCTGTCCCTGGCAGTTTGCACATTTAGGTGAGACTTCTTTTTCTTTGGTGCATTTGGATGTGAAATGATTTTCTCCGCATTTTATACATTTGGGAGTTTGCCTACATTCAAACTGGGAGTGTCCAAAGTTTTGGCACCTGTGGCATTGTCCTGGGGTAGGGGTAATGACTAGGCAGATATTTATGATTATAAACTGACAACAGGGTATTCAGTGACAATATGGAGTCATCAAATTTATTTATTTTCAAATTTGGCAAATATTGAGTATTTTTTGAGAATAATAAATAAGATATATATAATTTTTTAAATTAATAGAAAATTATTTTCAATATAATCAAATAATTATCTGCGATTTTCAATAATCTGTGTTTTTGAATAAACAATAAACAAAAAACCCGCCACCAAATGCTTACCTTTTGAACCCCGTAAAATAATTTTAAAAATATGTTTATACCTTTATTTTTAAAATAATATACCATATAAAATCACACTTAACCACATTAACACCTTAATATCATAAAAACCTACTTTAAAACATCCAAAATTATTTTCCTGATTCATTTTTAAATCGATCATGAAGACAAAGAAATCGGACAAAAAGGTATACTGACATTCAGAATTAAGTTTAAAATATTAAAAAAAAATTAATCAACCAAGTTCAACAATATTGACAGATATATAAGAAAATGCATATTAGATGTTTTTTGTTTGGTCTGGGGGATTAAATAAACCTTGTTAGGGTTTACCTTTGATGTGAGAAAGCCCTTCCCAAAGTTTATATCATTTCAGTTTGGTAGCATGAAATATTTTTTATTTGAAAAAAAAAAAAAGTACAGTTTCAAAATAATATCAATATTCCTGCTTTTAACAATGTAAGTACATGATTACAAATAATATAATGGGAGGTGTCAGGACCCGTTTGCTAACCCAAATCAAGCGTAAAGTGTTTACAATCAATGACTAAGAATAATAAACAAGGAAACTAAACAAGAGACAACTCTGTCCTTCATCTCATAAATAATTGATGGAGGAATGGTATCAACTGTCAATTTTTAACAGCCTTGACTCGGAATCAAATCCCACATTGGACACTTTTCTGAAGAAAAAATGCCTCAATGGCTCCCAATTCTTGCAAAAGACCAAAACTATCAATGATTGCAAGTAACAAATGGGCACACTGCAAACGTTGAACTGCCTTCCATATGCACATGCAGTAAAAGAAGTTGATAAATATTACCCACCATGATTATCATAGCTTGTAACACATCTACAAGGGATAATTTGACAGTATAAATAATGATTCTTGGGATAATTTGACAATATAAACAATGATTCTTCTAATCAATTGTTACAGGAAAAAAAAAGTTAAAATAAAGGGTAATATAAAGTACAAAGTAATAAGACCAAATAAATAGTGTGTGACGTTTCAGTAACAGAGTTGTTACCATCTTCAGATAAAATATATAATCCAAATTGTGCTTTATCCTTAATATGAAGCGATAACATGCCATCTATATATAGCAAATGAAGACATTAAGACGTGAATGTTTCCTTTACACATTAATCAAACTTCTACTGTCCTTACTGCAATGAATAATAAAAGAGTAAATAAAGGGTAGATAAAATGTAGGAAAATATATACAGTTGTACAAATTACTTCAGCAATGAAGGCTTCCCCACTTTCAGAGAGTCCTCCTCCAGACAAGGTCTTCTTAAACACTCCTCAGTTCCATGCCGAGGAAGTACAGTAGAACCTCCCTTTAGCGGACACCCTGCTAGCAGACATCTCTCCACAAAGAACAGTTTTCATTTTCAAAATTACCATTTTTACTATTTAGTAACTCTCCGGTAAGAGAACACCTCTCCCTAAAGGACACTGGCTCTGCAATTAGGTGTTGTCCTTTACAGGGAGGTTATACTGTACTTATAGATGCATGTCTTGTCAGACGCCAGGATGGCCAAGGCGTCATCATCCAGGCCTTGTCCAAAGATCCAGTCAGGAGGCCACTGGATGATGGTTTATGGATATTGGAAATTTAATTTTTGGCGATTTTGATTAGAGTTGCTGCTCTCTCTCTCTCTCTGCTAAGAATAACAGACAACTCTGTGGGAAATGAAAGAGTTTCCACCCCCCCTATGTGTTTACTACCATACAAATCCCCCCCCCACAGCCTGCTTTTATTAAGCTTGTTTCTGATTGACTGAAGGAAATGGTGTTAAAATGACCACCAGTGGTGAAAGCCTGGAATTCCTCCAACCCTGCAAATACAGTAGAACCTCGTTAATTTGACACCTGATAATTCAACATTCATGATAATTCAACCATGTTTTCATATCTTGACTTCCAGCCTATCAAATAACCAACATTAATTTAACCAAACAATAATTGACACCATTAATAATTTGACTGATTTTTTAAAATCAAATTTCAACAACATTAGATGATTCTTGTTTAAATACAAAATTATTGCAGAAAACACAATACTATGACACTCATAGCGACCATGCATTGCAAATATTGGCCCCAACAATGAGGGCCTAACTATAGCAACTACTTAATTACCAATGTAAAAAAGTGTCCTAAAGACTTTTCCTTTTAGCCTTTTCTTTATTTGCTAAATTTATTCACTTTTTTCCCCCAATTGCATTTATTCACCTAGATTAAAATAATACAGTCGAACCTCTAATTCAACACCACAAGAGATAAGAGTTTTCAGTTGAATTAAAGTTAGTCAGATGATTAGCTAATCATTTATACCACTAAAATATAGATTTTTAAATAGTAATACAGTAGAACCTCCCTTTAGCAGACGCCTCTCTACAAAGGACAGTTTTCATTTGCAAAATTACCATTTTTACTATTTAGCAACTCTCCGGTAAGAGGATACCTCTCCCTAAAGGACACTTTAGCTCTGCAATTAGATGTTTTCCTTTACAGGGAGGTTCTACTGTATAAATTAATGACATTAATTGAAACCATTGTACTTTTTATTTTCATGATTAACTTTTGGTCTTCGGGACAAAATGACATTAATACATATTTTCCAAACATGAATAATTTCAAATAATATTTTAATCTAATTGAAGAATATAGCAGTTGAAAAGTAAATAAATATAGAAGATTAAAGCAAATTTCTAAAAATATTATTTAAAAAGAATCATGAAGATCTTCTAAAAAAGTTCTTTATTGATGTCTGTTTTTGCACCGAAATCCTATTCAGCATGCATTCCAGATGGTGTATTTTTAGAAGACATGAAATGCAACAGTGCAGAAGCTTCTCCGGAACATATCTTGCTCAGAACTGACAATAGAGGACCTATTTTCCAGGCCTATAACTACCATCGCAAAATTGGAGAGGAGTGGACTTCAGGAATTGGTTTAACCTTGGAGATAAGCACCACCACACGCATGCTTTTCTTCCTCTGAAATGTCTTTCAAATAACAAAGAGTTTTGATTGTATTAAAGACATCCACTGCTGCTGCAGATGTTATTGATTTTGTGTTTAAATATTTTTGTCGGTTCTCCACTTCTTTTCATCTTCTTCTTCTCCCATTACCTCCTTCACAATTTCTTCAATGGTCCCAGCAACTTGCACATCTTTATCAACTTCCAAGAAGTCGATATATAAATGGCTTGATGCTGTTTTAATGCTTCAACACATCTGTTTATTTCTTCTTCAACAACTTCTTCCATTGTTTCATCGTCACAAATCCTGAGTGAGAGAAACAATTGTTAATTGTGGAAGAGCTAACCCCAACCCATGCAGCTGATTGTGCTGGACATAAGCTTTGAGGACAGTAGAATTACATACAATTATAATTTTTCCATTGCAGTAAGGGCAGTAGAAATTGTTTAATTTCAAAAATAATCATACGCGTCTAAAATAGTTTCTAATTTTCATAACAGATGGCATGCTAGTGCATCGTAATTAAAATATATTACAACCGTATTTTCTAAAATATTATTCTAATTATATATATGGGTATCCTAAAAAAATGCCCACCAGCAGTGAATGTTGTGATAAACACTTACTTTAATCCAACTGAAAGATCTGATCCCTTGGGGGGGGGGTCTTGAATTAAAGAGGTTGTAAGACTGTTCATGTGTGCTGAAACAAGACTTGGTTGTTAGAACAGCACTTAGTCAAAATATCTTAAAACCACAGTTAAAGCAAATTTAGAAGTATGATATTATAACCAAGTTGCTGGAATATCATGATTCCAATGTGTAGGTTAACCCAATACAGTGTCGCATCTCTTTTTAATTCAACCTAAACACAAAGTAATAACACCAAATAAATAGTGTGTGACGTTTCGATAATAGTGTTACCATCTTCAGACAAAAGTACTGAATGAGAAATTTTACCACAGCATGTTTTAAATAGTTACTGTTATCAAAAGTGTGTAAACAAGATAGAAGATTCTGTGTTTCTCAGAAAACTATCTTTAATTTTAAAAATTTCTCATTCAGTATTTTTGTCTGAAGATGGTAACAACGCTGTTACTCAAACGTCACACACTATTTATTTATTTGGATTTGGTCTTATCACCTTGTGTTTATAATCATAATCCAAATTGTGCCTTATCTTAATTCAACTTACTATAATTCAACACTTACTTTAATTTAACCAACTATAAATCAACAGACTACCAAAAATTATATTCTTTTGGGTGTAGAATTAAAGAAGTTTGAGTACAATTATTTTGTATGCCAATAGCTACAATCCTTATTTTATGTGTGCAGGCTGCTGCGGCAAAGACACCAACAAAAACTCAGCAGAAGGTAAGCCCAATTACTATATCCCCCTCCTCTCCAATTGTTAAATCTATTCCAACAGAGTCTTACAATAATTCCTCTGCCCAGGTTACAAAGTCAACACCACCACGTACTGCCATTCTTCAGAAGGTAAGTTTTCCATTCCTTTGTTCCAAAGAGAACAGCAATACATTGTCTTTCATTATCACAGTTTTCAGATTTCAACAAATTGCAAAATAATATAAGACACTGCAACTTTTTTTTATTGACAAACAAGGGGATCAACATTGTTATAATTCTGTATAAATGTCTTGGTGCCATATATGACGAAATTATGATACTTTGAAATGATGATAATAAATTCATTATTTAAGTAAAACTTCCCACATATATTGGATCTTATTCTAAATTCCTGATACAGTAGAACCTCCCTGTAAAGGACACCTAATGGTAGAGCCAAGGTGTCCTTTATAGAGAGGTGTCCTCTAAAGAGAGGTTCTACTCTATCTGAAAAACACATACAATCAACTTTTGGGGTCTAAGCATTATTTAAACTGCAAGCTATTGTTCTTTAAAATTCTAAAGTACCTTCTTTTGGTACACACACATACCTTGTATTGTCTAATACATTCTGTATTGGATTAAGGTGTCAAGAAAGATAATACAGTTGATTAAGTACACTAGAACAACCTCTCTGCCAGCATCTAGTTGCAGAGCCAGTGTTTGCTAGGAGATGTTGTTCTCACCACCCTGTTGCTAATTGATGGAAACTGTCATTTTAGAGTTGAAAACTGTCACGATAATAAGACCAAACCCAAATGAATAAATAGTGTGTGACGTTTCGGTAACAGCATTGTTACCATCATCAGACAAAATTACTGAATGAGAGTATTTAAAGTAAAAGGAACTATTTAAAGCATGCAGCAATATATTATCTTATTCAGTACTTTTGTCTGATAATGGTAACAATGCTGTTTCCGAAATGTCACATACTATTTGTTTAGATTTGGTCTTATCACCTTGTGTTTTTCTAATCTATAGTCCAAATTGTGCCTAATCATAGATGAAAACTGTTAAAACTGTTTTTTGTAGAGAGGTGTTGTCCTCTCATGGAGGTTATTGTATTTATAATTTTGCAATGTGATTCAAAGCTGATACATTTAAAAGCCTTTTTTTTATTAATGGCTATAAAAATGCTGGTTTTCAAAAATGGGGACCTGAATTTTCTGTTTTTTTTTTTTTTTTTTACACAGTTAAATATCTGTGAGAGGACCCTCTTGCTAGAGGTCACCTCTCTACAAAGGGCAGTTTTTCATCACCAAAATTATCATTTTTACAAAAAAAAAAAGCGGCTCTCTGGCAGCAGTAACAAGCCTCCAAAAAAGCAATGTTAATCTGACCTGACTTCTCAGTAAGGGCTCCAGATATTCAGGAATGTCTGTACTCCAAGTTAGGTGATGACATCTATTCGTGTCAGGGGCGGCCATTTAATGTGAAATCCCCCCTCAAGCCAGAGTGGCTTAAATAGTTCTAAAGCTGACAACCTCCCTCACTCATGAGGTTTCACAGACTTGAAGCCCGGTAAATAATTGAGAGATGGTAAGAAAGAAGAGATTCTCTTGGAATCACCAAGTACTTTAGTCTGATGAAACCGACATCACATAGAGGCTACTTGCTCAAAACAGTCACAACATTGTTAAACAATGCCTAAATTTAAAGTAGAAGTAGATATGTGAATGGCTTGTGGTTTATATAATTTCACTTGTGGCATTATACATGTACCATGTAGAACCTCTCTCTAAAGAACACCGAGTTGCAAAGTCAAAAGTTTTAGAGTTGTTCTATTGCCGGAGAGCAACTTATTGGTAAAAATGGTTATTTTAGCGATGAAAACTGCCTATTGAAGAGAGGTATTTACTAGCAAGAATGTCCTCTCTCATGGGGTTTCCTGTATAAAAGAATCAGGGAACTCTGGACTTGGTGGTAGTTTTAGTTAAAGAGAGTTCTCCCAGTGAGAGATAGTCTGCCATGACGATGGATTGTTCCAGGATGAAAACTCCATCATTCCCCTGGAGCACGGCTTCTACAAGAAGATCTGCCAGAGGAAATCTGGGAAAACTGCCTTTAGATTCGACATCTACATCTATGAGTAAGTTTTCAATCTTTCTCCTTGTTCTCACAATATGTTTCCCTTCTCTCTCTCTTGGAATAACATTTCTTCTTGAAAGGAGAGGTAATATAAAGGATAGAAAGAGGCATTCAGCAATGTTTGGAAAGATAACAAATGACATATCATCATTACATTTGATTTATGATCCAAGCCAGAGGATATTATAGGATATGTGCTATAATTGCTCACACCTTCCTTTAGTTCTCTTGGAATAATCTGCCCCATGAGATAAAACCAAGTGCTGGTCTGGGGAAGACCATCAGTCCTATGTAGATTCTTAATACTTAATACTTAATTCTTAATTTTTATTTAGATTCTTAATACTTAATTAATACTTTATGTTATTAACTTAATAACATAAAGAAATAAATATAGTTAAACCTCTCTATAGCGCCCCCTCTAAATAGCGCTTCCCTCTCTATAACGCACGATTTTAAATACGTAGTACGATGCGATTTACATTAAAAGTGACCTGTCTATAGCACCCCCTCTCTAGAGCAACCTATTTTGATGAGTCCCAAGAGGGTTTTCATCATTACTCTTCACAATTCACCCTTTCATACTTCATCCCTAAGGTTAGAAATAAGCGTTATATTTCTCCTTAAAATAAATTTTGATTTTTTCGTTCAAAAGAAACACATGCAGGATAAATTTAAAATGTCCTTCTACAATTATAAGCTGCATTATATTGTATTATAGGTTTAACTGTAGTTGTAGCAGAGAGGGTGGAATGGTATTCCATGATGGCTGACTTGCACTTTGGAAAGAAATTTTATCTCTATGCTTTTCTAAATATAAGGTACCAAATTAATAAATTGTGTGTGACATTTTTATATAACAATGCTGTTACGTCTCCCACAATTTATTAAATTGGTTGTAGTTACTGTATGTGTTTCTAATCTAATAATCCAAATTGTGACTTTGTCATATTTACAACTCTGTGATGCAATTAACCTAGTGGAAGGCTACATAGAATGATGAGAAAAAAACACAAGGTAAAAAGACCAAATCCAAATAAATAAATAGTGTGTCACATTTCAGTAACAGCGTTGTTACCATCTTCAGACAAAAGTACTGAATGAAATTTTACCACAGCATTCAGATTTTTGTCTGAAGATGGTAATGGCGCTGTTACCGAAATGTCACACACTATTTATTTATTTGGATTTGGTCTTATTACCTTGTGTTTATAATCCAAATTGTGCCTTAATATTTTTTACCTTAGAATTATCAAATTTTATTTTCAATGCTCTCTGATGAGAGTCTAAAAAAATCTTATTTTTTACTGGTCGTTCACTGAGACAGTCATTCATTGGAGCTCGCTATAATAGGCTTACAAGGGAAATATATTCATGTTCTACAAGGTGGTCTCTCATTAGAGATAGCCAATAATGGGATGAGTTGCTCATGAGATACTCTACTGTATTTGCTCTATCTACAGTTAAACCTGTCTATAGCGCCCCCTCTTGGGACTCACCGAAATAGGGTGCTATAGACAGGTCACTTTTAATGTAAATCGCATCGTATTACGTATTTAAAATCGGGCGCTATTTAGAGGCGCTAATTGAAATTGTAACTATTATTCCTGTAGAAGGGCAGCTTGCGCCCGAAAGCTCGAATTAATTTTTCAAATAAAGAAACTCATCCTTTTTGAATATATTCATTATTATTTTAATTGTATATATATATATTTTTAAAATCATCTTGCTCTAGTTGTTTGCATTTTGAATAGCAGATGCATGAGCTAATGCATCAAGTTTAAACAAATATTTATGGATAAAAATTGGCAACTTGTTACACACACACACTGCTGAAAAAAATACAATGGCAATATCATGGAATTTGTGTAATCTTTATACAAGGGGATAAGAAATCATATCAACAGGTACAAGAAGCAGCAGTAAGGCCAATTCAATGGAGTGGCAGATTCTCTTTGGTCAGTGGTCATTCATTATTAAATTTATTGTTCGTTAACACACAATACATTAGAACAAACTCCATGTAAAGGACACCTAATTGCAAAGCCAAAGTGTCCTTTAGAGAGAGGTTTCCTCTTACCAGAGAGTTGCTACTACAGTAGAACCTCCCTGTAAAGGACACCTAATTGCAAAGCCAAAGTGTCCTTTATGAAAAGGTGTCCTCTTACCAGAGAGTTGCTAAATTGTAAAAATGATAATTTTGCAAATGAAAACTGTCCTTTATAGAGAGAGTGGTCTTCTAGCGCAAGTGTCCTCTCATGGAGGTTCTACTGTATTTTATTAAAATTGAAGAACAAAGGGAGAGGTAGGCAAGATTGGTTCAATAATATCAAGGTATAGTGCATGTCCTTTAGGGAGAGGTGTCCTCTACCAGAGAGTTGCTAAATACAGTAGAACCTTCCTGTAAAGGACACCTAATTACAGAGACAAAGTGTCCTTTAGGGAGAGGTGTCCCCTTACCGGAGAGTTGCTAAATACAGTAGAACCTCCCTGTAAAGGACACCTAATTACAGAGACAAAGTGTCCTTTAGGGAGAGGTGTCCTCTTATTGGAGAGTTACTAAATTCAGTAGAACCTCCCTGTAAAGGACACCTAATTGCAGAGCCAAAGTGTCCTTTTACCGAAGAGTTGCTAAATTGTAAAAATGGTAATTTTGAAAATGAAAACTGTCCTTTGTGGAGAGGTGTCCGCTAGCGGGAGGTTCTACTGTATATATATATATTTTTTTAAATGCATTTAAAATAAAAGGTCATAAGACCAAACCCAAATAAATAGTGTGTGAAGTTTTGGTAACAGTATTGTTACTAACATCAGACAATTTTTTTTTTTTCTGATAGTAACAACGCTATTACTGAAATGTCTCTCACTATTTATTCATTTAGATCTGGTCTTATTACCTTTTGTTTGAGTCAAAAGGTGAAAAATCAATTAAGTTTATATAAAAGGGCAAACCTGGATATGTAAAGAAAAAAAAAAATTCCCAAAATATTTCAAGAGATTGCTCCCTCTTTATCACTGCAATAAATTGATAAAGAAGGAGCAATCTCTCGAAATATTTAGGGAATTTTTTTTTTTTCTTTACAGATCCAGGTATGCCTTTTTATATATACCTTTTGTTTGTAAAAAAAATTGTGTTAGATCTATTACTAAAGTGTGCACATTTCTCTCACCAGGCTCCCACATCAAATGTCAAGCCTGAGATGTCTCAGGTTTCCACAGACCTGGAACAGAACAAAGTGTTACACAACAAATGGGTTAGAAGTGTCAATAAGAACCTTGCTGCTCTAAAAGACAAAAGGAAGTCATTATGTAGTGTCATCTATGTTTTTTTTTTTTGCTTATCCCTAATACACGTGGTACATGCCATGATAATCATGGTGGGTAGAAGTAGGCGACTGCTTTTACTGTAAGTGCACCACATGTCTACACATATGAAAAGCAGTTTGACTTTGCACTTACAAATGTGCCAGAGACCTGTTTGGTTACTTGCACTCGCTAGTGGGGTTGAACTTTTGCAAGAATTGGGGGGCCATTGGAGCTTTTTTTTTTTTTTTAATCAGAAAAAGTGCCCAATGCGGGAATCGAACCTGGGTCATAGTGGTCGAAAACCAATGGTTTAGACCATTCTTCCACCGATCCCCATCTAACTATGTAAATTGGCAAAAATGGAATGTCATCCTGATATGATCAATTCTAGTCATATTTAGTTATCTTCCACAATTTCTGTTAGATCATCTAACTTGATCTACATCATTCTTCAGTAGATGATCCTTGGAGAACAATACCCTGCATCCTTTCAATTACTTCAAGTAAAAGGAAGATAGAGAGAAGCAAAATACTCTTCATTAAAAAACCTTATTCAAGCTTTATTATGTACAATTTGGATTATAGATTAAAAACACAAGGTAATAAGACCAAATATAAATAAATGGTGTGTAACATTTCAGTAACAACACTGTTACCACGCTATTTATTTATTTGGATATGATCTTATTACCTTATGTTTCTTCTCCAAGCTTCTGATAAAGCAGAGTTTGGATTATAGATTATAATACAAGAAAATAATACCTAATCCAAATAATTTAATAGTGTATGACGTTTCGGCAACAGCACCATCATCAGACAAAAGAATAAATAATTTTGTCTGATGATGGTGACAATGCTGTTGCCGTAACGTCATACACTATTAAATTATTTGGATTAGGTCTTATTTTCTTGTATTCTCCAAGCTTCTTTCATTGTCACTCTTTCTGTCCATTTGAGTATGCCTAGAGCATACCAGAAAAACTAACGTTTTTCCACTCCTGTTCTTTGGCCACTGTATAAGCCCTACATACATCCATACAGGAAAGTTGACAAAACAAGACGTTTCACTTGTATACAAGAAGATATCATCTTGGACAGATAGGTTTGACAAGGTGACTCAGCACCAAACAAGTCTCTATATTCGGCTTTCAGGTTAAAAAAAAACATTGCCTCTATCAACTGTTGCCTTGAGTACTTTAGTAGAAAACCATCACAATCTTTAAATTCACAATCTGTCCGATGAAAGCAGCAATGTTGTTACTGAAATATCATAAATAGAATTTAAAAAAAATGCTCCAATGGCCCCCGATTCTTGCAAAAATCCAACCCCACTAGCGAGTGCAAGTAACTAAACAGGCCTCTGACACATTTATAAGTCCAAAAGTCTAACTGCTTTTCACATGTGTAAACATAGTGCACTTACAGTAAAAGCAGTCGCCAACTTCATACCCACCACGATTAGTGATAAGTTTCTATTATGGGGTGAAGATTAATAGTGAAAGTTATTTTATAAGAAATCACACTTTATATTTATCTATCTTTAAAGGAAAAATAGAAGATGTGAAATTTTATGCTACTATAATTAGTTTATTATTTCACAATTCTCTCTATTTGCATACATACCCATTATAAACAAAGTTTTTAATACATTTACATACAGTTAAACCTTCTATAGCGCCTTCCTCTCTATAGCGCCCGATTTTAAATATGTAGTACGATGTGATTTACATTAAAAGTGACCTGTCTCTAGCACCCTATTTTGGTGAGTCCCAAGAGGGGGCGCTATAGACAGGTTCAACTGTACCTTCGATTATCTCAAATAAAACAGAGTAAAGTAATAATATATCACTGATATATTATCTTTGAACAAAATAAACAGGACAATTATCATGGCCTGTACCACGTGTACTTGGAAAAATTAAAAATACATATTATATAAAAAGTATTTTCTGCTGTTGAGAGAGATTAATTGATATTTGATATAGAATTTGCTTAGGTTTTTGAATATATGAATATTGTTATGGTATTGCTTGAGGTTGGTATGTTTTGTTGAGGTAGGCTATGTTTGGTTGGCGATCTTCTTTCTTATCTTCACTCAATCATATTAAGTTATCAACCTTGTAGATGGTGTCTGCTGGGGAAGAGTAGAGTTATCAATGGATGAGTATGTCTTGTTGAAGTTGCGATAGCTATGTCTTGTTGAAGTTGGCTACTTTTGGTTTAGGTAGGCTACATTCATGGAGAGGGCTATTTTTGAATGGAGATGCTATGTTTGATTTAATTGGGCTGTTTTGGTTGAAGGATATGCATATTTGAAAATGAGCTATTTATGGTTGAAGAAGGATTTGAAATTAAATAATTTTGCTTTTGAGAGATTTTGAACAAATAAACCTCCTGTCAGCTATTATATATTATATAAAAAGAATATTTCCAAATAACAAAGAGTTTCACAGGGATCTTTATAACAATGAAAATCTAATTTGAGTCAAAAGGCGATCCATTAAGTTTATATGAAAGGGGGTATCTGGATCCGTAAAGAAAAAAAACATTTTTTTTCTCAAAATATTTCGATAGATTGCTCCCTCTTTATCACTGTGCAATAAATTGATAAAGAGGGAGCAATCTCTCGAAATCAGATCCAGGTACACCCTTTAATATAAATGAAAATCTAGTTGGATGAGAGTTTTATATAGAGAAGAATGTGTTAACCAACCTTGTTGTACCCGATGGCTCTCTGTTAGTGTTATCAATACCATTGTTCCCCCCAATTTTATCAGTTGGTGACTCATAGCACATCTAGTACCTTCCTCGGCCTCTTACAACCAGCCTATTGGCAGGTCTTCCGTCAATTTTTCCCAACATCTTTTCTAATCCATTTACTCTCATTAAGTATCTGTAGTAGGTAAGTCTTTGTTTATATACTTTAGGAATTCTAGGGATCTACCAGAAATAATTTCTTGAAACATTTATTCATTTATCTGACTATGGTACTTAGGAGAGTTAGCTTTCTCCATATGTCCATGTAAAAATAATATACACACATAGGCAAAACTTGAGGAAGTAGAAAGTCTTTGATGTCACCAGTAATCTTTTTTTTTTAAGGAGACAGAGGCTGTTCACACTTGGTTATCTTGTGTGTCTTCTATAAAGGTCACTGTGTATCAAATATCTTTCAGAGGTATTGTCTGAATCCCGATATACATGCTAAAAGGTACAACTTCCTTAAGTTTTGTCCATGAGTGTATATTTGTTATCTCGTGTGTCTTCAATAAAGGTCACTGTAATATCTTTCAGAGTTATTGCTGGAATCCCGAAATACATGCTAAAAGGTAAAACTTCCTTAAGTTTTGTCCATGAGTGTATTGTTGTTTGAACCAACAGACCCATTCTATAAAACCATGACCACCATAATATCATACAAGGCTAATAATAATAAGGCAGGATTATTTTTAAAGCAACAAGACCAAATTGTGTGTGATGTTCTGGTAACAGCCATCTTCAGAGAAATAAATGTCTTCTTCTTCTTTCTTATCTCCACTCAATCATATTAAGGTATCAAGCTTGTGGAGTTTGAGGCTTTTGATGGTGTCTGCTGGGAATGAGTAGAGTTCATTAATGGATGAGTCAATACAGTCAGTAATGTGTTTTGGGGTTGCAGGTTGAGAATTACACAATATATATACTTGCTGAATGTATAACACAAGTTTGTTAAACATTCTCATTGGTTGAATTACTGCTTTGAGTGACTCCATTGTTGTAGATACTGGGTAACCTTGGGGGGGGAAAGTAAGATGGTTATCTAAATATAGGTACAGTAGAACTACCTCTCTACAACACCCAATTGTAGAGCCAAAGTGTCCTTTAAGGAGATGTGTCCTCTTACCAGAGAGTTGCTAATTAGGATAAATGTGAATTTTGGTAATTAAAAACTGTCCTTTATTGAGAGGTGACTTCTCATGGTGGATTTATTGTATTAATAATAAAAGATGATTTTTTTTTTAAATCCAAATATTTGCCTTGAATTTTAGAAAGTATTTTGTCTGGTCACGGATGTTAATCTTTCTCTTTTTTTTTATTTTCATTTCAACTCTTATCTCTAATATCCAAATTGTGTTTTGTTTTTCTAATCAAAAGGTTTTATTTTTCTAACTTAGAAACACAAGGTAATAAATCCAAATATATAAACTATTCATATACAGTTGAACTACCTCCCTGTAAAAGACACCTAATTGCAGAGCCAAAGTGTCTTTAGGGAGAGCTGTCCTTTTACTGGAGAGTTGCTAATTTTTAAAAATGGTAGTTTTGCATTGGTCATTGGTCAAAAATAATAAATTAAAAATTGAACTCTAATAAAAAAAAATTGAAGCCTTTTGTAAAAATAGTAATGCAGCATTTTATATAAACATATTTTATGGATAGCTTTTTGACTCAAACCCATTTTTCAATTTAAAAAAATTAAAACTTTCCACTGCAATGAATGGGATGGCCTTGTTCATCAGTGGTGAACCCTCCCAGCAGTTTCACCAGTAATAAGCCCAGGCCGCCCTCTTCCAATATTTTATTTCATGGCAGTAAGGACTGTGGTGGGTGTGTTTTTAACTGAAAAATGTTTCATCACACACATTATAGTTTTGAAAATAGAGCAATCCATACTTAATTCATTAGATAATAAAAGGCATATATTGGATTTAATAAAATATTTATTTTTGCCAATATTTCGGCTGGCTGAACGCCATCCTTTATCGAGGCATTACATTTTTGTATACACAAACTCAGCGCCGCATAGTGTTATAATATCACAGTTGAAATCAATTAAAATACAGAGTAGGTGGGAGAAATTTGTGCATGAAAATGTTATTATAAAAAATGCAATCAAAAATTTAAAATATCTTAAAATATTAAAGGAAAAAATGAGTTCTTTTTAATTTAATTTAATTCCTTTAATATTTTAAGATATTTTAAATTTTTGATTGCATTTTTTATAATAACATTTTCATGCACAAATTTCTCCCACCTACTCTGTATTTTAATTGATTTCAACTGTGATATTATAACACTATGCGGCGCTGAGTTTGTGTATACAAAAATGTAATGCCTCGATAAAGGTTGGCGTTCAGCCAGCCGAAATATTGGCGAAATAAATATTTTACTAAATCCAATATATGCCTTTTATTATCTTACACATTATAGTGTGTTTGGCCAAGCTTCAAGTATTATAACATACTCTTGTGGTATCCCAAGATGTTCTTAACAAAGTTTCCATTCCATTATTTTTGCATTTATTGAATCATAGTTGGTTAAATTAAAGAAAATAGTCTGATTGAGGTTTGATAAAATAACTGAATTAGGTTAATTTGGGTGTGAGATTTGAAAACCATTTAAATGATGGTTTAGTGTTAAGTGAAAGAGACAGTTGAATTAGAGAGGTTGAACAATATATATATATATATATATATATATATAACCTCTTTAATTCAACTTTCACTCTTAATTTAACAATAAACTATAATTCAACTGATTTTCAAATTCCACCCACAAGTTAACCTAACTTTAA
This sequence comes from Cordylochernes scorpioides, assembly GCA_030710605.1. Lineage (NCBI taxonomy): Eukaryota > Metazoa > Arthropoda > Arachnida > Pseudoscorpiones > Chernetidae > Cordylochernes > Cordylochernes scorpioides. The sequence goes on along the minus strand of CP092873.1, from coordinate 68,786,578 downwards.
TTCAACTGGAATCATCTTTCCCTTTGGGATGGTGATTTAAGAGTCTTGCTTTTTTTTTTCCAATAAGTGTTAAACCAAAAAACACCATTTTGTGTTTTCTTTGCTCTCAACTATATATTTCAATAACAATTTTTTTTTCTTTCCAATTTATTTATATATCTTTTTTTGTAGTCCTCAGAACAGGAAGATCCGTTCCAAGAAGCATCTGATTGAACATTTGGCTGCGGAATACCCAGAGATCCCGGGAGAGACCATTATCTCCGCCTGGGAAGTGCCCTCCTACATGCTGGAGGAGAGGGATGCCCAGAAAGCCCTGGAAGTTTCCTTGAAAAAGAAGACGCCCACCAAAACAACTCCTAAAAAGATCTCAACAGAGCCAAAGACTCCAAAGGAAATTGTTCCAATCAAAAAAAGGTTGGTGAAAGAAATAGGTGAACCTGTGAACAATCAACCCGAGAAGAAAAGCATTCCTACTCCACCTCCGCAGCAACCGACCCCACAACCAAAGACTCAACTCTCCCTCAAAGATCTCTTCAAGAAACAGATTATGGATTATTCCTTACAATCCAATCCTCCCTCCACCGTCAGCCCAGATACCTCAGATACCGAGATGTCATCAGAGAAAGAAAATAATGAATCAACAACAACCCCAGGCACAAAGAAAACATTAGCAAAGAAGAAACCAAAAAATGAAAGCTCAACCAAACTTGAAACTCAGGATAACTACCTCCTCTATTCAATACTGGCGCAGGATTGGCACAAGCGCTTCATAAGTGAAGATTCATACATCCCTCCTCCGAATGTACCACTCAATAGAGAGGAACATCCTTTGCCTGTAAAAGAAGAACAAGAAACAGGACTGGAATATAAATTGATAGAGTTGGGTATAGGAATGGATACAAGTTTCGAATATACTTCCAATGATGAGTTAATTGTCTAATATCCATTTTGTGTGTTTGTTTGTTTCCTTCTTTGTTATTCATACCTTCCTCCCCATTCTTTTATGTAAATATTGTTTTTGTCCTATGTAAATAAATCATCCACACAATCTCTTCAAAGTGAAATAGGAGATATGCAATTAAGTAAATTCCTTGTGGTAATACTGATGATGAATGTTTTCATCTAATGAAAGCCGAAGTCAAAAGAGATCCAGTTTGTTTACCTATTTGAATCTTCTAAAAAAGCATAGAGCTCCTTCCCGTCAAATTAAACGTCAAAACTAGACGGGAGAGAAGCCCTATGCTTTTTTAGATCAATTTCCTCCCATCAAAATTTCCATCTATATTTGATTCTTGTTATCTTTTAATATTCCATATAAATCTCAAACATTTTCATTTTTAAAAAATCAAATTTATCTTTTTTTTTTTTTCTTATGCTTGTAAGAAAAATATGTATAAATAGAAATTGTATAGAATTTTAACTCTTTGTAGACATTTTCAATAAAAGTGTTATATATATATTTTATTTTTTAAGTTTATTGTTTTGTTTAATTAAAAAAGTGTCTTTTTCTTAAAAAATTTTGGCCCCCCCCCTTTTTTTTTTCTTTTGGGAAACAAATAAAAGATGGATTTTAAAAAGCGACTTTTTGTATTTTGAGAGATTTGGAAAAATTCTTTAAAAATGCCTTTGATTAATCAAAGTATTTAATTGATAAGGCACAATTTGGATTATAGATTATAAACATAAGGTAATAAGACCAAATCCAAATAAATAAATAGTGTGTGACGTTTCGGTAACAACGCTGTTACCGAAACGTCACACACTATTTATTTATTTGGATTTGGTCTTATTACCTTGTGTTTACAAAGTATTTAATAAAACCAACAATATGATAGGGTCATATTTTTACATGATTATAGACATCTTGCAATTTTTCTGATTGGTTCATTTTGATCATCTTTTATTGTTTTCATTTATATCCACAATTAGATACTGTTCATGTTGTTTTGGTAACAATGCTTTCTATTTGGATATGGTCTTGTTTACCATGTTTTTTTAAATCTATAATCCAAATTGTACACCTTATCGTCATGTTATATCAATATTTTATATATTGACTCAACATTACTTGAACATATGACCACCCAATTATGTTTACATTGCAGCCTCTAGACAATTAGAGGCAGTCAACAACAACAAAAAGCCTTTATTCAGGGTCACTGACCCTATACAGGATTCACCAGAGGTATGCATAAGAACAAAGCAGAGTGAGACAAAGGAAACAACAATATAGACAGAAGAAAAAGAGAAATATATATATTATATTTAAAAATATATATATTTTTTGCTTGAATTTATGATCATCTTGGGGATTATGCTATGGAATTATTTGTTGGTTCTTTTTAGTAATATATGGTATTGGTGATGCAGTCATGGCATAAATATTGAAAGAATAATAATAAAAACAGTTTTGATCGGAGATATTGCTTTAATTGAGTTTTAGGATAAACATAATTCGGTAAAAGTACCGCCTGGCTTAAGGCGCAAGAATAAATAAAACAAAATATTATTTACATAATTACAAAGTTTTGGGTCGGCCAATCTGGGAAGAACAACAATGAGTATTTATAGAGAAAGCGCGACCTCTGGCGGTCGATTTAAACAGAGTATTTATATCTATGAAATAATAATTTTTTTTTTTTTTAAATAAAATAATACTTTTATATAACATATATATATAAGAAAGAGAAAGAGGGAAGAAGAAAAACAACACAAAAAATTAGAGGCAGTCTATCCGACAAGGTCTCTCATGTATGGATTAAACAATAAATTAATATAACAGTAAGAAAAGAAAACTTTATAGTTTTTACACATCAATCAAAATTCTACTGTCCTTACTGCGATGAAAACATTTTGGGAGAGTTTGATTTATCAGTGGTGAACCCTCCCAGCAGTTTCACTAATCTAATATACCAGACTGTTTTTCTTAGAGCTCTAAAAATGTATTGGATCATTCTACTTATATATGCTGCACTAAAGAGTGGAATCTTCTTAGAAATGGTATTTAAGCAAACTATGGACATAAGCTTTTAGGATAGTAGAATTACATATAAATATTTGCATTCAGCAATGCTCTTCCCCAAACAATAAGGATAAGGCCAGTTAGGCATAAATTAATTATAAGATAATAACGTGGCATCTATATAGGGAAACATTCAAGCATGAAAGTTTTTTACACATAAAATAAACTTCTACTATCCTTGCTGTGATGAAAAACTTTTTTTTTGCTTATCCCTAGTACACGTGATACAGGCCATGATAATCATGGTGGGTAGTTAGCGACTGTTTTTTACTGTAAGCGCACCACATGTCTACACATGTGAAAGCAGTTCGACTTTGCACTTACAAATGTGCCAGAGCCCCGTTTGGTTACTTGCACTCGCTGGTGGGGTTGGACTTTTGCAAGAATCGGGGGCCATTGGAGCATTTTTTTTTTTAAACAGAAAAAAGTGTCCAATGCGGGGATCGAACCCGGGTCGTAGTGGTCGTAAACCAAACGGTTTAACCAGCCTTCCACCGACCCCCTGTGACAAAAAAACTCATGGCAGTAAGTATAGTAGAAGCTTGTTTTAGGTGTAAAAATAAAATCTTTCATGCTTAAATGGTGCATTATTGCCTTATAATTAATATAACAGAGGATTTAAGTTGTGGAAGGTAATACAATTATTAAGATTTTTTCACAATAAGTATCTGTCTTTTTATTTGAAATGTAAACTTGTAAGTGAAAGTTGCCATGCTATTCATGTACACACATTCCTAGTTAGAAATTTGAAACTATTATAGACATGTATGATTCTTTTAAAAATCAAACAATTTCTACTGCCCTTACTTTAATGAAAAATTAATGGGAAAGCCTGGCTCATCAGTGGTGAACCCTCCCAGCAGTTTCACCAGTTTTATCTACCGTTAATTATAAAGTACTAGACGAATGGCCCGGGCAACGCCCGGGTTTTACCCGAGTGCGAATATATTTTAAAAACGTTGTCTTGGGTGGTCGCTATAGACAGGGTGGTCTGTATAGACAGGTGTATGTATCACACAGCTGATAACAGGGTTGTCTAGAGTGGCCGCTATAGACAGGGTGGTCTGTATAGACAGGTGGATGTATCACACTGATGATAACAGGGTTGCCTAAAGTGACCGCTATAGACAGGGTGGACTGTATAGACAGGTGGATGTATCACACAGCTGATAACAGGGTTGTCTAGAGTGGCCACTATAGACAGGTGTATGTATCACACAGCTGATAACAGGGTTATCTAGAATGGCCGCTATATACAGGGTGGTCTGTATAGACAGGTGTATGTATCACACAGCTGATAACAGGGTTGTCTAGAGTGGCCGCTATAGACAGGGTGGTCTGTATAGACAGGTGGATGTATCACACTGATGATAACAGGGTTGCCTAAAGTGACCGCTATAGACAGGGTGGACTGTATAGACAGGTGGATGTATCACACAGCTGATAACAGGGTTGTCTAGAGTGGTCGCTATAGGCAGGGTGGTCAGTGGTCGCTATAGACAGGGTGGTCTGTATAGACAGGTGGATGTAACACACTGCTGATAACAGGGTTGTCTAGAATGGCCGCTATAGACAGGTATATGTATCACACAGCTGATAACAGGGTTGTCTAGAGGGGGGCAGGGAGGACACGTGTTCGCCGGCAGCCAATGGGCGCGCATTCTATCCGTGAGCTTCAGACAGAATAAGGCAATTATATATATAGATGGTAGATTAAACTGGCGAAACCACTGGGAGGGTTCACCACTGATAAGCCAGGCCCTTCCATTAATTTTTCCATTGCAGTAAGGGCAGTAGAAAATTGTTTAATTTTTAAAAGAATCATACGCGTCTATAATAGTTCTCATAACAGTTGGCATGCTAATGTATTATAGTTAGAAATTGTTGACGCTTCTTGACGTAAGCCTAAGACAAATTTTCAATTTAAAGCTTGCAGTTCAAATAAATAAAAATACTCTTTGTGAAATGATTGTTATGATTTTAATAACAGTATGTTGTTGTTTCTTATCCCATCATGCAAAGATTACACAAATTCCATGGGTTCATGCTCCTCAAGCTATTTGATGATAAGCAGCGGCCTCTCCCAAAGGTCCTGTTAAGTGCATCTAATGCAAGCCAAAATGTGTTCTGGAGCTGCAGGTGCCAAGTTACAATTTGTGCAAGTGGGGTAAATTTTGTTGTTATTTTCTATCTTCAATGGCCAGGGACGGCCTGTTTTAAATGATGCAAAACAAGCGGAATAAAAATAACATAGAATATCTAGCATGAGACATGCGAACAAACAAAAGACATGATACTAATGGTCTTTCAATGGAGGTTGTTGGATTAAAATGTCACCTTAGTTCATGAAAATTTTTACCATATTTGTGAATTGTTTGAGTTAATTGGCACAAAAACCATTAAATCTAAGGAACAAGAAAAAAGAGAGGGAGACCTGTATTTCTGTGAGACTCTGCCATTATTAGAGACTCTGCCATGTCTGGCCAAGTTGTTAGGAGTCTTTCTCTACACAAACATTTAGCCATGTTTATTGGCTCTGGTCTCTCATAGTAGACTACAGTATTTCAAAGGTTTGCTCCATATTTCTCAGTTTATTGATTCATAATCTCATAAAAGGCAATAAGACCAAATCCAAATAAAAAATTAGTGTGTGACTTTTCAGTAACAGCGTTGTTACCATCATCATACACAAGACTGAATGAAATGACAATCAGACAAAAGTCTGATGGTAACAACACTCATTACCGAAATGGCACACACTATTTTTTTTAAATTTAGGTCTTATTACCTCTCATTTCTACTTCATAATCCAAATATACCTTATCAATTGATAATCTCCTTATAACACAAATGGACTAACTATATTTCCATATATCCTCAATAACATCTTTTGGGACCAAGATATTATGGCTCTTTTATTATCCCTAGTACACGTGGTACAGGCCATGATAATCATGGTGGGTAGAAGTAGGCAACTGCCTTTAGTTTAAGTGTACCACATGTCTACACATGTGAAAAGCAGTTCGACTTTGCACTTACAAATGGGTCAGAGCCCCTTTATTGGCTGAAAGACTTAAAACTTGGGACAATAGAATCATGATTCACACAAGGTGACAAATTTAAACAGACTTGCTATATATCACCTTCAGACAAAACTACTGCAGACTCTTACTGAAATGTCACATATAATTCTGATGTCATGTGTAGATAGTCATATAAATCAAAAGCTTATATTGTCATGTTAGAAATATAGTCGCTGAAAGAGGCAAGTAGAAAAAAAAAAGAGCTTTATTCTTTGCTACAAACAAACGGTATACTCTAAAATTAAAAATGCACAAGTTTATATAGTAATGAAATAAAAATAAACGATAGCAATACATTTCTTTATACGTGAAATTTTATGCAAGCTTTCGGATCTTATCGATCCTTCCACAGGCCAAGCTATAAGCTGAGAGAAAGAGTATATATAGATGTACAATATTAGGTGTATGTAAATAATATTGTACATCTATATATACTCTTTCTCTCAGCTTATAGCTTGGCCTGTGGAAGGATCGATAAGATCCGAAAGCTTGCATAAAATTTCACGTATAAAGAAACGTATTGCTATCGTTTATTTTTATTTCATACTTTATAGCAATTCTTTTGTCTATTTATATAGTAATGACAATCCATTCCTATCTAGGCAAATAAACCTAACAAAATCTTAAGATTATATGTAAATTAAACTATGCTACAATATATGAGATTTAGTACTTTTGTCTGAAGGTGGTAACAATGCTGTTACACTGAAAGGTAACACACAATTTATTGATTGGGTCTTATGTTTTAAACAATATTGGTATATTGAACATACACTTTGGCAAATTGCAGGCAAGCCATTCCTCTATACAGGGTTAATATATTATGTATGGTACAGTAGAACCTCTATGAGAGGACACTCGCGCTAGAGGACACCTCTATATAAAGGACATTTTCTATTTGCAAAATTACCATTTTTGCTATTAAGCAACTCTCTGGTAAGAGGACACCTCTCCCTAAAGAACACTTTGGCTTTGCAATTAGGTGTCCTTTACAAGGAGGTTCTACTGTATTTACGGTACACATCACCTCTGAACTCCTTGTTGTACAAACACTGCCACTTTCATTCATTGAGAAGACGTGGAAAATCGTTTGCTAAACAAATTTTGAAAAAGTAATAGATTCAAGGCATACGAGGATGCGTATCTTATAAGTTTTAATAAAGGCGAGCTTTTGGGTCAATAACCCTTCTACAGGACATCATATCTAACTAAACTTGCATCTTATATACATATCCATATTGAGAAAATTAGCATATATACAAAAATAAACGTATTAGCAAATTAGTGAAAAAAGTAATAGTAAGAAATATCTGCGTGTTTTGGGTATACTAAGTAGGAAAATCACAAGAAACTATACAATTAAGCTACGATTCAGTTTAAGGCTACATGAGTATATTTTTAGATACAGTATTCTACCATGGCAGATCATAGCTAAAGATATGGTTAAACACTGACTCTCCTGGAGGTGGTCTCTTATCAGAAATTTGGTCATTTAAGGCCAAGTCACGAAGACTCTATAACTGAAATGGAGCTCCTAATGGGAGACCAGCTGAAATCAGGTTTACCATGTTTTTAGACTATGGTTCCTCATGGGAGACTGGTATAATAGAAAGGCTCTAAAATTATTTTTGTAAAAAAAAAAAGACATTTTGTTTCCTTTCTTTGGCCAGTCTTTTGATGCTCTGGTAGGGTCTTCTCCTACAATGGACTCCATTCTCAGGCCTTCTCTTCCAGCTCTTCCTTCATACATTTGTTTACTCTCTGGTCTACCTGAGTGTACATCCCCAGGAACAAGATCTCTGGAGCTGTGTCTTGGATTGTCTACCAGAGTGTACATCCCCAAGAACAAGATCTCTGGAGCAGTGTCTTGGGTGATCTACCTGAGTGTACATCCCTAGGAACAAGGTCTCTGGAGCTGTGTCTTGGATGGTCTACCAGAGTGTACATCCCCAGGAACAAGGTCTCTGGAGCTGTGTCTTGGATGGTCTACCAGAGTGTGCATCCCCAGGAACAAGGTCTCTGGAGCTGTGTCTTGGATGGTCTACCAGAGTGTACATCCCCAGGAACAAGATCTCTGGAGCAGTGTCTTGGATGGTCTACCAGAGTGTGCATCCCCAGGAACAAGGTCTCTGGAGCTGTGTCTTGGGTGATCTACCTGAGTGTACATTCCTAGGAACAAGGTCTCTGGGGCTGTGTCTTGGATGGTCTACCAGAGTGTGCATCCCCAGGAACAAGGTCTCTAGAGCTGTGTCTTGGATGGTCAACCTGAGTGTACATCCCCAGGAACAAGGTCTCTGGAGCTGTTTTGGATGGTCTACCAGAGTGTACATCCCCAGGATCAAGATCCCTAGAGCTGTGTCTTGGGTTATCTACCTGAGTGTACATCCCCAGGAACAAGGTCTCTGAAGCTGTGTCTTGGATGGTCTACCAGAGTGTGCATCCCCAGGAACAAGGTCTCTGGAGCTGTGTCTTGGATTGTCTACCAGAGTGTACATCCCCAGGAACAAGGTCTCTAGAGCTGTGTCTTGGATTGTCTACCAGAGTGTACATCCCCAAGAACAAGATCTCTGGAGCAGTGTCTTGGGTGATCTACCTGAGTGTACATCCCTAGGAACAAGGTCTCTGGAGCTGTGTCTTGGATGGTCTACCAGAGTGTACATCCCCAGGAACAAGGTCTCTGGAGCTGTGTCTTGGATGGTCTACCAGAGTGTGCATCCCCAGGAACAAGGTCTCTGGAGCTGTGTCTTGGATGGTCTACCAGAGTGTACATCCCCAGGAACAAGATCTCTGGAGCAGTGTCTTGGATGGTCTACCAGAGTGTGCATCCCCAGGAACAAGGTCTCTGGAGCTGTGTCTTGGGTGATCTACCTGAGTGTACATTCCTAGGAACAAGGTCTCTGGGGCTGTGTCTTGGATGGTCTACCAGAGTGTGCATCCCCAGGAACAAGGTCTCTGGAGCTGTGTCTTGGGTGATCTACCTGAGTGTACATTCCTAGGAACAAGGTCTCTGGAGCTGTGTCTTGGATGGTCTACCAGAGTGTACATCCCCAGGACCAAGGTCTCTGGAGCTGTGTCTTGGGTGATCTACCAGAGTGTACATCCCCAGGAACAAGGTCTATGGAGCTGTGTCTTGGATGGTCTACCAGAGTGTACATCCCCAGGAACAAGGTCTCTAGAGCTTTGTCTTGGATGGTCTACCAGAGTGTATATCCCCAGGAACAAGGTCTATGGAGCTGTGTCTTGGATGGTCTACCAGAGTGTACATCCCCAGGAACAAGGTCTCTGGAGCTGTGTCTTGGATGGTCTACCAGAGTGTGCATCCCCAGGAACAAGGTCTCTGGAGCTGTGTCTTGGATGGTCTACCAGAGTGTACATCCCCAGGAACAAGATCTCTGGAGCAGTGTCTTGGATGGTCTACCAGAGTGTGCATCCCCAGGAACAAGGTCTCTGGAGCTGTGTCTTGGGTGATCTACCTGAGTGTACATTCCTAGGAACAAGGTCTCTGGAGCTGTGTCTTGGATGGTCTACCAGAGTGTGCATCCCCAGGAACAAGGTCTCTGGAGCTGTGTCTTGGGTGATCTACCTGAGTGTACATTCCTAGGAACAAGGTCTCTGGAGCTGTGTCTTGGATGGTCTACCAGAGTGTACATCCCCAGGACCAAGGTCTCTGGAGCTGTGTCTTGGGTGATCTACCAGAGTGTACATCCCCAGGAACAAGGTCTATGGAGCTGTGTCTTGGATGGTCTACCAGAGTGTACATCCCCAGGAACAAGGTCTCTAGAGCTTTGTCTTGGATGGTCTACCAGAGTGTACATCCCCAGGAACAAGGTCTATGGAGCTGTGTCTTGGATGGTCTACCAGAGTGTACATCCCCAGGAACAAGGTCTCAAGAGCTGTGTCTTGGATGGTCTACCAGAGTATACATCCCCAGGACAAGGTCTCTGGAGCTGTCTTGGATGGTCTACCAGAGTGTACATCCCAAGAACAAGGTCTCTGAGCTGTGTCTTGGATGGTCTACCAGAGTGTACATCCCCAGGAACAAGGTCTCAAGAGCTGTGTCTTGGATGGTCTACCAGAGTGTACATCCCCAGGACAAGGTCTCTGGAGCTGTATCTTGGATGGTCTACCTGAGTGTACTGTGCTGGGAACTGTATGTTTTCCCACGTGACGCGGCGGAGCGTGACCGTGCCTGCACGGGTGAGTAGTTGTTGTTTTGAACTCTGTATGGATGGACATTAAACCATGGTGGCAGCGATAACTGGATAAAATACGAACCGTATATCGCAAAATATCGATTTTTGCGTACCTTGGAAGATAATTCAACATGGCTCAGATTCAACCTCCAGAAACTTTCGACTTCTCGACTCCCAACGAATGGCCCAAATGGAGGAAATGATTCGAACGATACCTCGTGGTCAGTGGAATGAAGAAGAAAGAGGAGGCGGACAAGATCGATTTGTTCATGTACTTGATGGGTGACCGCGCGGATGATATATTCAGGACCTTCAAGTTCGAAAAGGAGGAAGAGGCAACGAAAATTGATTCCGTCCTCAAGGCGTTCGACAGCCACTTCTGTGTCAGGAAGAATATTATCTACGAACGTGCGAAATTTAATTCAAGAATCCAAGAGGATCGGGAGCCAGTGGACGAATTCATCACTTCATTGTACAAATTGGCTGATAGTTGCGAATTTGAGGGTCTTCATGAGCAGTTGATCCGTGACCGAATAGTGGTTGGAGTGAGGGACAAAGCTTTATCTGAAAGAATGCAGTTGGACAGCGAACTGACTTTGGAAAAGGCAGTAAAAATGGTTCGACAGCAGCAAGTCGACCTGCAGCGTCCCTCAACAAGCCAAAAGGTCAATCAGGTGAAGTTCAACTCGAAGAAACAATCACCGAAACAACAACAGCAGCCTTCGAGGAAGAAGGAGAAGTCAGCCAAAACAAGATCACGATGTCCAAAATGCGGAGGTTTCACCCACAGGGAAGGACAGGCTTGCCGTGCTGAAGGACAAAGATGTAACCTATGTTCAAAAACTGGCCATTTTGCAAATTGTTTGATTTATGTCATTCGTCGTTTGAGTGAACCTCTTCTGAGTCGCCGGGCATGTGAGCTCTTGAACCTGGCGAGGCGGATTGAAATGGTTGCGACGAGAATTAACCCGATCAAGGAATTCCCTGAAGTATTTGAAGGACTAGGACAGATCGGAAACCCTTACGAAATCAAATTGAAACCTGGAGTAAAACCATATGCTGTGCATACTCCTCGACGGGTACCAATACCTTTGATGGAAAAGCTCAAAACAAGATTGGAAGAGCTCGAGAAGGCGGGAATCATAGCACAAGTTGACGTTGTGACTGAATGGTGTGCACCGACTGTGATTGCTGGTAAACCGAATGGCGACATACGACTCTGTGTGGATCTCTCAAGGCTGAACAAACATGTACAGCGCGAAGTGCATCCCATGCCAGTGGTGGAGCACATGCTGGGGCAACTGGGGGAAGCAAGATTCTTTTCGAAACTGGACGCGAACAGTGGCTTTCACCAGATTCCGTTGAGCCTGGACCGCCAGCATTTAACGACCTTCATCACTCCTTTTGGGAGATATAAATACTGCAGGATGCCATTTGGAATCTCACTCGCCCCAGAGTATTTTCAGAAAGTTATGTCAATAATCTTGCAAGGCATGGACGGTGTAATGTGTTACCTGGACGATATCCTGATATTTGCTTCCGACTCCAAGACTCACGATCGAATTCTTCGTTTAGTGCTCCGAAAACTGAAAGAGGCGAAAGTTACACTAAACAAGGCCAAGTGTGTCTTCGGCGTGCCAAGAATTAATTTTCTTGGGCACATACTGGATGAAGACGGTATCCGACCAGATCCAGCGAAAATCGAAGCAGTGGCGAAGATGCCTGCTCCGACCGATGTTCATGGCGTAAGAAGATTTCTTGGCATGGTGAACCATCTGGGACGCTTTGTGGAAAATTTATCTGAAATTGTGGCACCACTGAACCAGTTGTTCGTGAAAGGTCAAGACTTCGTTTGGGATTGCAGCCAGGAGCGAGCATTCCGAAAGTTGAAAGAATTGCTCACGACTCAACCCATCTTGGCATCATACGTCAGGAAACCAACTATGGTGTCATCCGACACATCTTCATACGGCTTGGGAGCGGTACTGAAGCAAGAAGGTAAGAATGGAATCTGGCGACCTGTTGCTTATTCTTCTAGAACTATGACACCTACCGAAAAACGATATGCTCAGATCGAGAAGGAGGCTCTCGCAATTACATGGGCTTGCGAACGTTTTCAAGATTTCCTGCTTGGAAAGCGTTTCCGAATTGAGACCGACCATAAGCCTCTCATTCCTCTATTTTCGACGAAAGAATTGAGTTCGCTGACCCCAAGACTGCAACGTTTCCGAATGCGTATGATGAGGTTTGGATTCGAAATAGTGCATATCCCTGGAAAGGAGCTGCTCGACGCCGATGCATTATCCAGACAACCACTTCTTACAACCGAGGGAGGTGAAGACGAACGGCCAACCTCAGCGCATATAAATGCAGTTCTCTCGAGTATAACCGACAAAGACGAGATGTTGATGAAGATTTTTGAAGCTCAACAAGAAGATACGACCCTGAAATCAGTAGTCAACTACCTTGAGCAAGGCTGGCCAGATAAGAAGAAGATGTCACAGGCTCTGCTCTCTTATTGGCATGTCAAGGATGAACTCGGCGTTCAAAATGGACTACTGATGCGTAGCTGTCGTCTTGTTATTCCAGCAAGTATGAAACTGGAGATCCTAGATAAGTTGCACGCTGGGCACTTCGGGATTACAAAAACAAGACTTCGCGCACGTGAGACGGTATGGTGGCCTGGAATTTCGGAAGAGATCGCGGAAACGGTCAGAAAGTGCAGTGTCTGTATCCAGGAAGCCGTCTCAAAACATGAACCTTTGATACCAACCAACTTTCCTACACGACCGTGGCAAAAGATTGGAATGGATTTTTTCAAGTTCGAGAATAAGTGGTATCTAGTCATCATTGACTATTATTCTCGCTTTCCTGAAATGATTCAGCAGAATCGGCTCACAGCCAATGTGGTGGTGCGTATTTGCAAATCCATATTTGCCCGACATAGAATACCAGAAACTGTTGTAATCGATAATGGGATGCAATTTGGAGCTGCTCGTGAATTTGCAAATTTCGCAAGGCAGTACGGATTCACACATGTCACTTCAAGTCCTCGATTCCCGCAGAGCAATGGGATGGCAGAAGCAAGTGTGAAAATAGCTAAGTTGATCCTCAAGAAAAATCAAGACCCATCGCTTGGACTCCTGGAGTATCGATCGACCCCTTTGGAGAACGGTTACAGCCCTGCTGAGCTTCTCATGGGACGTAAACTCCGAACGACCTTGCCAATTGCACCAGAGAATCTTAATCCAAAGTTGGTGGACTCTCAGACCCTGAAAAGAAAGGAGGGGAGAAGGAGAAAGGATATGAAATCCAGATATGATCGACGCTGCGGAGCTTCGGACATGGAGGAGCTATCCGAAGGTGACACAGTTTGGATTACAGATATGCGAATCTGGGGGATTGTAAAGCAGAAAGCATCGACACCAAGGTCATATATGGTTGATACTCCAGTTGGGACTTTACGTCGAAACAGGTTCCATCTACGAAAAGGAGTTACAGTGCAATATCCAGCCGACCCATCGACGCCGACCTTTTCGGGGGAGGATCTGGTTGAAAATGAAAAGACCCCAGTTGTGGATTATCCCTCTAACGACTCAGAAGACGGCCAGATAAGAACCCGGAGTGGACGAATTGTTAAACCCATGGATCGCCTTCATTATTAATTATATTATGCATTTAAAGTTTGTAATGTATATATATTTCAAATCTTAAAAAGGGGGATGTGCTGGGAACTGTATGTTTTCCCACGTGACGCGGCGGAGCGTGACCGTGCCTGCACGCGTGAGTAGTTGTTGTTTTGAACTCTGTATGGATGGACATTAAAACATGTAGATCCCAAGAACAAGGTCTCTGAGCTGTGTCTTGGATGGTCTACCTGAGTGTACATCCCCAGGAACAAGGTTCTTTAGAGCTGTGTCTTGGATGGTCTACCTGAGTGTACATTCCCAGGAACAAGGTCTCTGGAGCTGTGTCTTGGATAGTCTACCAGAGTGTACATCCCCAGGAACAAGGTCTCTGAGCTGTGTCTTGGATGGTCAACCTGAGTGTACATCCCCAGGAACAAGGTCTCTGGAGCTGTGTCTTGGATGGTCCACCAGAGTGTACATTCCCAGGAACAAGGTCTCTGAAGCTGTGTCTTGGATGGTCTACCTGAGTGTACATTCCCAGGAACAAGGTCTCTGAAGCTGTGTCTTGGATGGTCTACCTGAGTGTACATTCCCAGGAACAAGGTCTCTGGAGCTGTGTCTTGGACGGTCTACCAGAGTGTACATCCCCAGGAACAAGGTCTCTGAGCTGTGTCTTGGATGGTCTACCTGAGTGTACATCCCCAGAACAAGGTCTCTGAAGCTGTGTCTTGGATGGTCTACCAGAGTGTACATTCCCAAAACAAGGTCTCTGGAGCTGTGTCTTGGATGGTCTACCAGAGTGTACATCCCCAGAACAAGGTCTCTGGAGCTGTGTCTTGGATTGTCTACCTGAGTGTACATCCCCAGGAACAAGGTCTCTAGAGCTGTGTCTTGGATGGTCTACCTGAATGTACATCCTCAGGAACAAGGTCTCTGGAGCTGTGTCTTGGATGGTCTACCTGAGTGTACATCCCCAGGAACAAGGTCTCTAGAGCTGTGTCTTGGATGGTCTACCTGAATGTACATCCTCAGGAACAAGGTCTCTGGAGCTGTGTCTTGGATGGTCTACCTGAGTGTACATCCCCAGGAACAAAGTCTATAGAGCTGTGTCTTGGATGGTCTACCAGAGTGTACATCCCCAGGAACAAGGTCTCTGAAGCTGTGTCTTGGATGGTCTACCTGAGTGTACATTCCCAGGAACAAAGTCTATAGAGCTGTGTCTTGGATGGTCCACCAGAGTGTACATTCCCAGGAACAAGGTCTCTGGAGCTGTGTCTTGGATGGTCTACCTGAGTGTACATTCCCAGGAACAAGGTCTCTGGAGCTGTGTCTTGGACGGTCTACCAGAGTGTACATCCCCAGGAACAAGGTCTCTGAGCTGTGTCTTGGATGGTCTACCTGTATGTACATCCCCAGGAACAAGGTCTCTGGAGCAGTGTCTTGGATGGTCTACCTGAGTGTACATCCCTAGAACAAGGTCTCTGGAGCAGTGTCTTGGATGGTCTACCATAGTGTACATCCCCAGGAACAAGGTCTCTGGAGCAGTGTTTTGGATGGTCTACCAGAGTGTACATCCCCTGGAACAAGGTTACTGGAGCAGTGTCTTTTTCATGAAAAATATACTTTATTGAACTGAATTTAAAAAAATAATAATAATAATGAAAAAAAAAAAAAAGTTTACTGAGAATTTGATTTTAAAAAGTCAAAATATTTATAACGTATTAGTTTTTTTTGTTTACATAAGTTAGGTGTTATGGGGTAGGACCACAGAAAAAAAAGTGAAATTCTAAAGGGTTAAAAATTACTGTAAACTAGTGGTTTTATCTATGTATTTGAGGTGGGATAGTTAGAACTCCATTAAAGGTGTTTTGTTGTGTCTTATCTTCTTGTGTAAAGATTACAAAAATTCTACATGATCCTCGTGCTGTTTGATGATAAGCAGCGGCCTCTGTCAAAGATCATCTTAAAGGCAAGGGTACCTCCTTGTTGTGTTTGTAGAAAACATCAACATATCACAGATAGTTTATTTATTTATTTATTTTAACACACAAAATGTGATATCCTGGTTAGGGATAATTGCGTCGATTTACATTTTTAAACAGAAACACTTATAAACATATTATACAAGAAAAAAAAAAAAAGAAACAATAATATATATTAGGAACCTGAACCTTTCAGGTTAGAAAGATAATCATAAATATATTTACATGGTTAAATCTGTGACAATTCTCTCTAGTATTTACAAATTGATATAGATCTACAACATTGTCTGTTGTCTAGCTATAAAGAAGAGTGGGCATTCCAGCAGTAGGTGTCTCGAGTATCACAGCTAGTTTCTACATTGATGTCCAATAAACTGTCATGGCATCTAGAGTAAATGAACATTCCACACATTGAGGTTCAATTTGACAATCAAGTGATTTGACAGTTGGTGACAGACAGATGAATAGGACACATCTCTCTGACTGTAAGATGACACGGTAGCAGCAACAATATTGTCGCATAAAGCTTGTTTATACCCAGGTTCTGCTTCGTTTAGACGCCCTAAATGATAACTTCTCTTGGTCCCGGGAGATGTTCGCCGACCTTTCTCTAATGGTGACTTTCTACTCCTGACTGAGGTCGATCTAACACCAAAGACAACTCAACACTAACTGGCTCATATACATACACTTTATTTTGAATCAAGTACACTATTTATAGTAAGACATATTTACACATACAGTTAAACCTGTCTATAGCGCCCCCTCTTGGGACTTACCAAAATAGGGTGCTATAGACAGGTCACTTTTAATGTAAAATGTTTACATTTTAATGTTTAAAATCGGGTGCTATAGAGAGGAAGGTGCTATTTAGAGGGGGCGCTATCGACAGGTTTAACTGTATATTGATTGAACATAGAAATAAATTTACATAATTGTTTTCTACATCACAAACAACATATTTACATATATATTGATTAAACATAGAAATAAATTTACATAACTCAGATTTCACAAACAACATATTTACATAACTCTTTTCCGACAATTATAATAAACTGGCCCTCATCTTCCTCCAGCTCCACAATCGTGATGCTTTTCCTTCATAGCTCCTGTGTTGTCATCAATCCACTGCTCAAATCAACACATTGCTGCAAATCACATCAATTCACAACTCCGCCTTTGCCGGTTCCAAGCCCGGATGAAAAAGGAGGAGGGGGAGCAGTAACAAGCTCACTAAAAAACCTGGGCTCAGCTGGCCCGGCTGATAGTACCCTGTAAGGGCTCCTAATCCAGGGATACAGGATGAGCAGCGTTTGTACTCCATTTCAGGAGCGGCTGCACATGGTGTCTGTTCCTCATGTCAGAGGCGGCCATTTCTTTTGGAACTAAGTCAGCCTGCCACTGAGTAGTGCTCCCAATCTTAATGACAAAGGCAGACGCATTCTACCTCACCCAGTCATGATTGTTGTCAAACAGACACCATCAAGGGTCACAACTTGATACCCTAAAATGATTGAGTGGAGATAAGAAAGAAGAAGAAGACATCAATTCACTACATTATTTAAAGTCATCAGAGTATAGGCGGGTCGTCATGTTTTGAAATCAGTTCTTGATAGTATTTTAAATATTTATTTAGTATCAAAATATTCTTCTCACAAGGTAATAAAACCAAATCCAAATGTGGCCATCCTGGAAGAAGAGCAGTCTTGTATGGTCAGTTTTGAGTCTGGAAATACAGGTTGCTGCCTGTCGGTTCATCCCACATTCCAGAATAGATCTTGGCTTTTGGTTCTGATACCAATGGTGGAATGTTGACTCCTGTATTTTTGCTTAGATGTTTCTCTTTTGTAGGCATTTGAAGGAGTCGAAATAAAGGTCTGAGTTAGGCATTTCTTCTGAATAAAGTCACCTTGAAAAGCAAGACTACAAAAGGAAGCTAGCAACACTCTTGCTCTCACTTTTAGGTGGTCATATTTCACTTTAGTTTCATGCTTGATACAGTATATAGAACATACTCCAAAGAGGACAGTAACGTTAGAGGACACCTCTCTACAATGGACAGTTTTCATCTCCATAAAGAGCATTTTTACTATTTAACAACTCTCCAATAAGAGGATACCTTTCCATAAAGGACACTCTAGCTCTGTAACTAGGTGTCGTCTTTTACAGAGAGGTTTCATTGTCATTTTATATTTTTGTATGTTCCTTGAAGTTTAACCATCACCAGTTCTTTCAGTACTTTTGTCTGACAATGTAACAATTCTGTTACTGAAACATCTTTACCCATGATTTATATATACAGTAAAACTATTCTAAAATGAACCTGGGATATAGTGAACTTTCCCTTATAACGAACCTGAAATAATCTCCATTATTTTATGATCCAGTGAACTATGGCTATATAATGGAACCTCTCTGTAAAGGAAATCTAGTTGCAGAGCCAAAGTGTCCTTTAAGGAGAGATGTACTTTTACCGGAGAGTTACTAAATAGTAAAAATGGTAATTTTGGTGATGAAAACTGTCTTTTATAGAGAGGTGTCCTCTCATGGAGGTTCAACTGTATATAATGAACCATTCTTCTTCTTCTTTCTTATCTCCACTCAATCATATTAGGGTATCAAGCTTGTAGAGCTTGAGACTTGACAACCATCATGACTGGAAGAAGTAGAATGCGTCTGCCTTTGTCATGTGCAGCTGCTCCTAACATGTAGTACAAACGCTGCTCATCCTTTATCCCTGGATTAGGAGCCCTTACAGGGTACTATCAGCCAGGCCAGCTGAGCCCAGGTTTTTTAGTGAGCTTGTTACTGCTGCCCCTCCTCCTTTTTCATCCGGGCTTAGGACCAGCAAAGGCGGAGTTATATAATGAACCATGGCTATAGTGAACCAAAGGTTCAATCCTATTGAAGTCTACTATAGAGGAGTGTGTTCGGACTGTCAGTTCCATGACCTGACTGTGATGTTGTTCAGTCCGATGAAGAGAAAGATGAGGTCCAAGAAAGGACTCCGTCTCCACCTCCAGAAGGAATACCCTCACATCCCAGTCTCCACATTTGACTCTGCCTGGACTGTGCCCCCCAAGTCTACAGAACTCCCAAAGAAGAAAAAATCATCATCCAAGAGGAAGTAAATACAGTTAAACCTGTCTATAGTGCCCCTCTAAATAGCACCTTCCTCTCTCTAGCGCCCGATTTTATATATTAAAAAAGTAAACATTTTACATTAAAAGTGACCTGTCTATAGCACTACCTCTCTATAGCACCCTATTTTGGTGAGTCTCAAGTTGGGGGGGCTATAGACAGGTTTAACTGTATTATCTTTTGTTTTCCTTCAATCAATCGCGATTTTTTCCCATGTCTTCTTATCTCCTTTTATCCTGGCCTTTAGTTCTATATATAGTACGATACATTAGCATGCCATCTGTAATGAGATTTCAAAACTATTATAGACGCGTATGTTTTTTTTTTTTTTAATTAAACAATTTTCTACTGTCATTCCATAAGAGCAGTGGAGAATTGTTTAATTTTTAAAAGAATCAAACGCATCTATAATAGTTTCGAGTTCTATAAATATTTGTGAAGATTTGTTCAAGTATATCCATTTACTCTATCTAAAATGTGTCCTGCCTTCTTTTTTCCCCAATATCATAATTTTTGTAAAAAATCTATTAATATTAGAAACACAAGGTAAACCTGGTCGGTGGATGAGAGGGTAACACTCTCGATTCCCGACAGTCATGAACCGGGATTGAATCCCGTGTTAAAAATTGTTTAATATGTGAATAACCTTCACATATTATTCATTGTTCAATTATCATGAACTAGGTTGCTCTTGCTGAGCGGTACCTATTTATGTGAATTTGAACCAGGCAGGAGGTAATAAGGTAATTGTGTGGTACCTCTAATCTTCAATATTAAGATTCAGATATTAAAAAATATATATATTAATGTGCCTCATTCTATTTTTGATGTGAATTAAAATGCTATATAATTTTTTAAATATATAATTATCTTTTTTACTATGATTTTTTTCTTAGGTTAATTAAGTGCTAACTGTGTGAACATTGCAATTGCTGGGTGTATCCCGTAAATATAGCCAACTTTTTTTTTTTTTGGAGGCATTAACAGTTTAAGCATATATGTATTATGATGCATTAGCGCACCATCTGTTATGAAAATTTGAAGCTATTATAGATGCGTATGATTCTTTTAAAAATTAAAGAAGTGGAAGAGCAATTGCTCGAATATATTGTATATTTATATTGAATAATTGTATGTATTTCTACTCTCCTCAAAACTTATGTCCATAGTTCATCTAAAATACCCATTCCAAGATTCTAGCATCAGTATCACTATAAAAGAAAAATCGAAAAATGCAATATAGCAATGGTATGGTAGATTGAACTGGTGAAACCGCTGGGAGGGTTCACCACTGATGAGCCAGGCCCTCCCATTATTTTTTTCCATTGCAGTAAGGGAAGTAGAAATTGTTTAATTTTTAAAAAGAATCATACGCGTCTATAATAGTTTTGAAATAAGTATTATACTTTTGTCATATTTACATATTTTACTCTTATGTAAACGCTGTTGTTTGAACATTATTGGGTATATTCTGTAAACATCCAATTACAATCAGTCTACCCATGTTTTTTTGGAGATTGCCTATTTAAGCAAAAATAACTTGAACATTTTTTAAATTTTTCCTTATTTTTAAAACTAGCAATAATTCTTATTTTTAGTGATAACCCATTCTTTAAATTCTTATTATTTTTTAATTCATCCTGACTGCTATATCTTCAATATTTATCTTGCTCTGCCACAAGTATTGTGGCTATGTTTCATGCAAACTCTATGTGTCTTTTTACAGTTCAACAGGAGCTTTGTTTTGTTGATCATTTTTGAAAACAAAAAATACAAAAATAACTATGCAAACACAAAAGGTATTACATAAGACCAAATCCATTATTACCTTGTGTTTCTAATATATAAACCGATTTGTACCATATTAACTATGTAAAGTAGTAACCCTATCCACTATGCAAAGTAGTAACCTTATCACACACACACACAACTATGCAAATTAGTAACCTTATCAACTAGGCAAAGTTGTTCCCCACCATATGCAAATTTTTCATCTAGTTCACCTATCATGCAACTTTGGGTATATGATAAGAAAATAAGATCCAAATAAATTAATAGCGTGTGATATTTCAGTAACAGTGTTGTTACATCATCATATTATCTGTTACTGAAACATCACACACTATTAATTTATTTTGATCTTATTTTCTTGTAGCTATAATCTATAATCTAAATTGTGCTTTATCATTTGGGTATATGACTTAATTGGGGCCTATTGATGAGATGATCAATCATTTTTTAAAAACCCTTTAAACAGGATGCTGCCCCGGACATGCTCCAATTCCTTTACTTTCACTTTAGGGATGCTCTGAGTTGGTTTCACTTTTGTTTTTTATTTAATTATTATTCCAGTGGGGTTAGTTGAAGGATGGTCTAAACCATTTGTTTTCGACTGCAACGACCTTGGTTCGATTCCATTGGGCACTTTTTCTGAATTTAAAAAAAAAATGCTCCAGTGGCCCTCGATTCTTGCAAAAGTCCAACCCCACCAGCGAGTACAAGTAACCAAACGGGGCTCTGGCACATTTGTAAGTGCAAAGTCGAACTGCTTTTCACATGTGTAGACATGTGGTGCACTTATAGTAAAAAGCAGTAGCCTACTTCTACCTACCATGATTATTATGGCCTGTACCACGTTTACTAGGGATAAGCAAAAAAATATATATATTATTCTAAGTACACACACATGGTACCTTATATGATCACTGTTAGCTACTGCCCTTACTACATCACATGTCTACACATAGTAGTTCAACTTTTGTACTTACAATTTGCCAGAGAGTCATGTTTGGTTACTTTTACTCACTGGTGGGTTGGACTTTTGCAAGAATCAGGGGCCATTGGAGATATTATTTTATTCAGAAAAATACTCCCGTGTGATATTCAAACTTAGGTCGTGGCTGCTGAAAAAAATCACAGTTTATATCATTTCTCCACCAATTACAAAATGTAGGGATTGTGCAAAATGTACTCTAATGAATGATCACATTTTAATAAAATCAGAAATGGCTTGTCCTGATCTAATCCACCAACCTCCAGTAAGAGACCACTCCCTCCAGAAGAGACCAGGTGTCTTTAGTCTGAGATTAGTGAAGTTTCTCCAAAGTAACAATGAATAAATATTCCTTCTAGAAATTTATACAAAAAGTAATCCATAATTAGATTTTTTCTTCAAATAAGGCAAATACAGTAGAATTACCTCTCTGTAAAGGACAACATCTAGTTACAAAGCCAGAGTTTTCTCTATGGGAGAGGTGTCCTCTTACTTGAGAGTTGCTAAATAGTAAAAATGGTAATTTTGACAAATGAAAACTGTCCTTTATAGAGAGGTGTCTTCTAGCGCGAGTGTCCTCTCATGGAGGTTCTACTATATAGAAAATTAAAGCATGTTTCTTTTACACATGAACAAACTCTTCTACTATCCTACTGCGATGGAAAATATTTTGGGAGGGCTTGGCTCATCATATATATATTACCACTAGCCGAATGATCCGGTCAACGCCCGGGGTTTACCCGATTAAATGCTTTTATTCAAATACTATTCGTTACAATTATAAATTGGCGCCGTAGATGTCACTCTTGTGAAATGTCCCGCCCCAAACCATCGGCCGGGAATCGAACGTGGGGCGCCCGCGTGGCAGGCGAGCATTCTACCACTGAACCAAAAGCAAACGGTGACAGAAGTGTCTCGCGCATTGGCGGCACTAAATGATGGGGGGGGGGGGCAAAGGTGGCGTGATCGTAGCCGACCAATAAGAGGGCGCCGGCAAACCGTGACAGAGGCCATGACGCTCGTAACTGTATATAGAATGTTTTTATTATTATCATTATTATTATAATTTTGCATCCTTATATTGCACTATTCATCATTGATAAATAAAGTCATCAAAATATTTAATGGGAAAATATTCTTTGGTTTATTGTTGAATCCCTTTTAACACACACAAGCTATTTTACTATTACAATGGTTATAGCATTATACATATATTGAGCTATAATATAGCAAATGTTAGATATATATATATAATGTTTTCAAAATTTGGAAGCAATATATCCTATTAAAAAGTGTCTTTATATTTAATTTTTACTTATACAGTAGAACCTCTCTGTAAAGGACACCTAATTGCAGAGTCAAAGTTTCCTTTAGCGTGAGGTGTCCTCTTACTGGAGAGTTACTAAATAGAAAAAAATGGCAATTTTGCAAATGAAAACTGTTCTTTATAGAGAGGTGTCCTCTAATGCAAGTGTCCTCTCATGGAAGTTCTACTGTATATATATATATATTTTTTTGTTGATTCAATTTAAAAATTGATCTCGTTGGAACCATTCATTAAGTTAGAAATGTAACCTGCATATATATATAACAGCTTGAAGAGCATGGACTCATTTGTCATCTTTGCACAAGGGAATAGAAACAACAATATATATATACCTTTTTTTTTTAAACCTTTTCTTTTTTGGTGTTGTGTTTTTCTTTATTAACATATACATTTGATCCCTAATTTCCTGTTTGAATGTCGTAATAAAGTGCTGCTAATGGTTGTTTGTTGGTTTAATCCATCCCATTTTATTCCATCTATGGTACAATTGGCAGTGTTGGAGCTGCTAGGTCATATTTATCATTTGATACAATAGTGGTAACATCACAGCTAGCCAACATCCAATCTGGTTCACTAGGTTGACATCAAGATCCTCCACCTCCTGGTTCATTGCTTGTTCTAGAAGATAAATCTGCCACCTTGTACAAGGTTAATTATAGAGGGTACCATCCACAACCCAGTTGAGTATTGGTTCTATAGGTTAACATCAAGACCATCCTCAACCTGTAGTATGTTGGATCTAGTTGGTAACATCAAGACCATGCACCACTCAGTACAGTGTTTATTCTGGAGGGTAACATTAAGATCCCCCACCACCATTTATAATGATGGTTGTAGATGGTAACCTGAAAATCATCCACCAACTGGTACAATGTTGTTGTAGAGGGTAACTTCAGGACCATCAATCACCCTGTACAGTTTACGTTCTAGTGGGCAACATCAAGACCATTCACCACCCTGTATGTTCTAGAGGGCAACATCAAGACCATCCACCGTCTGGAACAAATTTGGTTCTAGATTGTAAAATCCAAGACCATTAACCACCCTGTACGTTCTAGAGGGCAACATCAAGACCATCCACCATCCGGAACAAATTTGGTTCTAGATTGTAGCATCCAAGACCATCCACCGTCCGGAACAAATTTCTAGATTGTAAAATCCAAGACCATTCACCACCCTGTATGCTCTAGAGGGCAACATCAAAACCATCCACCGTCAGGGTAATGTTGATTTTCGAAGGTAACATTAACCCAATAAATACCAAGAATTTCAGCTACCCTGACAGTGTTTGTTTCAAGGCATAGCATCAAGACCAACCACCACCCAGTACAATGTTGTTTCTCGGGGATAACGTCAAGGCCATCCACCACCCGGATCAATGTTGGTTCTAGGTTGTAATATCAAGGCCATCCACTGACGATACAATGTTGGTTCTAGAGTGCAACATCAAAACCATCCGTCACTGCTGGTTCTAGAGTGTAACATCAAAACCATCCGTCACCCGTTACATTGCTGGTTCTAGAGTGTAACATCAAAACCATCCGTCACCCGTTTCAGTTCATGAGTGTATCATCATGGCCATACACCGTCCGTTCTTCTAGAGGGTAACATCTGGACCATCAGCCATCCGGGATAGTGTTGGTTCTATAGTGTAACATCAAAACCAACCACCATCATGCACAGTGGTGGGTCTAGAGGGTAATAGCAATGCCATCCACCACCTAGTATAGTTTTGGTTCTAGAAGGTAACATAAAGGTCATTCACTATCCAGTATAATGTTGGTTCTTGAGACGTTGCCGATGGCTTGTAAAACCTGGATCTCGACCAGGAGATGCCTTAATCAACCGGAGATCCCATTACAATTATACTTTTGTACCATTTTTTAAATATAGTTTGGCATTATCACAACCTTGCGACCTTAAATACCTAATTTCACGATTTTTCAGGAAGCCTCAAAGACCAGCTTTTTTGGTCTTTACACCACGCTGATGCAAGCCAACAGCCTGAAACGCGAACGTGGTTAACTTTTCTTGATTATGATTGATTGATATACCCATTGAAAGGGTATTTGTCCAAATCTGGAATAATTAAAAATCAACGATTTGTTGAATTTATTCCATAACTTACAGTTTCACGATCAGTAGATGCCTTTCTCTTTATTTTGCCTTTGTTGATTACTTAGTACTTTATATCGCTGAAGGATATTTTGAAAGTATCCTTCTTTGAATTGGTGTATCAACAATTGAGAGTGTTTCAAGGACCGCCTACTGAAGTTACACTCAACTACCTCTCACTTTCCTCAACAACCGTAGGGTCAGCGCAGCCTTGGAAAATTTAGAACACCCACTTAAAAACTATGATTTTTGGCTATGGCCTTCGTTAGTCCAGGGCGCGGGTTTTGATTTTATGAGATCTAAAAGGATTGTGATTAATAGACACTTAAAATTTTAGGAAGAAATACAAATAGAAAAATGATATTTATTGGAAAAATACATTATACTGTGGATAACAAGTTAATAGAATTTCAAGAAATGAGCACTCGGAAGAACCACCTCTAGCTGCAATAGCAGCACTTATAAGCCTAAACATTGGTTCAAACAGAGATTGGATAGCAGGTACAGCTTTCCATGCAGCTTCAACACAATGCCACAGTTCATCGACTGTAGTGACTGTCGTGTGGTGACGAGCCAGGCGTTTTCTATTGGTGACAGATCAGGAGAACGTACTGGCCAGGGCAGCAGCCGAACATTTTCCGCATGTAGGAAGATCCGTTCAATACCGGCAAAATGCAGTCGTTCATTATCCTGCTGAAATGTAGCGTTTCCTAGATCTCGAATAAAGGGCACTTCCACGGGCATTCCCACATGCCTAGAAGGCGAACAAGAGATGACCGAGACGTGTATCCAATGGCACCCCATACCATCACTCCAGGTGATAGGCCAGTATGACAATTTCTAATACACGCTGGCAATGTACCTTCTTTACGATTGCGCTAAATACAGATGCGACCATCTTGATGCCGCAAACAGAACCTGAATTATTCTGAAAACACGACGTCACATCATTCCTGCGTCCAGGTTCGTTGTTGATCACACTCTTGAAGGCGCTCCTGTCTGTGATGTAGCGTCAAGGGTAGCCGAAGCCATGGTCGCCGAGATGACAGTCCATGCTGCTGCAAACGTCGTCGAAGAGTTTGTACAGACACATTTTGTCTTGCAAAAGATTCCATTTCTTGACTCAGGGTATACGATTCATTAAAGCCTTGAGGGGAATATATCGGTCTTCTCGGCTGTTAGTGATAGCGAGCCGCTGAGATCCATTACGTCGTTCCGTATGGCTGTCCTGAAAACACTTCGATTCCATATCCTGATAACAGTCCTGGGATATCGACCGACGCGAGCAGCAATACTGTGGTACGATAAACCGCGATCCCAGTATAAGCTACAATTCTACCTCTATCAAACTCTCAGAAACGTATTAGTAACCATTTCCCCTTACTCGAGGCACCACGACAACTTTTCACAACGAAGCAACCTTTCGAATGTAATTGCTGTATGAAAGAAACCTACTGTACAATATATTTTCTTGTCAACACATTGTAGGTATCGCTACTGGCGCCTTTTTGCATAAATGCGTTGAAAATCTAATCCTTTGCATATTGCGGGTCACCTTCTTGGTGTAGAAATTTTGATGGCCAGTGCTGTGATAAGAGTCACATTTGTAGTGCTGCCACGCAGTGATAGTATGACGTTACTACATACTTGTATTACGACTTCACTGAAATATTCAGAATTTGCCAAAGAGGTGTTTATCTGACAAAGTAGCTAGGCCAATTTTACAGCCAAAATATAAATAGATATGTTGCCGGGAAGAAATTGATCTATAAAAAGAAAGGACATCTTTCCCGTTAAAATAAACACTGAAACTAAGCGCCATCTATTGACCGTCTGTGGAAACTAGCAGATTTGGGTCGGGGACAAACACCAGATATGGAAAATTCAAGACTGACGAGGGCCATAGTCTTAAAACCATGGCTACAGGTGGGCTTTCTGAATCTGCTAAAGCTGATGTTGTGGCTTTGTCACCGGCCCGAGTTGCTAGTTTTCAGATACATATTGGGAGGGCCTGGTCATTGGAGGTGAACTATCCTAGCGGTTTCACCAGTTTAATCTACCATACCGCGCTATGTTGCAGCAACATGTTTATTATTCTGTAAACATATCAGCAACCTGGTATTCTATAAATTTTAATTTGTTCTTGCCTTAGATACATTTCCGTGTCATCTTGAAGTTTGTCTTTCCTAATTTTCTACGTGACCTTTGGTGTAGATGCTGGGTAGATTAGGGAATACAAAATGAAGATCGCCAAGGAGGCTTTAAGGCCATTGGTGCTGTGATCTGCATTTTACGCTACTGGCTCCAGGATTCCTCCGACGTGTCAAAGCCAAGACTTCCCTCCAAGAAGACTCTGCCCCTATAGATGATATGACGACAAAGCCGCTCTTCACGCTGCAAGAGAAAGGCCGCAATGCTACTATGGACAAACTTCCCAGACTCAGAGAGAATCCTTGACAGTGATTAAAAATGGAGTTTTTCGTTGCTGTTACTTTAAATCTATTTGAATCTACATATCTACATGGCCAAGAAAAGTGGGCGCCAGTGGTTACAAGACAGAGAACCACAATTTTATTCGTCTATGGCACATGTAGAGACCTAAAGATGTACTGGCTAACAGAAAGTGTTAAAGGTGAATTAACTACTCCTTAAAAAAAGATCAAATATGCGAAATAAATTCTGAGATAAGAATTACAAAAAAAATAACAAGACTCAGAACGAAACACTATAAAGGAATGACAATATCCCAGATGGCACAAAATCTATAGGACATGTAACAACTGTCCTGGTGTGGAACTAACACCTACCCACATATTCTCATGCCCAGCAATGACCGCAGCCTTGCAGAAAATTGACATGAACCCAGAGCAGCAGCTTTACACACCCAAGATAGAGGACATTGCTGTTGCTGTGATAGAAATGCACGGGTACATCTGAGGCTCTTCATTGGACACGACAACAACAACAGAAAATTGACATGTACCCAGAGCAGCAGCTTTACACACCCAAGATAGAGGACATTGCTGTTGCTGTGATAGAAATGCACGGGTACATCTGAGGCTCTTCATTGGACACGACAACAACAACAGAAAATTGACATGTACCCAGAGCAGCAGCTTTACACACCCAAGATAGAGGACATTGCTGTTGCTGTGATAGAAATGCATGGAGACATCTGAGGCTCTTCATTGGACACGACAACAACAACAGAAAATTGACATGTACCCAGAGCAGCAGCTTTACACACCCAAGATAGTGGACATTGCGACTGCTGTATTAGAGATGTATGGAGACATCTGAGGCTCTTCATTGGACGCGACAACAACTTCTCCTTTTAGATAAACGAATTTCAATATGACGCATTAGCG
This sequence comes from Cordylochernes scorpioides, assembly GCA_030710605.1. Lineage (NCBI taxonomy): Eukaryota > Metazoa > Arthropoda > Arachnida > Pseudoscorpiones > Chernetidae > Cordylochernes > Cordylochernes scorpioides. Next base: position 68,757,942 of record CP092873.1, on the reverse strand, counting down.
CGCCATCTGTTATAAGAAATTAAAACTATTTATGACGCGTATAATTCTTTTTAAAATAAAATAATTTCTACTGCGCCCTTACTGTAATGATAAATAATTCAATATTTTATTTTATTGCAGTAATGAATTATTTTATTTTTTAAAGAATCATAAGGTCAAAAATAGTTTTAATTTCTTATAACACAAGATTTTATTAAACGACTAATAAAAAAAAACTTTGAATGTACACACAAAATAATGAACAGTAATACCTCGCTAATACGTACCTCTTTAGTGCTGAATTTTCAACAATATGGATTTTTCTGTGGTACTCCCCTCCCTAACATCTAAGCTAATGTAAAAAAGATTAATAACTTTTTTGCCCAATTATTCGCTAAGACCGGGATTTTTTTTTATCTTTCAAAAATGAATAAATATTAATTTTACTATACAATAAAATAATCCCTTGTAACAATATGAAGATAAAAATACCATGCTTCCAGGGAAAAATTTATTTTCAAAATTTTTAATCTATAGATTTTTTGCGGGCACAAACACCCTTCTACAGGATAAAAACATGATACTATCGTGTTTTTCCCTGGAAGCTTGTTATTTTTTACCTTCATAATTTTACTAAAAGAAACGGGAAAATTCTCAAAATATATATGGCGAAGAACATTCACATTTCTAGCAGCATGCTATTTTTTTTTTTTTTTTGCTTATCCCTAGTACACGTGGTACAGCCCATGATAATCATGGTGGGTAGTTAGCGACTGCTTTTACTGTAAGCGCACCACATGTCTACACATGTGAAAAGCAGTTCGACTTTGCACTTACAAATGCCAGAGCCCCGTTTGGTTACTTGCACTCGCTGGTGGGGTTGGACTTTTGCAAGAATCGGGGGCCATTGGAGCATTTTTTTTTAAACAGAAAAAAAGTGTCCAATGCGGGAATCGAACCCGGGTCCTAGTGGTCTAAAACCAAACGGTTTAGCCAGCCTTGAAATGTGGAACCAAACTATCCCAAAATTGTGTTTAGAATATACATTCTAGGATATTTATAATGTTGATTAAACAGCCATTTAAAATAAATTACGGTCTAACACAAGACATTATCCTTTGTTGGATAAAAATGCCATGGAGGTAAAAATTCTAAAGAAAGAATAACCATTTTAGTAGAAGCAAACATGGATGATAAAAAACTATCATTGTTGGTCATTGGAAAGTTCAAGAAACCCAGGTATTTTAAAAATGTTAAACATATACCTCTGGAATTGCAACGTCACCTCGCCAATTGAAGGGATTTGCGGAAAAGTGTTCTCTTATATTTCTCTAGATCGTAAAGAGATCTAGACCTCTGGAATATGTGAACAACAATCAAGCCTGTGGAAGTGAATTCTGAGATTCCAGAAGGTTTCATAAGGAGAATATAGAAATGTATTATTTATTTTTGATAACTCAACAACGACCTTTATTGAGACATAAAGAAAACTTTAAAATAACTGCATTGCTCGTTTTACATCTCATAAATTAAGTGCAATTGTGCTACAGTTTCTGCTTCTAAATACTAGTAGCAAGCTTTAACCTTGTGATCAAAGAATCATTCAAAATGTAAAATATTTCTATAGAAATCGGCTTAACACACAATGTGAAAATTACTAGGGTCTAAAGTAATAGTAACTTAACACACAGAAAAGCGTACACTCAAGAGTACAACAATAAAAGGGAGCAAAATAAAAACTCACGATTTGCTATATAAAAACAAAACAGTAATTTATTGTAGCGTTGGTAGGGATCGGACCGGGGTCACACAGGTATGCAAGGAGATCACCAGACACGGATAAAGCACGCAAAGAACATTTTAAGCGTCTCCACACAATAATCCACCACACTGTCTCTCGCATTTCCTTAGCACCCTCTTATATACAGACATGGCCACATTCGTCCAATGAGAGGAGTGAGAGATTGGTTCACTAATAAATGAAAACAGCATTTCCCCCGCTAAAAACTGAGATATGATTAAAACTGCAAATGTTTTTCAATATAATTTGGCAGCTAGAACGGATAATCGGCTGGTTTCCCAATAATGCTGGATTGAAAACCAAGGTGTAGTTTCAGTCTTTTATCATGGTTTTAAATCGAGAATTTTCAATGGAGAAGTGAAGGTAGAGTGTGTCTACAATTGGGACACACACGTCCAGGAAATCCTTCAGAAACAGAAATTCTCCAAGTGTTACCAACGTGAAAGCAGGAAGTCTGATAGCTGGATAGGAAATGGTATCCCCACACTGTGTAAAGTGAAAGTAGATATCAACTGGAGATATGGTCGTTAATTAACTGTATAAGCCATGATGGCTAGAACATCAGAGAATAGGATATAAAGAAAGCTATTTAATACATGTTAGAACTTTATTATTTTCAATAACTCTGTGTATATATTGTCACGGTAGTGATAACAAGTATTACAAACGTTTGAGTAAGAATAATTTATTGATTAGAATGCACAACTATTTTATAATTTAATTTACAAGTGATAATATACAAGCATGGTAAGGGGTGAAGACTAGGCAAATATTTATGATATAGGTGAGACAGGTAGATCCGTGGCCATCAGGATGATCGAACATGGTAGGTGCATCAATAATAAAGACGGCAGATCCTTCATATACAACCACACCCATAATACTGGCCATTCTTTCAATTTAGATTCTCCCACCACCTTGTACAATAACATTCCCAGTAAACACCAGAGATTAATCATAGAGGCCATTTTATCCATTTCTAATGACAGTATTAATCGACATATAGATTTACCTAACCAATATCATGATATATGTATTAACTTAAAAACCGGATAAACCCCCTCCCCCCCACCTCACATTACTTTCCCGAATTCACGTTTTCTCGCGGCCAGGCTGCAGTTGTATCATTTTTGTTTAAAGCTCAATTTGTTTCCTATTTTAATAGTCAATTGTTCTTTTTATTACCTGTTGAAGGGCGTGACTGCCCGAAAGCTTGTCACAAGTTTAATTGAATAAAAATCTTTTCTCCTTACTCTTCTTTATCGTTTATACAATCTATGGAGAAAGTTTTCAAGTAATTTTATTATAAGTAACAGAGTATTCAAAATAATTATTCTGTGGAAATATGTTAATATGATATTTGACCAGGAGTGTCTGGTCACGTGTGTAAATTTATTATATATACACTGCGTGACATTGAAAATGGAACACCAAGAAATAGTGGCCAGAAAATTATGCAAATTTCAGGGTAGACGCGCCTAACCGAGTTATGCAAATGATGTAAAATGCGCAGCTCTCGTGCGCACATGGAGTAAGATATAAGGGAAGGAACTTGCAGAAAGGACAGTATTCGTGTCGTTATTTCTTAAAGGAAAATCATTGTAGAAATTTTGTTCTTGTGTCAAAAGACACGTGTAATAACAGAGAATGCCAGGTCATCGTAAACGGAGGCAGTTCAAGCAGACAGACGCTTTTACGAGGGGCATGGTGATCGGACTGAAAAGGGCAGGTTGGTCCATACGTCAAATCGCAGCTGATACACACCTTGGTGCGTCCACGGTGCACCGACTGTGGAGAAGATGGTTGGAACAAGGAAATGTGGCAATTTATAGGAATGTCTGTGCAACCAGAGTGACGTCAGCACGTGTGGATCGGCGTATCCTTCGACAAGCAGTAGCGGCCCCACAAGCCACTTGTACCGCCATCCTGCAACATGTGCAAGACACCCTAGATCATTCCATCTCGACCAGAAACATTTCCCGTCGATTGGTTGCTAATGGCTTGCACTCATGCCGTCCGCTAAGAAGACTGCCATTGACCCCACCGAATAGGCGCCAACGTTTGGAATGGTGCCGGGCTAGATCGACGTGGATGACGGAATGGCACAGGGTCGTGTTCTCAGATGAGTCGCGTTTCTGCTTGTCCAGTGATAGTCGCCGTGTACGCGTGTGGCTTCGACGTGGAGAAAGGTCCAATCCGGCAGCAATTGTGGAACGCCCCACCGTGCGACAACGTGGAATCATGGTTTGGGGCGCAATCGCGTATGATTCCAGGTCACCTTTACTTCGTATTCAGGGCACTATGGCGGCCGAACGATACGTTGATGATGTGCTGCGACCGGTGACACTCCCCTACCTTCAGGGGGTACCCAATGCCCTTTATCAGCAGGATAACGCCCGACCGCACACTGCTCGCATTAGCCAACAAGCTCTGCAAGATGTACAGATGCTTCCCTGGCCACCGTACTCTCCTGATCTCTCACCAATCGAGCACGTCTGGGACATCATTGGACGCCGTTTGCATGCCTTGCCACAGCCGCGTTCAGAAGACGAACTGTGGCAAATGGTTGAGAGGGAATGGAGAGCCATCCCTCAGGACGCCATCCGTACTCTGATTGACTCTCTACCAAGACGTGTTGCTGCGTGCATCGCCGTCCGCGGTGGTCCTACTTGCTACTAAGCCGACGCCGTTCTCGCTCTGTATTATGACTATCATTTTGAAATTAAGATCACTTATTGTTCGTCCCTGTCTCTCTCTGTCTGCCGAGTTTCATCACTTTCTGGCCACTATTTCTTGGTGTTCCATTTTCAATGTCACGCAGTGTATATATGGTAGTTGGAAATAAAGAGTATTTGAGTTTTTGTAAGACCAGTGCTTTGAGATTATTTAGGATTTTGGAAAGCTCGCTACATTTTAGGTGAAAACTTTTGCCCTAACTATACCTCTAGGTCAGGGTTCGGCAACCTGCGGCTCGCGAGCCACATGCGGCTCTTTGGATGTGAAGCTGTGGCTCTTTATATAGTTCCATACGCAAATATTATTTATTTTATATTAAAAAAAAAAACATTTAAAAAATTAAACAATTATAAAATTTTGTGGCTCTTTAAAACTTTGAGATTTTCTAAATTATAATTTTTGACTCTTCTGATTCAGAAGTTTACCGATTCCTGCTCTAGGTTGAAGAGTGAATTAAAGAAAACCAGAAGTTATCAAATAATACACGAGAACTAAACTTATTTTATTTTTCCTAACGAGGACACAATATTTTTGTCTAAACCTTAAGAAAATAAAAACAATTTTCTGGCCGAAGTGTCTTTTATTCTAAAGAACTATGAATGCCGGTTAGACAACCTCTATCTTGAAAATAAACTTATTCGCTTTTTCACTTCGATGAAACTGGACAATATTCCAAGCCAAAAAAAAAAGATTTTCTTCAATGTCCTAATTTTAACGTATTTAGGGACGTGTTGAAAAACTTTTTGGCTTGAAATTCCGCCCATAAATACTTAAAAATGAAACGATATAACTTTACACTTATGGACAAAACTTAAGGAAGTTGTACCTTTTAGCATGTATATCGGGATTCAGATAATAACTCTGAAAGATATTACAGTGACATTTATTGAAGACACACGAGATAACCAAGTATGAACAAAATTGACTGCTTTAAAAAAATAAACTTTAAAGATTTTCCACTTCCTTAAGTTTTGTCCCATGAGTGTATTTGAGGACAATGTATCGAGGATTGATCCTTCGTAAACAGTTTCCAAACTACTCAGCCAGACTTCAATTAAATGATAGACATTGTACAAGTCTATAAGAAGGAGGGGAACCGCGCTAAAGAGTTACTTGTATCTCAAGTTCCAATTAACACACAAACACAAATCTTTATTAAGACCATCGGTCTTATACAGATTCACCTCAGGAAGAAAGAAAGCATAGATGGAGCTCCTGTACTCCAGGCAACGCAGCACCCAACAACAGCCTCCAGGTGCGACGCATGTCCAATGGCCACACGTTCCTTCGTGCATACGTCAAGGTTAGATGAACAGGCTAGTTCCAATTAACTCTATTAGGTGCCACTTACCAAGACCAACCTCAATCACAGAGATTAATAATAACAGCGTCTATAGTTTATTTTATTACATGTAGATGGCGCGCAAGTACCTTAACATTTTAGCTCTACTATTGACTCCGCCTTTGTCGGTCCTAAGCCCGGGAAAAAAAGAAGGAGGGGGAGCACTAACAAGCTCGTTAAAAAACCTGGGCTCAGCTGGCCGGGCTGATAGTACCCTGTAAGGGCTCCTGATACAGGGATACAGGATGAGCAGCGTTTGTACTCCATGTTAGGAGTGGCTGTACATGGCGTCTGTTTCTCATGGCAGGGGAGGTCATTTCTTTTGAAGCTAAGTCGGCCTGCTACTGAGTAGTGTTCCCGGTCTTAATGAAAAAGGCAGACGCATTCTACTTCACCCAGTCATGAAGATAAGAAGAAGAAAAGCTCTACTACAATATAATATAATGCGGCTTGTGATTGTAAAACGACATTTGAAATACTATTCCGCATGTATTTCTTTTCAACGAAAAATCAGAATTTATTTAAAGGAGAAATAACGATTATTTCTAACCTTTTGGATGAGGTATGAGAGGGTGAATTGTGAAGAGTAATGATATTTTTCCGTTTATCATTACTCTTCACAATTCACCCTCTCATACCTCATCCAAAAGGTTAGAAATAATCGTTATTTCTCCTTTAAATGAATTCTGATTTTTCGTTGAAAAGAAACACATGCGGAATAGTATTTCAAATGTCGTTTTACAAAAGCTCTACTATTAATGGACAAGACCATGAAGCCAGTAAAGACTTGTCAATCTAAACCAGTTTTTAATAAAACGTGCGTCGTCAAATTTTAAATTTTCTTCTTTTGCGAAGTGTCGAGTCATGCTGCTGCACATTAACCACGAACCAACTCTTGAACAATTATCCTTTATTGTCAAGTTAAGACTACTGTAGAAAACATGGCGTCTAAGATAACAAGACTACTGAGAGCTAACTGCCAAGTTCTGAACTACCTATCTCTGAACCACTTAACTAATTTACACATCCTATTTGTTGGATAACTGAATGCTACGACAGCTAGCGCCACACTGGACCTATCATCATCACAACTGTTTGTTTACCCTTCTTCTCTATATTACAATAACTGTTCGCTACCATAACTTTGTTTTTCCTGACTAAATGGATAATAAAGATTATTATCATATAATCCTCAACGTCCTCATGCCTTCCTACAAGCTGTAAGTACTTAAATCTTACAACAATTAGATTATGAGACTGAGTATTGCATGAAATTCAACTAACGAGTTAAGACAAAGAAAAAAGGCTTAGCAAAAATGGCGTCACTCCCGAGCCACGATGTAACCCTAAATAAGCTCGACGGCTATAACTACTCACTATGGTCTTTCAAAATTGAAATGCTCTTGCAAAAGGAAGATCTTTGGGAAGTTGTCACCGAAAATATTCCAGATGAACCTAAAATCGAATGGAAAAAGAAAGACTCAAAAGCTAGAGCTATCATTAATCTAAGCATCGCCGACTCACAAATAGTGCATGTCAAAAACCTACTAACAGCCAAAGCTACCTGGGACACTCTTAAAAATATCTATGAAAGAAAAACACTCTCAGGAAAAATTTATTTGCTAAGGAAACTATACAGCTTAAAACTCGAAGAAGACAAAGACATGCAGCAGCACATCACTACCATGATGGAACTAGTTGCCAAACTGCGAACAATTGGCGAAACACTAAAGGACTCTCACATCACGGCTATACTGCTTTGCTCGCTTCCAAAGAGCTACTCCAATCTCATCACGATGTTGGAATCAAGGCCTGATGACGAGCTAACGCTTGAATTTACCAAGAACAAACTCCTTGATGAACACACACGCAGAGTAGAAAGCTCGAAAGACGAAAGCACCGCATCAAAAGCCTTAAAAAGCCTCCACGGAGCTTCAAGCCAAAGAAGAGAAAAAGAGAAGAAATTCTGTTCTTTCTGCCACAAACCAAACCACTCCAAAGAAGAATGTTGGCACTATCAAAAGCGAAACAACAGCAACAAAGAGTACAAATATGAAAACTTCAGAAGAGGAAACGTACCAAAGTACACAAATCAGTCGAGTGTCACCCAAGAACAACCCACAAACCAGAGAACAACAAAAGGACCTAACCCAAAAGCTCTCAATTGCACTCAACGAGAAGCAAGTGTACACAACTGGTTCGTCGACTCTGGAGCCACATCTCATATGGCGTACGATGAAAGCTTATTCACTGAACTTAACAGAGAACAAACACAAAATGTTGTGGTTGCTAATGGCAATAAGCTGCAGGTCAAAGGGATAGGACAAGGAGAAATCAAAGTCATCACACCCCAAGGAAAGACTGACACCTTACTTCTCACAAAAGTTCTCTACATCCCGGAACTAACAGACAACCTTCTGTCAGTGAGTGCGGCCACCTCCAACGGATGTAAAGTAACGTTCAACAGAGATTGGTGTACCATCGAAAGAGACAACACAGCCCTCGCGAACGGTATACTTGACAATGGAATGTACCGACTCCACCTGGATGACAACCCCCAAACTCGCACATTCAAAGCAAATGTTGCAAAACAAAACCACTGCAAGAACAAAAATTGCCTCATGCTCTGGCACGACAGACTAGGACACAGAAATATAGAATCAATTAAGAAAATTCAAAATGAGAACCTAGCAAGAGGACTAAGTCTAAATAACTGTTCGCACAGCACAGACTGCGTTCAGTGCATTCAAGGAAAACTCACCGAAACCCCATTTCCAAAGAAGACAGAGTACAGAGCAACTGAAACGCTTCAACTTGTCCACAGTGATATCTGCGGTCCATTACCAACTAACTCTCTCAGCGGTAAGAAAAGGAAAAGACGAAGCCTATGAAAAAATAAAAGACTACGTCATCTCAGCACACACGGAATTTGGAAAAAATATCCAAACCATACGGACAGACAACGGTCGTGAGTACGTAAACCGACAAGTCGAAGATTTCCTGAACCAAAGCGGAATCAAACATCAGCTAACAGTCCCCTACTCACCAGCCCAGAACGGAGTAGCCGAAAGGAAAAATCGATCACTAATGGAGATGACAAGATGCATGCTGTTTGACTCAGGACTCCCACAGTCTCTATGGGCGGAAGCGGTTACCACAGCTAATTACCTACACAACCGAATACCCTCGAAAGCTACAGACAAGACTCCTTTTGAACTATGGACCAACAGGAAGCCCAGTCTGAAGCATCTAAAAAGATTCGGATGTAAAGCCTTCGCCTATATTCCCAAGATAAAAAGAAACAAGTTGGATAGCAAAGTTATCGAAGGGATCTTTCTTGGATACGATGATCGAAGCAAAGGATACAGAATCCTGCACGATACAGACAACATCACAATCAGCAGATCCGTAAAATTTATAGAAAAAGAAAATGGGTTTCACCTCGCTTCCACAAAAACAACTTCACCACAAGTACTAAGTACAGATCTAACTTCCTCCAATCATATTGGTAATGCAGAGGAAAGTCAGGAACCAGGAACACAATCCGAAAACCTTGAGGACTCAGAAACCGAGGATTACCTTCAACCCGGTACAAGCACAGGAACACAAGTGGTCACACAAAGAAGATCCACGAGACCAACAAAGGGAATACCTCCCATAAGAAATGACTACATGCTGTGCAAAACTGAAGCTCAAGACATTCAGACACCCACCAACTACTCGGAAGTCCTACAATTACCAAAAATAGAAAGAGAAAAATGGCTACAAGCAATGAACGAAGAACTAAATTCTCTTGAGAAGAACAATGTCTGGGAACTAACCCCTCTACCTAAGGACAAAAAGATCATAGGATGTAAATGGACCTATAAACAGAAACTCAATTCCAAAGGAGAAATAGAGCGGTACAAAGCCAGACTCGTAGCAAAAGGGTTCAATCAGAAATTTGGCCGAGACTACGAAGAAACCTTTGCACCAATTGTGAAGCATTCTACAATTAGAGCCTTCCTAGCTGCATCAGTCTACAAAGGGATGCAAGTGATCCACCTCGATGTCAAGACAGCGTTCCTACACGGCGACCTAGATAAAGAACTCTACATGGAACTCCCAGAAGGACTTCATACAAAACAAACAAACAAAGTCTGCAAACTAAAGAAGGCAATTTACGGTCTAAAACAAGCTGGAAGATCTTGGAACACAAAAATCGCAAGCACTCTAATTAAAAACAACTTCAAACAGAGCATTGTAGACCCATGCCTATTCACCAAGAATGAAGAAAACCATTCCATCTACTTGATTCTATATGTGGATGACATGCTCCTTGCAAGCGATTCCGAAATAATCATCCAAAACACTGTAAAAACTCTCGAAAAAGAATTCGAAATAAAGAACCTTGGAGACCCCACTCAATTCATCGGTATAGAAATCTCAAGGAACAGAGAAGGTGAACTCCTTCTGAGCCAAAAGAATAAAATCCAAGAATTAGTTGAAAGGTACAATCTTCAAGAAGCGAAACCTACTTTCACTCCCATGGAAAGCGGATACCCCGGTATATCTGATGAAAAACTTCTACCAAACAACGTCCAATACCAACAACTGATAGGCTCACTATTGTACCTAAGCGTAGTATCCAGACCAGATATCGCAGCTCCAGTCTGCATACTCAGCAGCAGAAACCAGAATCCTAGAAATTGTGACTGGAATGCAGCAAAAAGAATCGTAAGATATCTAAAAACTACTAAAGAACTCGAGCTACGCATATCTAACCAAAAACCTCCCACGCTGGAAGCATACAGTGATGCCACATGGGCAAGCGACAACACCGACAGAAAATCACTAAGCGGAAACTTGTTCCTACTGGGATCAAACCCCATCTCATGGATGACTGGGAAACAAGGTTGCGTATCTCTCTCATCCACCGAAGCGGAACTTATCTCCGCAGCTGAAGCCTCACAAGAACTGTTATGGCTTCTCGACTTGCTAAAGGATCTCGAACTGGAACAGAAAGCTCCAATCTACTTCCACCAAGACAATCAATCATGTCTCAAGATATGTTCATCCGAAAAAGTGTCTTCTAGGACCAAGCACATCGCAACCAAGATCCATCACCTGAAGGATCTTCAGAAGAAGACAGTGATAAAAATGGTCTACTGCCCAACTGGCGACATGAAGGCGGACATTCTGACCAAGCCGCTACCAAGGCCGACATTTGAGAAGTTACGCTACAACCTCGTGATGTCTCCACATTCATGCCGGGGATTTGTTGGATAACTGAATGCTACGACAGCTAGCGCCACACTGGACCTATCATCATCACAACTGTTTGTTTACCCTTCTTCTCTATATTACAATAACTGTTCGCTACCATAACTTTGTTTTTCCTGACTAAATGGATAATAAAGATTATTATCATATAATCCTCAACGTCCTCATGCCTTCCTACAAGCTGTAAGTACCTAAATCTTACAACACTATTTATAGCAACAATAAGCAAAATTAGAACTATTTTAAAGACTTATCTTATTTACACACACAACTTTATTAAGACATTCCGTCTTATACAGACGATTCTCCTGTTAGAAATGAATCTAAAAAGAAATGAGAAGCAGGGGAAGAAACTGAATCCACGCTCAGAAAAGAGAAAAAGAAGAAAGAAAAAAAGGTTGAAGGAGATTTTAAATTGAAAAAGAAAACAAGGTAAATAATATCTATGTACAAAAGTTGAGACAATATACATCGTTTTTCGTGCATAGAACACAGTGAAGAAGTAGACTATTGAGTAAATGGTTGCTTCTTGTAAAGAAGAAAATATTTCCACCCAGTTCAGTTACTTTGTTGGATCTTTTTTCCTCCTTAGAATGCTCTTATTTTTGATCATATATATTCTGTTTTCCAATATTTCGTGTGGCAACACGCCAAACTTCTTCGGGGGAACAAGATTGTTATGAGAGATTCGCTTATCACTTCACGAGCCTATACAACTGCTGTAGAATTTAAAATATCTAAAACCTACAATATGATTGATAGGCAAGCATTACAAAACAATCTTGTTCCCCGAAGAAGTTTGGCGTGTTGCTACACAAAATATTGTAAATTAAAATATATTTGATACCAAATAAAAGCATTATTTTAAATCAATAAATAAATGGAATTTTCAAAGAATGAGAACTATATTAACATGATGTATTATCGCGCCACCTGTTATAAGAAATTTGAACTATTTTTGACACGTATGATTCTTTTTAAAATAAATCAATTTTCTACTGCCCTTACTGCAATGATAAAATAAAGGAAGGGTTCATCATTGATAAGCCAGGCCCTCCCATTATTTTATCATTGCAGTAAGGGCAATAGAAAATTGATTTATTTTTAAAATAATCATATTCGTCAAAATTAGCTCAAATTTCTTATAATGAGAACTATGCAAATATACTACACAACAAAAAACAAATATGCAGAGACATAACAGTGAGAAAGGACAATATTTCGTCCAGAAAAATATTTGATTTTGAGAAGTGTTTTCTTTGTCACAGGAAATATATTGCTACGTAGAAAATTAGGGAAGACCAACTTCGGGATGAGACAACAATTTATTTCAGGCAAGAACAAACTATCTATCATCCTTTCAAACGTTGCTGGAGCGTTGCATAGACCGAAAGGCATTACTCGGAATTCATACAACCCATCTGGAGTGATGAAGGCAGTTTTCTCTCTGTCTTTTTCGTCCACTTCAATCTGCCAATACCCGGACCGAAGATCCATCGTGGAGAAGTAACTAGAGCCGGCTAAACTGTCTAAGGATTCGTCAATTCGTGGCAATATGTTACGGTCTGGCAACCATATATAGACCAATTTATTTTGGTATATTTTATATTGTGTGTGTTCAACCATACAATATACAAGTATACTTAAATATACTTATAATACAATATAATGCGGCTTATGATTGTAGAAACGACATTTGAAAATTATCCCGCAAATATTCCTTTTAAACGAAAAATAGAAATTTATTTTAAGAATAAATAACGAATATTTCTAACCTTAAGGATGAAGTATGAAAGGATGAATTGTGAAGAGTAATGATAAACGGAAAAATAAATCCATCCCTGGACACTTTATTTTTCCGTTCATCATTACTCTTCCCAATTCATTCTTTCATACTTCATCCCTAAGGTTAGAAATATTCGTTATTTCTCCTTTTCACACACAAAGAATGTAATATATTTTTCTCTCCCTTTCAATATCATAAATATTTAAAATATTTAAATAATAATATGTATCTCCTTATCGTGCAACTTAAAGTTGCTAATGGCTTGCGCCATCTATCGGAATAAATATCAACTATTCTCGTTGATTTTTAATTATTCCAGAATTGGCCAAATACCCATTCTTGATTAATCAAGAAAAGCTAACCACGGACGCGTTTCGGGCTGTTGGCCCTCATCAGCGTGGTGCAAGCTGTACCTCAACGACCAAAAAAAAATTTGGTCATTAAGGCATCCTGAAAAATCATGAAACGGGTAGTTAAGGCCAGAATTGCGTGAGAACGCTACACAATGTGAAAAAATAGTACAAATGTGATATTGTACTGGGATAAGGTGCATAAAATAAGAAAAAGGCATCTCCTTATCGTGCAACTTAAAGTTGCTAATGGCTTGCGCCATCTATCAGAATAAGTTGCACGATAAGGAGATGCCTTTTTCTTATTTTATGCACCTTATCCCAGTACAATATTACATTTGTACTATTTTTTCATAATATGTATATAAAAATAGTATTTATTAATAATTTATTAACGTGATACTCCTGTTGAAGGACTTACAAGTCCGAAAGCTTGAAAATAAAAAGTTGAACAAGAAACTTAGCCCTGGAAGCTTTATTTTATAAAAGTCAGTTTTACATGAGGCAAAGTGTTAGTTTACCAAGTGTTGTTGAATATAGAGGCATTGAGAGTATATATTTACACCATTTATAAATGTTACTCCCTGGATAGTTGGTGACTTTAGTACGTGGCTCCAGGAATCTGGGTTACCTCATGAGAGATGTTGATTTATGTGTTCTGAACTTGACTAAATCGCTGTGTCATCCTGAAGTTTGTCTTTCCTCATTTTCTACGTGACAATGTCAACAACAACAAAAACTTTGTTGTTGTTGTGTCCAAAGAAGAACCTCAGATGTCTCCATGTATCTCCATCACAGCAGCAGCAATGCCCACTATCTTGGGTGTCAAAAAGCTTTATTAAGAACTTTAGTCTTATACAGATTCTCCAAGCAGAAATGTAGGATACATGCAGGAATAACAGCTATAGTACCAGTAATCAGCAATGTACAACAACAAAAAACTTTATTTAGACCTTTAGTCTTATACAGATTCTCCGAGCAGAAATGTAGGGTACATGCAGGAATAACAGTAATATGGAACGCTTCACGATTTTGCGTGTCATCCTTGCGCAGGGGCCATGCTAATCTTCTCTGTATCGTTCCAATTTTAGTATATGTACCGCCGAACAAGCGTGTGCAGAAATGTAGGGTACATGCTGGAATAACAGTCATAGTGCCAGTAATCAGCAATGTACAACAACAACAAGCTTTATTAAGACCTTTCAGTCTTATACAGATTCTCCGAGCAGAAATGTAGGGTACATGTAATAGTACCAGTAACCAGCAATGTACAACAACAAAAAGCTTTATTAAGATATTTTAGTCTTTTATACAGATTCTCAGAGTAGAAATGTAGGATACATACAGAAATAACAGTAATAATACCAGTAATAAGCATTGTTATTATTATAATTTTCAAATCTAATCGCATACAATGGTATTTTTAATTGAAAAAGGCATATATTGGATCAAAATATCATTTATTTTACCAATATTTCAGTTGGCTGAACGCCAACCTTTTTCAAGGTATTATAACATATTAATGTGTATAAATGTTTATAATATATTAATGTGTGTCAACAACAAACTCAGCTTCCCATTAATATGTTATAACACCTTGATAAAGGTTGGCGTTCAGCCAACTGAAATATTGGTGAAATAAATTATATTTTGATCCAATATATGTCTTTTTATTTAAAGATCTATTTATGGATTGCTCTATTTTCAAAACAATATAATGGTATTGTGAAATTTATATACAGAAAAACTTAATAAAGACAACCAAGCCAATAAATAGTCTCGGTAAATTGGAGAAAAAGAGATTTCTGATACATGGATTTACCACGGAGTCTCTGCTAGTGAAAAACAAAAGTAAAAGTAAATCTTATATTTAATATTAATAGTGAAATATGTATATAAGAAAAACCTAATTAAAACAATTTAACTCATAAACAGACACGTGACAATATCAAATAGAACAAAGGTGGAAATTTATAAGTTCACTGGTGTCAGGTGGTAAAATTATCGAAGAAGAATATTTTGATCGCGTAATTGAAAGTTGTCGATAGCTTTAGCCATCTATCGGAATAAATTTAAACTAATCGTTGATTTTTATCATTATATATCCCATAATAATGCCCAAATAACTTTTCCTGATAAATCAAGAAAAGCCAATCAAGTACGCGGTTCGGGCTGTTGTCCCTTGTTTCAAGAACCATCTTTGTGAGTCGTTAAGATACATTCTGGAACATGGTCTACAGTCCGAAACACAAAGTTCGCTGGGTTTTCTTCATTTATCAAACAAATTTGGGTCAATATTCAAGAATAAAATGAATCAAGGATTAGTCTATTTTTATTCCGATAGATGGGGCAAACTATCGGCAGTTGCACAATCAGAAGATGATTTTTTTTTTCTTAATAATTTTTCAGATCATATTTTATGTTTTTTAGTTATTCCAAGAAATGTGGCCACCATTATACGTGCCTGGATCTCTAACCCTAAATTCTTATCAAACTGCAATTCTTTTGTGTTGCCAAAGTTCTATTAAAATTTGTAGAGTATCGTCTAAAAAAAAAAAGAGTTGAAAACCACGGATCTAAAACTAACAAAATTTAACTCGGTAGCCGTTCGTAAAGTTTGACATTTCCTGTAGTACCATAATTGCTCGATAGATGGCAGCAGAGGTTGGTTGTCAAGCAGCGCATGCGCGGTTAATGTTGGCTAGTGTCAGAGTGGCTCCCGGAATGTCGTAAGGATGGGCAACTGTTTCACCCGGGATTTGAAGAAGTCGTGCGACGGCGTGCCTACGGTACCTATCCCCGTAGTGGCCCCGGCTGTTGATGCCGTGGACCCTGTACCGGCACCAAGCCCCGCACAGACTCCCGCCGAGCCTCCCAAGATCTTCGTTGCTCTCTACGACTACGATGCACGCACGGATGAGGACTTGAGTTTCAAGAAAGGTGATCAACTTGAAGTCCTGAATGATACCCAAGGCGACTGGTGGCTCGCGAGGTCCAGAGGCAGTAAAAAAGAAGGATACATTCCATCGAACTATGTTGCCAAGATCAAGTCCATCGAGGCTGAGCCGTAAGTACATACTTTCTACCTATGTTTGACACATGCTTCGGTACATCTACAATCTTACTTCTACTGAACCTAGGGTTGTTACATTGTTTGAATGTAGATATGAGCTGGTCTATACATCCTTCCTCTACCCAACTGGATAGTCAGTCTAGTGTTGTTACATTGGTCTACCGCTGACATTGTTTGAATGTAGATAGGAGCTGGTCTAGAGAGGGTCTATACATCCTTCCTCTACCCAACCTTCTACTGGATGGTCAGTCTAGTGTTGTTACATTGGTCTACCGCTGACATTGTTTGAATGTAGATATGAGCTGGTCTAGAGAGGGTCTATACATCCTTCCTCTACCCAACCTTCTACTGGATGGTCAGTCTAGTGTTGTTACATTGGTCTACCGCTGACATTGTTTGAATGTAGATAGGAGCTGGTCTAGAGAGGGTCTATACATCCTTCCTCTACCCAACTGGATGGTCAGTCTAGAGTTGTTACATTGGTCTACCGCTGACATTGTTTGAATGTAGATAGGAGCTGGTCTAGAGAGGGTCTATACATCCTTCCTCTACCCAACTGGATGGTCAGTCTAGAGTTGTTACATTGGTCTACAGCTGACATTGAATGTAGATAGGAGCTGGTCTAGAGAGGGTCTATACATCCTTCCACTACTCAACTGGATGGTCAGTCTAGTGTTGTTACATTGGTCTACCGCGGACATTGAATGTAGATAGTAGCTGGTCTAGAGAGGGTCTATCGGAGATCTCTGCACAGTGATATATTTAGCTACATAAATACTACAGATCACCCACAAATTCCAAAACCAACCGCACTGTCTACATTTCGAAGAAATTAAATTCACCTACAAAACACATCAGAGAGTAAATTAAAAACAATTCTTCGACCCAGTAAACACATATAGAAATATAAGCCAATATTTCTCTACAAAATATCGCTTTAATATATTGCTCGTGTGTCTTAAGTCTTTAAGTTGATAAGTCTTTTTGAAGCAGTAATTTGCACTCTAGGCTGGAAATAGGCGCCTAATATTTCAATCAATCAATACCTTTATTAGCACTTTTAATCTTATACACAGATTATCCTGGAAGTACACAGAAAAGGGATGGAAAAAAGGAGAAAGAAATAGGAATCAACAAAGTTATAGGGAAATATGTATATAGAGAGAGATATAATTACACACACACAAAGCTTTATTAAGACCACCAGTCTTATACAGATTTACCACAGGAAGAAAGAAATCATAGATGGAGCTCCTGTATTCCAGGCAGCGCAGCACCCAACAACAGCCTCCAGGTCCGACGCATGTCCAATGGCCAC
Source organism: Cordylochernes scorpioides (assembly GCA_030710605.1). NCBI lineage: Eukaryota > Metazoa > Arthropoda > Arachnida > Pseudoscorpiones > Chernetidae > Cordylochernes > Cordylochernes scorpioides. The sequence goes on along the minus strand of CP092873.1, from coordinate 68,740,295 downwards.
ACGTTCCTTCGTGCATACGTCAAGAGAGATATACACACACACACACAAAAGCCTTTATTAAGACACACAGGTCTTACAGAGGATTCTCCTTGGGGTTACCAAGAGAGATATAATTATTTTGATATATGTACATAGGTTGTAGGTATTCTGCTCTCATGTTTATATACATATTCCCGTAAGTTATGAGAGAAGAAAGAAAAAATATGTTGGATTATTCAACAACTACAACAAAATATAACATTAAGTTACGGGGGAATGATATTCATGTACCAAAAAGAGAACTCTAACTGTACATAATAACGATGTACTGTACATCACATTAATAAAAAACTTTACTAGTGATGATAAAGCCACAACACCAGTTTTGGAAAATTCAGACAAAAAGCCAACAACCTGTATACCATGTTTTCAGGCTTTGCCTTTATCAGTACAGGGGCGGCTTCGATTTCATAACCTACTACGAGAGGGGGTTTTGAAATCGTTCGAATTTACCAAACAGGTGGTTAAGCTACTGAAGTGGTAAGGGCCGATTTTCAGGCAAGATTACAACATGAAGTTGCGGGAGGATGATCTTCATACACTTGTATGTTAAAGGGAGAAAGAGGTCGGTCGAAGGATGGTCTAAACTGTTGGTTTTCGACCGCTACGACCCGGGTTCGATTCCCACATTGGGCACTTTTTTCTGATTTAAAAAAAATCTCCAATGGCCCCCAATTCTTGCAAAAATCCAACCCCACCAGCGAGTACAAGTATATATCACCAAACGGGAATCTGGCACATTTATAAGTCTAAAGTCGAACTGCTTTTCACGTGTGTAGACATGTGGTGTACTTACAGTAAAAGCAGTCGCCTATTTCTACCCACAATGATTATATGGCCTGTACCACGTGTACTAGGGATAAGCAAAAAAATAATATATATATCAAAAGGAGATGTTTCTCTTTTGGTACATATATAACTATAGAGTCGTCTGTCAGTTACTGGATATTCGCGTTAGTTTTTACATCTCGTGTTAAGTTGAGATACCACAGCTCCATTACACAACCTTTGGTATATATTGATGCAGACGTTCCTGCGACCCTTTATTCTTGGCTCACTGATTACATTAAGAAATAACACTTCTTGGCTCACAGATTACCTTAAGACATAGCAACTTTAACGACGTCAAAATGAACAGAAAACTATGTTCCCACTCTTGGTTCTAATGATGTTCCAAAATAACTTTATTAGGTACCGCTCAAAAAGAGCAACCTAGCTTATTTTATTTACAATGGATAATATGAACAGGTTCTTCACAAAAAAAAAGTGTCCAATACGGGATTTGATCCTGGTTCATGGCTGTCGGGAATCGAGGGTTTACCCACTCGTCCACTGACTGTTTTATTTATTTGTAATGATCTATACACTCATGAAAACAAAACTTGAGGAAGTAGAAATCTTTGTTGTCGCCATCGTCCGTTTTTTTTTTTTTAAGGAGACAGAGGCAATTTTGTTTACACTTTGGTTATCTCGAATGTCTTCAATAAAGGTCACTGTAATATCTTTCAGAGTTATTGTCTGAATCCCGATATACATGCTAAAAGATACAACTTCCTTAAGTTTTGTCCATGAATGTAGTTTATAAAAGTTTTTAGCGGAACCAATTTCAAGTTTTCAAGTTTCAAATCTAACAAATGTAGCATTTACTGATAGATTGCCTATACTTGATGATGTATGCTATAATTCTATTTTTTAGTATGTTTTAATAGGAGAGAGAGAAAAGTGTCCTTTTTAAAGGAATATTTATTAGTCAAAATAAGAGTAAAAATATAAATAAACACTTCTGAAAATAAAATCGAGAACATGACTTTCCAGAATGGTTGCAAGGTTTTCCCACTATGTACTAAATGTCAACCAGCAACCCCAAAACACATTATTGACTGTATTGACTCATCTATTGATGAACTCTACTCTTCCCCAGCACACACCATCAACAAGCTTTACAAACTTGATACCCTAATATGATTGAGTGGAGATAAGAAAGAAGAAGAAGAAATCGAGAACTATTTTTCAGTAAATACAGTAGAACCTTCCTGTAAAGGACACCAAATTGCAGGGCCAAAGTATCATTTAGGAAGAGGTGTCCTCTTACCGGAGAATTGCTAAATAGTAAAAATGATAATTTTGCAAATGAAAACTGTCCTTTGTAGAGAGGTGTCCTCTAGTGTGAGTGTTCTCTCATGGAGGTTCTACTGTATATATTAACGAAACTATGGGGGAAAAGATGCTTTGCTATAATATGTAAATAATATCTGTAAAAGTAGAAATTTCACGCTATGCATTGTTTACTTATAGTGTAAAATTGTAAGAAAATAGATGGTGTATTCATGTGCAAATAATGCGCTAGTTTCACAATAAATGAATAAAGTGCATCAAAGCAATGTTTCCCGTTCGTCTGTTCAAAATTTTCATAAGACTTGTGAAAAAACTTTGAACAGGCGAACGGGAAACATTGCTTTGATGCACTTTATTCATTTATTAATAAACTACCGCCTTATTTGCATATAAATACACCATCTATTTTCTTACAATTTTACAGATATTATTTACATATTAGAGCAAAGCATCTTTTTCCCCATAAACGAAAGCTCTTAATAAAAAGGCTTTTGTCGTCTAAGGCTAATAGTATGAGGGACGTACAGAAAAGTCTTCTGGTTTGAAAGCTCGTTGCTCAGTTTTTATCGAAAGAAATGAATCATTATAAATTAAGAGAAAGACATCTGATCGGGCTTTAAAAGTTACTGATGGCTTGCGCCATCTATCGGGATAAATATTAACTGATCGTTATGATTTGTAATTATTATTCCAGAATTGGCCCAATAACCTTTCTTGATTAATCAGGATATGTGTATATATACAATAATTTTAGGCCGTGAATAGAATGGTCATATGATGTTAACAATGAGAAAGAGAGAGAGAGAAAAAAAAAACGAGAAAAATAACTGTGTAAAAAAGAAAGAAATGTCTGGCAATAGGCTCTTCCAATAAAATGATTTATCTTTTGATTGTTATTTTTTACATTAAAAAGAAAGGCGATTTTCTTCATATAATCGTTTATTTTAAATAGTGGTCTGTTGGCTCTTATCAGTATGATACAGGCTGTACCTCAACGACCAAAAAATGGTCCAAGAAGCTTTCCCGAGAAATCAAGAAATGGTAGTTAAGACCAAATTTACATAATTACGCTAGTAGACATGTGAAAGAAGTAGAGTTGAGATATTGAAAGTGCTTCCGTGTAGTTCAGTCAGGAAACACGGCCTTCTACAGAGCTGAGGCCTTCGAGGGTTTCTGGAATTCACGGAAGAAATCTGGGAGGGAGGCCTCAGGCTTGGTAGTATGACGAAACATTTCGCTAAAAACCCTTTAAAAGATTACTTATCGCCATATATCAACCCTATCACAACTTGGTCTTGTAGAAACATGAGGTTAACGTTAGGAAGCTATGACAGTTTGTTTTGATCAACGCAACTCATAACATATTTATATAAAGGAATAAAATAAAGAATAAGAGAAATTTGCTTGAGAGTAGCAAAATAAAATTTTGTGGCTAAAATAGTCTGTTATATAGCTTCTTCCTTATGGGTGCTGTGATCCACAGCTTGCAAATTTTGTTGTTACTGATGTTATGATTGAACTGACAAGTTGATCCGGCCACACGGCAGACTCGATTGAAAAACATGAGGATATGTAAATAAGGATGATATAAAAAGGACATATGTAAAATAAATAAAGATTAGAGTTCAGTTGCATGCTACGTGATCAAAGAGGCACAAAAAACAACATAAATAACAACTGACATGGATCTTGTATTTTGTATTTCTGTTAATATGCATTAGCGTGCCATATGCTATAAGAAATATAAACTATTTTTTAACGCGTATGATTCTTTTAAATTTAAAACTATTTTCTACTGCCCTCTTACTGCAATGGTAAAATTAATAAATAAAACTACATTTTTTTAAATGGTAAAATAATGGGAGGGCCTGGCTGTGTGGTGAACCCTCCCAGCAGTTTCTCCAGTATTATTGTAATATTGCACATTTTGCTGATTTCCTTTTATATCGATACTGAATCAATACTTTTAGAAAGGGCATTTTAAATGAACTATGGCCATAAGAGAGAGAATTCATAATTATTAATAAATTGAAACCTTGTAAAGAAAATAAATTTTATTTTTACCAACAATTTCGTTGAAACTAATTCCCACTCTCATCATCTCAGATTTTAAAATAAAATAAACGCTAGATGGCATGCTATTTATTTTAAATATCAACCGAATTATACAAGGTTGTTGTCCCAAAAGTTCGTAAACACTTGCAAAAATTTGAAATACCAATATTATTCGCCGTTATGTATAATGTCTTTGTATTATGTATAAAGTAATTGCATTATACACAGTGACCTTTATTGAAGACACGAAATAACATACACACAGCTTTACTAAGACCACCGGTCTTATACAGATTCACCAAAGGAAGAAAGGAAGCATAGATGGAGCTCCTGTAAGTAATTGTATTATGTATTATTATTTATTAGCCATAATAATATTATTCACCAAGTAATACAAAAAACAACGTTTTAAGAAAAGCACGAACTTTTGGGACAACCTTATATTCATCAGGAAAAAAAAATCATTATTTTCATTCACGATTTTTTATCTTCTGGCCGAAAGTGTCAATCAATTAATGGTAAAAAGAGAGAAGGGGGAAGTTGTGACAATGACATTTCCTGGTCCCATCAGTGATGGATGTCACATCAGTCAATTGGGCGCGGCTACTTGGGTGGGAGGGTTTGACAAACATGAAGTGACTTACTTTTCGAGTGGTTTGACAAAATAGAACACAAAAACTAAGAGTGTTTGAAGAAACGATAATAAATCGTTTAGTCTCGATTCTAATAAAAATAATAAATTAGTTTTGAAAATAGAGCAATCCATAAATAAATTAGTATAAAATATTTAAAAATATATATTTTTTTCGAATGATTATGGTTATATATACGTTACAGAAAAGTCATAAGTTAATATATAACCTATTTATTTATGAAATATTCAGTGAATAATATTAATTTAGAAAAATATAATATACTGACACCTTAGACTACACATACAACAAAACCAAAAACACAACTATTTAATCGATTAGCATGTAAAAAGATATTAATTAATGTTTACAAAATTCGAAATTTAAAAAAAAGTGTTTTTTTTTTTTTGTAGTTAGTGTTTGGTATTATTGATAATTTATCTCTCAGCATTAAAAAAAAAAAGCTGATTCTATATGATAATGTTATTAATAGTCTTTTTTTTTTTTCTGAAAAGAAACAATTTTTTTTGTGATATTAAAAAAAAATGCAAAGGTTCTATTAAATTTTGTTTAAAAAGACACGAAAATAAAATAACTAACTAAACGACATATAAAACACTTTTAAAAAATATTTTCGCATTTTTAAAAACACATTATTTGAATTATTTTTGTAATTTTTAAAAATAAGAAAATGAATAACAAAAACGATATAGAGCATAAAGAGTAGACAATATTGTGTAAAATAAAAATACAAAAAAAATATTTACTATTCTATTCGAAAAAAATATTTTAAAACATTTAGAAAAAATTAAAATAACATTTCCATATAAAAAAAAACAATAATAACAATATAATAAAATAAATAACAGTAATAATACAGAGAGAAGAAGCCTAAAAGAAAAGCGAGGTATTAAAAAGTTTTCAGACGAAGCTTCCGTGAACAATTTTTAGCAGCATAAGACTGTAAAATTGAGGTCGTAGAGGAAAGAAAAGGAAACCTTTCTTCCTCATTTTACAGAGGGGAGGCCCAATGTCGCCAATTCATTTCTTTCTCTATGATGCCCTGAGGGTGGGTAAAAAAACGTAATGGTCACAGAACGGCGGTGAATTCCTGGAATATCACGTGATACCAACCTTCACCCTTCAGGTCAACGTTCCACCCACCTAGGCCTCATCTTTCATCTCATCACCTCACATCACCTATATTCAACATCTGAAGTTTATATTTCACTTAGCGCTTATATTTTACTTTTATTTTCTTTGTAGCAGACATTATACCAAAGCATTTGCATTTGCAAAGCAGTATGTGATCTGAATTGTTAATATACTTGTCATATTTTAAATATATTTAGATAAAAAAATAATTTTATAAACTAAATAAAGCGCTTCCAGGGTTAAGTTTCTTGTGCAACTTTTTATTTTCAAGCTTTCAGACTTGTCAGTCCTTCAACAGGAATATCACGATAACAAATTAATAATAAATACTATTTTTATATACACATTATTATATACATATTTTAAATACTTATTATACATTGAGAGAAAAATATATTACATTATTTCTGTTTGAATATATTATATTATATTATATATTTTTAAACATATAGTAGATAGCGGTATGTGTTGTTGTTTATATATAAGTTTAACCAAGGAATTTGTTTATACAGAGTAGGTGTGTAAGATCATATGAAAATAGGCGCTAACCGGAAGAAGAAGAAGAAGAAAAAAAAAAGAAGTATTTTGTTTATGGTTGTGTGTGTGTGTGTTATAGGTTATTCTTTTGTTTGTTTTCTTTCCTGTAACATAAAAGTAATGTTTATCTTTTCTTCAGGGAATCAATTTCATTAAAAAAAGAAAAGTCAACATGTGTTTTGCTAGGTTTGAATAATTATGCGCTTTTTTCATATCGACAACGTTTGGAAATAATATTTTTAAATTTACAAAATCGAGGTGAGATCTTAAAATATCTTAAATAATTCTAATATATATACCTTTATACTCCTCTCTCGTTATAAAATGTCTCTACCTATATATTTGTGAGTTTGTCTAATCTTAAATGAAAGCTAAATAATACCCAAAAGGATTAAAATATTTATTAAATAATTTATTTCATCTTGCCCCCATCCGAAAAAAAATGTCGGGACTGGATAAAATGTATATATAAAAATTATCATGGTCATTAAAAAAATAGACAATAGAATATTTAATAATTTTATATAAAATTATGAACTAATTTATTTAAAAAATAAATATAAAATTAATACTTAATAAATGTGTATATTTTTAAACGTACTTTTTTGGATATAATATGAAATTGAAAAAAAAAAAGTGTGTCTTTTGATAATATTTAAAATGTAATTGACAAAAGTTTCAAATATACAAAATATTTGAGTATTTAAGAACAACTGAACTATAAATAATACACGGATAATTGAAGAGTATTATATTTAAGTAGCAGACGAAGCAAAAAGAATAGGGAAGTAAATCGAATATAATTATTAAATGGAGGATTGCTATCTCTGGAGCGTTTAATTAACTGATATATTTCTCTTTTGGAGCCATTACTAAAATTATAGTTAAGATGATAGATAGTTGACACAGCTTATCTTTTGACATTTATAAATCGTTTAAATCCCTAAGCCTTATCCCGCTATTGAAATTTAACTTACAGGTCATAAATTATTCTTATGGTCATGTGTTATTTTGATTCTTATATATATATATATACAATTGGACATCTATAATAATTTTTATATTCAACATTATTTTCTTTTTTTTTTTTTTGAGTATTGTATAATAGATCAAATATATTTTAAAATATAATTTTATTACAAGGTTGTCCCAAACGTTCGTAAACACTTGCAAAAAAATTGAAATACCAAAATTATTCGTAGTTATGTATAATGTCTTTGTATTATGTATAAAGTAATTGTATTATTATGTATTCGCCGTAATAATATTATTCGCCAAGTAATAAGAAAAACACGAACTTTTGGGACAACCTTATAAATAAATAAATTGAGAACTAAGCTTATTATATTTTTAAAAAGTTATTAAAGAGTAAAATATATTTTACCAAGATATGATATCAAAATTTAAATATTATAAATATAAACATTTCTTATCATACGATTTTAATAGAAATCTGATATGTGTGTGCCGAGAACATATTGGAATTCGTCGACCGGATATTAAGTTGGCAGACGTCAAGGTAAAACCTTGAACACACAATTTGATTGGTTATCCAGTACGTCCGCCATTTTGACAGAGTTATGGCGATAAGAATATTTGACTAACACTCGAGAATTATTCTATACAAAATTACCATAAAAAAATATAAAATGTAAAATTAACCAAAAATTTGAAAGAAATATTTTTTCAATTTAAATTCACAGAACACATGTAAGAACTTGAAATTGCAATAAATATTATACAAGGTTGTCCCAAAAGTCCGTAAACACTTGCAAAAAAAAATTGAAACACCAATATTATTTGCCGTTATGTATAATGTATTTGTATTATGTATAAAGTAATTGTATTATATATTCGCCGTAATACTATTATTCGTCATGTAATAAGAAAAACAACGTTCTGGCAAAAGAAAGTCTGAAGAAATATCGTAAAACAAATAGATTGGAAGACAGAGAATGTTATGCTTCTTCCAGAAAGAAATATCTTGCTTTATTGGATCTAAAAAGGAAAGGCTTTGATAATGAAAAACAGGAAATACTCAGAAATGCTAAAGACTCAAAGACCTTCTGGAAAACTATTGCGCTCTACAAAAGCACATCTATAATCCAAGGAGAAATATCTATACAGGACTGGCTGAACTTTTACCGCGAACTAATGACTACAGAGAAAAATTTGAGAATTTGTAATTTACATAATGTGATTTCTCAGAACGATCCTATATTGGACTCAGAGATAACCAATGCAGACATATACAAGGAGATAGCTGGTTTGAGGAGTAACAAGGCATGCGGGCCCGATGGCATCCCCAATGAAGTATTAAAAACACTCCCTGATTCGTACATACTGCTGTTGAAACAACTCTACAATAGTGTTATGACGACTGGAAAATACCCAGCAATTTGGACTAATTCCACTATACACCCAATCTTTAAAAACGGTTATAAGAACAGCCCCTCCAACTACCGAGGTATTGCACTGATTAGCAATGTATCAAAGCTTTTCACATCAATCCTAAGATCACGACTGGAGGAATGGGTCGAAGGAAGAAGGGTTATACCCGAAAACCAAGCGGGATTTAGAAAAGAAAGATCATGTATTGACCACATATTTACACTAACTACTTTAATCCAACTATCATTAAGAAAAAAGAGGGGAATACTATATGTCTTTTTTGTCGATCTAAGGAAGGCATTTGATACTGTACCCCACTCACTACTTTGGAAAAAACTTTACAACCTAGGCATAAGTTACCAATTCATAAGTACGATCAAAAGTTACTACGAACAAGCAACTATAGCTATCAGATGGAAGGGATCATTTACGGAAAGTATTAAGATAAACTCGGGAGTCCTCCAGGGAGAACCACTTTCCCCACTGCTATTTATATTATTTATCACGGACTTAATCGAAATTTATAATAACTCAGACCTGCCGAGTGTAAATTTGCCAGAATTTGGAGATATCCATTTATTGCTGTACGCCGACGACATAGCAATTATAGGTGAGTCCAGGATAAACCTCCAAAAGAAGATCAAAATACTGAAAGAATATCTCGATGAGAACTTAATGACACTAAATGAGTCCAAGTCAAAGATTATGGTGTTCCGTAATGGAGGTAAACCCTCAAATAAGGATAGATGGTTCTGGAATGATAAACCCATAGCAATAACTTCAAGATATACATACTTGGGATTCCCTCTGACACCAACAATAACAAATACTCACCCGGCAAATTACTTTAAAGGAAAAGCACTTACAGCAATTAACGCCACACACCCAATATTAATAAAATCAAAAGCAAAGTCAATAAATTTATCAATCAAACTCTTTGATACAATAGTGAGAGCTGTCCTGATGTATGCCGCTCCATTATGGGCAACAGAGCATAAAGACTTACTGGACAATATACAAGACATATTTATCCGTAGGTTCCTGAATCTGCCCAGATACACTCCAGGTTACCTAATCAGATTAGAAACCGGTCGTATCTCATTGAGTGTAACAGCCTTAAAATTAACCCTGAAGTATTGGCTGCGGGTGTTGAATATGAGCAGTGACAGATTGCCACGTATATGTTTTAATAGAACACGGGAACTCTCTAATGCTTCGGGCACACCCATCGGTTTCATTAAAAAGCTCACTAATCTGCTTAACGATAATGGATCCCCTGCACTTGTTTCCTGTGATGACCCTGAAACGCTGAGGAGCGCGATTACAGGGCTCTTAAAAACAGCGGCAGACCAATCTATACAAAACGACCTTACAAGAATGGATAAATCTAAGCTATACTCTCACTACAAAGACATTCACATATCTTTCATGACGGAGGGATACCTTTTAGGGGATTTTCCTTTCCCGGTTGTAAGACTACTCGCACAAGTTAGAATACTTTCAAGTTTTTTTAGAGAAAACCACACCAAGATGCTCTGCGGTGAGGACCCGACTTGTACCTTCTGTAATTCAAAACTACAAAATGAAATCACTCACTATATTTTTGATTGCTCTGCTCTGAAAGAAGAAAGAAGAACCCTTATGCTCAAAACTGGGCAACTCTGTGCTTCACTTCCATCAATAATTGACAATATGACCCAGAATAAGTATATTGCTACGGCGTTTTATGGTTTCCACAAGTCCATATCTCAGAAGAAGGCCAAGTGATACTCACTCCTCACTTTCTTACTGCTACTCTTTTTGTGTTGATTTCTTGCTTCCCTCTTTCTTATTATTATTATTATTTTTTTTCCTTTTCTTGTTTTTTTTTTTTCTCTTTTTACTCTGTATATATCGCTATTTCCGTTGTCTCACTGCTTTGTTCTTATGCATACCTCTGGTGAATCCTGTATAGGGTCAGTGACCCTAAATAAAGGCTTTTTTGTTGTTGTTGTTGAAAAACAACGTTTTGAGACAACCTTTATTTATCTTTACTCAGTGAATTAAATCAATAATATATATTATGTATATGTTGACATTTGTATGCTCCAAGAACCATAGATAAATAATATTTATCTGTTGTGATTGTTTATTTCAAAGGTCAATCAATCTAGAATGCTCATTGTAATACACAGTTTAATGTTTCTATTAAGATTCAAACAATATAACAAATGACACGGTAATCAATCATATAGTACCAATCTTCTTCAGAACCCGTTCTCCTTGGCTTCCTTCTTCTTTAGTCACGATTGTTTATAAGCAAGTCATCCACCTTTCCCGTGTGTCTCACAGCTTCTCTTTCGGCCAATCAATAAACACCTTTTTCTACACAAATATTTGCTTAATTCTAAAGTGTAAAGTTAGATAGAGTAAACAGGCATGTTCAAACTATATACACATGTATAATAGTCGTAAATTTATGTTAAATGTTAGAAATTTGTGTTTTAAAACTGAATGCTCAAGCTGTTAGTTGATGGACATTTTTTTCGGGAGTATATATTAATCTATATAATAATTAATTAATTAAAATTATAGTTTTCTAAATTTTTTTATTGAAAATGCACAAAAAAACAAAAAGAAAAGAAATATTTCGGTTTCCGCCATTAAACAATTAGAGACCTAAACTCGTAGACAAAACTTAAGGAAGTAGAAAGTCTTTGATGTTGCCGGTTATTTGGAGACAGAGGCAATTTTGTTTCTACTTGGTTATCTCGTGTGTGTCTTCAATAAAGGTCATTGTGTATCAAATATCTTTCAGAGTTCCAGTCCCAACAACCCCGACCACATTTTTTTTATGGAACTCCAGTTGCTCATTACGCCAAAGAAACGGCTGAACCTATTTTTGTTCGTTTGAAAGTAAATTCTCTTCTCTAGTCCATTCCCGACCGCCACCTAGAGTTGGAAATTTTGAACATTTGCAAGCCTTAGTTGAATCGGATTAGTCTACTAAATACATTACTCTTACGAAAGGAAATATGAAAAAAAAAAAAGCCCATTCCCGACAACCTAGAAGTATGAATTTTGTCAATTTGCATTGTTAGCAGTATTGAGTGAGTATACAAAATTTCAGACTTCTTGGTACTCTAGTAATATATTAAAATTGATTTAAGGATTTGAAAGTAAATATGGAAGTTAAAATTAATTCATTGCCGAACACCTATAAGTATGAAATTTGTAAACTTGCATTGTCATCGGGTCTGAACAAGTGTACAGAATTTCAGGATTCTAGGTGTGTGTGCTCTGTAAGTATATTAAAAATTGATTACAAGATTTGTGGACAGACAGATGTGGAAGCAATTTCAATAAAAGTTTGTAAAAATAAATGTCACATCTATCGTCAAAAAAGACGCAACAACTATCTAAACTGCCAGTCTCTTTGTCAAATTCTGAAGATTTCGCCAATCCCACGCCATCTCATGATATCAACGCCCACTCTGGACTGACGAGGGACATCAGCCCTTGGTCTCATTCGATATTTGCTGGTGTTGTGGCTTTGTTACCGACCCAATTCAGCTAGATTGCAGAGACGGTGCATAGGTTTTGCATGTGTGATACTCCCGTCGAAGGGCTGCTAAGTCTGAAAGTTCGAGAAATAAAATTGTACAAGAAACCTAGCCCCGGATGCTTTTTTGATTTTTAAATGACATTAGACAAAGGCTTTAAGGAAATTTTTCTCATACAACAGATTCATTTGGTAGGTCCAACAGACAAAAAAAAAACATGAAAGGTATATTTGCATATATAGATAATAAAACAAGTTATATATAATGATAACAAGAGATATCGCTAGTTAACCTTATGTCTTTTAATTTGATTTTCTTCTCTAATTTTTATAGAATGTTTGTAAATCTAATGAAATGTAAAAGCACAAAGGACAAGAAGGTAGTCTGTATGTTTAAATGGCTGCGTTGGCAGAAGTGATAAATTTACAATTTTCTCCTTGTAATGGAGGTCAGTAAAAAAATACAGCACTTGTCCTTGATTTCATCTCTACACGAAACCCAGATTAGGCTATTTTCAGATTTCTGAAAGATTATGGTGGAAATAGACAAAGTTTCCTCTGCTAGGAAAATATCTTTTGATTTGAAAAGGAAGACTTTAAAAATATGTAGGAGAGAGATCTTCAATCATCAAAAAAATCAACCTTAAATATATTTATATTTTAAAGGTGAAAATATCACAGGCTCTTCCAGGAATAAGTTTCTTTTTAAAAATTTCAATTCACAATTTAATTTTTTTTAAATAACTTATCTCCAGAAGCCTGGTATTTTTTTATCTATAAAAAACTTCTATTAAACTTCTAATAATAAATTAACTAATTCGTCCGTTTGCACTATTATTGTATATAGAATAATAAAAATACTTTTTTAAAATTTCGTTGAATAATTTTAATTATTATATTTTGCTTATTGGTGGGGAGGGGGGTAGGATGATTTTTATTCCTCATATTAAAGCAACACCGCCTACAATTACAATAAGTTTTTATATACAAAATAATGGATACACATTTAAACATAAGCCAATTTTATGTGTCAAAATGAAGGCGTTTTACCATTGTAAATATTTTAGACGATTTCTGAAACGCTTAAAATCATTTTAAAATTTATCAATAAAATATAATCGCATTAGAAAAGGCAGGAGACATTTATAGTAAATATTTCCTTCTTGTTTTCTCTTCATTTATCTTCTTTTTCCCTATATCTTCCCACGATATAATGAAAAAAAAAGGAAGGAAAATGGAGTGCACCATTTCAGTTTTTTATCTGTGCCATAATTTGATGTGGAGCTATATATAATGATACCATGGTAATTACAGATATTTTATTTGAACGTGATATGGCCGTTTCTTATCAGTTGATACATCGCTTATGTCGAAATATTTCCTTATTGTTTATAAATATTATCGTGTGCTTTTTTTCAGGACGTTTATATTTGCTCAAAAAGGAAAAACTACAGTTTCAATATTTTTAGCCGCTGGAAATATTTTGGTATTTTTTCCTTACCTATTTTATATTTATTCTCAATTTTGAAATAGACATTTGTATGTTAATAATATTTTTTCAGTTTTTTTTTATTTGAAAAAAAAATCGAATGATATTAAGGATTTTCTTTTTCATTGATAAATTGTTTTAATAAATGCTGAGATTGTAATTTATTAAAACAATTTATCAATGAAAAAGAAAATCCTTAATATCATTCGATTTTTTTTTCAAATAAAAAAAAAAAAACAGAATTAAAACCAAATTAATTTTCAATTATTATTATTATTATTTTTTTTTTTTGCGTTTATCAAAATATGTTAATATTTTATTTTAATCTAATTAAAAAATCCTAGCTAATTACTTTTTTTTTTCGTTGAAATTTTTAATTTAAATATAAATGTTTTCATCCCCCCAATTCATAAGTACATATTTCTAAATTAAATTTTATTGCCATCTATCGTTAAAATTTATTTGTGTAAAATTTTAACATATTTCTAAGTTACGAATTAATATATTTCATAAGATTGAGATCCTTAGTTTAGGTGAGTATATAAAGCAATAACGCGCCATCTATATATAGCAAATGAAAGTATTATGGCGCGAATGTGTCTTTCATACATCAATCTAACTTCTATTGTCCTTACTGCGATGAAAAAAAAAATACATATGTGAGTATATATAAAAACTACCTATTGGGTTTATTAATTATAATTTTCATTGGAATCAACACAAATATGTCGTGTCTGTTGTTTTTATACGTTTGTATCTATTTTTATGTTTATATTCCGGGTATAACACTTTAACTAGCCGAAGTGTCTATTTTTAAGAAATATTTTTTTTTCTCCTTTAATATTTTAAGATATGTAACTTATTCTGATTGTAACTTTTATAATAATTTTTGCATGTTACAAATTTCCCCCACCTACTTTGTATTTTTAAAATTATTTCAACTGTGATATTATAACACTATGCGGCGCTGAGTTTGTTTATATAAAAATGTAATGCCTTAATAAAGGTTTGGCGTTCAGTCAATCGAAATATTGGCTAATCTTTTATTCAATCAAATATATGCCTTTTTATTATCTATTTTTAATAACAACAACAACAAAAAGCCTTTATTCAGGGTCACTGACCCTATACAGGATTCACCAGAGGTATGCATAAGAACAAAGCAGTGAGACAAAGGAAATAACGATATATACAGAAGAAAACGAAGAAGAAAAAAAAAACAAGAAAGAGAAAGAGGGAAGCAATAAAAACAACACAAAAAGAGTAGCAGTAAGAAAGTGAGGAGTGAGTGTCACTTGGCCTTCTTCTGAGATATGGACTTGTGGAAACCATAAAACGCCGTAGCAATATACTTATTCTGGGTCATATTGTCAATTATTGATATTTTTAATAACTATATTCTGTATGTTTGCGTTGTGTGCATTAAGTTGTTTCCATTGTGTTTGTGTAGTTTGTTGTATTGTTTAGTTGTGTTTGTGTCTCTTGCGTTGATAGAAGTAAGAAGTGAATTTCAAAAAGGTGATAAACCTATCTATTTATGTACAACATTTTATCCACCAAGATAATCTGCACGTGCGAAAAAAAAAAAAAGATTCACACCTAGATAAAAATGTTCTAAACAAATTGGTATGTAAGGGTTAAGAGAAATTAGAAATTTAGCATCTTTGTGTTGATTAAACCATGTATAGATAGAGTATCTGAGGGAAGAGGTCATAAGGAAGTCGATATATCTCTAATAAAGCTAATATTAAGTTTTTTTTTTCTTAATTTATCCACCTGGTTCCAATACAACTTCACCTTTGTACTATTTCCCAAAAAGCTAATATTGTTATCCCGCTATATATACAAGTATGTATGTATACTTGTATGTTATATTAAAGTATTATTTTATTTAAAATTATATTTCATAGATTCAAATACTCTGTTAAATCGACCGCCAGAGGTCACGCTTCCCCTATAAAAACTCATTGTTGTTGTTTCCCGATGGCCGGCTCAAATCTTTTGTACATTATGTAAATAAGTTTTCCATTTTTTATTCTTACGCCTTAAGCCAGGTAGTACTTTTATCAAATGATGTATTCTTTATTAGCACAATTAAAGCAAATTGTGATTCAATCTTCATTTTATTATAATCTTAACCACGACTGCGCATTACCATAGCATAATTCGAAAGATAATCAAAAATCAAGCAGAATTTTTTTGTATTAATATAACATATATGTATTGTATTATAAGTTACTTAATGTATCATTTACGAACGGAAAAATACGTCCAGGGTAGCCTAGTGGACATGGCATCTGCCCGGTAAGCGGAACATTGTGGGTTCGATTCCCATCCCTGGACACTTTTATTTTTCCGTTCGTCATTACTCTTCATAATTCACCCTTTCATACCTCATCCAAAAAGGTTAAAAATAGTCGATATTTTACCTTGAAATAAAAATTTGATTTTTCGTTCAAAAAGAAACTCATGCGGTGTAACTTCAAGTGTCGTTTTACAATCACAGGCCGCAGTGTATTATATTGTATATATATTTTAATTAAATAGTTTATAGCCCCCTTAAAATGAAAGATACTTCGGCCAGTAAACTTTAATTTTAAGAGCTATGAATGTCGGCCAGGCAACCCTATCTTTACGATATATAGTTTATAGTAAGGTGTCTAAAACATCAGCGTACAGTTGAAAATGCACCGCCATTTATTTTAGTTTACAATATATCATCGTACTTATGCGATGAGATTACATTACTCCCTGTATGTTTAAAGGATATGTAAACCTACAAGTTCAGTGAAGACACCATATAAAAAAAAACCCTATATAATGAAAAAAAAACATTATTTAGTTTCTATATGCAGTAGAACCTCCCTTTAGCGGACACCTCTTTATAAAAGACAATTTTCATTTGTAAAATTACTATTTTTACTATTTAGCAACTCTCCGGTAAGAGGATACCTCTCCCTAAAGGACAGTTTGGCTCTGCAATTAGGTGTCCTTTACAGGGAGGTTCTACTGTACCAGGAAAACAATCATCTTTATGATGAAAAAAATGTTTCGAGCTCTTCAATTTCGTTATGTAGACAATTTCAACTAAATTCACAAAATTAAACAGTCCGTCAAAATATTTATAAAGTTTTGATATCCATAAACAAGAGAGTTATTTTGACACTCCTGTTCTGTGATGTGAATAATTCATAAATTTATTTTTGACCAGCGAAGGAAATCCCAAACGGGAAGAATTACTTAACGGAGAATCAATTGCACGATACGGCTAGCTAGGTCTGTTGGCATTGTTTGGTAATATGGCGTCGGGCCAGCCCAAGTAGGCCAAGGTTGAACCTAAGACACCACCGAGTACAAACCAGAATTTAACGTCTTTTTTTTTTTTTTTACCTTTCTCTAAACGGAAATATTCGAGAATAAAAATCCTATTCATTAGTATATTATTCTAAGGAAATATCCTAAAATATGCTAATTATATTTAAAAGATTTCTCTGAAAAAATTTAGGTCAAATATCCAGAATAATTAAATGTTATCATAGAATAATTATACTTTTTTTTACTGTATTATTCTTATTATTTCTAGTTGAATAGAAATTTTTGTAAATTATTTTTCTAAATATATTTGAAATAGAGATAAATGAATAATATAATAAGAACTATAGAAAATAAAAGTTTGCAATAAAAATACCAATTATCTATTACTTTATTTGAATAATCATTATTTCTATAATTTTTTGCTTTCATTGATTTTCCATTTGAATCATCAAAATAAATATACTAATGCTAACTATCTCTAAAAACGTTTTAATTAGTCGTCTGCATATTTTCTTTGTTAGAGTTTTAAAAAATCGGCTGGGACTTTTTTTCTTCTTCTTCAAATATTTACCTTTTAATATTCCGCTGACGGCAGCAGAATTTTAGTAATGCTGAAAACTTTTAAAAACTGCTTTAAAAGCTTTTAGGCTTACTTTTATAATTATAAACAACTTATCAACAAAGTTTGTTATAGCACAGTCAAATAAGATTATTTCCATATATATTTTTTATGTCTTAGATATTTTTAGAGAGATAGTTTTAAAATAAATGAAATACATAGAAAAAATTATACGCAATATATACAAATATGTATAATAGACTTTTTAAAGAGTATGATTAAACGTTTATATAAATTATATTCCAGCCAAATATATATGCGCCGTATTTAATATAAACTATTTTTTATATATGAAATTATTATTTTTCGATTCAGAATTTTCAAAAGTTCCCAAGAACGATCTCCTTGTATAAATATAACTATCCACCATTGTTTACAAAATGAAAACACAAATACGATTTTTTTTAATATCAGAATAATTTGTCTTTTATTATAATCCTTGATAACGTTTTGATTGTTCCTATAACAATAGAAATGTGTTTACGGCCACGCCACAGTAGTTTCACATAAATATGAGTCTTTACTGTGAAGTTTAAATGAGTTTAAAACAACTATCTGGATTTCGAATATTAAGCTACCAGTGAGAAATGGTATTTTCAAATTATTATATTACTAGCCGAATGACCCGGGCAACGCCCGTGTTTTACCCGATTGAATGTTTTGATTCAAATACTATTTGTTACAATTATAAATTGGCGCCTTAAATAAATGCATATTTTAGTTAATAACTATAGCCTATGTGCTTTATCTGTCTATGTACTGTTGGCTTCCGTAGGCGTCTCTTACTGGGAAAGAGAAAGAGAGGATTCCATTTGGTTATTAACTAATATATGCATATTTAAGGAGCGACCCGCTCCAACACAATAGTTACAAAAACCAAAAAGCGAGTGGGGGGGGGGGGCAAAGGTGGCGTGATCGTAGCCAACCAATAGGAGGGCGCCATTCCAAAAAAAAAAAGCAAACGGTGACAGAGATGACTGATTAAGAGATGAAGAATGACGCTCGTAACTGCATATACAGTAGAATTACTCCCCCTATTTTGCACGTGATATAGTCCATGGTAATCATAGTGGGTAGTAGTTACACCATATGTCTCTGCACGCGTGAAAAGCACAGTTCTACTTATGCACTTATAAGTATGCCAGAGCTCAGTTTGGTTACTTGCACTCCCTGGTGGGATTGAACTTTTCAAGAATCGGAGGCCATTGGAGCAATGTTTATTCAGAAGTTGTAACAACACGCTGCCTCCGAGAATAAGTTTCTTGCTTCATTTAAACCATCTCTCAAGATTTCGGGAATCATAAACCCTTCTACATGACTATACAGGGTTTTATGTACTCCTGTAGTTGGGTTTATGATACCCAAAAGCTTGAGAGATTGTTTACAAGAAACATATCCTGGGAGACAGTGTGTTGTTACAATTTATATTTCAGAGGATTCTATCTTCCGATATTAGAATGGAAAAGTTCCCAATGCGGGATTCAACCCCGGGTCGTTGCTGTGGAAAATGGTAAGTTTATATACACCACTCGTCCACCGACTCCTAAAAGAAATTATAATCCACTCGACGCGCAAAAAAAGGAAATCAATTAAAAAATAAGATATTGATTATGATGACAGAACTGTGAATCAATCTTCCTTTAATTGAATATGTTTCGATATTAAAGACAGAACATTTGGGTGAAAGTTATATTTATGAAATGTGACAGATTGATGAAGAGAAAAGGTTGAGGAAAATGAGTGAAAAGTGAATGGTAAGGAAAAAGAGAATTGGAATGATGGACTGAGGAGGATATGGTATGAAGAAATAAAGACGTATGGTGACAATGGACATTGAGTTGGACAATGTAAGTGTTATTATTAGAATGACTTATTAAATATAGTATGAAGAATGATTTCATAACCTTTTAATTATACATATTATTTATTATTAATAGCAAGGATACAAAACAAAATTAGTTATATATTCTTCCCAGTTTATAATGGCTGAATTGTTATGCCAAGTAGTGTGTGTCAGTTCTCAGGATGAAGTCTGCAGGAATTCTTCAAATTCAAGACTTTAATAGTTTTGGAATCTATCGCAGTATGGAATGATTCTTCCGTATTGAATCCAAAGCTAGTCACACATTCGTGGAATGCTACAGACATGCCCGATCCTCATCTGTCAAGGACCAATACGTAATTGGTACATGAAGTATTTAAAATCTTACACATTTTTGACAGAAGCCCTTTGTGCCTTTTTCCCGACGATATTAAGCATTGCGTGTCTTGTGACGCATATTTCCATATTGACTCCAAAGTGTAAAACCACTTAGAACAGAATAGAAATTCTTCAGATCTTGAAATAACTAACTTGGAATGCTTACGTGTAAGACTTGCGTAGAGCTAGTTATATTCAGAAAGAATTTGACCACACGCAGGCTACAGGTTGAAAAACCAACTCACACAACATTTCCTGAAGTCTCATCAAAGATTCAAAGCCATCCGTACATATGCTGAATCTCTCGAAATAGGATGATGTAATAGAGGAAGACCTAGAAATCAACTAATCGATAATATAATACTAGAAGATATGCAAATCAAAAATTATTATATCGAGGAAACTATCAATTTGTGCCATCACACTTTGAACTTCCGTCTACGCCCACACACAGACTTCCCCGTTATCGGGAAACTATCTTCTGTGACACATTCGCCATTTCAACATAGGCAACCAGATTCTCTTGCCAGAGAGGGAAAACTTGGATTTTCAACAATAAAATATGTACACATACAGATTTATTAAGACCACCGGTCTTATACAGATTCACCACAGGAAGAAAGGAATCATAGATGGAGCTCCTGTACTCCAGGCAGCGCAGCACCCAACAACAACCTCCAGGTCCGACACATGTCCAGTGGCCACACCGTGCATACGTCAAGGTTAGCGTATCACTGAAAAGGCGAATATGGAATCAGCCGCGTTCTAGTCTTCGCTTTCCTCATCTAAATGGACCACGACATCCGGCGATTGCATAAATGACTATTATCTTTGCACAATCCTACTAGGAATACAAGTAGCCTTAGGATGCCATAGCACCTTGTAAACACAAAATTAAAACTTTTTTCCCAACTACCCCCATGTTTAGCCTTGTAGCCTTTATCATATGTGTTCTTGGGTTTACCCATGAGAAATCTAAAAAATATACAATTTAAATAAAAGTCTTGTTTTACCCTCAGTTTTTATAAATTTACAAGTTATTTGAGAATGCCTAATAAAATAAATGTTTATTTACAAGAGAACATCCTGATAGGAGCAGACAACAAACTAATCTAAAATATATAGTTAGAGATGAATTTTTAATGCTCAAATATATTTTATATAATTGAATTAAATAAATATAAATATATTTGCAGAATTTCTTTTTGTAGAAATTGGGAGGCAAACTTTCACACAGTCGCGCTTCATCAGGCCACTGGCTCCGCGAAGGCGTGCAACATACATATAATAGAGATTCACAAAAATAAATTTAAAAAAAATCAAATATAAAAAATATGTACAATGTCCTATATACAATATTTGTTCCTTTTTTGCTGACTTCCCACACAATTGGTAAATGCATTGTGGTCTTTGGGATATTGATTGAATCACAAGTTTTCACGGATTATACTATGGAATCCGTTGTAAGAATATTTCAGTAATACTGGGTTTGTATTCGGATACCATAACAAAATGAATTCACTAAAACCTTGACTTTGGGGGAAGGAAGTATATCAAGTTTTTTTCTTTAGCATTCATGATTGAAGTTAAGAGCACTAGTTGCTTTCATTTTATTTAGGAAGACATTTCCTCATAAAGAAAATACTAACAATATAAATTATATAAAGTTAAACGAAAATAATTTTTAACAAAAAAAAAAAAAAAAAAACGACCGTTCCATTAAGACATTGTTGTATCAAGAGAGGATGAGGAAGTAGATTATGGCACGTGACCGGAAGTGGTGGGTGGAGGCAGCCAATCAGAGACACCGTTCAATGATCGTCTGGCATTCAGAATTGTTGGCGATAGAAAGACCTTGGAATTTTTTTTCTTTCTTTCCTTGGAAATATTTTCTAAGTTGGCTTGCTTCTACATTCATTATACACCGCGTCAAATCCATTTTCTTTTCTTTCTTCTTCTTTTATTTTGACGAATTGTCCATTCTTCTATATAGCAGTAATCCTTTTCGGTCGTTGATTTAATAGGAAAATCTCTTCACGAGATCCCATTATCGCACATATGCAAAGCCAAAACATCTAACCTTAAACAACAACAAAAAGTATTTTATCAAGACATTTCGCCTTACATTTATTTGTCCTAAAGTCCAAGAAAAACAATGGTAGAAAGTATCAATAAATGAATAGAAAATCAACTATATATCCAGTTTTGGTATCGAGATATAACGACCACTGCGTATCTTTTAGTCATCTTTTTCATTTTTTACCGAGATTCTCAACTTTTCTTCTGAACTGTAGATATGGTAGTACAGAGCTCTGATCACCCAATGAATCAGAGATCCACTTATATAAAAGTTTACAAAACAACAACAAGTTTTATTAAGACCTTTTACTCTTATACAGATTCTCTGATTAGAAGAGGACATATACAGGAATATCAGTAATGATACCAGTAATCATCAATTTTATTTTCAGTGTATTAAATAGAGGAAAAGAAGAAAGGGCTTTGCCTAAACTATTTGATAAAATATTCCCTTGTATCAATTTTAAGGTGAAATATCAAGCCTCCAGGGTTAGGTTTCTTTTTTAAAAATTTGCATTAACAAATCTATCTCTAGATTTCGGGCGCGGAAGCCCTTTTACAGAAGAAAAACACGGTACATTATTTATTGTATTGTGTTTTTCTCCTCTAGAAGGGCTTCCATGCCTGAAAACTAGAGATATTTGTGAATGCAAATTTTTAAAAAAGAAACCTAACCCTGGGAGGCTTGATATTTTCACCTTAATAGATGTATATACAAGCAAAAGCAGTTTTCCAATCTTTGACTTGTCACATTGATAGACGTATACGGATGGTAACCTATCTAAGCTTGAATTTATCTAAGACCCACCAAGAATACCTTGGTGGTGGTTTCTTTCTTTTTTTATTCAAAAAGAAGGTATACCCTGATCCACTCACGTCTCTTAAAAATCTTTTAAAACATGATTAAAATTGTGAAAAAACAATACAAATGTGACATTGTACTGGGGTAAGGTTCATAAATTAAGGAAAAGGCATCTCCTTATCGTGCAACTGAAAGTTGCTGATGGCTTGCACCATCTATTGGAATAAACATCAACTATTCGTTGATTTTTAATTATTCCATATATTTGGCCAATTCTGGAATAATTAAAAATCAACGAATAGTTGATATTTATTCCGATAGATGGCGCAAGCCATCAGCAACTTTCAGTTGCACGATAAGGAGATGCCTTTTTCATAATTAAAATTGTTAATCTCACAAAAGTTTACAGAATTCGAAAATATCAAAGTGGTACCTTTGTATGCTTTATATGAATTTGACAGGTGATCTCACAGGGATTTCTGTGACCGTAGAGACTGATACCCGTCATAGATGTAGGAATAGATTCAACGACCTGTAAAACGAAAGAATGTTGGAAATAAGCGTCGCCTTCATCTCAAGCTTGTTTCTTTAAACCGTATATTCTAGTGACTTCTTCCCACAGCCAATTGTGAAATGAGCCATTGTTCTACCACCAGTAGGAAGTATAATTCCTTCTTTGGGAACAAACCGTAATAACGGGGAGTTCTGATAGAAGCCATGCCAGAACAATGGCTGAAACTGGAGGGGAGGGAGTTCTTTCTATCTTCTTCTTTTTTTTTTCAAACTTTAATAAAGAAACGAGACAGAGAGCGTCATTTAAAAAACACATTAACTTAATTTTATTTGAATATTTATTTACTGAATGCATTTTTATTGAAAACATTATATTTCACAATTTAATAAACACAACATTTGAATATTTATTCACTGAATGCATTTATTAAAAACATAATTTTTTACAATTCAACAACACATTACAGCCTGCGTTATTATTTACATTTTAAAATCTGTAGATAATAAAAAGGCATATATTGGATTGAATAAAAGATTTATTTGCCAATATTTCAGTTGACTGAACGCCAACCTTTGTCAAGGCATTACATTTTGTATAAACAAACTCAGCGCCTTATAACACTATGCGGTGCTGAGTTTGTTTATACAAAATGTAATGCCTTGACAAAGGTTGGCGTTTAGCCAACTGAAATATTGGCAAATAAATCTTTTATTCAATCCAACATATGCCTTTTTATTATCTACAGATTTAAATATGGATTGCTCTATATTCAGAACGATTAAAAATATGTATACATTTTTTTTTACCAAAATATATTGGCTTTGTATATAATTAACCGCAGATTATTGTTTTTATTATTATTTATTAAGAATTATAAAATTATAGAGGAATATTGTTTTACTTTTAATGTTTTTTTAAAATTATATCACATGCGACAAATAAATTTTTAGAAATGGTGGAGTAAAACTTACGGAAAGATATTACAGTGACCTTTATTGCAGACACCAGATAACCAAAGGTGAACGAAATTGTCTCTGTCTCCTAAAAAAAAAAAAAAGACGCCCGGCGATAATAAATAAAGGTAATATAGACAATTATTTTATTTATAAAAGAAATACATTAACGATAAAATTGTTGACTTTACTTAGTCTTAGAATTGTTGAGTTTTAAAACAAACTGATTCCAGGTAGATTAATCAAACATTATAGATTTACAAGAAAGAGATCAAAATAAAAATAAAACTTATAACATAGTAAACAAAGAGAAACTTATCTTCTTACGGTTTGCGCCTATTTACTTGTGATCTTACATAAACATACTCTGTGGGAACAATTAATTAAACTTAAAATATATATACAACAAAAATTGGCTATTGTATCCAGTCGTCTTGTTTTTTGGGTTCTTTTTTTAAGGAGACAGAGGAATTTTGTTTACACTTTGTTATCTCGTGTGTCTTCAATAAAGGTCACTGTAATATCTTTCAGAGTTATTTTTAAAAAAATCATTCAGTAAATAAATAAATATTGTGTTGAATTGTGAAAAAATTTTTTTTTAAAAACTGCATTGAGTGAATAAATATTCAAAATGTTATGTTGAATTGTGGGGAAAAAAATGTTTTCAAAAATTCATTGAGTGAATAAATAAAATAGCTTAAGATTTCTGAATATGGATAATTCGCTAATGAATTATTTTATGTCTTAATATAAAAGCTTTGTCCTCACATATGTTTGTACAAAGAGTAAAAAGAATGTGTTCCTATCAATGTACAAGTTCTGCAATGCCATACGTTCCACTAAATGTACAGTAGTGTAACTTACAAAGAAACCCTCATCCACCACCAAACATTACAATAGCAATGTCAACCATCAAACCTGACCTATAAACTTTAAATCTCTCCAATTAAACATGTCTACCTATTACCTACATTTTGATTGGCTCCTTGGCCACCTTTTCTTCTCGCCGTTTTATGGCTTCTTTTCAAAGCTGTTCTATGAACAAAGAGAGAGAAAGGGTTAAATGACGTGTGACATAACAATGGCGACAGTAATCTTCCGTAAATTAAACACTATAAAACTTGTTAAAATAGACCTTTTAACGATCAATTTTCATAGTATTGCCATTATTTACATAACCTTCATGTTGATAAAATATCCATTCTTTATATAATACAACAAATAATAATCAGGAGAAACAATAATTAATAAAAATTGTTCATTATCGTCACTTTTTAAAAGCTTTTATTTAACTTGCCTTCATGTTTGTCTGTTACACAAGGTCCTTCACATTAGGTTCGAAATTCATGATGATCGTCTCCCGCCGCTTTTATTTTCATTCAGATACACCTAATTCCTCAATGACAGAAGATGCAATATTTGATATTTTTTCCTTCTTTAGTGCATTTAATTTTGTTTAAAAGACTCAGTCCTCATAGATACTACTAGTGGATAGAATGAAGGCATGTTTCATGAAGAAGATGGCGGTTGGCCTGATCAAAATATTGGAGGACGCCACTAAAGAATAATTGATCCAAAAGAAACATTTCATACTTAATAATCTTCTTCGTTATATATGTAAATATGATGACAATTTTTGTTCTTCGTCTGCTTTACAGCGCTTTTTGGTGCTACAGTGACAGTGGTAAGACGAGAAGATAGCTTTTAAAAAGGTGTTTGTTGTTATATTAAAACATGTTATCTTTTGATCTTCCCTAAACACAACGATCATATTTAAGATCCATGTCACAACACCAGCTTCTGTCAAATTCGGATTCGATCAACCTGTATACCATGTTTTGAAGTTCATTTGTTGGTTCGAAGTTTGTTAGGAAAGATGGCTACATCAACCTTTTTTTAAAAAAATAGTGACAGCGAGTTACTGAAAAGTCGGGAACTAAATAAAAATTGGTTGTTGTAGCCTATCTACCATGGTTTCGTACTATGACTCTCATCAGTACTGGTGCGGCTTCGATTCCATAACACCCTACGGGAAGAGAGAGAGAGTAATGAAACTGATCGAATCTACCATAGAAGAATGATGTTGTTATTGATCTAAATCAGAACGTTCAGTGCAGAGATGATCCATAGATACAATGGCATATTGAATAAATCCATTCATTTAAAAGGGAGATTTGTCGTTTCTCGCACATTTTAACTATATAAAGAACTTTTCTCTAGTGATAGTAAAGAAAGGGCAGAAGGCTATCCATTACTCTAGTTAGCTCCATCAAACTGGTAGCTAGCTATTTCAACACGGTATGCCTCCATGTGTACAGATTGTGCAAATAAGTTCATTTGTTTCTCTTATATTTCCATATCCTAATACCACATAGCTTGGCTGGACGTTCGTTATTTTCCCATTGTTCCTTCTTCCTTGAGCTTTTATCTATTCGAATACCTCTTTTATACCTACCTCGATAATGTGAATTTTTCGATAATTCGAAATTTTCTGTGGTCCCACCCCCATAACGTCTAAACTATTGTACAAAAAAACTAAAAGTATAATTTTGATTTAGAAATTGACGATTGCGGAATATACTATGTTCATTAAAAATCCTATAAATTACTTTCATCGAGCTTATTTTTTAAATACATTTTATTGGGAACTTTCGGGTTTTGCCCTTTCTAACCAAGTAGTTAAAAATTATTGTAATTACAGGTTGGGAAAGGGCAAGACCCGAAAACAAAAATAAATTGAATTTTTAAAAAAATTGGTGAAAGTGATTTATATAAATCTTATCTCAAAATGGATATTGTTTGTCCCTACATTTCATTGCTAAAATACAATGGTTCTTTATATTGTTAGTCAAAAAATGTGTTAAAATTCAACTCTTTATGTTTATTTCTTTGGTGTGTGGTTTAAAAAATCCGTATTAAAGAGGCATTGGTGTTTACAACCTGCGATATTTCGTACGTGTAGTCGGTCGAATAACGACATGTCTATGAGGAGAGGACAGCTCTATAGTACGCAGTACGTAACTTCGAAATTCTATTTCAGTTACGGAATCTTCCAATAAAGAGAACCATAGTTGGAAAATATATGGTCATGTGATAGGAAGGAACAAATCAGCGAGAAGATAAACAGGACACCATATGGGGGGGCATTATATAGGGCACCGATTAAGGAGTATATTAATATGGGTCAATTCTATAAAATATTTCACAATAGTGTCGTAATTTACAAATTTTCAGAGGATTGTTTATCAAATAAATGAATTAAAATCAGCAATGATTTATTTTATCTCTCTCTCTCTAAATCCTTTTGAATTATGTGGATCTTCTTCTATCTGGAACTGTAAAGCACATTCCTATTTTATTATCTCTCTCGGACTAACCTAACTTAGTATTTAAAAATGATAAAATAGAATAATGGCTTTCTGCGCTGCTAGATTTCTATAACCTAAGATTCAATAAAAGCTTCAACCTCCCAGACCTTGCATGGGAAAACGAACAAAGGTAGGGACTATATATCAAATGAAGGTTGGGACAGAGTTCTTGATTGATTTCGTAGCTGTGTGACACACGTTAATTGGCATACATACCGTTAGGGGGAGGTTCTGGGGGACCGTGGCTATATTTACCCACGGGACGTCTAGCCGCCCTCTAGACTCCACGCTGATTCCACCGTTCTCTTTGTTTCACAGCCTGGACTACTGACCGACTACTTTGTGGTAGTTCGTCGTGTCGAGACTACATCGAATTCGATCTACAAGAGGCTGATTAACAAGTTATGCTAATTTCGTCTTTTTATGATTGAAAGCTCGAATTGGTCATTATTGTTGATTGAAAGTTCGAATGGACGTTGTTGTTGATTTAAAGGTTGAATAGACCTTGTTGTTGATTGAAAGTTTGAATGACCGTATCTATTGATGCAACGTTTGAATGATCATTTCTGTTGATTGAAAACTCGAAAGGCTATTTCTGTTGATTGAAAGTTTGAATGAACATTTCTGTTGATGAAAGCTCGAATGGCCTTTTCTGCTGATTGAAAGTTTGAATGTCCAATTCTGTTGATTGAAAGCTCGAAAGGACCTTGTTTTTTATATATAAAATTTTGAATGGCCGTATCTACTTGAAAACTCGAATGTATATTTCTGTTGATTGAAAGTTTGAATGGACAATTTTGTTGATGAAAGCTCGAATGGCCTTTTCTGCTGATTGAAAGCTCGAATGGACATATTGCTGTTGATTTAAAGTTCGAATGTTCATTGATGTTGATTGAAAGTTTTATAGACATTACTGTTGATTGAAAGTTTGAATGATCATTGCTGTTGATTCAAAGTTTTATAGACATTGCTGTTGATTGAAAGCTTTATGGACATTGCTGTTGATTCAAAGCTTTATGGACATTGCTGTTGATTTAAAGTTCGAATTGATATAATTGCTGTTGATTCAAAGATGTATAGACATTGCTTTTAATTGAAAGTTTCATGAACATTGCTGTTGATTGAAAGTTTAAATGAACATTGCTGTTGACTGAAAGTTTAAATGAACATTGCTGTTGATTGAAAGTTTGAATGACCATTGCTGTTGATTGAAAGTTTTATAGACATTGCTGTTAATTGAAAGCTTTATGGACATTGCTATTGATTTAAAGCTTTATGGACATTGCTGTTGATTGAAAGTTTGAATGACCATTGCTGTTGATTGAAAGTTTGAATGACCATTGCTATTGATTGAAAGTTCGAAAGACAATTGCTGTTGATTCAAAGTTTTATAGACATTGCTGTTGATTGAAAGTTTGAATGATTATTGCTGTTGATTGAAAGTTTGAATGATTATTGCTGTTAATTGAAAGTTTAAATGACCGTTTCTGTTGATTCAAAGCTTTATAGACATTGCTGTTGATTGAAAGTTCGAATTGATATTATTGCTGTTGATTGAAGGTTTTATAAAAAAAAAGTTTGAATGGCCATTGTTGTCTCTAGGCTGAATATCTTGACATCACCTATGACTTCTTTAGCATTCTCGGCATCGTCCCGTCTTACTCCATTCTGATCCATGCCATCATCCAGATCGGCTAAAGAGCTTACTGACTCTCTTGATAAACTAACCAATTCATCACGTAATAACTGCAAATAAAATTATTTCACATAACGGATCTATTACCTTCCTCAGTAGAAAAACACGTTTTGAAACACTTGCTGAATTCTTTGTGTTTTCTTTTATTTTTGTCATTATAGGATGAGCGTCGCAAAACATTTATTCAACGATTTTTGGAATCTAAATCGTGTTTTTTTTTATGATAAATATATATACCTTAATTGATAAAGTACATAAAATTTCATAAAATCTTGGTATAGGCGCGCTTTATAATAAAAAATAAAATATGAAATACATATTTCTAGAGTTAACTTAAAAATAATAGCCTTAAAATTGATAATAAAGACATTAAAACATGACCTATCGCAATTATATTCCCGATAAACAAATTTATTTTTAAAAATAGAAATTTAAATGTCTCATTACATTTAATTCATATGTATAAACAAAACAATATAATAACAGAATATTATTTTTGGTTTTGAAGAGGGAAAAGAAATAAAATTGGCAATGTTGAAACGAAATTGTAATCAAGAGATACTGGCAAAATAATTCTATATCAAACATTACCTATTAATACAAGTATACGTAATACGAATTAGGTATATAAACGTCTTTATAAAAAATGTATTTTTTTTTTTACATAAAATAGGTTGTCCCAACAGTTCGTGTTTTTATTAAATACTTTTCTTATTACTTGGAGAATAATATTATTATACGACGAATACATAATGATACATAATACAATTACTTTATACATAATACAAAGACATTATACATAACGGTGAATAATATTGGTATTTCAATTTTTTTGCAAGTGTTTACGAACTTTTGGGACAACCTTGTATTTATTTAATTATTTTTTCTATATGTAATTTTGATATTAATGTTATGGGAGGGAAAATGTATATCTTTTCAAAAAAATATATTAAACAATTAACATTCAGGATACTTTAGCGCGCCTAAATATTTATTAAAGAGAGAGAGAGGCCATGAAAAGTAATTAAACATGGCAAAACTTTCCAAACGATTCTAAACATTTTAAAATTTCACCGCTAGCAACAGCCCCGCTCAAATTTGATAATTACAGCAGTAGGCTTCGTTTTAATGGGGTTTTTGTCAGAACAAGCCGCCTTAGTGGGAAGAAACAGCCGATCAATTCATCACATCTCCAGGGTTGCCGCCCTCCCTTTTTTTTTTAAATATCAGACGATTTTTTTGAAAGTATAAAAAAGGCATCTTTATTTATTTTTTAAAATATATATTTTGTCCTCCCATCTATATTTCTTAATTAAAACTTGTTAAAATACTCTATTAAGTTTTGATGATTTTAATATAATGATGCATATACTGTATATATATTTCAAATATTTAAAAACATAAGAATTCAAAAATATGAAATGTCGAAAAATATCTTAGCCAATCCACTAAATGAATAAACTATAATATTTTTTGTTTATTCAGAAATAAATTTTTTTAAAATATAAGGTTGTCCCAAAAGTTCGTGTTTTTCTTAAAACGTTGTTTTTCTTATTACTTGGCGAATCATATTATTACGGTGAATATATAATAATACATAATACATTTACTTTATATATAATACAAAGACATTATACATAACGGCGAATAATATTGCTATTTCAGTTTTTTGCAAGTGTTTACGAACTTTTGGGACAACCTTGTATTGTACATAGTACCATATTAAAAAATTATAGAATTTTAAAGGAGCGGTCATAAAATGATATTTTTATAAAATGATTCTTGTCATATATTAAAGAAGCAATCCTAATTTAATCCGTAAAGCTAGACATTTTTCAGAAAGAATAATGTATACGGTCGTACAGCAAAAAGGGGGAATATATTTCAGATAATTAATAAAGAAAATTTTTGCAAGGGCAAAAGTCGAACTTCTTTTCACATGTGTACACATGTGGTACACTTACAGTAAAAGCACTACCATTGGATAGTGGGCTACCAAGACCGAAGTCTGTACACCTGTAAACGCATGTACAGTAAAAGCAGTCGCTAACTACCCACCACGATTATATTGGCCTGTACCACATGTAATTGGGATAAATTAAAAAAATAATAATAATAATAAAAATTACGCCCTTTTTTCACATTTAGTGCACACGTCTCTATCTCAACAGTATATAGAGAGTGGGAAAAAACTTTCACTTTTATTTACACGCTATATTTCGCCAACCTGAACTTGGTAATTGTGGTAGATTGGCTACTCATCTAACGACCTCCATGACCTCATCAATCAACCTTTCCTACAATCATAACGTACCGCCTGCCATCATAACTAATGCCATTTGGTCGGTCACCTTACTGTAGGATATTCCTCCTTAGCTAATCATCCTGGTGGTTTTTTACTTGGCCATTTTAAGTGCTCCAATCACGCAGGATTTTTAGCCAGATTGATGGCATTTTTGAATGATCTACTAGAATAATATCTCTGTATCCTTTTGGTCACGTAGGATTTTTTTTTGTCAAGATTGTTAGCATTTTTGAGTGATCTCTGTTGTTGTTGTCGTGTCCAATGAAGATCCTTAGATGTCTCCATGCATCTTTATCACAGCAGCATCAATGTCCACTATCTTGGGTGTGTAAAGTTGCTGCTCTGGGTCCATGTCAATTTTCTGCAAGGTTGCGGCCATTGCTGGGCATGATAATATGTGGGCAGGTGTTAGTTCCACTTAGTGATCTCTAAAATTAATATTTAATTTTTACTTAGGATAATCGGTATCTTGTTGATGCTGAAAGAGATCACATAGAATTTTTACTTATTATAATCTTTGGATTTATCTATAATAGTGATCACACTAAGTCAGAGGTCGGCAACCTGCGGTTCGCTAGCCACATGCGGCTCTTTGGATTTGAAGCTGCGGGTAGTACTCACATAACTCGCTTAAATACAGTTTTTATTTATGCGAGTACTATTTATTGTTGGCAAGAAAATATGTTGTGGCTCTTTAAAAACTTTGAAATTTTGTAAATTTTTATTTTTTACTCTTCTTGACTTAAAAGGTGACCGACCCCTGCTCTTGGTTGTTAACATCTTTGAAAAATATTTAACGGCTTCTTATACACTTGTATTTATATTATGATAGTCAGTATTCTCTCTCTCTTCTAAGTGTTTTAATATAAAATTGTGAAATGTATTATAATTATAACATTTTTCGCAATAAGTATCTTTTTAAAATTTGAAATTCAAGTTTTCAAGCGAAAAAATCAAGAAACATCGACTGTGTAGGACCATTGGCATGTATACATTTATAGCTTGAGTATTTACAATCTAAATTCGGAATATATTTTTAAATACACAATTGTTTCTACGAGGTTGTTGCTATATAGCATCTCCTGTGCTATCAACAACTTGGCCATTCATCACTTTACAGACTTTATCATTTACAAAAAGCTTGTTATCTCTCAACTTCGATTTTTAAATTTGATAGAGCTATTTACATTTTTGTGTTTTTACTTCAATATTTAATGTAAAGGAATGGGTATACTTACACTTATAAGGGATCTAAAGTTAATAAACTGTGATAGAAATGGATCTATGGTCTTCTTTTAAGTTGATCAAAACTGTGTTGGCAACTCAAATTTTCTGTTTATGTTATTGTAATTATTATATACAAAATATATACGAATTTACCCTTACGAATATGTTTATGACATCAATTGTCTTAATTAGGTTTTCTTGTATATAAATTTCATTATCACAATATTGATTTTGAATAGTTTTTACTTTTTTTATCTTCATTTGCAGAGAATCCGTGGTAAATCCATGTATAATAGATTTTTTTCCTCCAATTTACCCAGACCAATCTATTTATTAACTTGATTGTCTGACTCTGAATTCCTGTATATAAATATCATATTACCATTAAGGTACTATTACTGTTTTTCCTGCATGTATCCTACATTTCTGCTTGGAGAATATGTATAGGACGGTCTTAATAAAGCTTTTTGTTGTTGTATACTAAAGATATATTCTCTAAAAGTAATCTTTGGTATTTTCTCTTGATATTTCTGTAGTGACATTTGGCTTCTGACATGTTAAGATGATAACAAGTTTGAAAAATATGCTGGTAATCATGGAACATTGTTATTTAGTTCTAATATTTCTATTGTGTACTCTAAAAGTGATCACTCAGTTTATGTTCCTGTAATTAATAGCTAAGAATGACCAATAAAAGTGTATATACTGAATTAAGGCGCCCAAAAATAGGCATACGAACGTTTTAAAAGATATTTATAACTCAGCTATATATAAAAATAAACGGTGTTATAAAAACACGCCTTAGTTTACAAAAAAATCATTCTGTTTTTAAATACCAAGAAATATTTTAGCGATAACGACTGTAATAATCTTCTCGGTACTATTTAGACGACAAAACGAAATAAAAGATTTAATAGATAAGATAAAAGATAAAATATTTTCTTGTCATAATTGTCTTTAGCTTGTAAAAGAAGAAATTAAAGCTTGTATCACTTCAAAAATAAGAATTACGTTTTTCACCCAACAACCAATTACTCTTAAGAATTACTGAGTAAGTATTCATCGTATTTATAAAACAAGGGTACAAAATATTAGAAAACTTACTTCTATCTGAAATTATTAATATCCGAATAAATATATTTCATAATCAAAGCTTTTTTAGTACAAATAATTCCTATTATATGTAAACAATTTTCTTTTATTAAGCCATGTATAGAACATTTACTATTCTATATCTTTAAATAAAAAGACATATATTGGATCAAAATAACATTTATTTTACCAATATTTCAGTTGGCTGAACGCCAACCTTTATCAAGGTATTTTAACATTTTTAATGTGTGTCAACAACAAACTCAGCGCCACATAACGTCAATAAAATTAAGTTAAAAAATATATTTCTGCTTATATTCAATGGGGAGAAAAAATTGATATAAATATTTATATCTATATCTGTTGTGTGATTATAGATAGAATCAGTTTAATACACAAAAAATAACCAAACAAAGAACGGAAGTAAAATATGTAAAATCCAACAAAAAAGTCGTTTGTGGGCAAAACAGGTCTTTTTTACCAAGGGCGGAGTCGCTTCATTAAGCCGCTTTTTTGTGCCCTCTTCTTTTTAGGAAGTATTTTTGTTCTTGACTTCTCGTCTGCTTTCCTAAAATATGCTAACTGTAATGTTGTGTTTCCTCTTTTCTTCTTTTTTACCAATTACCCGTTTTTTTAAATTTTGTATTATGAGTTTTCTATGTTTTTAAAACTTGTTTTTCTCTTTAAAATGTGCGTTAAAAAAAATAATAATTCAAAGTAACTAATTTAAGATATTAAAAAAATGATTTTATTTTTGCGATTAGATATAAAAAAGCATACACTATTAACTAAAACTGATTTTAAAATTATAAAGGCTCTATTAAAAGTTTTTCTTTGACACCTTAAATATTATTTTATACTCAAATTTGTTCTATGTCGATTTTAAGCACTGAATTTACGCTAAAAACAAAAATAAAAATTCCCCATATCGACTGAAATGGAACACAGTGCATTATTTTGGATATAACCTCTTTACTGTTATAAGAAAGCTCGCATTATATGTAAAAAAACGTATTTCTGAAGTCATATTTTGAAAAGTAATAATTATATATAAAATAATATTAGGGATTTTTTATTATACGAAATGTTAATTCAAGTTTTTGCGTGTACGTGTATGATTAAAATTAAACATAATTTTACCATAGAAAATCTGATACTTTATAACACGCACAAGAAAAGGATCGCATTCATAGATTTTAAAAGTTATTTTTATTCTAAAATATTTTAGAACGATCTACAGGCATGTTATACATCTATTTTAAATTTAAGAGAGACAGAAGGATAATCTAAAACCCTATCGCAAACACAATTTAAAATATTAACTTTTTAAAGAAATGGTATTTTTCCGAAATGTGATAAT
This sequence comes from Cordylochernes scorpioides, assembly GCA_030710605.1. Lineage (NCBI taxonomy): Eukaryota > Metazoa > Arthropoda > Arachnida > Pseudoscorpiones > Chernetidae > Cordylochernes > Cordylochernes scorpioides. The sequence goes on along the minus strand of CP092873.1, from coordinate 68,704,811 downwards.
TTTTAGAAGAAAGATATATTAATCTAAAAAAAAAAAAGAAAATAAAAAGACTTATTTAAATATATGATAGATATATTTTACCAATATATATTTGTTATTATATTTAGAAAAAAAAAAACCGAAATTACCAGGTTGAAATTAACACCAAAACTTAAATAGAACAAAAGAATGAAGCCATCAACTACATTCAAAAAGTAGGTTAGATAGAGACATCCTTTCTTTCTAAATTCAGCATTACTTAAGCATTAACTTTTTTTAAAGACCCGAATTTCACGGTCAATTTAAAACAATTTTCTGGCCAACAAAATGGCGGTCGGTTGCAGACGATGTGTCCTTCAAAGCTGGCGGGAAAAGTGGGACACACGTGGGTTTGGCAGTCGCCTTTGTGGGGTGTCGTTTGGTAGGCTAGCCCCCACAGATAGCTATGGAATGCCTTTTTTTTTTTTTTCAAAATATATATTGTTAAGAACAATAAACCCATTGCATAGAATATTTAGAATTCTCTTTATGTTTGACTTTTTTTTTTTTGCGCCTTATACATAGTGTCATTTTGATACAGCTAACTAATCCTTATTGGATGATCTCCCTAAATAAACGATATTTTTAATAGTCACTGCTTAAATACCTCAAAATGAACCCCTATTTAACGAATTTTCCCCTCGATTTAACGATTGCTATTATATTTTTTTAAATAACTTTTTTGAAACTCAATTATGACAGAAAAATTATCGACTAAGAGAGTATTATTTATTTGTATTATTAATATATACTTCTTGGTCGTGAACTATGAACGCTCCAGAAGTCTGATTTATCCATTTGTAATCAATCAATCATTACAACAAAAAGCCTTTAGAAAACACTCGTCCCATGCAGTATTCTCCCAGATAGGTAAACATAAGTGAACATAGCAGTTATCTACAGAAAGTGGATGCAAAGATCGACCTTTCTTCAAGTTCGATCCATTTTTTGTTTGGGCCTATTGTCTGCTGTTTCAAGAATTTGTGAAAAGCTGTTGCAAATATATATTTTAGGTTTAATTAATTAATTGTTTCCACAGAGTATGTGTGTAAGATCACAAGTAAATAGGCGCTAACCGTAAGAAGATAAGTTTCTCTTTGTTTACTATGTTATATTTTGTTCTCTCTCTTGTAAATCAATAATGTTTGATTATTCTTCTTGGAATCAGTTTCTTTAAAAAGTCTAAACAAAGTCAACAAAAGCTAATGCATTCGGTTTTATTTTTCATTTACTTTTGTTATTCCATATGTTATTACTAGAATACGTTTTCGATTTAGAGAGCTATTTTTCTTTTTGCGAGGGAAATAAGCTTATATATTTTTGCGACATCAACATGTTTCCCCCAAAATATTAGAAAATCCCATTTTCCGATCAATCAAATGTTTGTCATTCTGATCTGGACGACTTCTGTGGCTCCTGTGTTACATCTCTCAATAGAGATACCCGAAATGTAAACATACTTATTGAATATTGATCATTATATATTTTTAAGGGTTAAAAGTTTTCATCTTAATATATATCTATTCAATTATTTTGTCTTTTTGCTGATGAGACTTCTTTGACTTCCATTTGGAGTTTATTCAAAGAATTTAATCAGAGGCTCTGGTTTCTCTCAGTAGTCTTGACAATTTCTTACGAATCTCTCATCTACCTAAACAATTTTGAGGTTCTGGTCATCACCAGTACATCACCAGTTCATTGTCTTAATTAAGTTTTCCTGTATATAAATTTGATTCTTACCATTATAAAGGTGATTAGCTTTTACTTTTTTTGTATTCTTTTCATTTGCAGACTCTGTGGTAAATCCATGTATAAGACTATATGTCTTAATAAAGGCTTTTGTCTGTGTGTGTAATTGAACAAGTATTAGCTAGGCGTTCTCACTCCCTACCGGCCTTAAATACCCGTTTCATGATTTTTTCAAGATGCCTGAAAGACCAGTTGTTTTTTTTTTGTCGTTGAGGTACAGCTTGCATCACACTGACGAAGGCCAACAGCCTGAAACGCATACGTGGTTAGTTCTTCTTGATTAATCAAGAAAGGGTATTTTTAGCCAATTGTAGAATAATTAAAGAGCAACGATTAGTTGATGTTTATTTCGGCAGATGGCACAAGCCATCAGCAACTTTTAGTCGCATGATCAGGAGATGCCTTTTAGTCGGCTTCAAGTATTAAGAAGTTCTAAAAGTCCTAGTTGTGGTAGGATCCAAGCGTCAATAGACCCCCACCTAACAAGGGTGGTGGTGTTGGCTACCCCGGGGGAGGGGGAGGCAGCAGCGGCACCTAAAAGTGGAAAGGAATTACTCCAAGGTCACGCCGCCATTGCCCCCAATAGAGGGAGCAATTCGCTTTTTTTGTCGGCCATTGTCTCTCCCTTGTCCGCCACATCAGCTTCTACTCGTAGTGTGGCCTTCTGTAATGATACAACTGGGTCTATTGGGTTTGGTGGGTCGTGGAACTGTTTTTGTCACTTTATAGCCATCTTATTTCAATGTACAGTTGAACTTGTCTATAGCGCTCCCTCTAAATAGTGCCTTCCTCTCTATAGCGCCCGATTTTAAACATTAAAATGTAAACATTTTACATTAAAAGTGACCTGTCTATAGCACCCTATTTTGGTGAGTCCCAAGAAGGGACGCTATAGACAGGTTTAACTGTACTTTTGAATAGAGATTTAAAGAAACTCTGGCAAAACATATTAAATCGAACAACGATTTAGACCGTATAGAATATCTTAAAACAAGGAATAAGTATACGTCCATTATCAATAGTAAAAAAGAAAAAATACGCTAACCTATGCACGGTGGATTCTATGGCCACTGGACATGCGTCGGACCTGGAGGCTGTTGTTGGGTTCTGTGTTGCCTGGAGTATAGGAGTTCCATCTATGTTTCTTTTCTGTGGTGAATCTGTATAAGACCGGTAGTCTTAATAAAGCTGTGTGTGTGATTAGAGATTTTAAAACAATTTTATTGACCTCCGTTAATAGAAAATCATACATAGAGGTAAGAGATTCATGTTAATGGGGAAATTATATACAATCGAGGAGGCTTTCCCAATGCCGAAGAGTTCTTCCTCCAGATGATGATCAGGGGGTTATCTCCCCTCACCTCAAGGCTCAGGAAAAACTTGTAAATGGACGACGTCTTTGTTGACACAAGAATGGCGTCGTCATCACTAGTTAGAGAATGGTTGGTCTTCTTTTGTTTTGATTTGCATAACTGTTTATCTTGATAAAGGTAAGCTTTCTTCTCGCCGAAATATTGAGATAAAATTATGCTCGCAGTGATTCAAGATCTTTTAGTGAAAGAACAGAAAATCTTGAGGGGATGTTTTGATGGTCTTAAATTGATATTCAAAGGTGTTTTGACTTTTATTACTATTATTTTATCTAGAATAGTCTTTGCCTAAATGTTCAACATTCATCTGTGATTCGTTCTTGTGTTTATATTAATGAAAATGAGGATTGGGTTGATGAAGATAGGAGAACTAAGGTTCATCACGGCAGAATAATCTTCTTAGGAATTTCACTCTTTTTAATATCAATTGATTTAAATCTCTTATTAAGAATAGTCTTTGCCTGAATGTTCAACATTTTCCAAACTCATCTATGATTCGATCTTGTGCTTATATAAATGAAAATGAGGATTGGGTTAATGAAGAGAGGAGAACTAAGGTTGGGTATCAGAAGAATCTTCTTAGGAATTTTACTCTTTTTATTATCAATTGATTTAAATCTCCTGATTATTAATTAAGCTCGAGATCACGTTAATAAAGACAAAGAAACTCATCTTCAGAAACCTGTAGCATTAAGTTTAATTTCACTCTTTATAATTTAATAGGATTACATAGAATATATACAAAAATTGACGAGCAAAACTTTGTAAAAAAAAAAAAAAATCTATGTTCCTATACTTATAAAGAGAAATAACAACAACAACAGCTTTATTAGGACATTTCCGTCCTGTAAGGACTCGCCATACATCATTTTCATGGAGAAAGGAAAAAAGAAACATAAACAAAGGAGAGAAGGGAAATGAAAAGGAAATCAAAGTATTCAACATAACTATACAAATTAACTATGGAAGGAAATTGTTCTGTATTTTTTTAGTTCTTAGAGATTTATAAAGAGAAATAAATATATTTTATTGAAAAAAAAAGTTTATATGTTTAAAATTTTACTTATCATCCCAAAAAAAGATTTAAAACAAAAAATATATAGGAATATATAGAATTTTAAAAATAAATTTAATAAAATTTTTAAAGAGCTAGGTTTAATCCTATAATAAACACCGACTTCGTTTGGAAATATTTAAATGGAGAACAATCGTTTGGCACAAAGCATTTCTATTGGCTCAACTCATTGTTTAAAAAAAAAGCAGACGAACTAATATTCCCCCATTTCGAAACAAACTTTTAGAAATATCGAGAGATAATTAGTTCGCTTGGAGAATCAAATTAAAATTTTCCCTCTCGATTTTTAGAAAAATTGAGAAAAATAATCAAATTAAAAATATCCCCATCACGACGGGAAACTATCTTTTAAATACTGCTTTAAACGTGCGTTTTGGTGATAGCGTGGAGTGTCCTTAACTATTACTGATGGTTTAATGGGGGGTAAACTACGATGTCTGATTGGCTGGTTAAATCTCTTTCTCCTCTAATTATTAAATACGTTATGGATTTATTAAATGAAGACACAGCGATTTCTCTCCTTTCTCGCCGCATCTTTATTTCCCGTGAATGATCTTTTATTTTACTCGGATTTTACCCTGACAAATCTGTTTATGAGCTTATTTGTCTTAATTATGTTATAATGTACAAAAATTTCATTATTATCTTTATATGTGAATAGCTTTTACTTTTTTTTTTTTCATTTGCAGAGATTCCATGGTAAACCCATATATAAGACTGTGTATTAATGAAGGCTTTTGCGTGTGTTTTCTGCATATGCAATTTGGTTAGAATTACACATGTTGAATTTGAACTTCAAATTATAACCTATAATTTTTTGTGTGAGATTTTTTTAGAAACTATCAAGTGGATTTAATAATATATGGTTGTCTCAAAAGTTCATGTTTTTCTTAAAACGTTTTTCTTATTACTTGGCGAATAATATTATTATGGTGAATATGTAATAATAATAGAATTATATGTGAGCAATACTAACCTAGAAATTATTTGAAAAAGGAACAATAAAGATCATCTTGATACATAGAAGTATTTGCTCGTTTGAAGAGCAGAAATTTTGCTCGAAAACTTGCGAAATCAAAAGAAATTCTTTACCTTGATTTTTATTATTTCTTTCTTTTTCAAATAATGAAAATACATAAAATACAAAAAGACATTATACATAACGGCGAATAATATGGCAAATAAAATTGGTATTTCAATTTTTTTTTTCAAATGTTTATGAACTTTTGGGACAACCTTGTACATATTGTAGGGAAAGTATTTATTATTTTACAAGCATTTATTATTTTACACTATGTAGCATTAACTGAGTAGCATTTTTTTTATGTTTATATTTTACTACTCTGTAAACTTCCCTCATTCTTTATCTTTTGTTCATCCTGCATAGTTTGTTCTTGCCTTAAATAAATTGCTGTCTCATCCTGAAATTTTTGTCTTCCCTAATTTTCACGTGGCAATATGTATAGACTTTTCCTTTCCCCTCCTTGCTGTTCATATTTTAAAATCAAAACTAAGCTGAAATAACAAAATCAATAGAAGATTTCACAACTAATAAACTAACCCAATATTATTTATTTAGTTAAAAATCTGAAATCATTTTTGGAATATTTTCCCTATAGATATACCGTTTACGTCGAAAATATTTTGCAGACAAACAAAAATTAAGAAGATCGGGCTGGTATGGTGAACCTTCCTAAGCGATTTTGGTTCGCTGGGAAATTTCACTGACGAATATTGTATCATTATTGAAAATAAAGTTATGGCACTATATACATTCATGGAAAAAACCTAAGAATGTGGAAATTCTTTCATGTCGCCGGTCCTCCTTTTTTTTAAAGGAGACAGAGGCAATTTTGTTCAAACTTGGTTATCTCGTATGTCTTCAATAAAGTCACTGTGCATCAAATATCTTTCAGAGTTATTGTTTGAATCCCGATATACATGCAAAGCTTTGTCCATGAACGTACTTTCCGTGTTAAAAATTTAATAGTATAATATTGTTCAAATTTTACCCAGGTGTACCACAACCACACTTCTGGTCAAGTGATGACATTGATTAGAGGAAAGCTATTTTACCAGCCTTCCAACAATGCACGTTTTTCATTATAATGAGTTTCTTAATTGAGACTTTTTTCAAGATTTTACTTTTTTTTTGTAGATATCAAAATGCACTCTTTTTTTAGACCAAAACATATAAAGGAAGACATTTTGTTGAAACTTTTTTATTTAAATGGGTGCCCACAATTTGTGATCACGAACTGCACGATTTTAACCGGGTCAGTAGTGTTAAACGTTTTGTGGTCAAAAAAGAACAAAAAATATCATAAATTTTTTGTCCTAAATAATATATATATATTGGTCATTGTGTTAAGTTTATATCACAAATTAGTTTTTTATTATTAATTTTGTATTTATGAATTTTTTTTTTACTTCCGCGACGAAAAAAGTTTGATGTAAAAAGAAAAGAAAAATCGAAACGTACGATATATATTTAGATCATAAATGTGCATTTTTCTCACAAACTTGTTCTTTTTTACTAATAAATATCTTATATCTATATTTGTTTTAAAATTTGTTAAAAAAAAAGCTTTTTACCGGATAAATAATGACAAATTTTCGTTTAGAATATATTATTTATATATATTTTCCTTTTCTCACATACACAATTTATAAATTTGTTTAATTCCAAAATTGACTGTTTTACCTGTGAGGGTTACCTGGAACCTAGGTTTGTTATTTTGGTCGGAAATAATAGAATCCGGCTGTTTTTTTCTTCTTTTCCTCCTTTTGATTTGGTTCTTTTGGGTCACCAGACTTCCTCATTTCTTCAGCATCTTACATCTTCATAAATCCCTCTCACGCTCTTCTTTTATGGTTCTTTTTTCTTTGTGTTAAAAGGTCTCAAGGTTTTTCCTCTTACTGGCCCATTTCCCCTTTTCCATCAAAATTCTACAGAACGGATTCGAAAGAAACGCCCTTTGTACAAGGATAATACTCAAAATAGCTACTCCTATGACCTCAAACACACGGTCTTTCTTGAAACATATTGTCTTGTATATGGATTTACCACGAAGTTCAACAAGTCATTTAAAAGAAAAGATCAATTTATATATATATATATATATATAGTTCAAGTTAAAAAGCAATCTCTCCATTTAATATAATTATATTTTAAAACGTACCCGAATCTGCAAAAGAAAACTTAAAAGTTGTAAGTTTTTGTTCAAAAAAAAAAATATATATATATAAGTTGATAAATTATTTTTGAAAAAAAAAATTAACACAGATTAAGGTGCGTCTTTTTATATAAGTAGATTTAGAACTGAAGTAGCGAGAGGATGGTATTCATGTGCCAAAAAAGTGGCACCTCTTTCTATTGGTGATGGTGGTGTCTTGTCCATTGAGCTGATCAGATCGGTTCATGCACCCTGCTCACAATACCTGCCAACTGAGGTGGTGGTGGTGTCTTGTCCATGGAGCAGATCAGATCGGTCCGTGCACCCTGATCACAATACCGGCCAACTGAGGTGGTGGTGTCTTGTCCATGGAGCAGATCAGATCGGTCCGTGCACCCTGATCACAATACCAGCTAACTGAGGTGGTTGTGTCTTGTCCATGGAGCAGATCAGATCGGTCCGTGCACCCTGATCACAATACCTGCCAACTGAGGTGGTGGTGGTGTCTTGTCCATGGAGCAGATCAGATCGGTCCGTGCACCCTGATCACAATACCAGCTAACTGAGGTGGTTGTGTCTTGTCCATGGAGCAGATCAGATCGGTCCGTGCACCCTGATCACAATACCTGCCAACTGAGGTGGTTGTGTCTTGTCCATGGAGCAGATCAGATCGGTCCGTGCACCCTGATCACAATACCTGCCAACTGAGGTGGTTGTGTCTTGTCCATGGAGCAGATCAGATCGGTCCGTGCACCCTGATCACAATACCTGCCAACTGAGGTGGTTGTGTCTTGTCCATGGAGCAGATCAGATCGGTCCATGCACTCTGATCACAATACCGGACAACCGAGGTACCTTGTCCGTATGGATGTCCTCTTCTGGATTGATGTCTGCCATATAGAGGGCTGTTGCTCCATGGAAAGGAGGGTTGCCATTGCCCCGTTAGTCAGCCACATTTCAGAGTTCCCTGTTCACGGTTACCGTAGAGGCTCGGGGCTCACGACACCGTACTTCACCCTACAGGACAGTCCCTTACTTGTGCTGTTTCTCCCGCCCGCAACGTAGAGGAGGACTTCTGGGCAGGACCTCTTATTATTAAAAAAATTCATTTGTTTTAACACCCCCGTATAAAACTTAAAGGTGGTGATAACTAATAATCCACAACAATTAGTTTTAGACAATTTAAATAATAATAATAATAGAAATATCAGACGATGTTTAAAAGGACAATAAAAATCTACTTCAAAATTTATATATTTTTCAGTTCAATCCTTTATTTTTGCAGCAATCTTAGAGAATTTTTGGCATTGATTTTTTTTTTTTAAATAAGTAAGTAGTGAAAATTATTTGTAAATGTCAAAGTTGCTGCGTTGGTAAAAGTAAACGTTTGTAAGTTTTCCCATTTCTCCATGTAACAGAGGACAATAAAAAAACACTATACGTGATCAAGCCTGCCTATATCTATCATAATGTAACGTAGATATTAGGAAAGACAAACTTCAGAATGACGCAGCAATTTATTTAAGGCAAGCACAAATTATAATCGATAAAATACAAGACTATCAATGAGGGAAGTTTACAGAGTAGCAAAATATAGATATCAGAATTGTTAATAAAATAATAAATATTTTACAATATATTATAGCATAAGCTGACTTCATGTAAATATATTCATTGTTTATTGTAAAAATACAAAATAAATAAATAAATGGAGAGAGATATAAAACTATATTTTTTTGTAGAGATTGAGTTAGTTAAATTTCTTTCGCTTATTAAATTGTTCTTAATTGCCATACGACTTGCTAATTATTTCATCACTACAATATTGTCCACTTTTTTATCGAGCATTCAACTTTAATTCTTTTAGGAAGATTTGATTTTTATATTCAATAGATTGGAAATTGGGGATCGTTTTTTGAGGGATAGTTTGATATTCTGATTCCGTTTATTTTTATGATATCTTTTGCTATAGTGAGAGAGATGTACTTTTTATTGAAGTACTTTGTCAGTTTGATTAACTTATGACCTTTTTTTTTCTGTTTTTTTAATTATATATATAAAAAAAGAATATTAACATATATAATCATTTGAAGCTACATTTTAGAAGTACGTTTTTTTTATTGTTGTTGTTGTCGTGTTCAATGAAGAGCCTCAGATGTCTCCGTGCATCTCTATCACAGCAGCAGCAATGTCCACTATCTTGGGTGTGTAAAGCTGCTGCTCTGGGTCAATGTCAATTTTCTGCAAGGCTGCGGCCATTGCTGGGCATGAGAATATGTGGGTAGGTGTTAGTTCCACACCAGGACAGTTGTTGCATGTCCTATAGGTTCTTGTGCCATCTGGATGTATTTGTCATTCCTTTATAGTGTTTTGTTCTAAGTCTTGTTATAGTTTTTGTAAGTTTTCTCTCAGAGTTTATTTCACACATTTGATATTTTCTTATTTTACGTTTTTTTTTATTGTCGAGTGTATATAAACGCGGAACAGAGGAATATACAAGTATTTAAAAGGTAGTTCGAATTTTTAAAAATAAAGAGAAACAAAAGACGAATATTATCAGACGAGGCAAAAGAGACGCATTATTCTATGAGTGTATTAAATTGTCAGTTTGGCCACACTGTGCCCCAGATGGCACAACAGGTCCTGTGACCTCGATAACCCCGCCACCTACCTAGTACTATAGTACATCCTACTGTACTTCAAGTACTCTTCGGACTTTTTATTTTGTTAAACTATACTTTTTCTCAGAGAGATTATACTCCTATTCTTGTGGAAATGCTTTAAAGATTCTGTGTTTTGTAAATTTGATAGCTATTTTTTTACTTGTTGAAAAAAAACTTTTTTTTTTTTTAATTCCAACAATTCACTAAGGTTGCTTCAAAAATAAGGGTTGAACTGAAAGATATAGAAAATGTTGAATTAGATTTTGATTGCCTTTTATATATCACATCAGATTTATATATATTATTACTAATATCTAATTTATAATTTCGAATATATATTTTTTACTACAAAGATATAGAGGATATGAGATAAAATAATAATAAAAGAGATGTGAGCACAATAATTATAAGGTTTTATTTTAAAGGCGTATATTAAAATTGAAAACTATTTTATTTTATGATAAAATATATTTTTTCTTTTTATTCTCATGAATTAATTTTTTTTTATCATACATACATATTAAGACCTATATAAATCTTATACATTCGATTCTCTTCGAAGTCTAAAAATAAAGAAACAAAAGTTATTTACATTTAATAATGATTTATTGTTGGATCGAGTTAATTACCTCGTATTTAAGGCAATAAAAGAATCATCTAATTTACATACATCGTTCTAACCAGATTCAACTTGTGCAAAACAGACGACAAAGAAAGTAAACAAATTAATGGTAGAGGGTAAGTTCCTATTTTTAAAAAGTTTTCACACTCACACAAAGAATAATCATTTTCTTGCTTCATTAATTCACTTCTCATATATAGATAATATTGCTAGATTAATTTGTGTAAGCTATGAAAAAATATTTCAAGTTAATAGAACTTTTTAGTTACACACAAGTACAATATGAATGCAGATACAATATATTTATTTATTATCAAATAAGATGTGATATCCCCACAAAGGATGCTTGCGTCAAGCAAAAACACCAAAATCAGCTAACTATTTCACAGAAACAATTGAAACAACAAAATAACCAATGAAACAAATAAAAATATATACATAGTTAGCAATTAAGGTTTTTTTTAACCAAGAGAAAAAATCATAGATATATTTACAAAATTTCCTAAATTTTAAATATGAGTCCTTACTGTTTATAGATACTGATGAGATACTGTTTAAAGATAAAGAAATCCTTGTATTCAATGTCTTTCCGCTTTCTGTAGTTCTGGAAGATTGGACATTCAATAAGCAGGTGACTGGAATCCTATTAATATATATAAATAAATACATTTTTAAGTATAATCTAGGATATTTTATCTTTAGCGTTGACTGTGTATGTATGTCATCAAATTATAATGGAATTTTATGTCAAATAGTACTACAGCACACTCATATATGAGTGAATAATTCTTGCTCTCTTACCTCCCATTTTCAAATGTAAAAGATATTTGCACAACAAAGGGTACTTTGTAAATAGCTCAACTTGATCAACTTTCTCTCTCCACGATAATAAATTATAACAGATAACTTCATTAAATCAACTTCCATCATTGCTTAACATATTGTAAATAACTACCTTGCGATTTCTTCTCTCTGCTTATGTTGTTGCTTATTTGTTTAATGTATATGTTTATTCAATGCTCTTTTTCTTAATTGTTTATTTTCTTTTTGACAATTCTGTTACCTAACTCTACTACAATATGAACTATTGTAAATAGTTTCACGCGCAATTATCCAGATCGGATATAGCGTGTCTTATTTGCAACTGGTAATGAATAAAAGGTACTTTGGATCTAAAAATCCGCTTAGAATTATGGAAGAAAGACTGTTGTCTGAAATATGGGAGTTATGCGAAGATGGAATTCATAAGATAGCTTACATTCCAATGTACTCCTCATTGTTCCCGGCTTCAGAGAAATCACCAGCCTCGCATTTCTTTCACTTTTGTGAAAGTAGAGCAATCCATAAATGGATTTTTTTAAAATGCATATACAGTAGAACATACTCCATGAGAGGACATTCGCGCTAGAGGACATCTCTCTATAAAAGACAGTTTTCATTTGTAAAATTATAATTTTTACTATTTAGCAACTCTCCGGTAAGAGGACACCTCTCCCTTAAAGGACACTTTGGCTCTGCATTTAGATGTCCTTTACAGGGAGGTTCTACTGTATTGGATCAAAAAAATAATTTATTATTTTTAACCATAATATAACCATTTCAATGTAATACAACGTATTTATTTTAATGTCTGTATAAAATAAATACCTATGTTTGGCGTTCAGCTAACTGAAATATAGGTAAATAAATTATTTTTGATCCAATATGTGCATGCAATGAAAGGATGGTCTAAACCGTTGGTTTTTGACCGCTACGACCCGAGTTCGATTCCCGCATTGGGCACTTTTTTTTTCTGATATATATTGTCACGGTAGTGATAACGAGTATTACAAAAGTTTAAGTAAAAATAATTTATTGATTAGAATGCAAACTATTTCTAAATTTAATTTACAAGTAAAAATATACAAACATGGTAAGAGGTGATGACTATGCAAATATTTATGATGATAAGCAACAGAGTATTCAAAATAATTATTCTGTGGAAATATATATTTAAAAAAAAATGCTCCAATGGGGCCCCGATTCTTGCAAAAGTCCAACCCCACCAGAGAGTGCAAGTAGCCAAACGGGGCTCTGGCAGATTTGTAAGTGCAAAGTTGAACTGCTTTTCACATGTGTAGACATGTGGTGTACTTACAGTAAAAGCAAGTCGCCTACTTCTACCCACCATGGCTTGTACCACGTGTGTATTTGAGATAAACAAAAAAAAAAACAGATAAATAACTTTCACAATTCAATACTCAACTATAAATCACTGATGAGGCCTTGTCCCTCTAAAAGCTATATCTCTAGCTAACATATCTACCTGGTAGCAAGAAAAGTGAGATAATTCCGGACACTCCCTCCCACCATTGGTTAGTGGGTCAAGATTTCTTAACGGTTTCTTAGAGGCCAATTTACTCTTTCAAAACTCTCTAGCCAGACTTAGCAACAGCCCTCCCTCCCTGTGACGATGTACAAACCTCCTTCTGTTTGAAAATGACCGCTTACAGAACCTTCTTCTCTCAATTATGCATCTCTTAGTTTTATAGTTTCCTAAATACCCTTTTGAATGTTTCTGAACACTTCGCATTCCTTTATATTTTTAAATAATCTCTTTTAAAATATTGTAGTGTAGAAATCAAGTCTTTGTATATCTGGAGATGTGAAAGTATTTATTGATAACATCACCCCGACCAGTCGACAATTATTAACAAATTAACCAAACTATCTACAGCTAGAGAATATCGAGCAAGCAAGCTAGGCAACTAAATGATGATTTTACAAATAATAAATCTGTTTCCAAATATTTTCATTTTTTGGATAATTAAAATAAATTAAATAATAAATTATTTCTTCGCCACAATTATGAATGTTTTTAATATATGAAAAATTATAAACATATTAAAAAATTAATAGAGAGCAATAACGCGCCATAATTCGTCCTTAATTCATTTCTACATACAGTAGAACCTCCCTGTAAAGGACTCCTAATTGAAATTAAAAGTGTCTTTTAGGGAGAGGTGTCCTCTTACCGGAGAGTTGCTAAATTGTAAAATTACCATTATATATATAAAATGAAAAAAAAAAAAGGATTTAAGCACGGATGTTTCTTTTACATACAATACAAACTTCTACTGTCCTTACTGCGATGTAAAATATATATTAGGAGGGCTTGGTTCATTAGTGGTGACCCTCCCAACGGTTTCGCCAATTTAATCCACCATCAACTGCTGGGAGGGGTTCACCACTGATGAGCCAAGCCCTCCCAATATATTTTTTCAACGCAGTAAGGACAGTAGAAGTTTGTATTGTATATAAAAAAAGACATTCGTGCTTAAATCCTTTCATGTTATATATTAAAAAATAAAATAAGCATATCCTGACCGCTCACATAAGCCAAATACGAACGCGTTTCGGGCTGTTGGCCCTCGTCAGCGTGGTGCAGACTGTACCTCTACGACCATAAATTTGCACCTTGAGGCTTCCTGAGAAATCAAGAAATATGGGTATTTAAGATTATTTTGTTTTGGAGTGGATTTTTTTTCCTCTAAAATTTCGTTTGGTTTGAAATATTTTGTATAGAGATGTAAACGATATTATTTTTAAAATGGCAGACGACAAAAAAAAAAAAAAAAAAGATTCCTCATTCTCTAATTAACATAATTTATCCTAAAAATATATTATAGAAAAAAATTCTTGAAAATATTCTTTTTTTTTTAATACAATAAATAGTGGTATACATTTCAGCTCGCATATTTTCTCTCTTCCCCATTCTCTGACACCCTTCAAGAGCTCCTATCTTTAAAAAGGAACTCTCCTCAACGTTGGGATCCACCCAATCTGGTTGTTGACCTCCCTCCATGAAACAATAGAATCAAACTGCCCCCTTTTTCACTGCCACAAAACCTTACATTATCCTTGTGGTGCTTGTTCCTTGTGAATCTTTTGTGATTTACCTCTTGTTTTTCTTTTCTTCTAAATAACATTAATAATAGTATTTAAAAAGCAATAATAGCGCTTTTCATTTGTGGTTTTTTAATCTTTTAAAATACTGGTATCTTTTTTATAAGAAGGAACATGTATGTCTCTTAACCGCTCAATGGACCTTTTAAAAAAACTGCCCCTGACCTTCTATTCTTTCTTAATTTTCCTTTCTCTTTTCAGACATAAATATATAATGTAAATAATTGGTTGGCAATGATTACACTCTTTTTTGAGAAAAAAGGACATTTCCTGATCGTGCAACTAATGATGGCTTGCACCATCTATCGGAATAAATATCAACTAATCGTTGATTTTTAAATTATTCCAGAATTGGCCAAATACCGTTTATTTGATTAATTAAGAAACGGTAGTGTATAAATTTGACATATATACATACAGTAGAACCTCCATGAGAGGACTCTCGTGCTAGAAGACACCTTTCTATAAAGGACAGTTAATTGCCAAAATTACTGTTTTCACTATTTAGTAACTCTCCGGTAAGAGGACAACTCTCCCTAAAGGACACTTTAGCTCTGCAATTAGGTGTCTTTTACAGGGAGTTTGTTCTACTGTATTTATATTTAGATAATATAAAAAGCCATATATTGAATGTGGATTGAATAAAATGATTTATTTGCCAATATTTCGGTTTTTGTCAAGGCATTACATTTTGTATAAACAATATATGCTGGGGATATGTAAATCAAAATTATGCTCTGCGGTGAGGACCCGATTTGTACCTTCTGTAATTCAAAACTAAAAAATGAAATCACTCACTATATTTTTGATTGCTATGCTCTGAAAGAAGAAAGAAGAACCCTTATGCTAAAAACTGGGCAACTCTGTGCTTCACTTCCATCAATAATTGACAATATGACCCAGAATAAGTATATTGCTACGGCGTTTTATGGTTTCCACAAGTCCGTATCTCAGAAGAAGGCCAAGTGACACTCACTCCTCACTTTCTTACTGCTACTCTTTTTGTGTTGTTTTTCTTGCTTCCCTCTTTCTCTTTCTTGTTTTTTTTTTCTTTTTCTTCTGTATATATCGTTATTTCCTTTGTCTCACTGCTTTGTTCTTATGCATACCTCTGGTGAATCCTGTATAGGGTCAGTGACCCTGAATAAAGGCTTTTTTGTTGTTGTTGTTGTAAATCAAAATTAGAACTAAACAGTAAACTTATACCTCCCCCCAGTTATCTATATACATCCTGGATGAAAAGTACTAACATTCTATAGAAAGTGTTGTCAATGTTTCGTAGTTAAAGGATATTTGCAATTAAAATACAACATTGTCCCAAAAGTTCGTAAACACTTGTAAAAAATTGAAGAAATACCAATATTATTAGCCGTTATATATAATGTCATTGTATTATGTATAAAGTAATTGTATTATTATGTATTCGCCGTAATAATATTATTCGTCAAGTAATAATAAAAACAACGCTTTAAGAAAAACACGAACTTTTGGGACAACCTTATATATCTAGTAAGCAAGATTTACAGAAAAATACAAAAAAAATTGCCTCAATCACTCCTAATTCTCGCAAAGGTCCAACCCCACCAAATTAATGCAAGGAATCAAACGGGAGACATTTGTAACTGCAAAAGTCCAACTGCTTTTTACATGTGTAGACAAGTAGTGCACTTAGGAGTAAAAAAACAGTCGCTAATTACCCACCATGATTATCATGGCCACGTGTACTAGGGATAAAAAATGTTGTAGGTCAGTATGCATTTGTTGTCCAGAGGCTTCCATACATGAGAGAAGATGATCTGAGGTTGCCTCTTCCCTATTTACATATAGTACAAGTTGATATTACTCCATTCTCTTGAATCTTATCTTCCTTGTAAGCTCTGTTCTGACACTATATAATTTAAAAAGGGGGGTCGGTGGAAGGATGATCTAAACTGGTGGTTTGTGACCGCTACGACCCGGGATTAAAACCCGCATTGGGCAGTTTTTTCTAATAAAAAAAAAAAAAAAAAAAAATACTCCAATGCCCCCGATTCTTGCAAAAGTCGAACCTCACCAGCGAGTACAAGTAACCAAACGGGACTCTGGCAGATTTGTAAGTGCAAAAGTCGAATTGCTTTCACATGTGTAGACATGTGGTGCACTTACAGTAAAAGTAGTCGCCAACTTCTACCCACCATAATTATCATGGCCTGTACCACGTATACTAGGGATAATCGAAAAAGAATGAAAATGAGATAGTGTTCACGTGGTAGCGTTTCATAAAGCCATAAATAAATACAATTATAACTGTAAAGAGGCATTGTTGGGACGAACTTCTATGGAATCATCTGTCATTTTATTTATTTATCTAATGAGCTCATTTTACGCGAATCTATATTGTATGTGTATATGTTGTGTGCACGCCTTTGCGGTCCATTAGCCTGATGAAGCACGACCGCGTGAAAGCTTTTGTCCTTTTAAATAATAAAAAGAAGCCCTTTGTGTGTGTGTGTGTACAAATATTTTCCTTTGTTTATTAGGTATGTTAGTTAATATATAGTCTCGAATTCGTTCTTTTTCAATTGTATAGTGTCAGAACAGGGCTCACAAGGAAGATAGTATTCAAGAGAACGAAGTATTATTAACTTGTACTATTCTATATACAGTTACGAGCGTCATGCGTTCTTAATTCTTCATCTCTGTCACCGTTTGCTTTTTTTTTTTGGAATGGCGCTCTCCTATTGGTTGGCTACGTTCACGCCACCTTTGCCCCCCCCCCCCCACTCGCTTTTTGGTTTTTGTAACTATTGTGTTGGAGCGGGTCGCTCCTTAAATAAATGCATATATTAGTTAATAACTAAATGGAATCCTCTCTTTCTTTTTCTTTTTCCCCAGTAAGAGACGCCTACGGAAGCCAACAGTACATAGACAGATAAAGCACATAGGCTATAGTTATTAACTAATATATGCATTTATTTAAGGCGCCAATTTATAATTGTAACAAATAGTATTTGAATAAAAACATTCAATCGGGTAAAACACGGGCGTTGCCCGGGTCATTCGGCTAGTATGTAAATAGGGGAGAAGCAACCTCGGGCCATCTTCTCTCATGTATGAAAGCTTCCAGACCACAAACGTATACTCACTCACAAAGTCTTTATTAAGTCACCAGTCTTATATCTCATTACCGGCTTACAACGATATCCCCACGATGATCAATCACCATCATGTAGTGGAGGAGAAAACGATTACTCTTTTTCCTGCTTACTGATTTGTAAAACAACAAACGTATACTGACTGACCTACAACATTTTTTTATCCCTAATACACGTGGTGCAGACCATAATAATCATGTTGAGTAATTAACGACTGCTTTTTACTCTTAAGTACACTACTTGTCTACAAATGTTGAAAGCAGTTTTACTTTTGCATTTACAAATGTGTCCCGTTTGATTACTTGCACTCATTTGGTGGGGTTTGACTTTTTTCAAGAATTAGTGGTCATTGAGGCAATTTTTTCCCCATTTTCCCATCCCTGGACACTTTTATTTTTCCGTTTATCATTACTCTTCACAATTCATCTTTTCATACCTGATCCTTTAAGGTTAGAAATAATCGTTATTTCTCCTTAAAATAAATTTTGATTTTTCATTGAAAAGAAACTCATGCGGGATAATTTTCAAATGTCGTTTTACAATAACAAAAAGTGCCAATGCAGGATTCAATCCCGGGTCGTTGCTATAAAAAATGTACCATTCCTCCACTAATTACTGTAAATAATCCCCATGTTTGGGATTGTAAAGCTGAGATACAAAATTTAGATTGATAAAGGAAAACACTACTAGCGATTCTTAAGATCTAGGCCATCTCGACGATGGCTAGACGTATTTCCTGTCTGGAGATATTCTTTCTTTAGATTTTTCTAGATAAACATTTTGGTATCAAGTACATTACGGTACAATGGTAGATATGGAAGGCGATATTCTGATATTTTTACTATTTTTTAGGCTAGAATTCTTCAGCTCTATTTCTTTCAGTCATACATTAGACGAATTTCTTCAGATATGGATTGAAAATGGGGGAAAAAAGATTTGAATAGGTTTGGCTCAAGCGTGATGTACCTTTACATAAATTTCGCCATAATTTACCAGGTCGCTACAACTATTGTAATGATTTTTGTCTTTATATAGTCTGTATTAGAAGGTGTATTGAATAATATGAAGATTTTAATTATGAAAACAATTCGCCATATGCTTTATCGGCAAAAGTGTTGAAAACCAAGACCAATGCATTGACTTTTCACAAATTCTGGAGAACAGTACAGTCAAAAGGCGTAATCAGAAGAGCAACCCAACTTGAGGGAATATTGATGCTAACAAACAAAGTTCAAATTTATAGAAAATATAATGATTTTCGCGATTTAAAATACCTAGATTCAGTTCTTTTTTAAAGTGACATTTAAAACAACAATTAGGTTTGGAAGGTTGTTCCCCTACAGATACCGACTCAGCAGCAGCAATGTAACAGATACTGTAAGCTGTTGTCTTAGTAAGAATTTGATGACTCGTTCTGATGACGGAATCTCTCTTCTTGGGAATTCTTCTTCGTCAAAATAGGACTTTGTAGTGTCAGGTCCTTCACTGCCTCACAGATGGAATTATCCATTTGGAATAAAACATAGAGGAAATCGGCCTTTGTTGTTATACACAGGTCTATCAACCTGTGGTCTAATTGACTAATAAAGAATAACATCTTCTTCTTTCTTATCTTCACTCAATATCATATTAGGGTATCAAGCTTGTAGAGCTTTATAATGATTGGGTGAAGTAGAAGGAATCTGCCTTTGTCATTAAGACTGGGAGCACTACTCAGTGGCAGGCCGACTTAGCTCCAAAGAATAACATAAAAAACATAAATATTTTGTAACAATAAATAAAAAGTAACTCGATATAATCGTAGTAGGGGAAAATAAAGGTAACCTATTGATTTCTTTCAATTTAAAGCGCTATGTCCCCTTAGGGACACTTACGCTGGCATACATGTATGACATTTGTCTATACATACATATATATATATACAATAATTTTAGGCCGTGAATAGAATAGTCATATGATGTTAACAATGAGAGAGAGAGAGAAAGAAAGAGGTGTCTGGCAATATGTACAATCAACATAATATAAATTATCAGTTTATTAAAAGTTTATTTAAATTATATATATATATAATTCAAAATATATTGTTCTGGAAGGAAATCTATCACGGCCTGTGTTCCCTAGCAGAATGGAATGTTGTTCTTCAGGGTCCAGGTAGGGCTTCATCCGAATGACATGAACGATATCCTTGGATTTCCGTGATCGGGGAGACGGGTCCACGGGCTCTACTTCATACGTAACTTCTGAAAGCTTCTTGGTCACCTTGTAGGGACCGAAGTATCTCTTCAGTAGCTTTTCTGAGAGCCCTACTTTTCGGATGGGAGTAAAAACCCACACAAGATCATCCTTCTGGTAATAGACTGGAGTATGTTTCTGGTCGTAAAGTCTACGGTCTTTCGCCTGTGATTGTAGAAGGCGTGATCGGGAGAGTTGACGCGCTTCTTCAGCTCTGGTCACAAGTTCCCCAACGTAGTCGTCAGAGATCTCATCTGGTAGGTAGGGCAGTACGGCATCGATGTAGGTCTCGGCCTCGCGGGCGTGGACAAGAAAGAACGGAGTGTAGCCGGTCGCCTCCTGTTTAGCAGTGTTGTAAGCAAAAGTCACGTAGGGCAAAACTTGGTCCCAGTCCTTCTGCTCGACACCTGTGTACATGGACAACATGTCTCCCAGAGTTTTGTTGAACCTTTCAGTCAGGCCGTTGGTCTGGGGATGGTAGGCCGTTGTAAATCTGTGCACAATTCCGCACAGAGCATTGATCTCTTTTATTACTTGAGAAATGAAATTTCTTCCGCGATCTGTTATCATTTCTCTAGGAGCTCCATGCTTCAAGATAACATCTTCAACCAGGAACTTAGCTGTTTCGATTGCTCCTCCGTCTGGGATCGCTTTCGTTATGGCAAAGGTTGAAGAATTGGTTCACGTCCCTGTAGACGTCGACTTCTTCGAAGTTCCGTCACGCTACCCAGCGTCTCCACCAAAATATGTCGCGGAGATAAATAAAGCAAGGGCAAGTTTGGGGATAATTAATTTATTATAAAGAGTATATGGAGTATAAGGAGTATAGGGAGAGAGAGTTTTTGTAGAACTTACCCCCAGTTAAGGTTAATCCTGAATGAC
This sequence comes from Cordylochernes scorpioides, assembly GCA_030710605.1. Classification (NCBI taxonomy): domain Eukaryota; kingdom Metazoa; phylum Arthropoda; class Arachnida; order Pseudoscorpiones; family Chernetidae; genus Cordylochernes; species Cordylochernes scorpioides. Next base: position 68,683,945 of record CP092873.1, on the reverse strand, counting down.
CGGCGTTAGCCACCGTCCCGTTTTCCTTATTTACAGATCAGCCTCCCAGCAGCCCCCACACCGGTGGTCCCCCCCGGGGTCCAGGGATGATTGACAGTTGTCCCATCTGGATGGAGCTACTTGACAATATCTACAAAAGGTATTATATTAAATATAAATTTCTTTACTGGAAATAAAAAATATTGGGATCTGTTACTATTAAATTATTGTCGATTCTATAGTCTTGAAAAATAAACCTATTTTGTGAGAAAAAAAAATCACAGAAGCACGCGCTACTCGGTGGTAGTTTAATGGTCGCTGACAACGAAACAGGGCAAGTTTACCCTCGACCCTTTTGTTAGCAGAAGACCTTAACTAGGTCACGTGAGAAACCGGCCCAATCAGGTTAGCCCTACTTTTTTGTGAGTTGGTGAAGGTGCGACTTACTGGCCTGACCAACTTTTACCCTTTCTACTTTCAGATGTCGAATATTTTAGAGTCAATTGATATAAGCAAAGAGAGAATTGTTTATACAAAACCAAAATCAAAATATTCCAAAAAAAGATTATAAAGGCGATGTACTACTTTATCGTAAAACTAAAGGCAAGTTTTAAACTTTTAAAAAACCTCTTTTTTTTTTCACGTTACAATACAACAAATAATTTTAAAAAAGCATTAATAGAGATATATCCACATAACTAGAATAGAGTTACAGTCATTTCATTTTCTCAGATATATTTCTAAGTAGAGAGAGAGCCTCAGAAATAATTAAAAAAAAAAATATATGATATTGTATATTACCACGTGGAAAATTAGGAAATACAAACCTCAGGATGACACAGCAATTTATTTAAGGCAAGAACAAACTATGAATCATAAACAAAAGATAAGCAATGAGGGAAGTTTACAGAGTAGAAAAATATAAACATAAATAATGATATTCTGTTAATAAATAATAAATACTTTGTTACAAAAGTTCCAGGTGGTCTCCCTGGACATCTCAAGGCTTGAAAAATGTTTTAAGATTCAGAAGAATGGAATTATTATCCAGGTCTCGCATCTAGCACTGCAAATAGATCGGTGATCACAACATGTTCAAACATTTATCAATGAATCTTTTTGCGACTTCTTCAATCGGAAATAATAAGGAAAATTGAAACAAATAAGGACTATCTTTGAAAGGGAAAGCACAATAGTAATGACTCTCAGATCATAAAGAAATGATACTCTTTATTAAGGCTAAAAAGAAGAGGTTAGAAAAATTTAAAGAATCAGAAAATATTTCAGCAAATTAAACAGAAGTTGTTTGAAGGAGAAAGTGTGAAATATACGCCTAAAGCGGACATGGAGGAAAACCTCTATGTAAATAAGAAAAAAAAAAAGTAGTATGTTTAGAGAGGTCAGTGTCCTCGCATCTAATTGGTGGAAAATTCTTGTCTCTCATTGGCCCCTTTCTCCGCACCTTCCAATTTGATTCTGCTCGGAAACTGTGGAATAGAATTTTGGCTGAATCTGTGTAACTGGTGCCGAGTACAATCCAGTACTGGTTGTTTTACACTCCCTGCTAGCTACTTAGAGGAAATGACAAATTCCCACATCGACCAAGGCATTTAGAAATTACTTCCTTGTTGGATAAAACCTTTATTTTTTAATCAGGGAGTTGTTGTTGTTGTCGGGTCCAATGAAGAGCCTTAGATGTCCCCATGCATCTCTATCACAGCAGTCGCAATGTCCACTATCTTTGCGCTTCATTGGGAAATGGGTGCCGTTGCCACGTTAGTCACCTTGGACCAGAATTTGGTCAAATATTCCAAGGGTCCAGGGGGGGCTTGGACTTAGGGGGGTGTGGTTGGACTTCTCTCTCCCATCAGGGAGTTATTAGTGCTATATAAAACGTCGAGGTTTTCGACAGACACGATCCGGGATCGAATCCCGCATTGGAAACTTTTTCTGAATAAAAAAAAAAAAGTTTCAATGGCGCCCCGGATTCTTGCAGAAGTTCAATCCACCCAGTAAGTGCAAGTAAGAAAACATGGTTGTCCGGACCATATATACAGTTGCCTGGCCATCCTTGCAGCCCTCTAAATGGCAGACATCAATCCAGAAGAGGACATCAATACGGACAAGGCACCTCAGTTGGCCGGTATTTTGATCAGGGTGCACGGACCGATCTGATCTGCTCCAAGAACAAGACACCACCTCAGTTGGCTGGTATTTTGATCAGGGTGCATGGACCGATCTGATCTGCTCCGTGGACAAGACACTACCACCACATAATACTCTCAACTTGAGGCCATATACATGTATATACCTCAAGATTTCCCCTAATTCTTACAAATAAAAAACATTGCGTTATTTTTATAAACAAGAGAGAGAGAGAGAGAGATGCCTATTGCATGGTATTTTATTCTTTTGATATTCTCTCCTGGGTGACTTCAAGTATCTACAGATGGAATGGACGTCGTATTCCTTTTCAATAGGAGGTGATGCCATAGTATCCTGGTCACTGAAGACTTTCTGTGACTTCTTTAAGTCTTAGAAAGGGGGATCTGAAACAAGGGAGCCACACCATCTGGCATCATTGATTGTTTCCACAGTGGTTAGTCAGAGCACGTAGCTAGCCTGCTTCTAACCTTTGATTTGTTTGTTTGTTTCACCTAACGAAGGAAAACATTGTATTTTTGTGTTATTTGCGTGTATGTGTGGTGTGTGTACGGATGTATGTTCGTGTGTGTGGTGTGTGTACGGATGTATGTTCGTGTGTGTGGTGTGTGTACGGATGTATGTTCGTGTGTGTGGTGTGTGTACGGATGTATGTTCGTGTGTGTGGTGTGTGTACGGATGTATGTTCGTGTGTGCGGTGTGTGTACGTGTGTGTGGTGTGTGTACTGATATGTGTACATGTGTGTGGTGTGGATGTAGCTATCTTCAGATTTAGAAATCAAATATTGAAAATAGGACAAACTACCTATTAAAATAGTGAAACTATATTGACTCGAATATTTTTTGCTTTTTAATGAATGAAAACGACTTTTCCAAATATTTTAATGCAGTGACAGGGAAACATAGTTGAGCCTCGTAGAAGCCAAAACCCTCCCAACTTTATCTCGCTGTAGTATGTTCTGTAGAAATAGACTTTTCATTCGTATATAAAAGTCTGATATAGTTTTACACTTGTATTCTTGACGTCTTATGTACAATTTCCAGCTATCTATCAACCTTGACCTCTTAACCTAATCAATTCTTGAAAAGGATTAGTAATGAATTGTGACCTAGAAGCTAAAAAAAATTACTTAACGTGTATTAAAAAAATAGAAATGTTTATTTTCCACATGTTACGAGATGTCTTTCATTGAGTTTCGTAAGTTCTACAAGAAGGGCTTGTAAATAGACTTGTAGGATTCTGACAGGATTGAGAAATTGCCTTTAGAAAGGGAGTTCGTTCGAAGGGTTGAGAGATTTATGTGCTTGCTGTGTCACGACGGACGGGAGGTCAAATGTTTTCAGATTCACATTATTTAAACTGAAACCTTACACTAGAACCACTTTGTCACTTGGAGAAATGGAAGCTAGAATACCTACTACTCCCCTTTTTGGTTTTGTAAACTTTTTTTTTCTTCTTCGTTTCTCGAACAGCGATCCAACATCTCCCTTTAGTTAATTTCCACAGCGGGGGGATTGTTAGAGTATTTATTACTTAATACACTAAATAGAACTACATTTATAACTTGAAGATTATTAGAAATGTATAAACTTTTTTATGGAAAAAAGAAAGGCATCTCCTTATCCTGAAAGTTGCTGATAGCATGAATAAGGTTAAATACAGAATAAATATGGATAATTAAGATTATATAATGATAAATATGTAAATAAATAGATATAAATATAAAAATAATTGATAAATATACATATATGAAAAAACAATAGAAAAAATAAAAGATAAGTGGGTCAGGTGTTGATATTAAAAATAAAGAAGGCATCTCCTGACCACGATGGCAGAGCGCCATCTAGTGGAGCAAAAATAAACTAAACGTTTATTTAGCTTGCTCCGTGATATTTGGCCAACCCAATTTCTTGATAAATCAATTCGTGGATGAATTTTCTTGATTTATCAAGAAATTGGGTTGGCCAAATATCACGGAGCAAGCTAAATAAACGTTTAGTTTATTTTTGCTCCACTAGATGGCGCTCTGCCATCTAAAAAGCACATGTGCTCGTGGTCAGGAGATGCCTTCTTTATTTTTAATATACATATATATAAAATATATGCAAGTTCTTCATTGGTAGCGCCCACCGCGGGAAAGACTACGCCACTGATGGACTGCGAGAGTTCTTTCCCACAAATCAAATCAATAGATGTCAGTCGCAGTCACACATTAAGGCTTATATACAGTTAAACCTCTCTATAGCGTCCCCTCTAAATAGCGCCTCCCTCTCTATACCGCCCGATTTTAAATACATAGTACGATGCGATTTACATTAAAACTGACCTGTCTACAGCACCCCCTCTTTATAGCACCCTATTTTAAATACGTACTACGAGGCGATTTACATTAAAAGTGACCTGTCTATAGTACCCCCTCTTTATAGCGCTCGATTTTGAATACGTAGTACGAGGCGATTTACATTAAAAGTGACCTGTCTATAGCACCCTATTTTAAATACGTACTACGAGGCGATTTACATTAAAAGTGACCTGTCTATAGTACCCCCTCTTTATAGCACCCTATTTTAAATACGTACTACGAGGCGATTTACATTAAAAGTGACCTGTCTATAGTACCCCCTCTTTATAGCACCCTATTTTAAATACGTACTACGAGACGATTTACATTAAAAATGACCTGTCTATAGTACCCCCTCTTTATAGCACCCTATTTTAAATACGTACTACGAGGCGATTTACATTAAAAGTGACCTGTCTATAGTACCCCCTCTTTATAGCACCCTATTTTAAATACGTACTACGAGGCGATTTACATTAAAAATGACCTGTCTATAGTACCCCCTCTTTATAGCACCCTATTTTAAATACGTACTACGAGGCGATTTACATTAAAAATGACCTGTCTATAGTACCCCCTCTTTATAGCACCCTATTTTAAATACGTACTACGAGGCGATTTACATTAAAAATGACCTGTCTATAGTACCCCCTCTTTATAGCACCCTATTTTAAATACGTACTACGAGGCGATTTACATTAAAAGTGACCTGTCTATAGTACCCCCTCTTTATAGCACCCTATTTTAAATACGTACTACGAGGCGATTTACATTAAAAGTGACCTGTCTATAGTACCCCCTCTTTATAGCACCCTATTTTAAATACGTACTACGAGGCGATTTACATTAAAAGTGACCTGTCTATAGTATCCTCTCTCTATAGCACCCTATTTTAAATACGTACTACGAGGCGATTTACATTAAAAGTGACCTGTCTATAGTACCCCCTCTTTATAGCACCCTATTTTAAATACGTACTACGAGGCGATTTACATTAAAAGTGACCTGTCTATAGTACCCCCTCTTTATAGCACCCTATTTTAAATACGTACTACGAGGCGATTTACATTAAAAATGACCTGTCTATAGTACCCCCTCTTTATAGCACCCTATTTTAAATACGTACTACGAGGCGATTTACATTAAAAATGACCTGTCTATAGTACCCCCTCTTTATAGCACCCTATTTTAAATACGTACTACGAGGCGATTTACATTAAAAGTGACCTGTCTATAGTACCCCCTCTTTATAGCACCCTATTTTAAATACGTACTACGAGGCGATTTACATTAAAAGTGACCTGTCTATAGTACCCCCTCTTTATAGCACCCTATTTTAAATACGTACTACGAGGCGATTTACATTAAAAGTGACCTGTCTATAGTACCCCCTCTTTATAGCACCCTATTTTAAATACGTACTACGAGGCGATTTACATTAAAAGTGACCTGTCTATAGTACCCCCTCTTTATAGCACCCTATTTTAAATACGTACTACGAGGCGATTTACATTAAAAGTGACCTGTCTATAGTATCCTCTCTCTATAGCACCCTATTTTAAATACGTACTACGAGGCGATTTACATTAAAAGTGACCTGTCTATAGTACCCCCTCTTTATAGCACCCTATTTTAAATACGTACTACGAGGCGATTTACATTAAAAGTGACCTGTCTATAGTACCCCCCTCTTTATAGCACCCTATTTTAAATACGTACTACGAGGCGATTTACATTAAAAATGACCTGTCTATAGTACCCCCTCTTTATAGCACCCTATTTTAAATACGTACTACGAGGCGATTTACATTAAAAATGACCTGTCTATAGTACCCCCTCTTTATAGCACCCTATTTTAAATACGTACTACGAGGCGATTTACATTAAAAATGACCTGTCTATAGTACCCCCTCTTTATAGCACCCTATTTTAAATACGTACTACGAGGCGATTTACATTAAAAGTGACCTGTCTATAGTACCCCCTCTTTATAGCACCCTATTTTAAATACGTACTACGAGGCGATTTACATTAAAAGTGACCTGTCTATAGTACCCCCTCTTTATAGCACCCTATTTTAAATACGTACTACGAGGCGATTTACATTAAAAGTGACCTGTCTATAGTACCCCCTCTTTATAGCACCCTATTTTAAATACGTACTACGAGGCGATTTACATTAAAAGTGACCTGTCTATAGTATCCTCTCTCTATAGCACCCTATTTTAAATACGTACTACGAGGCGATTTACATTAAAAGTGACCTGTCTATAGTACCCCCTCTTTATAGCACCCTATTTTAAATACGTACTACGAGGCGATTTACATTAAAAGTGACCTGTCTATAGTACCCCCTCTTTATAGCACCCTATTTTAAATACGTACTACGAGGCGATTTACATTAAAAGTGACCTGTCTATAGTACCCCCTCTTTATAGCACCCTATTTTAAATACGTACTACGAGGCGATTTACATTAAAAGTGACCTGTCTATAGTACCCCCTCTTTATAGCACCCTATTTTAAATACGTACTACGAGGCGATTTACATTAAAAGTGACCTGTCTATAGTACCCCCTCTTTATAGCACCCTATTTTAAATACGTACTACGAGGCGATTTACATTAAAAGTGACCTGTCTATAGTACCCCCTCTTTATAGCACCCTATTTTAAATACGTACTACGAGGCGATTTACATTAAAAGTGACCTGTCTATAGTATCCTCTCTCTATAGCACCCTATTTTAAATACGTACTACGAGGCGATTTACATTAAAAGTGACCTGTCTATAGTACCCCCTCTTTATAGCACCCTATTTTAAATACGTACTACGAGGCGATTTACATTAAAAGTGACCTGTCTATAGTACCCCCTCTTTATAGCACCCTATTTTAAATACGTACTACGAGGCGATTTACATTAAAAATGACCTGTCTATAGTACCCCCTCTTTATAGCACCCTATTTTAAATACGTACTACGAGGCGATTTACATTAAAAATGACCTGTCTATAGTACCCCCTCTTTATAGCACCCTATTTTAAATACGTACTACGAGGCGATTTACATTAAAAGTGACCTGTCTATAGTACCCCCCTCTTTATAGCACCCTATTTTAAATACGTACTACGAGGCGATTTACATTAAAAGTGACCTGTCTATAGTACCCCCTCTTTATAGCACCCTATTTTAAATACGTACTACGAGGCGATTTACATTAAAAGTGACCTGTCTATAGTACCCCCTCTTTATAGCACCCTATTTTAAATACGTACTACGAGGCGATTTACATTAAAAGTGACCTGTCTATAGTACCCCCTCTTTATAGCACCCTATTTTAAATACGTACTACGAGGCGATTTACATTAAAAGTGACCTGTCTATAGTATCCTCTCTCTATAGCACCCTATTTTAAATACGTACTACGAGGCGATTTACATTAAAAGTGACCTGTCTATAGTACCCCCTCTTTATAGCACCCTATTTTAAATACGTACTACGAGGCGATTTACATTAAAAGTGACCTGTCTATAGTACCCCCTCTTTATAGCACCCTATTTTAAATACGTACTACGAGGCGATTTACATTAAAAGTGACCTGTCTATAGTATCCTCTCTCTATAGCACCCTATTTTAAATACGTACTACGAGGCGATTTACATTAAAAGTGACCTGTCTATAGTATCCTCTCTCTATAGCACCCTATTTTAAATACGTACTACGAGGCGATTTACATTAAAAGTGACCTGTCTATAGTATCCTCTCTCTATAGCACCCTATTTTGGTGAGTTCCAAGAGGGGGCGCTATAGACAGTCTTATATACAAAGGATTTTCCACAGTCTGCATAGGAAAAATAATAATGAAAAAGTAAAAGCTATTTCCATTTAATGATACTAATGCGGATTATATATACAAGAAAACCTATAATTAAGACAATTAGTCTCGTACACAGATTTGTATGATAAATTAAAGGTAAAAAAAAATAAAAAAGAATAATAAAAGGTTATTTACATATGATACATGCATAATGGATGCCCGTCATATAAATTGATGTACTCTCCATTTAATTTAGCTATTAAAATACCCCGACTCTAGCTTAATCGATCAAAATCAATAACTTTTTATTAAAACATTTCGCATTATATTCGTTTTATAGCGAGATGGTGTCCTGGTGTGGAACTAACACCTACCCACATATTCTCATGCCCAGTAATGACCGCAGAAAATTGACATGGACTCAGAGCAGCAGCTTTACACACCCAAGATAGTGGACATTACGACTGCTGTGATAGAGATGTGTGGAGACATCTGAGGCTCTTCATTGGACACGACAACAACAGAAAATTGACATGGACCCAGAGCAGCAGCTTTACACACTCAAGATAGAGGACATTGCGACTGCTGTGATAGAGATGTATGGAGACATCTGAGACTCTTCATTGGACACAACAACAACAACATATCAAAGAAAGAAAAACAAATCAAACAACGATATAAAGTGTATCAGTAGATAATAAACGATATATACAGTTTTGGTGGAGGGACCCAACAAATACTACATGCATTCTATGAAAGCAAAGGTTGCCTCTCCCTTCAAAATAGACAACAAAACTAGACGCTATCTATTGACCGTCGCCGAAAACTAGCGGCCTCGGGTCAGTGGCAAAGCCGCAACACCAGCTTTGGGAAACTGAGTAGCTGTCAAGCTGGTGTTGTGGCTTTGTCACCGACCCGATGCCGCTAGTTTGCGGCGACGGTCAATAGATGACGTCTAGCTTTGATGTTTATTTTGACGTGGAAGGCGACCTTTGCTTCTATAGATCAATATCCTTCCAGTAAAATTTCCACGTGTATTCTAATATCTTCCTTTTCTTTTTTTTTTAACAATATTCTCAACTTGTATGCTAAACTGAAGTAGTGGTACAAGTAGACAAAACGATCAAAATCAATAAATCGATATGGCAATGTCTCAACGATCGAACTGACAAATTGGGAAGCAGACGATTGTATTAAATTTGCAGACGAAGAAATCAAGAGAGCAGCAGCCGAACAACTTCCCGCCATGGCGGCAATATCGGAAACCACACGTTCCACCGAAGGAAACCAATATCTTGTAACTTCCGCTTAATAGCTGCCGCCCATTTCTTTCTCTCTTATTGACTTACATCTTGTGGTTGGAATGACGGCGGTTAAAGGAATCCTTTAGGAACTTGATTTTTTGTCAATATCTCTACTGTCCTCAATTGTTTCATTATACCAAGAATATTATATGTGATATAGGCTTAGCAAAAATACGATGTTTCTTTTTAAGGATTTCAAGTTGTTTTTGTACTCACGTATTTTGTAGTTAAGAGGACATCCCTTTTGATATAAACTAATATATATTTATTTAAGGAACGACTTGTTCCAATTCCATTGTTGTAAACAAGCGAGCAAAGAATCAAACAGAAAAGTCATGAAGCGTAGAAGTGAGTAGTGTGACGTCAGCATCGATGATGATAAAAGTCAAAGTTTGCGTAACAATATGTTATGAAAATTCGAAACTATTATAGACGCGTATGATTATTTTTGAAAAATAAACAATTTCTACTGCCCTTACTGCAATGGAAAAATTAATGGGAGGGCCTGGCTCATCAGTGGTGAACCCTCCCAGTTGTTTCACCCAGCTGTTTAATCTACCATTCGAAACTATTATAGACGCGTATGATTCTTTTAAAAATAAAACAATTTCTACTGCCTTTATTGCAATGGAAAAATTAATGGTAGATTAAACTGGCGAAACCGCTGGGAGGGTTCACCAATGATGAACCAGGCCCTCCCATTAATTTTTTCATTGCAGTAAGGGCAGTAGAAATTGTTTTATTTTTAAAAGAATCCTACGCGTCTATAATAGTTTCGAATTGTCATAAAGTATTTTTTATTCTAGGTATAAAAAAAAACCCAATTCGCAAACAATCAAAGTTGAAAAAAAAAAAATTGTGCTGTATATATAGACAGACAGAATTGCCCAATAAAATATTAGAGGCGAAGAAAACTGGCGAAATTGTTTGGAGGGTTCCCCATTGATGAACGAGACCCTCCCAATATTTTTGTATTGTAGTAAAGGACACTAAGTAGCTGACAAATTCGTGTTCCTATCTTCTATGACTTGTTTTTAAGTATAAAAAGTCTACCTTTGAGTGTCTCAGATGTTCCCATTAACAGGAAACATATGGAATTACTCTGTTTGATAAGGAGATAAGCACCACATTGGTTGCTGTGACTGAATTCTCTAGTATATAATGCTCATGTGATGGTCAGTTCTTGTTTTTACTATCAACACCTGACCTTTTAAATATATTTTTTCTTATATTTTAACACACATATATATATATATAGTATATTTTAAACTGTATAATAATGACCATTTCTATTTACTACCACCCCATGTTTTGTATATATGCTATATCTTTATTAATAATACCTGTAAACCCCTATTTGTATGTAAAACTAAAAATGTTGACGTCAAAATAAAGATCCAAAGAATGTTCGGTCAGCTGGTAGCAGGGACAGAGGGGAGGAAAAAGGCAACGCCCAGCCCATGTGGGGTCCCGAGGGACCTGTAACCTGTAAACAGGACAGCTTTTGGCAGGGGGGTCAGCAGATGTTCTGGAGGGTGGCCATGGACAGACGGCTGCTGTCTTTCACACACACACTCTCTCTCTCCATGTCTCGGTGATAAGCATCCAAGTTTGTGTCATGGCCTCTTCCTCTGTCCCGTGGGCTGTCCCCGATCCCTCTATGTGCTAACATCTAGCCCTGCCTCTGCTTCTTGTTGTCCGCGTGTGGGAAGATCATCAACACTCACCTCACGTACACGACTGCCAGCTTATCCATACATCGACATTTGCAACAATATTACATACAGTGTACTCCGTTTATAACGAAGTCGCATTATCCATGACAATCACTTTGTTATATCCGAAGTTTGTTATATCCGCAGTTGGAAAAAAAAAATGTTTTGTACCAATAATTTTATTTACTATTCAACTCAAAAGAGCAACACAAAGATCAATAACAACCTCATCAGGTGTTTTTGGAGAAGTAGTTTGTGATTTTCTTTTGACATTTAGAAGTCAGTAACAAGTGCTGAACACTCTTTTCGATGTTGTCCAAGTCTGACAGATGCCTATGAAGAGACTTGGACTCATCCTGACATTGAAGAAACAATCGCAGAGTTTGAATGCTCTCCAAGACCTCTTTTGGATGCGGAATGTGGACAATTGGGTCTACTTCTTCATCAACTTGGTCCGTTTCTTCTTCTTCTTTTGCTTGAAGAATGCTCTCGACAATTTCTACATCGGATAACATGGCATTTGTAACGACGTCATTGTCAGCGTCAGCATAAGAATCGAAATCCATCTCTAACGGTATTTTTAAAACTTCTTTCATGCGATCGAAGCATAGTTACTAATTATATTAGGCATTACATCGGTCAACCAGTTCGTCATTGTCTCACGATTGACATCAGCTGATTCTCCACAAATGTTGCGCAGCTTGATGCCATGCCTTGCCTTCCAACGCTCGATCCATCCACCACTCCCAGTAAAATCCTTTAATCCAAATTCAAGAGCCAGGGTCTTCGCCTTTTCGGAAAGCAATGGACCATTAACTGGAAGCGCTGCACTTCTTGCCTGCTTGAACCACTGCAGCAGAGCCTCATCAACATCAGCATATGTAGATCCACGTGCTCGTTTCCGACTGCTTTCTCCCGCATGCAGAGCTTGTTGGTGGATCTTCTCAGAGTTCTTTATTATGGTGCTGAGCGACGACTGTGGGATATTATGTTTCTGGGCAACATCTGTCTTTTTCTTCTTCTCCACTTCAATCTCTCTTAGGATTTGCAGCTTGACTGACAGAGATAGTGAGTTTCTTATTTGTTTTCGTTCTCCTGCCATGGTAAACGTTAATAAAATATAAGCGTTTATTAAACAATTTAATTTTGTTTAAATAATGTAAAAAAAATACTTATAATATGTTTGCATATTTTAAAATTGTATATTATTAACTTATTTGTTGTGTATCATTAAATTTGTGTCATTCACACGTTGTAATTTGATATATATTATGCATAATATATTAGTCAATTATAATGGTAAATGAGAAAACTTCGTTATAAACGGATAAAATAAAAATTTATACATGCAAATCACTTCGTTATAAGCGAAAATTCTTTATATCCGACTTCGCAATATCCAGAGTTCTTTTAATGGTTTAAGCCCTTCTTTTCTTTCGTGCAGACAATTTCATTCGCTATATGCGGAATTTCGCTATAACCGACTTTGTTATAAGCGGAGTACACTGTATATATATATATATATATTAAAAATAAAAAAAGCATATCCTGATCACTCACATGACCATTTTATATGGTATAACGCCATCTAGTGGAACAAAAATCAACTAAACGTTGATTTACCTTGTTCCAAAAATATTTGGCTAACCCAATTTTTTGATGAATCAAGAAAATTCAACCACAAAAAGTCAAGAAATTGAGTCGGCCAAATATTTTTGGAACAGGCTAAATCAACGTTTAGTTGATTTTTGTTCCACTAGATGGCGCTTTGCCATCTAAAATGTTTATATGAGCGGTCAGGAAATGCTTACTTAGTTTTCAATATTAACACCTGACCTTTTTTCTATTTGTTCTTATTTTCGCATATATATATGTGGTATAATATAATAATAGGTGGGAAGAGAAATAAGGACACCACAAGTTTGGAAGGAGAACCCCAGACAACCAGAGAGAGATGGGGAGAGACGGGCCCGGCCACCGCTGAGCGACCGGCCGTTCGTTCTTGTCGCCCACAATTCCCCAACTGTCTTAATTAGTCCCGAGAACTCACGGGCCCCTCTGGTCGCCCCTTGGAATGTCGCTGGTGTCTTAAATGACCGGACTTTAGCTGCCCGTCTCTCTCTGGGTTGACTGTAGGCTTGCTTTATTATTCCTGGAAGAGTATATATTATGACATATGTATACATCATTTATTTATTTCAATTTAAAGCGCTATGTCCCCCTAGGGACACTTGCGCTGTCATACATATATGCCTTTACATTTGTCTATATATATATATATTTACAATAATTTTAGGCCGTAAATAGAATAGTCATATGATATTAACAAGGAGAAAGAGAGAAAAAAATACATCATAAATATCGTTCTTGTTTATGTACCGTTTCATATCGAAGATCTAAATATACGGCTATTCACACCACCAAGTAACAAATGAAAAAAAAAAAAAAGCAGAAGAAATAAATCTGTGTGTGTGTGTGGGCCATTTTGATAACGTTTCGAAATACGCCATAAAGTTGTCTCGATAAATCTTTTTATTAAATCCATTTTCACAAGAATTGACAATAATAGAATAAAAATCCCCTTTCTGCCCCAAATATTTCTGGCGGAGCGTGGAAAATAAAGTGAATATTCTGCATCAGCTTCCCATAGTCAAAAATTACCATTGTCTGTGATTTATCTATGATGGTACATCAACTTATTCAATGATTTTTTCTTTTTTTGACAGATTTTTATTATTATATTTCGTGATATTGACTTTTTAATTTTTTTTATTATTTTAAATTGATTTTGATAAAGCCGATTCAAAGTCGTCTGTCTTTCTTTTTTTATTATTATTATTGATTGCTGTGTGTTTGTTATTATGAATCAATGGAAAAGTTTGTTTATTTTATATTCTCACGTAGAAAAAATTACAAAGATAAACCTTATATTGAGACATACAGGAATCTATTTAATGTGTGTTTGCTCTAATATTTTAATTTAAAATTATTTTTCATTGATTAACCCGGAGTGTACAGAAGTCGCCAACTCTACCCGATAAAAAAAAAACTTATAAAATACATTTGATTCAAAAGGCGATCCATCAATTAAGTTTTTATAAAAAAAGCGTACCTGGATCTGTAAAGAAAAAAAATATTTTTTTTTCAAAATATTTCGAGAGATTGCTCCCTTTTTATCAATTTATTGTACAGTTATAAAATACACTCACGGACATAACTTATGGAAGTCGAAAAAATTTGGTGTCGCCTGTCGTTTATTATTATTATATTTTTTGAAGGGGACAGAGGCTGTTCACACTTGGTTATCTCGTGTGTCTTCAATAAAGGTCACTGTGATATATTTCAGAGTTATTGTCTGAATCACGATATACATGCTGAAAGGTACAACTTCCTTAAGTTTTGTCCATGAGTGTACTAGAGAAACAATGAGAGAAATCTACAGGTAGCAAAATATAAATGCCAAAGTTGATAATCCGTTCATAAAACAATACACTTTCTTTCATTGCTACAATATATTAAAAACTTACTAAAAATTCCCCATTGCCATACTACTTTAAAAATACTTTCTTACAATCTTTTGTGAAACATCCGAAGTTGATTGTGCTTTGAATATCTTAATACAAAGTTGTCCCAAAAGTTCGTATAAACTTGCAAAAAATTGAAATACCAATATTATTCGCCGTTATGTATAATGTCTTTGTATTATGTATAAAGTAATTGTATTATTATGTATTCTCCGTAATAATATTATTCGCCAAGTAATAAGAAAAAGAACGTTTTAAGAAAAAGACGAACTTTTGGGACAACCTTATATTTCATAGATACGGTCACAGGCGACCTCTCTCTTTATGATCTTAGCATTTAGCTTTGAAATAGTTCAATGCACATACGTTCCTTATTGTATATCCCCGTGATATCATAATTTGATAAGCTCATAGAAGAATAACTTTGCCAGAAAGCTTGCTGCTTGTTGAATCAAATAAATCATTACTCTTCATAAATCATCCTTTCATACTTCATCCCTAAGGATAGAAATAGTCGTTATTTATTCTCAAAATAAATCACGATTTTTCGTTCAAAAGAAACATTTGTGGTAAAATTGTCAAACATCGTTCTACAATCATAAGCCGCATTATATTGTATTATAAATTAATTAATAAAAATATACTTATAAAAATAACTTTTTTAATTATACATTTTTTTAGTAAAATATTTTAGTAAAAAGTCTAAGAATACGGAGAAAGGTTTCTTTTAATACAACAATAAATCATGACCTTTGCTTCACTTCTTTTGGCCCCAATATTTTGATTTGTTTACTGTATTAGAAGATGAACTAAAAGAGCCATTCAATGACCTTTTTTTGAACAAATGGTGGATAAAGGACTGAAAAGTGTGTGGATATCGGATATCCGGTGTGGACCAACCAATCAGAGTTGATCCATCATCGCGTGTCATCCAATCATTTGTTCTCTCACTTTGCCTTGAACAAGTTCGATTGGACCTTTGGAACATATCGGTGTCAGTGCTTGAATTGTTCCTGGCGGCCAGACTTAGGTTCGAACGCGGGTGGAGCTGGATTCCAATAGATTCTTCTTATGGTCCAACTTCCAAAAATTACTTTCGGTTCCAAAATCACTTTATTAGGTACCGCTCAATAAGATCAACCTAGTTTATGATATTTACAACAATGAATAATATGTGAAGTTTATTCGCATATTAAACAAAATGTTAACATGGGATTCAATCCCGGTTCATGACTGTAGGGAATCGAGGGTGTTACCTACTCGTCCACCGACTTTGGTCAAACTTCCATTCTTATATGATACTAGCCGAATGACCCGGGCAACGCCCGTGTTTTACCCGATTGAATGTTTTTATTCAAATACTATTTGTTACAATTATAAATTGGCGCCTTATATAAATGCCTATATTAGTTAATAACTATAGCCTATGTGCTTTATCTGTCTATGTACTGTTGGCTTCCGTAGGCGTCTCTTACTGGGAAAAAGAAAGAGAGGATTCCATTTAGTTATTAACTAATATATGCATTTATTTAAGGAGCGACCCGAGGGCGCCATTCCAAATAAAAAAGCAAACGGTGACGGAGTTGATTAGGAGATGAGGAATGACGCTCGTAACTGTATATAGAATCTATCGAAAAATATAAATAACCAACAGGACTTTGACATCTGGTAAATATAATATTGAAATTATATTTATCTATATTGTATTTACAGTATATAAGCTGTCACAACCCACCCAATGCCCTAAATTATCTAACTTTTTGACCCACAGTATGGTAGCATCTGTAAAAAAATCACACACGGATGTTTTCAAAACACGAAACAACTTTGTTAGATATTAACACAAAACTATACTACATAATCTCCTGACGAAGACAAAATATTTTTTAGTCGAAACGTTGAGAAAATAGAAAAACTCCAATTGGCCGAAGTGTCTATTTTTTATATAAAAATCAATATTCAAATCATGATCATTATAGTCTGTTCCACATGCACTACATAAAACTATAGGAAGCGTAACAAAGAGCCTATATACGTACTACATAAGTTAATTATCTTATTTATATTTTAGCTGCTAGAATTATATTTATATACAGTTACGAGCGTCATGCGTTCTTCATCTCTTAATTCTTCAGTTTTCATCTTTGTCACCGTTTGCTTTTTTTTTTGGAATGGCGCTCTCCTATTGGTTGGCTACGATCACGCCACCTTTGCCCCCCCCCCCCCCCATCATGCCCCCCCACTCGCTTTTTCGTTTTTGTAACTATTGTGTTGGAGCGGGTCGCTCCTTAAATAAATGCATATATTAGTTAATAACTAAATGGAATCCTCTCTTTCTTTTTCCCAGTAAGAGACGCCTACGGAAGCCAACAGTACATAGACAGATAAAGCACATAGGCTATAGTTATTAACTAACATATGCATTTATTTAAGGCGCCAATTTATAATTGTAACAAATAGTATTTGAATCAAAACATTCAATCGGGTAAAACACGGGCGTTGCCCGGGTCATTCGGCTAGTATATATATTTGGAAGAATGAATCAAAGCTGAAAACAACGTGTTTATTTATTTATGCGGTATAATCTTGGCGTACTATGACGTCCTTCAGTAGTAGCCTGTTGAAAGACGTCATAGTATGAAAGCTTGCCAAGATCGTATAAATAAAGAAACATGCCGCCATTAGCTTTGATTCCTTCTTCGAAATGATATCTGGCGATTCCTTCTCTTCTAATAGTAATAACATATACAGTTAAACCAGTCTATAGCGCTCCCTCTTGGGACTCACCAAAATAGGGTGCTATAGAGAGGTCACTTTTAATGTAAATCGCATCGTACTACGTATTTAAAATCGGGCGCTATTTAGAGGGGGCGCTATAGATAATATGAAAATAGATGGCGTCTAGTTTTGGCGTCTATTTTGACGGGAGAGGCGACCTTTGTCTCTTTAAATCAATATCCTCCCGGCAAAATTTCCATCTATATTTTAGCCATAGATTTGGCCCAGCCACTTTGCCAGCTAAATACCTCTTTGGCAGATTGTCAAGATTCCATTATATCCCGTGTGGATCTCATGGAATAAAGTCCGCCCTAGACTGACGAGGGCCATTAGCCTGAAACCATGGTCTCTAGGTGGACGCTTTTCAGTTTGCCAAAGCTGGTGTTGTGGCTTTGTCACCGACCCGAGACCGCTAGTTTGCGGTGACGGTCAATAGATGGCGTCTAGTTTTGACGTCTATTTTGACGGGAGAGGCGACCTTTGTCTCTTTAAATCAATATCCTCCCGGCAAAATTTATATATATATATGAAAAATAGTACAAATGTGATATTGTACTGGGATAAGGTGCATAAATTACGAAAGAAAAAAAAAAGGCATTCCCTTATCGTGCAACTAAAGTTGCTGATGGCTAGCGCCATCTTTTTTCTTTCATATATATATATAAGGGGCATTAACGTAAAATATCCTACAAAATGTTATCATTATTATTTTTTTTAAGAAGACATTGTTTTTTAAGGAGGACTGATACCAGTCAGTTATCACTTATGGCCTTAAATACCCATTTATTGATTTTTCAGGAAGTCTCAAAATTCAGTTTTTTTGGTCGTTGAGGTACAGCTTGTACTACGCTGACAAGGTCCAACAGACCGAACCGCGTACGTGGTTATATTTACTTGATCAAGAAAGGGTAGTTGACCAATATTCTGATATAATGAAAAAAATCAACGATTAATTGATATTTATTCCGACAGATGGCGCAAGCCAATAGTCTTCTTTCTTATCTCAAAGCCATGATAATCATGGTGGGTAATTAGCGATTGCAAGCCAATAGTCTTCTTTCTTATCTCAAAGCCATGATAATCATGGTGGGTAATTAGCGATTGCAAGCCAATAGTCTTCTTTCTTATCTCAAAGCCATGATAATCATGGTGGGTAATTAGCGATTGCAAGCCAATAGTCTTCTTTCTTATCTCAAAGCCATGATAATCATGGTGGGTAATTAGCGATTGCAAGCCAATAGTCTTCTTTCTTATCTCAAAGCCATGATAATCATGGTGGGTAATTAGCGATTGCAAGCCAATAGTCTTCTTTCTTATCTCAAAGCCATGATAATCATGGTGGGTAATTAGCGATTGCAAGCCAATAGTCTTCTTTCTTATCTCAAAGCCATGATAATCATGGTGGGTAATTAGCGATTGCAAGCCAATAGTCTTCTTTCTTATCTCAAAGCCATGATAATCATGGTGGGTAATTAGCGATTGCAAGCCAATAGTCTTCTTTCTTATCTCAAAGCCATGATAATCATGGTGGGTAATTAGCGATTGCAAGCCAATAGTCTTCTTTCTTATCTCAAAGCCATGATAATCATGGTGGGTAATTAGCGATTGCAAGCCAATAGTCTTCTTTCTTATCTCAAAGCCATGATAATCATGGTGGGTAATTAGCGATTGCAAGCCAATAGTAGAAACTTTCAGTTGCAAAATCAAGAGATGCTTTTTTAATCATAATTTCTCAACCAGCTTCCAGTATACAATTTCACTTTTGTTCTATTTAATCATTAATTAGAACAAGTATATATCGTTTATCAATAAATCACCCAAGGTGACGTTTGAATGAAGCCTTTCAATTTGTATAGCTCAAACGTATTGGATAAACAAAAAAGGTGTTTCCCCTCTCACACAATGGGCAAGTTTCGCCTCTAACAAGACAGACAAGTAGGTTGACACAAGGACACTACAAGACAATGACTCGTTCTGCACCGATTGTTAGCTCTGCCACCACCTTGTCCTGATCACACATCATTGGTTGGTTCATTGTTGCAGATAGTTTGATCCATCTTACGATGCCCCTTATCCATTATGTAGTCAGCTCTAAATCCCAATTCTCTTGGAAAGAAAAATGAAATACACTCTATGTATCCAATAGGCCTGACACAAACTTTCCAAAACCAAGACTTAGAAGAATCCTCTATTCTGGACCAAACGATATTAGCCCTTAAAATTAAAGATACTTCGGCCAATAAATATTTTTATTATCTCGACGTTTCGACAAAAATCTTTTTTCCTCGTCAGGAGCGAACAAAAATTAGAACATTTGACAAAGCGTTAAAAAATTTTAACGCGTCGAGGTAATAAAAAGATTTATTGGCCGAATGATCTTTAATTTAAAGAACTATGAATGTGCCGGCCAGGCAACCTCTATCTTTACGACAAAGATATTAATTCTACAATAATGATGAACTCGTATAATTCAACCATTATTGTTAATAACATAATCTAGGTCACCTTTCTTCCAAGCGGCATCCATTAAAGTTACTTTGGACCAATCAAAACCTAATGTCTTGTTAGTTTAAAGAATAAGCAGCAGAAAGATAAACCAAAAATAGGTCTGGTGTCTTCCGCTTGTACAGGAACTTGGTCTAGAGATTAGGATGGTATTTAACGGTTGACTGGTTCTTCCTGGCGACCTCTCTTGTCCTTTTGGGAGTTCTGTCGTCGATATTGACACTGTACGATGTCACCTGGTACAATGGCCAAGTGAGTGGTGGTAATATAGTTGGGAATATAACATGGTGTTAGTACGCACACTTAGTTAGGTATCATCACACTTATCATGAATTGTTTCTTCACCTGGAGCTCAATAAGTGGCCTCTATATGTCAGCTGATACAATGGCCAAGGTAGGTGATGGCAATATAGTTGGGAATATCACATGGTGTTAGTATTCATACTTAGCTAGGTATCATCACACTTATCATGAATTGTTCCTTCACCTGGAGCTGGAACTAAATAAGTGGCCTCTATATGTCAGCTGATACAATGGCCAAGGTAGGTGATGGCAATATAGTTGGGAATATCACATGGTGTTAGTTAGTATTCATACTTAGCTAGGTATCATCACACTTATCATGAATTGTTCCTTCACATGGAGCTCAATAAGTGGCCTCTATATGTCAGCTGATACAATGGCCAAGGTAGGTGATGGCAATATAGTTGGGAATATCACATGGTGTTAGTATTCATACTTAGCTAGGTATCATCACACTTATCATGAATTGTTCCTTCACATGGAGCTCAATAAGTGGCCTCTATATGTCAGCTGATACAATGGCCAAGGTAGGTGATGGCAATATAGTTGGGAATATCACATAGTGTTAGTATTCATACTTAGTTAGGTATCATCACACTTATCATGAATTGTTCCTTCATCTGGAGCTGGAACTAAATAAGTGGCCTCTATATGTCAGCTGATACAATGGCCAAGGTAGGTGATGGCAATATAGTTGGGAATATCACATGGTGTTAGTATTCATACTTAGCTAGGTATCATCACACTTATCATGAATTGTTCCTGGAGCTCAATAAGTGTGTGGCCTCTACATCCATTCCATATATTATTTCTTAGATTGATCAATTGGAATATAAAGTCTGACTTTAAGATAATTTTATCAGACTTCTAGTGAAAAGTTGCTTTTCAAATTCTTTAATCTCTAGATTTCGGGTACGAACGGTACTCTACAGGAGAAAACACAGTGTGTTGCAAGTAACCAAACAGGGCTATGGCACACTTGCAAGAGCAAAAGTCGAAGTGATTTTATATACATATGTAGCCATACTTGCAGTAAACACAGTCGCTGACTACTATACCCACCATAATGATCATAGTGTACTTGGGACAAGTCACAGCAACACTAGTTTCGTTATAAGTTCTCTTGTAACTGCTAGCCACTACTATACCCACCATGATTATCATAGTGTACTTGAGACAAGTCACAATAACACTAGTTTCGTTATAAGTTCTCTTGTAACTGCTAGCCACTACTATACCCACCATGATTATCATAGTGTACTTGGGACAAGTCACAATAACACTAGTTTCGTTATAAGTTCTCTTGTAACTGCTAGCCACTACTATACCCACCATGATTATCATAGTGTACTTGGGACAAGTCACGACAACACTAGTTTCGTTATAAGTTCTCTTGTAACTGCTAGCAACTACTATACCCACCATAATGATCATAGTGTACTTGGGACAAGTCACAGCAACACTAGTTTCGTTATAAGTTCTCTTGTAACTGCTAGCCACTACTATACCCACCATGATTATCATAGTGTACTTGGGACAAGTCACGACAACACTAGTTTCGTTATAAGTTCTCTTGTAACTGCTAGCCACTACTATACCCACCATAATGATCATAGTGTACTTGGGACAAGTCACAGCAACACTAGTTTCGTTATAAGTTCTCTTGTAACTGCTAGCCACTACTATACCCACCATGATTATCATAGTGTACTTGGGACAAGTCACGACAACACTAGTTTCGTTATAAGTTCTCTTGTAACTGCTAGCCACTACTATACCCACCATGATTATCATAGTGTACTTGGGACAAGTCACGACAACACTAGTTTCGTTATAAGTTCTCTTGTAACTGCTAGCAAATACTATACCCACCATGATTATCATAGTGTACTTGGGACAAGTCACGACAACACTAGTTTCGTTATAAGTTCTCTTGTAACTGCTAGCCACTACTATACCCACCATGATGATCATAGTGTACTTGGGACAAGTCACGACAACACTAGTTTCGTTATAAGTTCTCTTGTAACTGCTAGCAACTACTATACCCACCATGATTATCATAGTGTACTTGGGACAAGTCACGACAACACTAGTTTCGTTATAAGTTCTCTTGTAACTGCTAGCCACTACTATACCCACCATGATGATCATAGTGTACTTGGGACAAGTCACGACAACACTAGTTTCGTTATAAGTTCTCTTGTAACTGCTAGCAACTACTATACCCACCATGATTATCATAGTGTACTTGGGACAAGTCACGACAACACTAGTTTCGTTATAAGTTCTCTTGTAACTGCTAGCAACTACTATACCCACCATGATTATCATAGTGTACTTGGGACAAGTCACAGCAACACTAGTTTCGTTATAAGTTCTCTTGTAACTGCTAGCCACTACTATACCCACCATGATTATCATAGCGTACTTGGGACAAGTCACGACAACACTAGTTTCGTTATAAGTTCTCTGCTAGCCACAAGCTTGTTTTTTGGCGACAGAGACTCGCAGAAAAGAAGGTTATATACATCATTAAACGAATCATCCTAACGAAGTTTCCCCGAATAAGGGAATGTAGTAACTTGTAGGTGAAAGACACAAGTCTGGAACAAGTCTAAGATCCCCGCCATTCATCAAGATGTTCGACCAGGGTTCCTCCATAGAAACCTGGGATGTAGGGGTTGCTTGGCAACCATACTTGAACGCTATTGGCTGTCTCGGCTTCCAATCTCGTCCCTAAAGTTTGTTGCTCCCATCTACAACACACTCTCATTTCTCTCCATTTCCCTAAAAGCATCTACTGATAGCCTTCTGTAGATGGCAATAGATGATGAGTAGAATGATGATTTATGGTAAATACCTCAGTTGGAATATGCTGAAAGAACATTAGGGTATATTCTGACGTAACAGAATATAGAAATGGACATCAGAGCTAGCCATCCTGTAGGTTTGAACGACGGGGAAAATGAGGAAACACCCAACAACCGGAGAATTGTTAAAACTTATTCCAGTTTTAAATAACTTTATTAGGTGGGGCGCTCAGCAAGAGAAACCTAGTTCATGAATGTACAATCACTAGTTATGTACAGGAGTTCATTATATATATTATGTATATATGTATATGATCATTAAAAAAAAAAATCTCCATATATAAGTCTCTCAACAACAACAACAAAAAAAAAATTAAGTAAACTATAAGTCAAAAATTGTATACTGGTGAAATTGTATACTGTATGGGGGATCTTGGTGGATAAATTATGAAGAAAAACATCTCCTGATCACGCAACTGAAAATTGCTGATGGTTTTCGCCATCTGTCGGAATAAATTATCAACTAATATTTGATTATTTCATTATTCCAGAATAACGGCCAATTTTACTTATCATGATTAATCAAGCCAACCATGTACGCGTTTCAGACTATTGGCCGTGTTGGAGGGTATACTTCAACGACCAATAGTTGACCTTCCAGAATATATATTTTTTCTTAATCTAAATATACACCTCGGAGGAGAAACTTGGAGAGAATCTGCAAAACGAAGTTGCATATACAAAACTATTAAGGGATACTATAAGTATATTTGTATATCAGAATGATTTATTTTCAATGATTTCTATTACCTTTTTAAAAGTTTTTTTTTAATTATCCCTAGTACACATGGTACAGGCCATGATAATCATGGCGGGTAGTTAGCGACTTCTTTCATTGTAAGTGCACCACATGTCTACAAATGTGAAAGGCAGTTCGACTTTGCTCTTACAAATGTGCCAGAGCCCTGTTTGGTAACTTACACTCGCTGGTGGGGTTGGACTTTTAGAAGAAACGGGGGCCATTGGAGCATTTTTCTAATTAGAAAAGAAAAAGGTGCCCAATGCAGGATTCGATCCTAGGTTGTAGCGGACCACCCTTCCACCGACCCCCCTATGATTACCTCAATGTTCATAACACACAGAGTGGTATGTAACTGTTGCCGGATCTTTTATTTTTATTTCACAGAAGCACATAACGAAGGAGAATGTACAAGATGGCAAGTGGAGCGTGACAAGGATGTAGGACCACAATTAAACATGTTAGGCTTAATTAGCATGGCCTTGTCTACACACCCCGGCTCTCTTCTCTCGGTCAATACTCCTTCCTCTCTTTCCAGCTGACTTTCTGCTCCCTCGGCAACACTGGTTTTTGTCTTCACAGAAGTTTTCCTTCGAAATATTGATAATCTAAGCTAACGCAATACTTATCTTTCAATGTTTACATTTATACCAATAGATCTCTCCTATTTAATTCTTTAATACAAATCAATAACGTATCGTCTATATATAACGAATAAAGACATTAAGACGCGAATATTTCTTTTCACAAATAAATCAAACTTCTACTGTCCTTACTGCGATGAAAAAATATTGAAAGGATTTGGCTCATCAGTGGTGAACCCTCCCAGCGGTTTCGCTAATTTAATCTACCAGACCGCTTCTTTAGAGCTCTAATACTGTATTGGATCATTCTGCAACACAGAGCTACCGAAAATGGCTTATTATTTGAATTTTACTATTACCAATAACACACTGTCAAACAACTTCTACCAAGTTCTCATTTAATTGGTAATTATCTTTCCCGTTAACTTTCAACTTGGAAACACTGTATTTTTTAATCATTGAATTTTTTTCTTCAATATATTAGCTACCCAACATAGACTATCACAATTCTTATATCTTTTGACTTCTGCTGCAACACCAATAAATATTACTAGCTTCTACCATTTAGTCAGTCGATCCTTTTTCCAGCAAACTTCCAATTTGGCAACGTTCGATATTTTCCTGATCACAGAAGGCCGATATTTGCAAGCCGAGAATATAAATTTATCTAATTTCCGTTTATTTATTTATATCAACATACAAAACGTGATACCCCGTCAATAGATAATTGTTTCGAATCTCATTTTTAAACAGATACAGTTATAAACATATTATACTAAAAAAAAATTAATAATATTAAAAAAAGAGAAACAATAAGATATATTAGGAACCTGATCCTTTTTAAGGTTAGAAAGATATAATCATAAATATATTTACAAAAATAGTTAAATCTGTGATAATTCTCTCTAGTATTTAGAAATTGATATAGATCTACAACATTGTTTACTGTCAGTTGTCTAGCGCTAAAGAAGAGTGGGCATTCCAACAGTAGGTGTCTCGAGTCCTGGGTCAAATTTTGATATTGTCCTGCAATATTGATATATTACATATCGTCCATTCTGTATTCAATCAGTGATGCACACTTTCTTTGTTAATATTATTCGATCAAAAACTTAGGATTTTCCTTATCACAGAAGCTTTTGCCTATATTTGAAGTAGCGAAAATAGGAGTCACCACGCTACTAATTGAAAGTGCAACACATCATAACATATAACAATTTATTATGAGAGACTGCCAAATAACATGAATACATTTCTGGAAGTGGTCTCTCATTGAATTTTCTCTCTTGGTTAAAAAACCGTAATTGCTAAACTATATATTTATTCCATTGGTTGTTCCTTGGTAGGATGTGGAATCAAGTATGATTTTAATGTCCTTCCTTTTCTTATTTAAACTTCTACTCAAACCTTAAACCTCAAACCTTAAATAAATCACTATATCAAATAAATCACTAAATCAATTAAATTCTACTCAAACCTTGTAATTTACCAATTGTTTATGTTAAATAGATCTCTGAATGTAGTGTTGTTGCTTGACGCAAGCATCTCTTGCGGGGATATCGCGTCTGATTTGATGATAATAAATTGGAGCCTGAATTGTGCCATTTTTTATTTTGCAAAGATCTCGCCAAATGGATCTCTCTTGCTGGTACTGAGCAATATATTGCCAACCAATAGCGATATAAAGAAGTACATTATTTTACACTAAATTATTAGTTTAAGACGAGAAAATCTGTTTACAAGCAAAATTTTGACAGAACAACGTTTGACAAGTTTTACCTCAAATGTTTCTTTTGAACGAAAAATCGTAATTTATTTTAAGGAGAAATAACGACTATTCCTATCCTTAGAAATGAAGTATGGAAGGATGAATTGTGAAGAGTAATGATGAACGGAAAAATAAAAGTGTCCAGGGATGGGAATCGAATCCACAGTGTTCCGATAACCGGGCAGTGCCATAAGGATAGGAATAGTCGTTATTTCTCCTTAAAATAAATTACGATTTTTCCTTCAAAAGAAATATTTGCTGTATAACTTGTCAAACGTCGTTCTACAATCATAAGCCACATTATATTGTATTATTGACATTCAGCGATATTGGCCGTCTCACAGTGTTCTTAATACAATATGTTTATTACATCTTCCCTTTCAAACCACCATCATCAACAAAGAAAGTGGAGAAAGGAAAACTTTGTTTCCGACGTATAGCAGCCGAAGTTGAGTGATGGCGGAACGTGGGCGATCCTGATTGGTTGGCGCCATCGTCTGCTATCCATTGTTCTGATTTTTTCGGTCGAAGTTTTGGCGGGAAAGAGTTATTCTTCCGGCGAAATCCCTCACAAATTACCTCTTTTTTCTCCATAGGCAGTATTTCTTCAGGGCAATAAATTGAATTTTGTCTCTCCTTCAATTTAAGTTCTTTTTTTTGCCGATCTCTATATTTTTTGTATCCTTTGAACGTTTTAAAGTATTTTCTAGCTATTCTTATTGGTCTACCATTGCTTTTGTGGTCTCGAGAAACTTTTTAGATGTGAATTTTAACTCTCCCTCCATTAAGTGACGACACTCTCTAAAACGACCATTTTTCTCTGCAGATATTATCGATAGATTCTAACCGGAATAGATCTCGGTCCCGAAGGTTCACATCGACCTGCCCACTCTGTGGGAAAGAACTCTTGCAGCCTATCTTTGGCGGAGTCTTTCTCGCGGTTGGTGCTACCAATTCAGCCTTGTATATATTTCATTATGTATATTCATCTTTATTTTTAGGGGGTCGGTGGAAGGATGGTCTAAACCGTTGGTTTTCGACCGCTACGACCTGGGTTCGATTCCCGAATTGGGCACTTTTTTTCTGATTAAAAAAATGCTCTAATGGCCCCTGATTCTTGCAAAAGTCCAACCCTACCAGCGAGTGCAAGTAACCAAACTGGTTTCTAGAACATTTGTAAGTGCAAAGTCGAACTGATTTTCACATGTGTAGACATCTGGTGCACTTACAGTAAAAGCAGTCGCCTACTTCTATCCACCATGATTTTCATGGCCTGTACCACATGTATTAGGGATAAGTTTTAAAAATCTAGATTTTTTCATATTTATTTATTATTATTATTTTAAAATTTATATTTAGCACTATATAATATTGTATGAACGATGTAATAAAAGTAGATTTAACCTCAATCTCAGCCCCGAGAGCTATATGTGCTCGGGACGAGATTTCTTGTTGCACCTCCATTTCACCTCTGCTCTTCCTTTCCTTACATCTTCCCTTCTAGATCCTGCAACCAATATTTTAACATTACCGACTTAACACTGACAATATTAGAACGACATTTGACAATTATCCCGCAAATGTTTCTTTTGAACGAAAAATAGTAATTTTATTTTAAGGAGAAATAAAGAATATTTCTATCCTTAGGGATGAAGTATGAAAGGATGAATTGTGAGAGAAGAGTAATCATGAACGGAAAAATATAATTGTCCAGAGATTGGAATCAAACCCACAGTGTTCCGCTTACCAGGCAGATACCATTTTCACCTGGACATATTTTTCCGTAGTCGTATTTCTCCTTAAAATAACGAATTTTCATTCAAAAGAAACATTTGCGGTAAAATTTGTCAAACGTCGTTCTACATACATAAGCCGCATTATATTGTATTGTAAACTGACAATAATATATAATAGAGAAATTTAAATATATTTTCAATCATTAGAATTATTGGAAACTATAACCTTCTTGGTTAGCCTTTTCTGATCGAGGCATCCTAGCGACCTCTTTAGCCGAAATGTAAGGTAGCTAAAACTCCCTTCAGAGAACTGACCATTTAATACTCGATACATAGTTGTGAAATACGAGAACCATCCAATAAATAAGTTTCCCTATTTTTTTTTCTGCCAACGAAACGTTGTAAAAATTAGTTAGTAGTGTAAGAAATGGTCACTAGGATGCGTTGGAAGCGCGTGACCTTCAAAATCACGCTATTCGTACGCGCAAGTCCGTAGCGCTTCAGTTTCCATGGAGCTACCACTGGCGAACGTGTCCACTTGCGAACTCCGTTCTGTAATTAATTTTTTCACTGCGAAAAATGAAACTGCGGTCAATATTCATCGCAATTTAGTGTCAGTGTATGGTGAAGGATGTATGAGCATCCAAATGGTTCGCCAATGGCGTTCATGGTTCTTGGAAGGACGGCAAAACATGCATGATGACGAGTGAAGCGGCAGGCCCGTTACTGCTACGGACAACGCAGCCGTTGCTGCTGTTCGGAATGTGATGGAAGCAGATCGCCGCTCACCATTTACGAAATAATGATTCGACTGCCTCCTGGAATCGAAATTAGACGCTCTTCGATTGGAACAATCATGTCAGATGTTTTGAATTTTCGCAAAGTCTGCGCAAGATGGGTCCCGCGTTTGCTCTCGGAAAATCACAAGCAACAACGGATGGAGGCAGCCCGAGCTTTCCTGGAAATGCATCGAAGAGATGGAGATCAACTGTTTTCCCGTATTGTCACTGGAGATGAAAGCTGGGTGCATCATTCAACTCCAGAAACAAAACGACAAAGCACGGTGTGGAAGAAGCCTGAGGAAAGTGCACCAAAAAAGGCAAAGGTCACAATATCTGCAGGCAAAGTTATGGCTATCGTCTTTTGGGACTGTAAGGGTGTTTTATTGGTTGACTACCTGCCCCCAAACGCTAGGGTTAACTCTGCGAGGTACTGCGAAGTTCTCACTAACCTCAGAGCTGCAATAAAACGGAAACGTCCTGGACTTTTGTCTCGGAAAGTGTTACTCGTCCCTGACAATGCTCGCCCTCACGCAGTTCGAACGACCCAAACGTTGCTGGAAAACTTCAAATGGGAAATTTTCACACATCCACCTTATTCTCCGGAACTTGCCCCAAGCGACTTTCATCTTTTTCCAGCACTCAAGTTGCACCTTGGAGACAAGCACTTTGCGAATGATGACGAAGTGCAGGCGGAGGCGAACCACTGGCTACGAAGACAGGACACGGCTTGGTACAACAGTGGTATCAAAAAATTGCTACAACGGTACCAAAAATGTTTAGACAGAAATGGTGATTATGTAGAGAAGTAGTCTATGAGTTGTATAATGAAAATAAATTAACTGCATAATTGTAAATAATGTTGTTTATTTGTTAAAAAATAGGGAAACTCATTTATTGGATGGCCCTCGTATGATCTTGATTTATTTGATGAAAATTCAGATTTTATTCTCAGATTTCTCTCTCTCCTTAAATCAAGGATCAGTCTTCTGCATATTAAATTTACATACTGTTCTTTTTATGTGAGAAAAAAAAAAGTACAAATATGACATTGTACTGGGATAAGGTTCATAAATTAAGAAAAAAGTTAAGTTTTCTTGATTAATCAAGAATGGGTATTTGGCCAATTTTGGAATAATTAAAAAAATCAATGAATAGTTTATATTTATTCCGATAGTTGGCGCAAGCCATCAGTAACTTTCAGTTGTACGATAAGGAGATGCCTTTTTCTTAATTTATGTTATTTTTATTTAACTTTATTTTCTCTTGGCTCTGTCAATAAAGATCGTTTATTGTCTCTGTCTCTTTCAATGGGGAATTAGATGCCTAAGATATCTTTTTTTCTTTACGACTTCTTTTAAATAGGGATTTTATTTTGAAAACTGTGTTTAGATATAGCCTCTAAAATCAGTGTCGCATGTGCCACTGTGAAGCAATGTTCTAGCGTCGTTTAGAGACGTGGATTAAGACATATGTCGTTAAAACAAACGTAAACATGTACTTACATAAAAAGACTGTAATTAATTACATGACCCGTATCCGCTGAGTACAGTAGTAGAGCGTTCTGCCCATGTGGATATTTACTCAACCAAGATTGTTTTAACAATGTCTTTTACTGTTAAAAAGAATGATTAAATCTTTCTCAACCTGATCCCAGAAAAATTTCACTTTTGTACTTTTTTTTTCATATAGTTTGGCGTTCTCACACACTTACGGTATTAAATACCCATTCTTTGTTTTTTCAGAAAGCCTTAAAGATCAGCTTTTATAAAACTATTTTAGAGGCGTAATATTCTTTTTAAAATAAAACAATTTCTACTGTCCTTACTGCGATGGAAAAATTAAAGGGAGGGCCTGGCTCATCAGTGGTGAACCCTCCCAGCGGTTTCGCCAGTTTAATCTACCATACCGCTGTTATATTGCATTTTTGGAACTTCCTTTTATAGGTGACTGTTGTAAGACTCTTGGAATGGGTATTTTAGAAGAACTATGGACATAAGCTTTTAGGACAGCAGAATTAAGGTAGTATTTCTGTCGTTTTTCGCCAAAAAAAAAACTCGTCACCAAGTGCGCTGTGTGAGGGTGGGCATTGTCATGGTGTAGGATCCAGTCACCATTAGTCCATTTTTCTGGCCTTTTTTTTTCGAATCGCTTCCCTTAGACGGCGAAGAATGCCCAAATACTGTGAGGACATGTTGGAAATGACAAGAACGGATCTGTAATGGAAAGACAAGATAATCACAATCGACGAGACATAGGTCTATGGCTATGACCCTGAAACCAAGCGTCAATCTGCCGAGTGAAGAGGTCAGGGTGAGCCTAGACCCAAAAAATCCAGGATATTTAAATCCAGAAACAAGCTTTTATGGTCGTTGAGGTACAGCTTGCAACACGCTGACGAAAGCCAATAGTCTGAAACGTGTACTTAGTTTTTCTTGATTAATCAATAAAGAGTATCTGGCCAATTATGGAAAATAAATAAAAGCCAATGATTAGTTGATGTTTATTCCGACAGATGGCGAACATTATCAGCGAATTCTATTTGCACGATCAGGCGCGATGCTTTTTTTCTTAAATTGTAAACCTGATCCCAGTACAATTTCACTTTTGTACCGTATACTTTAGCAACACGGTTTTTTATTAACATAGCGACGATTCATTGTTCTTCAACGAGAGATAAGGAATTGATTATCTTGAGTGACTCTTTTTCCAGACCTACCTCTTTATTCCATTTCATCCGGAAAGGTGAAGCAGTATGAGGAACAAGCGAAATATGCAAATGATCCCGTTCCCAATTTGCATATCCCGGACATACATAAACTCATTTACATATCAACAAATGGTTCATTTTGTATCCAATATGTAAAATAGAACTAAAGTTGCCATACAACAACAGCCTTTTTATTACGATATTTTGTCTTAACATATACTGGTTCGAGGGAGGCCAAGAAAGGAAAATAAGTAAACAATGATTTCTCCTTCTAAAATTGGATCCATAATAATTATTCTTTCTCCTTTTTGGCCTAATTCGTTATTGTGTCAACGCTACATGCACCTAGTAGATGTTAGAGTTGAACAACTTCTACATGTGTAGACATGTGGTTGTTGTGTCCAATGAAGAACCTCAGATGTTTCCATGCATCTCTATCACAGCAGTTACAATGTTCTCTATCTTAGGTGTGTATACTGTATTGTTGTTGTTGTGTCCAATGAAGAACCTCAGATGTTTCCATGCATCTCTATCACAGCAGTTACAATGTTCTCTATCTTAGGTGTGTATACTGTATTGTTGTTGTTGTGTCCAATGAAGAACCTCAGATGTTTCCATGCATCTCTATCATAGCAGTTACAATGTTCTCTATCTTAGGTGTGTATACTGTATTGTTGTTGTTGTGTCCAATGAAGAACCTCAGATGTTTCCATGCATCTCTATCACAGCAGTTACAATGTTCTCTATCTTAGGTGTGTATACTGTATTGTTGTTGTTGTGTCCAATGAAGAACCTCAGATGTTTCCATGCATCTCTATCACAGCAGTTACAATGTTCTCTATCTTAGGTGTGTATACTGTATTGTTGTTATTGTGTCCAATGAAGAACCTCAGATGTTTCCATGCATCTCTATCACAGCAGTTACAATGTTCTCTATCTTAGGTGTGTATACTGTATTGTTGTTGTTGTGTCCAATGAAGTACCTCAGATGTTTCCATGCATCTCTATCACAGCAGTTACAATGTTCTCTATCTTAGGGGTGTATACTGTATTGTTGTTGTTGTGTCCAATGAAGAACCTCAGATGTTTCCATGCATCTCTATCACAGCAGTTACAATGTTCTCTATCTTAGGTGTGTATACTGTATTGTTGTTGTTGTGTCCAATGAAGAACCTCAGATGTTTCCATGCATCTCTATCACAGCAGTTACAATGTTCTCTATCTTAGGTGTGTATACTGTATTGTTGTTGTTGTGTCCAATGAAGAACCTCAGATGTTTCCATGCATCTCTATCACAGCAGTTACAATGTTCTCTATCTTAGGTGTGTATACTTTATTGTTGTTGTTGTGTCCAATGAAGAACCTCAGATGTCTCCATGCATCTCTATCACAGCAGTTACAATGTTCTCTATCTTGGGTGTGTATACTGTATTGTTGTTGTTGTGTCCAATGAAGAGCCTCAGATGTCTCCATGCATCTCTATCACAGCAGTTACAATGTTCTCTATCTTAGGTGTGTATACTGTATTGTTGTCATGTCCAATAAAGAGCCTCAGATGTTTCCATGCATCTCTATCACAGCAGCAGCAATGTGGTGACATGTGGTGTACTTACAATATAAGCTGACGCTGAATCCTGCCTACTATGTTTATCACGACATCTTGTACTTGAGTAAGAAAGTGTGTGTGTGTGTGTAAGGATAAGTGAGAAAATATAAAATTGAACTTTTAATAGACACGACATTTACTATAAAATGAAAAACTACTAGATTTCCTTTTATTTATCTTCGTTTATATTGTCCGTCGTTAATGCGAACAGGTCATTAAACGAAACATCGATAAACACACACACACACACACACACACACACAAAAAAAACCTTTATTAAGGATCAAGCCCCATACAGGATTCTCCCAGTATAGCAATGGTTCTAATTGAACATAAATCAAGTACTATATACAATTCAACATGAGCCCAAAAAAAGAAAACTATTTACACATGTTTCTCATCCTTCTCACAAAATGTGTATAAATCTATTACACTATGTCTGCTTTTCACCGTTTCTGACAGCAGAGTGATAAATGATTAGCGTTAACATCACTAAACAAGGTGTACTGTCTACTTGTATTAATTGATAGTTTACCGAGATTAACTAGCAGAAAATCCGTTGTAGGGCAGAGCGTTACGTTTGGTGAGAAGCCAAATATATCTTCTGCCAAACTTGGTAGCCAACCTTGGCATGATTTACATAACTGGGCGGTAACGGCACTCTAATAGCGGTGCGTTGTCAACCAACCTTCCTCGCTGACACCCAGGCTGTCTTACAGTCAACCAAATATCGAACTCTCTCACACCAGCCATCATCACATCGACCTGCCCATTCTGTGGGAAATAACACTTGCTGTCCACCGGTGGCGGAGTCTTTACAACGGTGGGCGCCACCAATGAAGACTTTGTATATATTATATGTGTATGTATATGATACATTAGCGCGTGGTCTGTGGTAGACACAATGAAGTGGTCGACATCGAATTTTCAATTTCTAGTTGATGGAAGGTCTGTGGTAGACACAATGAAGTGGTCGACATCGAATTTTCAATTTCAAGTTGATGGAAGGTCTGTGGTAGACACAATGAAGTGGTCGACATCGAATTTTCAATTTCAAGTTGATGGAAGGCCTGTGGTAGACACAATGAAGTGGTCGACATCGAATTTTCAATTTTAAGTTGATGGAAGGTCTGTGGTAGACACAATGAAGTGGTCGACATCGAATTTTCAATTTCAAGTTGATGGAAGGTCTGTGGTAGACACAATGAAGTGGTCGACATCGAATTTTCAATTTCAAGTTGATGGAAGGTCTTTTGTAGACACAATGAAGTGGTCTACATCGAATTCTCAATTTCAAGTTGATGGAAGGTCTGTGGTAGACACAATGAAGTGGTCTACACCGAATTCTCAATTTCAAGTTGATGGAAGGTCTTTGGTAGACACAATGAAGTTGTCTACATCGAATTCTCAATTTCAAGTTGATGGAAGGTCTTTGGTAGACACAATGAAGTTGTCTACATCGAATTCTCAATTTCAAATTGATGGAAGGTCTGTGTACCAAAATAACTTTATTAGGTACCGCTCAAAAAGACCAATCTAACTTATGTTATTTACAATGAATAATATGAAGAGGTTCTTCACAAAAAAAGTGTCCAATCCATAATTCGATCCCGGTTCATGGCTGTCGGGAAACGAGAGTTTTAACCACTCGTCCACCGACTTCTATATAAAAAAAGAAACAAATGGAAGATCTGTGGTAGACACAATGAAGTGGTATACATCGGATTCTCAATTTCAAGTTGATGGAAGGTCTGTGGTAGACATAAATGAAGAGGTCTACATAGACTTCAACCACAAGTTGGATATAATGGTCTGTGGTAGACAGAATGAAGAGGAAGAAACCGTATGTAGATACCGGATCTCCAAGATGACGGCCACCTTCACGGTCTACTTGGAGTTACCGAAATTAGCCGCGTCGATAACTTTGTATATCTACTCATCCTGTTTGTTGCCTCGATACTGGTCAACTTCCTTCCTTCCTTCCTAGATCTACCAACTTTAGCTTTGTCTACAGACCCACTCACCCGCATAATGAGTCAGGAGACGTGACCAGAAAGAACGTGTTCATGCTAAATCCGAATGTATCATAACTACAGTATTTTAAATCGTCATGATAGATGTCAGCGCTTATTTAAAACCTATCCTTCAGTGGTCTCCGCGAATCTGTGAGGTGGCGAATTACAAAGTTGAAATCTGAGATGGACGAATATACCCATAGACAAAACTTAAGGTATATCGGGATTCGGAAGGGGTCGGTGGAAGGGTGGTCTAAACCGTTGGTTTTCGATCGCTACGACCCGGGATCGAATCCTTCATTGGGCACTTTTTTCTAATAAAAAAAAAAAATGCTCCAATGGCCCCCGATTCTTGCAAAATTCCAACCCCACCAGCGAGTGCAAGTAACCAAACGGGGCTCTGGCACATTTGTAAAGTGAAAAGTCGAACGGCTTTATAGGGAACGGCTTATACTAGGGATAATAATAATTTTAAAAATATTGGGATTCAGACAATAACTCTTGAAAGATATTACAGTGACTTTTATCGAAGACACAAGAGTTAACCAAATGTGAACAAATTACCTCTGCCTCCTTTAAAAAAAAATAATAATAATAAACAGACCACCGGTGACATCCTTCCTTAAGTTTTGTCCGTGAGTGTAACCGAGGTATTTACTGTATGTACCACATGACTATGTATACCTCTGTGGTCCAATGCTCTACGTACTGTGGCTAAAACAAATGGCTTGTTTCAGATGGTACTTCGGTCGAATCAAGAGGTTGGAAGCCGAGAAGAAACTCCGCATGCCAGAAAACGACCACGGATCCTTCTTGATCCGTGACAGTGAAAGTCGGAGGAATGATTACTCCCTGTCAGGTGAGTACTGTACTGGGGATATGTACTTATGTACTTCTGGAGTGGAACATATTATGACAAGACATATCCCGGACCACCGCAATATTCCTGTGGCAATGTCCTTGTCCATCCTAAACAAATCTTGTAATCAATTTTTAATATACTTCTAGAGCACATAGGAATCTGAAAATTGGTACACTTTTCAGAACCCAAAGACAATGCAAGTTGACAAATTTTCAGACTTCTGGGTTGTCAGGGTGGCCGGAAATGGACAAATTTCTAAATTGCCTTTCAAATTTTGTAAATTAATTTTAATATACTTCCAGATCACATAGCAGCATGAAACTTTTATCACTCACCCAGTTCAATAAACAATGCAAGTGTACAAATTTTCAGACTTCTGGGTGGTCGGAGTGGCCAGGAATGAACACATTTTTATATTTATTTTTAAGAGTCTTATGTTACGCCCCTTACATTGACCAATCCGCCGCGAGCAGGCCTCCCTTCTATTTAAGGCATAATCCCCAGTGAACTTTTGATTCTAAGTATTGTAAATTCATAACTAAAAACTAACAAAATAATTAATAGGTAAAAATACATTTTTAAAAAAGCTTTTATTTAAATGCACTAAAAAGGGAAAAATAAAATATTGCATCTTCTGTGATTGAGCAATTAGATGTATCTGAGTGAAAATAAAAGCGGCGGGGGACGATCATATTTAGAGAAGAGGTAAAAATATAGCAAACACTTATAAAAATCGCTAATCAGCTGCTACATATTAAATCACATTAGGTTCGAAATTCATGATGGTCATCCCCCACCGCTTTTATTTTCACTCAGATATATCTAATTGCTCAATGACAGAAGATACAATATTTTATTTTTTTAGTGCATTTAAATAAAAGCTTTTTTTTTAAATGTATTTTTATTTATTAATTATTTAGTTAGTTTTTAGTCATGAATTTACAATACTTCGAATCAAAAGCTCACTGGGGATTAGGCTTTAAATAGACGGAAGCCTGCTCGCGGCGGATTGGTCAATTCTTTATAAGGGACATAACATAAGACTTAAAAATAAATATAGAAATTTGTTCATTCCTGGCCACTCCGACCACCCAGAAGTATGAAAATGTGTAAACTTGCATTGTTCATTGGACTGAGTGAGTCTTAAAAGTTTCATCCTTTTTAGTGCATTTAAATAAAATATTTTTTTAAAATTAGAGAACACTTTAAGCGTCTCCACACAATAATCAACCACACTAGCCTCTCTGCATTCCCCTAGCACCCTCTTATATACAAACATGGCCACATTCGTCCAATGAGAAGGCGTGAGAGATCGGTTCACTTAACGAACAAAAACAACATTCTCCCGCTAAAAACTGAGATAAAACTGTTTGTCAATATAAATTGACAGCTACATTACAAGAAAACTGAATACCACAGAATCATTGAGGGTTCTATAGTTTCTTCCGAGGCTCAGTACTAGAGTAGAACATGTTCCGTACACAATACAACCACATTATTGATGCAATGTATTACCCAGACCATTTCTTCATTGTTTTGATTATTTTCACCCTAATTACATATCCAGTTAAACCTCGCTATAGCAACGCTAATTGGACTGACCTTTTGGTTCACTATATCCATGGTTCACTATATATAGAGATATAAGGTTGTCCCAGAAGTTGGTGTTTTTCTTATTACTTGGCGAATAATATTATTAAGGCGAATACATAATAATAGATAATACCATTACTTTATACATAATACAAAGACATTATACATAACGGCGAATAACATTGGTATTCCAATTTTTTGCAAGTGTTTACGAACTTTTGGGACAACCTTGTATTTGAAACTTAAAATTAAGTTCTTAATAGGGGGTATCGTTATACATAGTACTTTTTTTTATGAATTCGAGATTTCTTTTGGTTCGTTATAAGTAAAGGGCTGACTTTTTTTGGGCAAAATTTTCATCTAAAAAGATGCAAAATGGATGAAAATTTTTTGAATGAAAATACATCCAGATGGCACAAGAACCTACAGTACATGTAACAATTGTTCTGGTGTGGAACTAACACCTACCCACATATTCTCATGCCCAGCAATGTCCGCAGCCTTGTAGAAAATTGATCCAGAGCAGCAGCTTTACACACCCAAGATAGTGGACATTGTGACTGCTGTGATAGAGATGCATGGAGACATCTGAGGTCCTTCATTGGACACGACAGCAACAACAACAGAAAATTGACTTGGACCCAGAATAGCAGCTTTACACACTCAAGATAGTGGGCATTGCGGCTGCTGTGATAGAGATGCATGGGCACATCTGAGGCTCTTCATTGGACTCGACAACAACAACAATACAGTATACACACCCAAGATAGTGGGCATTGTGACTGCTGTGATAGAGATGCATGGGGACATCTGAGGCTCTTCATTGGACACAAAAACAACAACAGCAACTAAAGTGTATGAATAAATACAATACTAAAGAAGAATATGCTCCGTACCTGAGTACATTGTGCAACCACATTCACACACACATACTTTATTAAGGCAATTAGTCTTATACATGGATTTACCACGGAGTCTACAAATGAAAAATAAATAAAAGACATTTAATGGTAATAACGAAATATTTTATATACAGGAAAACTTAATTAGGACAATTAAGCTCAATGAACATATTTGTATGGGTCAAGGGTCGGCAATCTTTTGAGTCGGAAAAGTCCAAAATTACAATTTAAAGAATATCAATGTTTTTAAAAAGTCACAGAATTTTTTTCTTGCCAACAATAAATAACACTCGCATAAATAGAGTTTTTATTTATACGAGTACTACACGCAGCTTCTAATTCAAAGAGCCGCATGTGGCTCGCAGAATGCCGATCCCTGGTCTAGGTAAATCTGAGGAAATTAAAAATATAAATAATATGTTGGAGAGTAACTTCGCACATCAGCTGTTGCCTAGCGACGACACCATCCTACCAGACATCACGTGACCTGGCGCCACTCTGTCTACGAATAGTTTTAGTTTTGCTTTTGCTGTCTGCCCCTACGCTTGCCTTTTGTGACTCTTTTTGTTCCTTGTCATCTTAATATAATATTATTGTTAATTAAACAATACTTTTGAGATCCAGCCTCTGATTCTCTTACATAATAACTAAAAGAGCAAAAACACTGGTATATTTAAAAATAAAGAAGGCAGAGTGCCATCTAGTGGAACAGAAATCAACAAACGTTGATTTAGCCTGTTCCCTGATATTTGACCAACCCATTTTCTTGATAAATCAAGAAAAGCCATCCACGAACGAGTTTATGGCTGTTGGCCCTCGACAGTGTGGAGCAGGCTTCACCTCTGCGACCAAAAATCCTTTGATCCCAGAGGCTTCTTGAGGGTATTTACTGGTATATATGCATATTAAACCTGCACACATAAGTCTTTATTAAGATATTTCGTCGTGCAACCACATTCTTGAGTATTCTCCCACCCACAGTACTTCAAAAATAAAGAGCAATACTAGGTACCACAGCACCATTCATCAGTGTTACCACAGTATTCCGGTAATCAAGGACAATGCAAAATGCCGGAGTTTATTTAAAAGTAGATAACACATACCACGACAGGAGAGCTGACCTTTACTCTCGTACTTGAGTAGTAAGTAATTACTAAATTAAACTATCTTAAGGTTTACGAGGTGACGCAAGTCCAAATAGATTCAAATGTGGAAGAGGAAGTTACCAAAGTGAATGCTTCTTTGCTGGAGGCTGAGGTAGATCCGATTGTAATCCCCATTATCTACCCCTGCTTGCCACGTATGTACAGGGATAAGACGGAGAATGATACTTGTGATACAAGCTATGTAACCTCTGATTCTGATATAACTTCGGATGATGAAAATCCAAGTAATTACTAAATTCCTGGAGTATATTAATACTAGATGGAGTGTCAGGTTAGTTCCTTAGTCAAGTTCAGGGAGATTATTCCACGTGAGAGGTTCTACTAAATGTAGTACAGTAGAACCTCCCTTTATCGGACACCACACTAGCGGACACCTCTCCACAAAGGACAGTTTTCATTTGCAAAATTACCATTTTTACTATTAAGCAACTCTCTTGTAAGAGGACATCTCTCTCTAAAGGACACTTTGGCTCTGCAATTAGGTGTTGTCCTTTACAGTGGGGTAGTTTTACTGTATTGAATATGATAAATAAAATCGACAAAATAGGTTTCAACTTTGATCCCTGTATGGCTCGTTCTAGGTTGAATGTATTGTTGCAACATGGTTGATGTTAATCTCACAATCATTAGTATTTTTTTTTTCCATATATTTCAACTATTTATTCCAATTTTATTTATTTTTGTTAACAGATTGTATATTTCTTTTTAAAAAAATAGACACTTCGGTCAGTAAAGGTTTTTATTTTCTCAACGTTTCAATAAAAATCTTTTATCTTCGTCAGGAGAAATAAATAAAAAATAAAGCATTTGGTAAGGCGTTAAAAATTGTATATTATAAAATCTTGGTGTCTTTCAACACTCTGTTACTACACATCTCTTCAAATATTGATGTGAGAAGTAAAGTGTAATTCTTGGGACTATCTAAAAATTTAGCTGTCTCATTATTGACCTATCTAACCTTGTAGGATGGTTGAAGAGAAAATTAAGGTTAGCGAATCTTTCAGATCACAACCTGGCGCAAGAGTGTATACATACACACACACAAAGCTTTATTAAGACCACCGGTCTTATACAGATTCACCACCGAAAGAAATGAAGCATAGATGAAGCTCCTGTACTCCAGGCAGCGTAGCACCCAACAACAGCCTTCAGCTCCTACACATGTCCAATGGCCACACGTTCCTTCCTGCATACGTCAAGGTTATCGAATCACTGAACAGGCTAGTGTGGAATCAGCCGCGTTCTAGTCCTCGCTTTCCTCATCCAAATGGACCACGTAATTCGGCGATTCTATTAATCTCCTCAGAACGGTGACTACGGTCTTGTAGAATTTATATAAACCAAAAAGAAGACCTTGATCAAACGTCATTGCATTCATCCAGTTATATATTTGTTGACTATCGGATTGAGACAAGAGTTTATACAAGAGATGTCAACTGTTGGCTAGAGAGGACTTCCCTCTGTCCAAGGCAGACAATTGTCCGACAGGAAATAAATCCCAGAAAGTATTCTCCCCATTTTTCCTTCATATTTCCGGATGACATTAGACAGTTAGATTTGCTACCACACCGACATTTCCCTCCAATTTGATTGGACAATTTGATAAAGTTCGGGATGTGTCTTTTTTATAGAAATATTTACTTTGAAATTATTATATTTTTTACTGTTTGGGTTGCACTGAAATTTATATCCCCTGTATTTATCTTAATAAAAAAACAACTCGATAATAACTTGGTGTTAAAAAAAATACCACTCAGAACTTGGAATGAAGATATAAAGTTGCAAAGAACCAAGACTAAACCCAAATATATCACTCTAAATCTTTAATTTCTCTACTATTAATCAGTTTCTGATCTCCAATTACACCATGTTTCTCGATCTCTTTCTCCTTATTTCCTCATATCTACTTCATTACAGTCCATCTCAGTACAATTCTTATTCTTCCAATTGCTTCCATTTTCATTTATTTTTTTTATTTTCATACTACAGGGTGTATATTGTATAATTGATACAGATATGACAAATTCAATCATCACAAATGCGCACACAGTGCTTTATTAAGACCACCGGTCTTATACAGATTCACTACAGGAAGAAAGGAAGCATAGATGGAACTCCTGTACTCCAGGCAGCGCAGAACCCAACAACAGCCTACAGATCCGACACTTTTCAGTTGATGCAAATTATCAAACGGGACTTTTGAAGCAAATGGTACAGACTGTATTTCAAGAATTCACCAATTGATCACGATGATTCTTAACAGAAATACAATTGCAGTCAAGTTTAAAAAAATATATTTATCAATCAAAGTATTTATACCTATATTTATTTCGGAAATTGGGAGGGAAATGTTGAGATGATATTTATTCCGTTATAAGACAACAGAAATCTTAGCAAGTGTTGCATAATCCATAGAGCCCTGGCAGGCTCAATCCATATTTACATATAACCCATTGATATTTTCCTACGAAGGACTTTTGCCGTGGTAAGGACCGTGCGGTATGTCCACGGCGTGGGAACAATCCTTCCGGATGGATTAGCGGTAATTAATGAGGGCAATTACCATTGGCGCCAAGAACATCCTGTCGTCACTCTTCCTTTCTGACGATGAGTACCCCATGTTGGGCGCCATGTAGCGGAGACATCCCAATATTTGCTACTGTGAGGATACGCAGGATTCCTAGCTACCTTATTTTTTTTAATCTGTTATAATCATTTGGTTATTTTACCATAGGTTAATTAAAAGACAATAATGCGCCATCTATATATAAGAAATAAAACTATCAAAAGTAAGAATTTTTCTTTCGGAAACAAAGCAAAGTATATATTCATAATCACCAAATTGCTTTGTTTTAAAACAAGTGCGTTTCAATTTATTGAATTTTATTAATTTATAATGGTAGATATTTCTTGTTTCTAATTCAATTGTTAATTATTCTTTGCTTATAATCAGAATTTCTACTCTGTTGAAATTTTCCTGGGGATCTACTCTGGATCCCAGGATTTATCCGTATCTGCTCGAATGTATATACTTTGTTTAATTTTTTTTTTATCTAACCTTACTTGAAATGCTGCTTAAAGAAATCAGAATATACCCATTGTAATTTTAAAGCCATTTTTAATACTCTTGTTGTGTCTTCACAGGTTCTTCGGGGGCGTTGCCCGGGTCAATCGGATAGTATATATAATAATAATACAGTAGAACCTCCATGAGAGGACACTCGCGCTAGAGAACACCTCTCTACAAAGGACAGTTTTCATTTGCAAAATTACCATTTTTACTATTTAGTAACTCTCCGGTAAGAGGACACCTCTCCCAAAATGACACTTTGGCTCTGCAATTAGGTGCTGTCCTTTACAGGGAGGCAGTTCTACAGTAATAATAAAACTACAATAAAATCTCCAATTGTTAAGACAATAATAATTGGGCCATCCTTCACTCGGGCAGAACCCGAGTGGCTAGTAGTAAATACAAAGTAAATTACTAAAAGAGTTGCGGCGTCTTATAGTAATTCATCGAAATCCGCAAACCTGTAATAGTGAACAAATTAAATTACTAAAAGAGTTGCGGCGTCTTATAGTATTTCATCGAAATCCGCAAACCTGTGATAGTGAACAAATTAAATTACTAAAAGAGTTGCGGCGTCTTATAGTATTTCATCGAAATCCGCAAACCTGTGATAGTGAACAAATTAAATTACTAAAAGAGTTGCGGCGTCTTATAGTATTTCATCGAAATCCGCAAACCTGTGATAATAAACAAAGTAAATTGTCATCCAAAAGTTTCATCATCGTTATTGCGTGTATACATTCCATTACTTATGAATATTCAGAGACCTGAGCGATAGTTGAGTGGTGTATGTGTGCAGTCCGGGACGCAGACACTGTCAAACACTACCGCGTGAGACAGCTGGACGAGGGCGGGTTCTTCATCACCCGCAGGATAACCTTCCGGACCCTGCCCGAGCTGGTGGAGCACTACTCCCTGGACAAGGACGGGCTGTGTGTCAACCTCCGAGCTCCCTGTGTCAATGTGAGTCCGCTGCAGCACGCAATGTCAACGGGATATTGCCAGAGTGACGCATGTTACCTCTTCCACATTACGGCCGGAATCATGGATGTGGATG
This sequence comes from Cordylochernes scorpioides, assembly GCA_030710605.1. NCBI lineage: Eukaryota > Metazoa > Arthropoda > Arachnida > Pseudoscorpiones > Chernetidae > Cordylochernes > Cordylochernes scorpioides. The sequence continues at coordinate 68,640,056 of CP092873.1, read as the reverse complement.
TAAATCAGTTGTTTCTTATCCCCTTACACAAATTCCATGATTTCATGCTCCTTGAGCGGTTTTAGGATAATCAGCGACCTCTCCCAAAGGTCCTGTTTAGTGATTCTAATGAAAGCCAAAATGTGTTCTGGAGCTGTAAATGTCACGCTATTTAGTGATGACCTAATAAGGCATAATTTAGATTATAGATTAGCAATACTAGGTAATAAAACTAAATCCAAATAAATAAATTGTTTGTGACGTTTCAGTAACAACGCTGTTACCGAAACGTCACACTATTTATTTGGATTTGGTACCTTGTATATTGATGATCTCTTATCATTTCGAAACTTTCAATCCCCTTGCATCACATCATTTGGGAAAAAGACATTCAAATTTTTTGTCAAGCTTTCGGGTCTCGGAGCCCTGGAGTATTGCTGACTACCTATAACAAACTGTAGAAGGGCTCCAAGACCCGAAAGCTTGAGTCAATAAAATATTCACACAAGAAACTTATCCCTGGATGCTTTTTTCCTATCTTATATGATACCAAAGGATTGTGAGTTTCGAAAATACAAGAGGCCATTCCTAAATTATAACCATGAATCCAGCCAATCTGGAAGAGGTAACCTGCGCCACTCTAGCAATATATCCCTAACAAATACCAATAATTATTACTTGAATCATCCAATGTAAACATTAATAGACCAATTACCACACCAATATGAACACACAGAAGAACACGAGTGATAGCATTGTTCAATATTTACTAAATAGTTACCGAACTTATAAAATTGAGAGTGAGAGTGTCCAAGGGGATTTTTTAACAATAGGCAAAAAAAATCAATTTTTCAAAGAATTAACACTTAACAACTCAAAATACTTTATGATAAAAAGTAGTTTATTGTGTGCTACAAATTATTTTAAAAAATCTTTGTAAATCAAATAGAGTCGATTGGTTAATTGCAATCCCATTGTAAAAAAAATATATATTTAATATGTCATTGTAATATATAAATATTACATTTTATAGAATTGGAATTTATTTTTACATTTTTGTAAAACCTTTTCTCCTCTTTTTACTGCAATTTACCAATTGACCATTTAATTCTATATTGGTGAGACTTGTAGTTATGTTATATGGTAATTTAAATTTTACATAAATGCAGCTTAATAACTTTAAACAAATATATTATTCAAATAAAAAGAGAAATTTAAACTATAACTAATTAAAAATTCGAAAGAGAAAGAAGTTTTAGCCTTTACACTTTAAGCCATTACTTTTTAAAAACAAACAAATACTTGGTCAAAACATAAAATATTGATTTCACAGATTTGTTTACCAATCTCAACAGATTATAATAAAATAATTAGTAGTAGTAATTCAAGAGTTTAATTAGCCCACCAAAAATTTGAATAATTAAACGTTATATGGTAAGGATTGCCCCTTTGACGAACTCTAAGCTTGACATTTTGTCGGTTAAATATGTAATAAACTTATTGTAAATAACATTATAGCTTAATAATTGTAACTCTTTCACCGTGTGTTTTCTACACTGACAAAAAAAAAAAGCTTGCATATTTCCCAGAAATAATTATCCAATTTTAATAGACATTTACACATGTTGGAATTGTCGTATCTTTTATACGGTTTCTATTTTACCTTTAGCCTTATTTATACATATATTTTAAATATAGTTACAGCCTTTATATAGAGGTTACTGGTAAATCACCGCGCTAGATGAATTACATATTTATTAGTGCTTAATTGTTTACAGTGTTCCCGATATTTATATTTACATATATATATACATAGATTATTAATATATACAACAAGAATAAGCAGAATTTTCTTCTTTAAAAACATAGCGCATTTAAAAAAAGTAAATAATTAACCTACCATAAGACAAATATTTTTATGAAAAGAAGGAAATTTATATCATGGCTTCCAGATAAAAAAAAAAAAATCACCGCAAGTGGTCAAAAATAATAAAATCACAGATATATTCTAACATCATATTGTAATAGGACCTCACAAGATATACAATTTGATATTTCTCATATTTTTTATATAAATTGATCTCATATGCAAATAAGATAGTCTTCATAAATTGATATTAAAAATCATTAAACATTTTAACTTTATCTTTCGACAAATTTTGATGAAAATTGGATATTTATTTCCGGGTAACACCTTTTTATATAGCCAGTGTAGATAGAGAGCTACTATTTCTGTCCTTTTTAAATGTCGCCAATCAGAGAAATTTCATTCCATATAAACGTTTTTGAAAGGCATTCCTTATTGAAATTTCTAGTTTTAATTAGTATAGTTTTCATTTTAAAATAATCTATATTTATACCATAAATTTAGTGGGTAATTCTAACAATATATTAAAAAATGTTGATAATATGTAAATACATTTTATTTCTTGTATAAATATTGTTCGAAAATATAAATAATTATCACTCTCTCTCTAAAACTAGAAATAATTTGTACATATATTTTGAAACTATGTACGTAAAACAGTTTAAACATTCACACGCAAATATTCACATAGGATATAGCGTGTGTATTGTAATAAATAAATAAAAAATCCTTATAATAACTAGATGGGCATAGCCTGAACGCCACTCAAAGGAACATTCTCTTCTTTTCTTTCTTATCTCCACTCAATCATATTAGGGTATCAAGCTTGTAGAGCTTGAGACTTGACAACCATCATGACTGGGTGAAGTAGAATGCGTCTGCCTTTGTCATTAAGAAGGAACATTCTTAGATGGCAAAACGAATAAATGTCAATTAAACGTTGACGTAGGATTCAAACGTAGTTTGCTGATAAAATCAAGAAAAGCTAACACCACGTACACGTTTAGGGCTGTTGGCCTTTATCAGTTTGGTGCGGGCTTGTACCTCAATGACTCACCAAAGAGGTCAAAGAGGCCTCTTGAAAAACCAAGAAATAAGTTTAAAGGACAAATTTGCTCGAGTTTGCTAAAATATGTGGAAAAAGTTATAAATCTGATTCAAGATTTAGTTGATATTCCGATAGACAATTCAATATATTTTACTGACACTTTTAGTTAATTGTTACAAAATCAAAGATAAATTAAACAAAGATAAATGTGATTATTTATAATTTGGTGATAAAAATATATAAAAAACTATTTTCAGGAAAGGAGGCTCCTTCACTATGAGAGAGTCCTCCTCTAGACAAGGACAGGATCAATTTGAACCGCTCTCAGTTCAATGTTTATATAATACTTATAGAGACATGCCTTGGCAGACACCAGGATGGCGATATTCCGTTAGATGAAACTATGCCATCTGGAATACTCGTTTGAGTGGTTGGAATATGCCTATATTGTCGTTTTTACTGTCCAAATTTCTCTTTCTTTGTTCTCTATTCGTACTCATTGATATTGCCACGTAGAAAATTAGGAAAGACAAACTTCAGGGATGACACAGAAATTTATTTAGGGCAAATAAAAATTATGAATGATAGAGCAATGAGAGAAGTTTACAGAGAGTAGCAAAATATAAATATCAAAAATGATACTCTGTTAATAAAATAATACTTTGTTACAATATAAAATACTCGTTTGAATGGTTAGAATATGCCTATATAGTATTTTTACTGTCTGATCTTCTCTTTCTTTGTTCTCTATTCGTATTCATTGCTATAAACTATTCAATTTTCATATGAAAATACATTATAAAAAGAGAGCAAAGGGTATATAGCCAAATACTAGAGTTGGGGAAATACGACACTAGACCTTGTATAAATTGAACCAAGTCTCGGAAAGAAAAAATTGATTATATACATAGGTACTATATTTGAATTATTTCAACAGAAATTTTACTGCCACTAATTCATCGCACTTATAAAAGTGAATACTAATTATTTTACTTTATTTTCCTATACAACTGCCAAATATTGGTACATTTAAATTAGGCTTTAATAAGCACATATTCAAATATTAGGCCTAAAATCGACTTTATTTAAATTGACAATAATGCTTACAGATTAAAAAGCAAGCGAATAATTGTGTCATTTTTATATAGTTACTTTCGAAAGTCTTAATTTTTTTTCTAATTAGTTTTTTTGAAATCGTACCGTGTTCCAATTAAAATATAAATTGTGGTTACCTTGATGGAAATTTAATGGAAAAATGTAATGGAATTGAAATTTTCCATTTCCAACATTGTTATTAACTTTTGGCGGGAAAATTAAAAAAATGGGTTCGTCTGCTTAGAATTGAACCTGGATAATCTCGTGGATTATATATTGGTAGGATTAATTATTCTTTTCTATTATATATATACTGTATATATATTTCTTCTTCTAGAAATTAAAGATGAGAATTTTCTAATTGGGGTTTATGTGTGTGTTCTTTTTATTTGACCTGAAGGAAATGAAACAGCAGATTCCTTCGTTGAACGTAACGCCATTTTGGAAATATGGAAAACGTTTAGAGAATCGCCATTTAGGTTGATTTAGTCTAGGGATTTATATTCTGGTGCTCAAAAATCATCCATTTTGGTTAGCAGCCCCCGTAAATAGAGATATTTCCGTGATTTATATTGTTACGGAGAAAATTAGGAAAGACAAATTTCAGAATGTAAGACACGGCAATTTATTTAAGGCAAAATCAACATTTATAAGATACAAGATAAGCAATGAGGGAAGTTTCCAGAGAGTAACAAAATATAAATAATATAAATATCAAAACATTAATAATCTGTATATAAAATATAATAAATACTTTGCTACAATATTTTATTGATGACGAGAGATTGGGTCAAATCTTTCAATAATATTCTCTTATATTTCGACAAGATTGATCGTCTGTTTTCTTCTAAGAATATTTCTCTAGAAACTTTCTGGCTATAGGTGTGTGTGTATGGGATTATTAGGCTTTTTAAATACTTTTTTTAAATTATCCCTAGTATACGTGGTATAGGCCATGATAATCATGGTGGGTAGTTAGCGAGTGCTTTTACTGTAAGTGCACCCACCACATGTCTACACGTGAAAAACAGTTCGACTTTTGCACTTACAAATGTGTCAGAGCCCCGTTTGGTTACTTGCAATCGCTGGTGGGGTTGGATTTTTGGAAGAATCGGGGCCATTGGAGTATTTTTTTTTTTATCCGAAAAAAGTGCCCAATGGGGGATTCGCTCCTGGGTCGTAGCGGTCGAAAACCAATGGTTTAGACCACCCTTTCATATATATATGTGGTAACCCTGACTGTCCCTCTCGGTTACTACTGGTTTGACCCTCGGTTACCACATATATGTTGTAATAATAAAAATGATGAGTGGAGCTGACAACGTCACAGTGGGCTCCTCATCCAACATGCAGTCAGGGCCGGAAGTGGAGGCGTACTAGCCTGAAGACAAAAGAAGACCACACGTATAGGAACATGGTTACCTCGGTTTAGGGGTAGTTCCCGGGAAAGGTGAGACTGGGACCGCTCTGGACTACATGACTACTTTCTTGGTGTGTCTGTCTGGGTACCTCCTCATCTGGACCTCCCTGTCTGGGCTCAGTAACAATTATTCCGCCTTCTACATGCTATCAGGTAAGCATTCTAAGGCTCATCCTGTCTGGGCTCAGCCCCAGCTTATATCCTAAATGTGACGTCAGAGGGGGAGGACGTCCAATCAGGGACTGCCATGACTATAAATCTCTCTTGCTTATACTATCCTTCCCGGCCCACCGTTCCTTTCTCTCCCGGGTATCCGTTTTATTGACGCCGTTTTGTATTTACACATTAGTTTGAATTTATATACAACATATACAATACGACAGATATATATGATCACTTATGGTGATTTCGCCCCATGTTCGAATCCTCATAAAGGTAGATAAAAAAAAAAAAGAAAAAGCTCATTTCGAATAACCGTAGTAAACAATAAGTTAGGACTTGTGTCATAGAACATTAAATGCAACATGAAGATATTTCCCAGCATGCGTCGAGTGCAAACACAATAACAAGACAAAAACTATATGGGATTTTTTTCCTTCTTTCAAGTAAAACAACTTCCTTCCTGCGATGAGTAAATATTGGAAAAGCCGTCCTACCTCTGGTGTTGTTTACGGCTCATGTATTACTTCGCGGGAAGGTATTCGAGGAAGATTTGAGGAGAAATATATTTAAATCTATGCTTCCGCAATCATCAGATGAGCCAGGTTCTTCCAATATCACAGTAGGAAGTTGGTTTATTTGCATAATAATTGGAGAAATTCTATTTAAATACAATAGAAGAGTCCATTCTCTCATTGATAGGAACCAAACAACATCTTTGGGACAATCCACGAAAGAACCTCAGGATTTTGAGTTATCGTCAATTTAATGGAGTTGTATGGAAATAAGTGAAGTTGTACTGGGTGATACGGTTGGTAAATTAAGAAAAATACTTCTCCTGATAGTGAAACTGAAAGTTGCTGATGGCTTGTGCCATTTTTCGGACAAAATATCAAATAATAATTCGATTTTAAAAAAAATATATCATCCCAGGTTCACTCTGCACCATGTTGATGAGAGTGCCAACAGCCCGAAACACGTTTGTGGTTGGCTTTTATTGATTAATAAAGAAAGGATATTTGACCATCATTCCGAAATGACAAAAAAAAAAATCAACAATTCGTTGATATTTATTCCGACAGAGGGTATCAGCAACAACTCTCAAATTGCACGGTCAGGAGATGAATTTTTTTTTTCTTAATGGATTTAGTCGGATAAGTCAAATCTAACTATGCAAATCGATCAACATTGATCTATGTTTTATAAATGCTCATACTAACTACTTCTATAGAACTGACTACAACGAGAGCTTGACGTGGTTTCACATAATTGTATTTAATTGTTAGTGCTGAGACAAGATCAGAGGAGGAGCTGAGAAAAGATCTATATAGAAAATATAATCTACGATAAAATGAACTACAATCCATGATAAACGACAACGTTATTCCAATAAAACTGGGCGAGTTTTCAAGCCAACAAGGCTTTTCCCCACGGCCCTAATACAATATTTTTTATATTATTTAAAAATTTTTTTTTGTTTGTTTTAGTGGGCCGTGAGAGTATAAAAAAAAGCCTTTTTTTTTGGCTTTAAAGCTCTTAACCCAATTTTATCGGAATAAAGAATGGGATTGAGGTAATTCTTGTGTCTTACAAATATAGATTTTGTAAATAGGGTTGAGATAAAGGGACACAGCTTATAACACAGCTGCCGCGAACTTTCTTAAAGATATTTTTTCTATCTCAAAATATGAGCTACCATTGATAATCACGGGAATCTGAGTGATTGCAATGACGGTTATTAGATGACTCACTTATGATTTTTTTAACGTTTACTGTAGAGCTTCAATAATGTTCTAACTTATCAAGCTTTCCTGCAATTTGTGCCATTTCTTTGCTCCTAAGATCTCAAATTGTCTTCAATCTCTTTATTTCTGTCCTTGAATATCTTGTACAGAATCTTGTTGCACACTCTTTGGTGAAAGTCTGACTTTACCTGTAATTTGTGGCCGTTCCTAACATGGAAGCAGATGCTTTTGTTGAAAAAGACAGAGTCAATTTGGTTCACACTTAGTTATCTCGTGTGTCTTCAATAAAGGTGACTGTAATATCTTTCAGAGTTATTTTCTAAATCCCGATATACATGTTAAAAGGTACAGTTTTGTCCATGTGTATATAAATAGATTATAGGTATTCTTTTACTCTCCATTTTGAATACAGATTCTTGTGTAAGTTATGGGAGAGGTTAGAAAAATACTAGTGGGCTCAACAACAAATACATGTGCCAAAAGTGTCACATCTCCCAAATATATATATATATATATATATATATAACACTGTATACATGTACATGTGTGTACATGTATACATCGTTTTAAATACATTTTCAAATAGATTTAGCTATTTAATACGAATTCATTTCTAGTGTTTTGCAGCTTAGAAAGCTCAGTTTTGTTTCCAGACTGAGATTTTTAAAAATGTTTACAATCAAATTGACAAATAAGTAAAAAAAAACTATATAAGCAATCAAAACATGTCTATGCTTTCTGTTATATCTATAAAGATCTAAGGAGATTAATACATAGTAAAGTTTTGAAAATAGAGCAATCCATAAATAAATCTTTAATTAAAAAGGCATATATTGGATCAAAATATCATTTATTTTACCAACATTTCAGTTAGATGAACGCCAACCTTTATACATTAATATGTTATAATACCTTGAAAAAGGTTGGCGTTCAGCCAACTGAAATATTAGTAGAATAAATGATATTTTAATCCAATATATGCCTTTTTAATTAAACATAGTTAAGACTTCAGGATTTTATAAGACCCATCTACATTCACAGCCATATATCTATCTTCAAGAGCCACAGACACCTTTCCAAACAAAGGGATAAAAAAGACCTAGTAATTCTAGGGAACTACAGAATACAAAGGTAACCAGTCCCTTACAACATACCAAGCCATAGGGTCACCCTCCCAAATGCTAGCCAGGGCCGTCGTTGCTTAACCTGGGTAAACACCAGGAACCGGTGTTCCATCTACCCCGGTCATTCACAGAAGAAATCCCACCTGGGGTCCAAGGTCCATTGCGTTAGGAACGACCCCAGTCTCACATTACATCGTTAAATCTTTTTCCGCCAGCTCCGGAGCTAACCTTTGGACTGTACACGGACCTGACGTATTTATAGCTGATCATTGCACATTGTACACATTTCTACTGACTTTAAATCTAGAGTTTATATATATTTAGAGAAGTAACTAAATAGTTTCTGTTATTCTCATTAGCAATGGTGTTTTAAGAAATTGTGCTAGAATATATTGTGTGTAAGGGAATCGCTAGCAACTTGATGCAAAAATTAAAGACAAAAAAAAAAAAAAAATTGGTTCGCAATATTAAAAATACAAGTATTGTTCAGTTAAACCTGTCTATAGCGCCCCCTCTTGGGACTCACCAAAATAGGATGCTATAGAGAGGGGGTGCTATAGACAGGTCACTTTTAATGCAAATATCGCATCGTACTACATATTTAAAATCGGGCGCTATAGAGAGGAAGGCGCTATTTAGAAGGGGCGCTATAGACAGGTTTAACTGTATAATAATATTGTATATACAAGTATATACTTGTATTCTCTCGTCCATATATACTCCCTTATTAATAGATATACTTACAAGAAATGAATATATTTTAGCACGTTTTTATTATTATTATTATTAAACCGTTGACTATAATGTCCTTATGGAAAACTTATGTGTCCTTATGGCCATAGATTCGTCGAATCCCTTTAACAAGAATTTCTCCTAAGCGCCAATTATATAGACAGAATAGCCCAATACAGTATTAAATGAAGACATGCAATTTCATGACGGTCTGGTAGATTAAACTGGCAATACCGCTGAGAGGGTTCATCATTGATGAGCCAGGCCCTCCTAACAGTTTTCCATTATAATACGTACATCAGTAAACGCCTTATTTGTAAAAAAAAAAAATCGTGATAAAATATATTAATTTTTTTTAGATATAGATGGAGAGCTATTGCCTTGTGCTTAATATTATTATTTTTAGTATTTAAAATTAATATGTTTGGGGAACATGGCTGCTTTGGATTTAACTAATATCCTTAAATAATATAGACACTCATGGAAAAAAATTAAGGAAGTGGAAAGTCTTTGATGTCGTCGGTTGTCTGCTTTTATTTATTTATTATTATTATTATTTTTAAGGAGACAGAGGCAATTTTTTTTCACACTTGGTTATCTCTCGTGTCTCCAATAAAGGTCACTGTGTATCAAATCTCAGAATATACATGCTGAAAGGTAAAACTTCCATGAGTGTAGATATATTGGTGTGTGTAAAAATCCACTATAGTTGTGTTCACCAGAAACCTCGGTTACCTCCAGGTAAAGTGACCTACAGTAGTGTAGCCAGAACTGTCACGTACATCCTGACCAGCGGAAATGACGTACGGGATTCTATCTCTTTGACGTCATTTCGCGTTAAGCCAGCTCATGATTTATCAAAGAATTTCTCTGCTAATTTAACCCTGTAGGCTGTCTTCGAATTATGAAATGGCAAGAAAAGATTACAAAGTGCTATAAATTATCGCAAATTACTTATGACGAGTTACTTATGAGTATATTATGACGACCGAGTATTCGAGCAAAAGTTTATTCGATGAGCTATTGTGGCCATGTCCATCGAAGAGTCTTTATGGTTATGTCCATCAAGAGCCATTGTGGTCATGCTCGTCGAAGAGCCTTCATGGTCATGTCCGTCGAAGAGCCATTGTGGTCATGTCCGTCGAAGAGCCATTGTGGTTATGTCAATCGAAGAGCCATTGTGGTCATGTCCGTCGAAGAGCCGTTGTGGTCATGTTTGTCAAAGAATCATTGTGGTCATGTCCGTCGAAGAGCCATTGTGGTCATGTCCGTCGAAGAGCCATTGTGGTTATGACCATCGAAGAGCCATTGTGGTCATGTCAATCGAAGAGCCATTGTGGTCATGTCCGTCGAAGAGCCATTGTGGTTATGTGCGTCGAAGAGCCATTGTGGTTATGTTCGTCGAAGAACCATTGTAGTCTTGTCCGTCGAAGAGCGCGCGCGCGCCACTATGGTCATGTCCATCGAAGAGCCATTGTAGTCATGTCCGTCGAAGAGCCATTGTGGTCATGTCCGTCGAAGAGCCATTGTGGTTATGTCCGTCGAAGAGCCATTGTGGTTATGTTCGTCGAAGAGCCATTGTGGTTATGTCGATCGAAGAGCTATTGCTCAAAAGATCGATCTCAATAAGGTTAAACACAATCGACTTATTCCCCATTATTTGTAACAATTTTGAACTCTGTATGTTGTACGAATTTTCGACGATATAGCGCTCGACGTGACCTCTTCAGTGTTTTCCACCCATAATGCTGATGGAAAATATAAGTAGGGAACACAATGAAAAATTATACTAAATTCTAGAATATTAGACAAGTTAGTAAACGTTTGAAAATTCCCTCTAAAGAGCATATTACTTCCATTTCTTTCATCATTCTCATTGCTAGTTATATAGCCTAATCCGTCTTTTATTTCCCAAGCTTCTACTCGGTGGGCAGTTTGGTGTCATTGATCTGCCAAAACGGAAACTGAATTGGATAGGGCATATGCTTTTTTAGATTGATTATAAGACACGCGTTGAAGACAATAGATCAAGAATACTTCCTCGTACTACATTAATGGTCCAAGTGAAGAGAGAAACCAAGACAGAGTCTACCACCAGTTGAATACTATGGTATAGATCGGTCAATATGGAGAAACCTGATTACATCCTGAGAACTGATGTATCTGTACCCCCGGGATTGTCTGAATTGTCACAATGTCTAGAAACGTTCTCCGGAGACGATAAATATATACACCATCAATGTTCTGGGTGTGTTTGCGACAAGCCTGACGTCACCAAGAAGTAGCGGAGATGTCGGATTTGTCAGCTGGTGGTGGCGACAGCCAGAGAGGTCTTTGCCCCAATTGATTGTCCACGGAGATCAAGGCCGTGATTGGACACCAGCTGTTGTCCAATCAGCACAATGCGTCGTTATTTCTGTCAGATCCATCGTTAACATGAGTGCGGAAGTTGAGTTTGATTCATGTGGGCACCGGTGGATTCATGGGCCCAAGCACGATATTGTGTGTGATGTTTGGGCTGAGACCCTACTTGTACTTTGTATATATTCTTGCTTATCTCCACTCTATCATATCAAGTCTGTGGAGGTTTTTAATGACATGACTTTTAATGATTTCGTATTATTGGGGTTTCCGCTCTGTAGACAATTCAAAATATTCTATTGACACTCTTAGTATATTGTTAAAAAAGTTAATGAGAAATTAAACCAAGATAAATGTAATTATTTACAATTTGGCGATAAAATATAAAAAGCTTTTCTCAGGAAGGGACCATCTTGTCTTCCTCCAGACAAGGACAGGATCTCTCAGTTCAATGTTGAGATAATACTTATAGACACATGTCTTGGCAGACGTCAGGATGGCGTCGACATCCAGGCCGCTCTTTAAGCACTGTGTGAGTTTTGCTGTAGCTATTTGATTATGTTGTTTGCTTCGATTTGTGTACATTTCGGGAATTTTGATCCAGGCACTTGTGTGATTTCGACCAGTCTGTGGCTAAATAATTTTATGCATTGTAATTTATTAGGTGGTGGTGTCTTGTCCATTCAAATTTATGTAAATACGGTTTGGTTTACAAACTAAATATGGTTTAAGCACATATACAAATTGTATTCACGTGATGTTTTTTTTTTTAGTTTCTATATTACAATATTCAGTTTATGAGATTTGAGGTTTAATGCAGTTGTGACTGAAATCCACGTACTCTCTGCTATATTTACACACACCAGTGATCGTGTGTATTATACTTTATAGAAAGTGTATGTCCAACTTGAAATTGCAATGTATGTCTCATATTGAGAGAAACTCCTAGCAAAGAGAATGCTAAACATTTTCTATCTTACCATTGTCAGCAGTAGTTTAATTACAGATGTAGTGGACTCATTAACAGTTATTGTTCGAAGTTTCGGCCAGTACTCTGTCGTCCTTTTAAAGGTGGAGTGTTTACACGCCTTTAGTCAAGCCTTGTTTCAAAACTCAATGGATGGCCGAGTTTGATGAGCCACCATCTGTGATCAATCTGTCAACCTACGATGTTTGTTAATGTACCCCACAGTGTAACTAACATACAGTACTGTGCGTGCACCAGGTGGAGAAGCCAATGCCGAAGGACCTCTCGTACAACACCAAGGATCAATGGGAGATCGACAGGAGCTCCCTGACCTTCGTCCGCAAGTTGGGCCAGGGGCAGTTCGGGGAGGTGTGGGAGGGCCTGTGGAACAGTACCACGCCCGTGGCCATCAAGACACTCAAACCTGGTACGTACATCCTTGCAACATTCGACAATAAGAACAGAGGTAATCATAACTCTGTAAAGCCCATCATTCCTGTTCTGTTCTTAATAGGGGGTTTCCAAAGGTGAGACAAACACCTATAGGACGATATTGAATAGTCCATTTAAAGATTATCTGACCCCAGTAACCTTCACATTCCGTTCTCAGTAAAAACCCCGTGGAAACTTGGGTAGGTTTGAGAGAAATCTGAGGAAAATATCCTAAGTTTGTTGGATTGTCTTCATTTGGCCCAGACTTGTGCCCCATAGACATTCGCCAATAAGAACAGAGGTTATCTTCACTGAGTAAAATTTTAGATCAATACCAAAGGACTCGAATTTATAGGTCTTAAATACGATTGATGGAGATTTTGCCCGGGAGGATATTGGTCTATAAAGATGTGGGAAACCTCTTCCATCAAAATACGTCAAAACTAGACGCCATCTAACTTTGAAGCCTATTTTGACCGGAGTTTTGTCGGGATATATTGAGCTATCCAATGATACCTCTCCTGTGAAAATAGACGCAAAAAATACCCTATCTATTGACAGTTAAGCAAACTAACGGAATCGGATCGGCTAATAACAAATCTACAACATCAGGTTCGAAAAATTCAGAGATAGCGTTATGGCTTGGATACTGGCATCAATCTGCTAGTTTCTGAGACGGCCGATGAATGATGCTTAGTTTTCCGTCTATTTTGACAGAAGAGGCGACCTTTCTTCAGACTGAATATTGCCTATACAAGGTGAAAAAATAGTACAAATGTGATATTGTACTAGGATAAGGTTCATAAATTTAAAAAGGGCATCTCCTTATCGGACAACTGAAAGTTACTGATGGCTTGCGACATCTACCGGAATAAATATCAATTATTCATTGATTTTTAATTATTCCAGAATTGGCCAAATACCCATTCTTGATTAATCAAGAAAAACTAACCATGTACACGTTTCAGGCTGTTGGCCCCCGTCAGCGTGGTGCAAGCTGTATAAACGAGGGCTAACAGCCCGAAACGCGTACATTGTTAGCTTTTCTTGATTAATCAAGAATGGGTATTTGGCCAATTCTGGAATAATTAAAAATCAAAGAATAGTTGATATTTATTCCGATAGATGGCGCTAGCCATCAGTAACTTTCAGTTGCATGATAAAGAGATGCCCCATTTTTCTTTTTTAATTGCTTATAGAGTTATTATACCTTGGTGAAGTGCCGCCTTTCTTATACACACGCTTACATAAATTGGTGTTAAAAATAATAATATATTCTAACTTGTGTGATAGGCAAACTTTGAATAACTAGCCTTTTTGGTCCCAAATTTGATCGATTTAGAAGTAAAATTTAGAACTTTAGAGATCTTGGTGTTAAATCAGATTGCTGTAAGGGTCATTCATATTTATTTAAAGCTTTTATTTAACTTGCTTCCATGTCTGTCTGTCCACAAATCTTGTAATCAATTTTTGATATAATTCAAGAGAAAACGTAGAAATCTGGAATTTTGTACTTTTAGAACCCAATGACAATGCAAGTTGACAAATTTACAGACATCTGGGTTGTCACGGTGGCCGAGAACGGTTAATTTTCCAAATTGATTTTCAGAATTAGTAATTTAATTTCAATATGCTTCCAGACCGCTATAGATTATGAAAAATCGACACTATTATAGACGCGTATGCTTTTTTTTTTTTTTTTAAATTAAACAATTTCTACTGCCCTTACTGCAATGGAAAAAATAATGGGAGGGCCTGGCTCATCAGTGATGAACCCTCCCAACGGTGTCGCCAGTTTAAGTTTCGCCACTATAGATTATGTTGAAAAAGGTGAGCGTGCTTCTCCCTGAAATATTGAAATAATAATTTTGCTCCAAGATTCTCCTCTTTTATTGAAAACATATGTTTTATTTGTGGGTCATTAGAATATGCTCTACCACACTTTGGACCTAACTGTTGGCTTTAGCAAACATTTTATCTAGAATCACAATCCAGTTCTAGGGCTCTCTCCCTCAAGACTGGTGAAATCTGAAGAGTTGACCATCTCACTATGCAAGGACATCTCCCAACTTGTAAAATCAGATTTAGAGCATTTTTATATCAAGAAACATTCAATAAGTGGTGAATTACTGAAAGGTTTGATTCCACAATGATGATCTGTAATGTCTAGGAACATATTTTTTAGAAACGGCATTAATATTTGATCATGAACCCGTGTAGACACTTTAATTTAATTGGAGTATATTTATTTGTGTATTAATTTAAATTGTTTATTTCATTATTTTCTGGCATAATTTCCACACCACCCAGGAGGTACTGCCGTTGGCGCGTTACCCTTTGTTTATAGTGGCGGGTTCCCCAGTAGGCCTATACCACTCTTCTAACAGAGCTCCAACATCGGGTCACTCGAATCAGCATCCGCCATTTTTTAGGCATTACTCGGCCGAGTCCGATTAAATCAGCCCTGCCAGGCTCCTAGACATCCTACCTAGAGTAAAAATATTATTATCTAAAGTGCCCATTGTTGAGGCGTCGTGACCCAGGAAACCTAATTTAAATTTTCTAACAAAATTTTTCTTAATATAATTACTAATATTAAAAAGTTGAATTCATTTTTTTCGGAAATTTTACTTGAGAATAATAATAGATGGGAAAAATTTACATGACTTATTCTTATACTGTACACAATTTGATGGTTTAATAAACGATCAACCTGTGGGTGAAAAAAAAAAAACGGCCTCAGGACATCAACAAGGACGTTCAAGGCATAGGATATATGACGGAGTGCATCCATCGTTTTACCACTCATTCCTTATTCTCATCCTCTATTTTTTTTTTAGCATTTTTCCTGCATTATTCAAAAGATCGAAACTCAACTTTTAAAATTCAATCAAAAAGTAACCAGTTGCGCTGAATATTCATTTTGAGAATTTCAATTCAAGAGCACTAAATACACAAGCACTTTATATATATTTTAAAAATCTTTCTTATATCACCTGTGTATTTACCAATATATATAAATATGTTTTGAAAATAGAGTAATCCATAAATAAATATTTAATTAAAAAAGGCATATATTGGATAAAATATCATTTATTTTACCAATATTTTAGTTGGCTGAACGCCAACCTTTATCAAGGTGTTATAACATATTAATGTGTGTCAACAACAAACTCAGCGCCTCATCGTTTGTTGTTGACACATTAATATGTTATAATAACTTGATAAAGGTTTGCGTGTTCAGCCAACTGAAATATTGGTAAAATAAATGATATTTTGATCCAATATATGCCTTTTTAATTAAATAGAAATATGTAGAAAGCAGTTCAACATTTGCCCTTACAAGATGCCAGAGCCCCACTCCATTATTCGCATTCCCTGGAGAATTAGGCCTATTGTGCCAAAATCATTGGCCATTGAAGCAATCCTTTTTTTCAGAAACAATTAATCAATATGGGATTAATGTCAAATCATAATTTTCAAACTAGAAAGTGTTTTTTTTTTTTTAATTAAATTCCCAATATTTTATATTTATGTGCATATTCAAATATTTTGGTGAGATTTCGTATATATTTTAACCTTTTTTATATTCTAAGTCTTGTAAATTCTCTCATCTGACCCTAGTAACCTTCACATTCCGTTCTCAGTAAAAAACCCCGATGTAAACTTGGGTAGGTTTGAGAGACATCTGAGGAAAATACCCTGAGTTTGCTGGACTGACTTCATTTAGCCAGACTGGTGCCCCATAGGCATTCGTCAATTAGAACAGAGGTTATCTTCACTCTGTTAAGCCCATCATTCCTGTTATCTTCTTAATAGGGGGAGTTTACAAAGAGAGGTGAGACAAACAACTATAAGACAATCTTGAACAGTCCATGTTTAAACTACGGAGCCAATGTTTTAAAGTTTATTTGAACCCAGTAACCTCGAGAGACACATATTCCGTTCTCATTAAAAACCCCGGTGTAAACTTTGGAAATACTGGCTAGATCAAAATGAACTCTGTCAAAGTTGCCCTTGGAGTCGATAGTACATTGAACTATGCTAGTCTGGGCCAACTGAAGTCAGTCCAACAAACCCAGGATATTGTCCTCTGACGTCTCTCAAACTTACCCAAATTTACACCGGGGTTTTTTACTGAGAACGGAATATGTGTCTTTCGATGTTACTGGGTTCAAATAAACTTTGAAACATTGGCTCCGAATTTATAGCAGCGCTAGAGAATTTTTGCTTAATATTAAACATCTCACGGCATGCTGGTCTCTGAGGCTTAATCCTGCAAAATCTGTACATTGCTGTTTCCATCTTAACCATCACAGAGCTGAAAGAAAACTCAACCTATTTATCAATAACTCTCAGATAACTCATAGCGAACATCCCAAATAACTAGGCATTCATCTTGACCGCACTCTCACCTTCAAAATTCATCTCACCAAGTTAATGGGGAAACTATCATCACGTAACAATATCCTCCATAAGCTGGCCGGCTCTTCCTGGGGCAGTGATGCCAACACCCTGCGTACTTCTGCCTTGGCATTGATCTTCTCCACGGCTGAGTATTGTGCTCCAGTCTGGGAGGGGAGCTGCCACACGAAGCTAATAGACACACAACTAAATTCTACCTTACGAATTATAACAGGGGTTTGCCAACCTACAAGAATCGACTGGCTTCCAGTTCTTGCTCACATCTCTCCACCTGAGCTACGCAGAAAGGAAGCCACCAAGAAAATGTACCAAAAACTCTTGGATTCACCCGACCTCGAAATTAACCCTATCCTACAGTCTCCCCCAAATCATAGACTAAAATCAAGGAAGCCGATATGGTCCAGAGGAAACCAACTTCTCTCCCAAAATTTTAATATCTCAGAAGCATGGACAAATTCCTGGATCAGCTCCGATATCCCAAACAAGAACCTCATCACAAGCCCAAGTGTCAAGATCCCAGGTTTTTCCCTCCCTCGACGAGAATGGGTGCTTCTAAACCGCTTTAGGACAGGTCAGGGAAGGTGTGCAGAGCTGATGAAGTTATGGGGCTACACCAAAGATCCAAATTGTGCCTGCAACGTCCCACAATCAATGTCCCATATACTAGATGACTGCCCGCTGTACAAATTCAATGGAGGAATCTCCAATCTCCATTCTGTCACCCCGGAAGCCCTGAACTGGCTGAAGGCCTTGCCTCTCAGACTTTAATGACCGATATGTCCTCACTTCTTTTTTCTAGATTTAATTCATTTTGTTTCCTCTCTAATTGTAAATACGCTGCTGTATCACCTCATAAGCATAAATAAATAAATAACGACATGCTGACTTAGATGAAGTGGTGGGTATCCCAGATACTGGGCTGAGAATCTCAAGATGTTTTCCCTAAAACCATTTGTCAGATCGAAACCAGACAGCCCCCATTTCGGAAGACCATTACTTTGGATTTGTTTTTCCTTAATGTCAGACAGTTTTATTCAAAGTATTTTTCGAACAAATCAAATCTATTCCGCGGCTTTATCTGTGATTGACCTATAAGTACGATATTGCAGATATAGAGGACCATATGTAAACAGTTCCAAAGTCTGCCAAGTGAATCCAAGTCAGAATCATCAAAAATAGAGAAAATCAGAACATTAAAAAAAGTATCAATAAATACGGTAAGAGAGGTAGTACCACTATTCCTGATTGTATCTTGGTAGATACTGGCATCTACTGATGTTCTCTCTACAGAGGTTTGGAGCAGGTTTGATGGCAATCCGAGAACGGCCAGCTTCCGCCATTTTTTTTTTTTGCTTATCTCTAGTACACTTGGCACAGACCAAGATAATCATAGTGGGTAGAAGTAGGCGACTGCTTTTACTGTAAGTACACCACATTTCTACACATGTGAAAAGCAGTTCGACTTTACACTTACAAATGTGCCAGAGCCCCTTTTGGTTACTTGCACTCGCTGATGAGGTTGGACTTTTACAAGAATCAGGGGCCATTTGAGCATTTTTTTAAATCAGAAAAAAGTGCCCAATGCAGGAATCGAACCTGGGTCGTAGCGGTCGAAAACCAACGGTTTAAATCATAAGAGAGAGCAGTGTGGAGCAGTATGTCTAAGACCTTTCTGAGATCAATCAAAGATGCAAACCGTTTATTTATTTTCTGAGTTAGTTTCAATTAGATAAGTGAGGGTGAAGATATGATCAAGCTTATAGTATCTCTTCCAGAATTGAGCCCGATTTCCCCCAATAATCCTTCATGAGTCAAAAGCATTCTTTAAAAGAAGTACAGCCTTGATAACCATGTAAACTGATGACCATAGCACTGCTTGTACTGTAAGTTCATCTCATACTTGGTAAACTGCTCATTGGAGCTCCATCTATGCTTCCTTCCTTGAATCTGTATAAGACCGGTGGTTTTAATAAAGCTGTATGTGCGTGTGTAATATAGAATTGGACACACGAGTAATAGAGCAGGGAATAGGGTTTTACTTTTTACTATGAAGTAAAATGCTAAATATAATTTTCTAGAGACGTTTTTAAACCTATCCTGTTATATAAACAGTAAATTTCACCATTAATTCACCAACCTTATTTCTTAATTCTGAAAAATTTCCTCACTCTATATATATATATATATATATATATATATATATATATATATATATATATATATATATATATATATATTAAAAACAAAAGGGCATATCCTGACCAGGCACACACGAGCTTTTCTAGATGGCAGAGCGCCATCTAGTAGAGTAAAAATAAACTAAACGTTTATTTAACTTGCTCCGTGATATTTGGCCAACCCAATTTCTTGATAAATCAAGAAAAGCCAACCACGAACGCGTTTCGTGCTGTTGGCCCTTGTCAGCGTGGTGCAGACTGTACCACTAAGACCAAAATGTGGTCCCAGAGGCTTCCTGAGAAATCAAGAAATGATATATATATATCATGCAGCCAATTTTCTCAAGAAACTGCTATTTCGAGGGTTAGTAGAGATTAACTAGGCTAAATATTCTATTTGATAAAAAGCTGTAGAAAAAATCCTCCCTGACCCATTCAAGTAACCCCCCTTACACCTGACCCCCTAAATAAAGGTTTATTACTTCCCCCTTCTACCCCCCTACTGAGAGCAACAGGTTGGGGGACTTCATTTCAATTCCAGCTTCTCACTCAGGTATTCCTTCCCAGGACGCCATCTACCACTAAACTGTAGTCTGGAAGATAGGAATGGTGGATTGTTAAAGAATAATTAATAAGTAAAAATACATTTAAAAAAAAAGCTTCTTACTTAAATGCACTAAAAAGGAAAAAATAAAATATTGTATCTTCTGTCATTGAACAATTAGATGTATCTGAGTGAAAATAAAAGGGGAACGATCATCATGAATTTCGAACCTAATGAGATTTAATATGTAGCAGCTGATTTTTATAAGTGTTTGCTATATTTTTACCTCTTCTCTAAATATGATTGTCCCCCGCCGCTTTTATTTTCACTCAGATACATCTAATTGTTCAATGACAGAAGATAAAATATTTTATTTTCCCTTTTTAATACATTTAAATAAAACCTTTTTTAAAAATGTATTTTTACTTATTAATTACTAGCCGAATGACCCGGGCAACGCCCGTGTTTTACCCGATTGAATGTTTTGATTCAAATACTATTTGTTACTATTATAAATTGGCGCCTTAAATAAATGCATATATTAGTTAATAACTATAGCCTATGTGTGCTTTATCTGTCTATGTACTGTTGGCTTCCGTAGGCGTCTCTTACTGGGAAAAAGAAAGAGAGGATTCCATTTAGTTATTAACTAATATATGCATTTATTTAAGGAGCGACCCGCTCCAACACAATAGTTAAAAACACCAAAAAGCGAGTGGGGGGGCAAAGTCAAAAACAAAGTGTCTCGCGTAGTGGCTGCGCCATCGTAGCCACGTGATCGTAGCCAACCAATAGGAGAGCGCCATTCCAAGCAAACGGTGACAGAGATGACGCATGACGCTCGTAACTGTATATAGAATTTTGTTAGTTTTTAGTTATGAATTTACAATACTTTAAATCAAAAGTTCACTGGGGATTAGGCCTTAAATAGAAGGGAGGCCTGCTCGCGGCGGATTGGTCAATGTAAGGGGCGTAACATAAGACTTAAAAATAAATATATAAAATTTGTTCATTCCTGGCCACTCCGACCACCCAGAAGTCTGAAAATTTGTACACTTGCATTGTTAATTGAACTGGGTGAGTGATAAAAGTTTCATACTTCTATGTGATCTGGAAGTATATTAAAATTAATTTACAAAATTTGAAAGGCAATTTGGAAATTTGTCCATTTCCGGCCACCCTGACAACCCATAAATCTGAAAATTTGTCAACTTGCATTGTCATCGGCTTCTGAAAAGTGTACCAAATTTCAGATTCCTACGTGCTCTAGAAGTTTATTAAAAATTGATTACAAGATTTGTGGACAGACAGACAAGGAAGCAAGTTATATAAAAGCCTTTAAAAATGAAAGGTTTCTACTCTTTCTCCCTCTATTTGATCAAAATACAAGAAGCTTTCGAGAACATTCCTTTCTTCAGTTATATGAAAGAACATCAGATGATGATGTACATATCCGAAAGTTTATTGTATTTCTTAATTCAATTTTCTTGTAGATTGAAAATAAAAGTAAAAATGATGAATTAACTGAGAAAGAGATAGCCTTCGAAAACTTAACACCGAAGTTGAATAAAGAAGATTAGTGTGGAATTCGTATCTTTTTATTTTCGTATCGCTGAAAAGGCTAGAGTGAAATCAAGCGCGTTCTAGTTTTTAAAAATAATAAATAAAAAATTTATTAATATAGATGATAATATAGATTTTTTCAAATGTAATAAAACGTCTTTCACATAAGGAGTCCCTATACATCCTCACGCATGCAAACAAACAGTAAACCTAGTTAGTCGCTATTTCTTGATTGTGGACATATGTTTGTAGAAGAACTACACTCATGGACAAAATTTCATATTTTGGTTGACGTTTTGGCTGTCGTCAGGATAGCTGTCAGCAAATGAATAACACAAAAACGGCTGAGATAGACGTAGCTTTATCTTGGTGTCGTGTTCAATGTTCATACAGCAGTCTACTCAGCTCTCTCATTTTCTTCTGTTTTCTATTTATATTTAATTTTAAGATGTTTAGAGTCCTCGTAGCATATTTCCCACTGGTTCCCCGGACTGCAGACGCGTCGGCTCCCTCGGGCACAGTAGCATGGGTCGTCAATTCCTGATTTTGTTGCTCCATATGGAAAGTGGGGTGCCATTGCCCCGTTAGCCAGCCACATTTCAGAGTTCTCTGTTCACGGTTACCGTAGCGGCTCGGAGCTCACGACACCGTACTACAGGGCAGTCCCTTACTTGTGCTGCTTCTTCCGCCCGCCACGTAGAAGAGGGGTTGGAATTCTGGACAGGATAGCTATACCTTTTGTTGTGTTAAAGACTATCCCTACCAGGAATTGATCTTAAACATTGAATAGATAAACACCCCTAAACTTCCATCTTTAGTGAGAATGCACGGTGTATAACAGAAAATAATCCAATAATATAGATAGGCCTGGAGATTAATTGGGCAAACTAATGAGCCAAACCCTCTCATAAAATATATTCTATCATAGCAGTGCATTCTGTAGAGATTCTATTTATTAATATCTAATATGAGACACATTGATAAAAATAATAAATACAAACACACATACAGCATTATTAAGACCACCGGTCTTATACAGATTCACCACAGGAAGAAAGGAACCATAGATGGAGCTCCTATACTCCAGGAAGCGCAGATCCCAAATAAACAGCTTACAGGTCCGACGCATGTCCAGTGGCCACACGTTCTTTCGTGCATACGTCAAGATTAGCGTATCGCTGAAAAGGCTAACTGGTTCATATTCACATTAATAGGTACCGCTCAGCAAGAGCAACCTAGTTCATGATAATTGAAACAGTGAATAATATGTGAAGGTTATTCACATATTAAACAAATTTTAACGCGAGATTTAATCCCGGTTCATGACTGTCGGGAATCGAGCGTGTTACCCTCATAGCCACCGACTTATTGTCGGGAATCGAGCGTGTTACCCTCTCATCCACCGACTTATTGTCGGGAATCGAGCGTGTTACCCTCTCATCCACCGACTTAAAAGGCTAGAGAGAGTGAAATAAACCGCGTTCTAGTCTTTAAAAATAATAAATTAAAATTTTATTAACATAGATGGCAATTATAGTAAATTTTTATAAAATATAATAAAATGTCTTTCACACACATAAGGAGTCAAATACATGCACACGCATGCAAAAAAAAAAAAAAAAGAGTAAACCTAGTTGGAAATAGTCGCTATTTCTTGTTTGTGGACATATGCTTATAGAAGACTACACTCATCGACAAAGTTTCATATTTTGATGTCGACGGTCGTCTATTTTTCTTTGAAGGAGACAGATACAATTTTGTTCACACTTGGTTATCTCGTATTTCTTCAATAAAAGTCACTGTAATATCTTTCAGAGTTATTGTCTGAATCCCGAATACACTCTAAAAGGTAAAACTTCCTTAAGTTTTGTCCACGAATGTATTATCGCATTTTGTGGTTTAATTAAAAATAATGTTGTTGATAAAAAATAGTTAATACGTTTAAAATACAAACATTAGGCCTCCAGGGAAAAGTTTCTTTTTTACAAATCTTTTATTTATAAATATCTCTAGCTTTCGGTCAAAAAGCCCTTCTACAGGAGAAAATATTTACATATTTCCCGAAAGCTAGAGAGATTTATAAATAAACGAAGGGGGTCGGTGGAAGGCTGGTTAAACCGTTTGGTTTTCGACCACTACGACCCGGGTTCGATTCCCACATTAGACACTTTTTTTCTGTTTAAAAAAAAAATGATCCAATGGCCCCCCGATTCTTGCAAAAGTCCAACCCCACCAGCGAGTGCAAGTAACTAAACGGGGCTCTGGCACATTTGTAAGGGCAAAGTCGAACTGCTTTCACATGTGTAGACATGTGGTGCGCTTATAGTAAAGAGCAGTCGCTAACTACCCACCATGATTATCATGGCCTGTAACACGTGTACTAGGGATAAGCAAAAACATAATAATAATAATAATAAATAAAGGATTTGTAAAAAAGAAACTTTACCCTGAAGGCCTAATGTTTGTAGTTTAATATTGATTCAAGGGATTATTATTCAAATAGTTAACAAGTTTACAAAAACCTTTCACGTGCAGCCCTAGAAAGTATGCGTGTGAATGAATCAGCTGCCCAAGTAACCAGTACCTCATAACCCAACTGGAAACTGGGTCGTTGCTTCACAATGGGAGGATCCTCGACCTTGTAGAACATTCTGTCATGTAGAATGGCTCACTCTTATTTCTCTCTTCTTACCGTGAAATCACCGGTATAACACTTTAATTGAATTAAATAAATATTTAACTCTTGATTATAAATAAACGTTCTTCCCTGATTTTTATAATGATGTCGCGTAGAAAAGAACACTGAAGCTGAACTTTCCAAAAATAAACTTAGACGTTAAGTTTTAAATGACTTCCAAGGAAGATATGCTTATTCTCTCTCTGCCCGTGGCCACGAGTCACAAGCTCTTCTACCCTTTTAATGCTGTGTTTTCTCAACTTCTTGAAATAGAGGAGAGCTTCAGATCATATATAAACGTAAATGCCGCAATATTATACAATAAACAAAGCTTCCAGGGCTAAGTTTCTTGTGCAAACTTAATAAAAATAGTATTAAATATCAATTTGATAACGTGATAATCCTGTTGAAGGACTGATAAGTCCGAAAGCTTGAAAATAAAAAGGTTTGCACCAGAAACTGGTGGAAGTTTTATTTATTTTATAATAAAAATATTTGCAGAGTTTCTTTCATTCAGAAATTGGGAGGCAGCTTTCACGCGTTTATTCTTCATCGGGCCACTGGCTCCGCAAAAGCTTCCAACTTACATATAATTCGAATGTCAGACCAAGGCTATACAAATCCATCAGGCCCATGAAATTCTCCAATAGCAAAATAAAACATCTGCTTATCTATTGGATTTTATCAAATGAAAACATTAAGACGTGAATGTTTCTTTCACAAATAAATCAAATTTCTATTGTCCTTACTGCGATGAAAAAAATATTGGGAGGGTTTGGCTCATCAGTGCTTGAATGCCATTTCTAAGATTCCACCCTTCAGTGTAACATATATAAACAGAATGATCCAATACAGTATTAGAGCTCTAAAGAAGCGGGTTTTAAATTGTCAAAACCGCTGAGAGGGTTCACCACTGACGAGCCAAGCCTTTTCAATATTTTTTCATCGGAGTAAAGACAGTAAAAATTTGATTTATTTGTGAAACATTCGCGTCTTAATGTTTTCATTTGATAAAATCCAATAGTTGAATTGATGTTTTATATTGGTATTGGAGAATTTTATGGGTCTGATGGGGTTGTATAACCTTGGTCTGACATTCGTTATACGAATATATATTTGAAAACATATAATCATATTTTGAAAATAGAGCAATCCATACTTAATTCATTAGATAAAAAATGCATATACTGGATTTAATAAAATATTTATTTTGCCAATATTTCGGCTGGCCGAACGCCAACCTTTATCAAGGCATTACATTTTTGCCTTACAGGCATTACAGTAATGCCTCGATAAAGGTTGGCGTTCGGCCAGCCGAAATATTGGCAAAATAAATATTTTATTAAATCCAATATATGCCTTTTTTTTTTTATCTAATATAATCATATATTATCATAAGTAAACAACTGTAAACAAACTAAATTTTAAATGTAATAGAATCATATATGCGATTTAAAATATGTAGATAATATAAAATTTTGGAATAAATATAAATAAATATTTAATTTTCGGTGTTGTATAGTTAGATAGAAGTTATACTCCTAGTTGAAGGGCCTGTTAGCCTGAAAAATAGGGAAATAAACTTGTACAAGAAACTTAGCCATGAATGCCTCATTGATTTTATTTTAAAATGTTTGCTGATCCGAAAAGAAAAGCTTTCCGTATTAAATAATAAAGAAAATTATATATAAGGTGTTATCATTTTGCTGTAGGATCATATGTTTTAACAAATTCGAATACAAGTATAAGACTATATATCTTAATAAAGGCTTGTGTTTTCAAACTAGAGCAATCCATAAATAAATATTTAAATAAAAAAGGCATATATTGGATCAAAATATCATTTATTTTACCAATATTTCAGTTGGCTGAACGCCAACCTTTATCAAGGTATTATAACATATTTTAATCTTAACATAATATAACATATTAATATGTTATATTACCTTGATAAAGGTTGGCGTTCAACCAACTGAAATATTGGTAAAATAAATGATATTTTGATTCAATATATGTCTTTTTAATTAAAGGCTTGTGTGTGGGTTTTAAGTCAGTTAACTTATACAGTAGAACCTCCCTGTAAAGGACACCTAATTGCAGAGCCAAAGTTTCCTTTAGGGAGAGGTGTCCTTTAACTGGAGAATTACTAAATAGTAAAAATGGTAATTTTACAAATGAAAACTGTCCTTTATAGAGAGGTATCCTCTAGCGCGGGTGTCCTCTCATGGAGTATGTTCTACTGTATACCAATCTGAGAGGATTGCCACCTACCTATTCAGAATTAATCAAGGTCTATTTACACATTAATTACATACATTATGTATAGGGTGATGTAAAGTGTTTCAGGGCCATCAGAGTATGTATGTCACATATGTAAATATAAATGTGCAAATATGTACGCCTGCATACATCCGAAAAAAAAAAAACTACCTAGAGCTTTGACTATCCAACAATGTGCTGGGATTAGTGTCTTCGGAGGATTGCTGTCAGGATCATTTGGTATTAGAAAGCTGGAACGGTAACAAATGAGCATCTATCTATTTTATAACGGCTTCTCCATTGAAGATTCTACTTTAAACAAAAGATCGCTATAAAGTCTAAAACATCATTGATGATATTCACTAGACCAGGGGTTGGCAAACTGCGGCTCGTAAGCCACATGCGGTTCTTTGGGTGTGAAGCTGTGGCTCTTTATATAGTTCCATGATAATGATGGTGGGTAATTAGCGACTGCTTTTACTGTAAGTGCACTACATGTCTACACATGTAAAAAGCAGTTCGACTTTGCACTTACAAATGTGTCAGAGCCCCGTTTGGTTACTTGCACTCGCTGGTGGAGTTGGACTTTTGCAAGAATCGGGGGCCATTAGAGCATTTTTTTTATCAGAAAAAAAGTGCCCAATGCGGGAATAGAACCCGGGTCGTAGCGGTCGAAAACCAACGGTTCAGACAAGGGGTGGCGAACGTGCGGCCTTTTCTTGCCCAAGTTGTGGCCTTTTCATAAATTTTTCATAATTTTTGTTTCGCAGTTTTCAATTACTTTCATTATTTTATTGAAAATATCTAATACGAATGTCATATATTATATAATATATATAATATAGTAAATGTAAGTATTTAAATTTTACATTTTGTATATAAATACCTTAATTAAATCGTACATATATTTATATATATATGGATGCGGCCTTCTCAAAAATGGTAAAATGAAAATTGGCCTTCTAATATAAAAAGGTTCGCCACCCCTGGTTTAGACCATCCTTCCACCGACCCCCTATACGTAAATATTATATATGCGAGTACTATATATGTTGGCAAGAAAAAAAAATTATGGCTCTTTAAAAACTTTGAAATTTTGTAAATTGTAATTTTTGACTCTTCCGACTCAAAAGTTTGCCAACCCCTGCACTAGGACCATTGGGCTCAAATATCATCCATTCTGGTTAGCAGGTCTGTAAATAAAGATATTTCCAGCACTATATTAATATAAAATAAATTCCCCCACACATTGATTGATGATACACTCGATGTATAAAAGATAAAATAAACCATTTTATCGCCTGTAACATGCTCTTTATTTATTTATGTAAAAATTTTAATTATTCTTTGATTTTTCTTCATATCATCTTCTTCTTCTTTCTTATCTCCACTCAATCACACTAAGGTATCAAGCTTGTAAAGCTTGAGATTTTTGATGGTGTCTGCCGGGGAAGAGTAGAGCTCATCAATGGATGAGTCAATACAGTCAATAATATGTCTTGGGGTTGCAGGCTGAGAATTGCACTTAGTACATAGTGGGAAAACCTTGCAACCATTAGGCAGTCGGCAACACTATACTTTTTTTTTCTTTTTGTAATTTTGCATAAGTTTTGTTGTGTTTATATATTATATACATATTGCCTGACATTTCTTTCTTTTGTACACAGTTCTTGTTTTCTCGCGGTTTTTTTTTTTCTCTCTCTTTCTCCTTGTTAATAATCATATGACTATTCTATTTACGGCCTGAAATTATTGTATATATATGTATAGACAAATGTCATACATGTATGACAGCGCAAGTGTCCCTAGGGGGACATAGCGCTTTAAATTGAAATAAAATCCCTTATTTCTAAATAGGAAACGTTACACATAGAACTTATCTTAAAAAATAAATAAATAACCTCCCAAGTTTATAAAACCTTCTTTGTCTGAGGGATTTCAGATGGTTTTTGCCTTTCCCTGCATCCTATGGCAGCTATCCTTTTCTCAGAACAAATATGTTTACATAGATAAAAAGAAAATATTTTTGTATAATAATAATTTATTTCATTAATAAGAGTTCTAATTATGTAAATATTTACGTGTATATATATAGATTGTCTTCTAGTTTCTTGGAAAGTAGCCTGTCGAAGGACGTCAAAGTACGAAAGCTTGCCGAATTTACAGCATTAATAAAATAAACTCGTCGCCGTTAACTTTAATTCCTTCTTCAATCTATTGCTATCAAGGAATTACCTCGCGGACAACTGGATCACGTACTACAGAAGCTGTTTGTCCTCAATTTTATTATCATCAGAACGATCACCTTTTTTTTTCTGTGTTTATTTGCCATGGACTTTTACAAAACTTCCTGACGGAAACTTTATATTAAATTCTTTTGTTCGTATATCACAGAACCTGTGGTGTATTCCCATTTTTTTATTATCGCACATTACTCTTGTATTTTTGTGGGTCTCAGACCTTCATTGTACGTACATTTTATTTTTATTTTTTTACAACCCTGAACACTCGGATTTTCCTGGAAAATATCTTAAAGATTTCTTGAAGGGGCCATGGCCCACCTGTGCTGTGTGAGCAGAAGAGCTTGAATTGACTTGTTCCATATGTAAATACCTGTTTTCTTTCCTCTTTTCGCTCTCCACTTCTCCCATCCATATTTCCAATTTTTTTCTCTTATTTTTTTAATTCTTTTTTATAATCTGTATATATTTACCATATGTATATAATCTTTCTCCATTTTTTATTTCCCACTTTCATAGGTTTCTCCGTCTTGTAACCCCAAGGAGAATCCTCTGTAAGACCTGTGTGTCTTAATAAAGGCTTTTGTGTGTGTGTGTGTTTATTTTATTTCGACTTAGAGCGCTATGTACCCTCTAGGGACACTTGTATTTTAAAGGTAAACTAAACATAGAAAGAAAATAAAGAAAGATAATTTGAAATATGTACAAGAATATGTACATTCATTGTCAGTACATGTGTGTGGCAAAACCGATTCTTTTATGTTCAAGCGCTATATGGAATCTTAAGATCTTCCAGATCCTCTTAATTTTTTTCTAAAATGCATTTTGCTGTTATGAATTAATCCTTTTGGGCCTAGGGCACACAATAACCATTAACTCTATTATGACTAACATGCCAGAAATCCTTAATCTTTTTAAGCAACCCACAAACAGATTGTTTGTCTCCCCATTTTCAACAACCAACAAAGCTCATGTCAATATATATCCAGATACTATGAACCAAGATTCTATAATATTCACACATAAACCTAGACCATAATATTTGTTCATGCACCACAGAAACTATTCAATTCCAACACCATGTCGTTCAGGTACTATGGACCCACAAGACTTCCTGGCAGAAGCCCAGATCATGAAGAGCTTGCGGCACATGAAGCTGGTTCAACTCTTCGCGGTGTGCACGCTAAAGGAGCCCATCTACATCATCACAGAGCTTATGAAACATGGAAGCCTGCTGGAGTATCTACAAGGTCAGTTACTAGACCATGTATGACACGACTATCTTATTTAAACCTCCCTTCGTGGTGTGATTTGATTCAGGGAGAGAGATTGAGAAACTACTTTATTTCAATATTCACATAAGGAGGGGGGGGGGGGGGGGGGGGGGTAAATTCAAAATAAATATATAAATAAATAAGATTAAATAAGGATAAATATATGAATGAATATATGTAAATATATAAAATAATTAATAACTATACACATTAATACAAAATATATACAGTCTTCATTGGTGCCCCCCACGCGGGAAAGACTTCACCACCGATGGACTGCGAGAGTTCTCTCCCACAGAGTGGGCAGGTCGATGTGATGGCTGGTGTTACCCAACTGAAGACCAAGATGGTACTTGTAGATGGTAGCCACACTTATCAGTTGCATTGCCTCGGGATGGAAGCCGAGAGAGAGAGCATCGAAGAAATAATATTCCATTCTAATATAAGAGCTAGTGTTAGTAGCTATACAAATATCCATCCATTTTTTTTTGCTGTTGCAGTCTGTTCATTCCAAGGACTTGTTTCCAGGGAGAACCACAAATTTCGTTTTAAAAAATGTAATTGCACCTTGTCTATTCTCAGAAATTACAAACCACCTTGAGGTGATAAATTAGAAGATAAAGTGGACACCTCTATACATCAATTCATCATCCGGTACAAATACAATCGATCCATGGTTTCAACTGGATGCCTTGGTTTCTCTCTTCACTTAGGCTCCATAAATGTAGTATGTCTTCTTGATATGGTGCTTTCAATCAATATTTTTGAGTAGCCTATCGTGTCTTAGCACGTTAATTATTTAATACAGTCTTCTTAGCATTGTAATGCGCTCTCCCGTTAGTGCTAACAACTTGACCTTTAAGATTAGTGAGATCTACGGACTTTTCCACAAATATCTCCAGCAATCGAATGTCCTTTGTCTGACAGCATCCATGTTCCAGTGATGGTTATATAATATGTTCTAGTAATGGTTTCTCCTCCATCTTCAATGCCTTCCTTTACTGAGGGTGGGCCACATTGTTTCTCCATACTTCCTCCGCCATCCTCTTCATCTCCTCGTGTCGTCGAGTCCATTGTTTTAGATCGTCTGTGTATCCCTGTCGTCTCCTTCCCCTCGATCTCTTTCCCCGGAGCTTTCCCTCCAACACTGTCATGCCAAGTACTGTTCTTATTATATGGGCACACATATATATAACCGTTTCGAACAGAAACTATTTAACGCTGATTTTTCCAAATAGAACAACTTCCTACTGTTCTCACAGGGATGGGACATTTGGGAGGGCTTATAAGTAGTTGAACCCAAATTTCCCAAGTTGTTTTCACCAATTTAATCAACTATATTATATAGATACCGATATATTCTCCATCGTACCAAGGATAGCAGGAAGCTTTCTTATTGGAGGAAATAAACTTACCAATGGAGGAATATTGAGTAAAATATATCAGGCTTCCAGGGATAAGTATCTTTCCAAGACACTTTTATTCTCTAGCTTTCGGGCACAAACGCCCTTCTACAGGAGAAAACATTATACCATGTTAGACAATTATACCATGTTTTCTCCTGTGGAAGGGCTTCGTTCCCTAAAGCTAGAGAATAAAAATGTCTTGGAAAAATACTTTTACCTGGAAGCCTGATATATTTTACTGAATATTGATATAAGGGGTTATTGTATTGGATTGGGAAGAAGGAATATCTCTCATGTATGACGGATGAAATAGTTGAAATGTTTGATTTAGAGCCTACATAAATCCCATATTAATAACTAGTTATGCAACATCTTTGTACACTTTTATTATCAGAAAAATATAGTCTTTATAATGTCTGATACAACCTTTTTTGTTTATTTACAAAAACACCAAAAGTGACAAAAACAAATCAAAAAGGGATGATGATAACCTGCGTCTTGCAGATTAACATTTTCATAGAAACATATATATACATATTTATTGCTAGCTATATATCAAGTTACTTATAATTGTTACCTCTTAATCTTACCTTGATGATTGTCTATCGTGATATAATAAAATGTGGGTTTCATAGCTTGAAAAAACAAACTAGTTTCTTGTAAATTAAATTTATAAATTCAATTGCCATCTATCGATATAATTTGTAACAAATAAATTTACTGACAATGTGTTTCTTTTCAATAATATCATCAAATATTATCTCTACAGACCTCTTACTGCAATGATATAAGTTATTGAATGAGAGGGGCTCATTAGTAGTGAACGCTCTCACAGCGGTTTCAACAAATTAATCTCTAGACCGCTCTACTATTGTATTGGATTGGTTATGGCGAACTAAATAACTTAGTCCCTATTTCTGCTCCGCGCTTATGGAATTGAAGACTTGAGGCGATGGCGTCGACCTTTCATATTAAATCTTACTTTTCCTTATTACTAATAATTGTATATAGTTGCGGAACTACTGGTTTCCTGTGCTGCTCTTTTCCTGTTATTGCACCTTGTACGGAGAATCTGTATAAGACTAACGTGTCTTAAAGGCTTTGTGTGTGTGTGTGTGTATTGGATTGGATTGGGATATACTCTGCATTTTCTATGGAAGGCAGCTAAGCTTCTTTTCTTGTAGAGAGATGGCACACCATACAGATCTGTGATCACCCAATGAACGCAGTGACTAGAATACACACACTAACTATAAATAGTTGTAATATAAATGACGCCAGGTCGGGGACTTTCCTGTTCACCACTCTCCACAAAAAGTTTAACTAGGAGTTAACGAACCCCCACAACTCACAACGACGTAAAAACTGAGGAAACCCCACTTCTTCATTAGAGAACGCCATTGTGTCCCGGTATAGTCGCCAACCGAGACTTCCTCTCTCTGCGGAGGATATGCCTCGTCACGTACACACGACTCCAATTTGCATAACGTTGGATTCCATTCTCTACCATGGCGCCCTCTATTTTTACTCTTCATTGGAGTTTTCTCATAGAATTTTTTTTTTTTTGGTACATATCCAAAGTACACGTGTACAGCATTCATGATAACAAGGTAGGTAGAGAGGTATATGAGTATACATACTGTAAGTTCATCCCATGTCTACACAGGTAGAAAGCAGTTGGATTTTTGCACTTACAAGCCGTCGTTCTAAATACTCGGGGATAACCCGACTATAACCCGGGTCATTCGTACATAATATATGTATCGAATCATTCATTGAAAGAGGCGTATCTCGTTGGATCAATACGAAATTATCTTTCTTTCAATATTTGAGGCTGAAACTACTCTCAACGATATGTATTTAAATGTTTTGTCCTTAATTTAAATTGTGTGTCCATATTTAAAAGATATAAAAATCAGCTTTGAATCCTCAACATACAAGATCTCGCCCTCCCATTAATTTTTCCATTGCAGTAAGGGCAGTAGAAATTGTTTAGTTTTTAAAAGAATCATACGCGTCTATAATAGTTTCGAATTTTCATACAGGACTTATTTCAACAACTCATCGCGCGCTCGCTTGTTTCTCAAGAGAAACGAGATATTCTATAAGTAGAATCTAAAACCTATTGATAAAAGTAAGAGAGCTCGTTGAAATGAAGATAATTTTGAAAATTTCCAAGATTGAGTCAATTTTCATTGAAGGAGTATGTATAATCATCACGGTGGTTTTGTAAACAGGGTTTATAGCACCATGGTATGTTCTAGTATAGAATTGGTACCATCATCAGAGCAGAGCATGATTCTTATATAGCGCTGTTATATATATCTCTTTCGAAACATTCCTCAATAAATTTTAAAAATCATTATCCCCATTACACACCTTGTTTAAACCGTGATAATCATGGGGGCTATCAGCTATTGTAAGTGAGCGCTACATAACTTCCCCACACAGGTAAGGTAGCTTTTGATCTACTTTAGAGTTTCAACAAGGTGTCAGACCGAACACGGCTGTTTAAAACCTTTCATAAAGCTGGACACAGTTTAGGTTGAAATATTCTCCAAAACACATCGAATAACGCGTGACGGAGACCATTCGGAATGGTATCGGGAGGTTTTGCGATCTCTTTCGAAATAGAAATCGCGCATAGCGTTATCAGGTCTTTAGCGCTGAAAACCAGAAAAATGTCTCAATAAGATGTCAGGTTGAAGAACTCCCATTAAAATAGGATTCTAAGTAGGAGACGTGTGTGGTGTAGGTCGCGGCAGGAACTTGAAGCCCCAGCAGCTGATCGACATGGCGGCCCAGATCGCCATGGGCATGGCTTACTTGGAGTCCCAGAACTACATCCACCGGGATCTGGCTGCTCGCAACATCCTCGTGGGAGAGAACCACACCGTGAAGATCGCGGACTTCGGACTTGCCCGCCTCATCAAGGTACCGTGTAGCTACACCCTCGGAACCTGGATGGCATTTGCACGACATGAAAAAAACGTTAGCAGGGCCTTAGAAACACTCGCAAAGCTTGGAAATATTTTCAGGGCCTTAGAAACACTCGCAGAACTTGAAAATATTTTCAGGGCCTTAGAAACACTCGCAGAGCTTGGAAATACTTGCAGGGCCTTAGAAACTTTTGCAAAGCTTGGAAATACTTGCAGGGCCTTAGAAACTTTTGCAAAGCTTGGAAATACTTGCAGGGCCTTATACAATTTTACAAAGCTTGGAGATACTTGCAGGGCCTTAGAAACTTTTACAAAGCTTGGACATACTTGCAGGGCCTTAGAAACTTTTGCAAAGATTGTAAATACTTGCCGGGCCTTAGAAACTTTTGCAAAGATTGTAAATACTTGCAGGGATTTAGTCACATTCGCAGAGCTTGAAAATATTCACAGTCTAAGAAACAAGGTCTATATAAAAAGAAACAAAACTGAATGCAGGAAGGTAAAACTATTTGACATTTTGGATTGCAACATTCTTGAAATAAGAGACACTTTGGCCAGGGTAGAGGTTATTATTATTTTTTAAAATAAAAACTCTACTGGCCGAAGTGTCTCTTCAAGAACAATGATTGCCGGCCAGGCAACCTCTATCTTCGCCATTGTTATAATCCATTGAAGAATAAATCAAGAAAAAAGTTATTTATTGAACAAAGTATTAAAAACAAGATGTTAGCATGGCAATATAAAAATGTGGGTGTTGGAAAGACGAGAGACAAAAAACTTTATACAAAGACGTCGACTGCAGCGCCGCCGTGGTTGTTGATTGGTCGATCATTCCTTTAATGTTCTATGAATATTTTGATCATTATTCCAACATAATCAAACCAGAATTAATGTTTCCAGTATTGTAGAATACAATGTGTGTAGGAGGATGAGTACGAGGCGCGGGCTGGGGCCAGGTTCCCTATCAAGTGGACGGCCCCCGAGGCCGCCATCTACAGTAGGTTCTCCATCAAGTCCGACGTCTGGTCCTTCGGCATCCTGCTGACAGAGCTGGTGACCTACGGCCGCATCCCCTACCCCGGTGGGTCTTTCATTGTAGTTCTTCCCTTCTGTGTCTCTCGTGCTATTCTGCTTTCACTGTAGTTCTTCTCTGCTGTGTCTCTCGTGCTATTCTGCTTTCACTGTAGTTCTTCTCTGCTGTGTCTCTCGTGCTATTCTGCTTTCACTGTAGTTCTTCTCTGCTGTGTCTCTCGTGTTATTCTGCTTTCACTGTAGTTCTTCCCTGCTGTGTCTCTCGTGTTATTCTACTTTCACTGTAGTTCTTCCCTGCTGTGTCTCTCGTGTTATTCTACTTTCACTGTAGTTCTTCCCTGCTGTGTGTCTCGTGTTTTTCTGCTTTCACTGTAGTTCTTCCCTGCTGTGTGTCTCGTGTTATTCTGCTTTCACTGTAGTTCTTCCCTGCTGTGTCTCTCGTGTTATTCTGCTTTCACTGTAGTTCTTCCCTGCTGTGTCTCTCGTGTTATTCTACTTTCACTGTAGTTCTTCCCTGCTGTGTCTCTCGTGTTATTCTACTTTCACTGTAGTTCTTCCCTGCTGTGTCTCTCGTGTTATTCTACTTTCACTGTAGTTCTTCCCTGCTGTGTCTCTCGTGTTATTCTACTTTCACTGTAGTTCTTCCCTGCTGTGTCTCGCGTGTTATTCTAGTTGGTTTTCTTTCTTGTGTTTTGTGTAGTTATTTTTCATGTTCCCCCCCCCCCCCCTTTTTTTTTTTTCTTCTCTCATTTTTCTTTCTTGTGTTGCCTTATTGTATTGTTTTCTTTAGGTAGGTTTGTATTTTTTTGCAACAATTAAATTTACTGGAAATGTGTTTTTTTTTTATTAATGCAGTATAACCTCTCTGTAAAGGACACCTTATTGCAGAACCAAATTGTCCTTTGGAGAGAGGTGTCCTCTTACCAGAGAGTTGCTAAATAGCAAAAATGGCCATTTTGGCGATGAAAACTGTCCTTTATAGAGAGGTGTCCTCAAGCAGGTGGTCTCCTCTCATTGAAGTTCTAATGCATCATCAAATATTACCTACATACATTACTGCAAGGATAAAGTTATTGAATGAGAGGGCTTGGCTCATCAGTAGTGAACCATCTCATTCAATAACTTTATCATTTGCAGTAAGGGGTCTGTAGAGAAGATTATATTAATAAAGTAAGTAATAAAGTAGTAAGTAATAAAGTAACACATTGACAATAAATTTAATTGTTACAAATTTTATCAATAGATATCAATTGAATTTATTAAAAAAAAAAAAAAAAAGGTTTGTATTATTATTTTATTGTCCCCTTTTTCACGTTTTTCTTTCTTTGGTAATTCTTAAATGGTGTTTTTTTTCTTCTTTCTTTATGTTGTTATGTGTTGTACTTTTATTATTGTGTTGCCCTGTCTTGTTCTTTTTGGCATCATTTGACCTTTCTGTTTGTCGAGATATTAATCATAAATACTGACTAAATATATATTTTGTAACTTTTCTACTCTTCTATTATATTGGGTTAACTTGTTTGCATTAATACAAATGGCCTTTAATAATATAAAAATATTTTCTCACAATGACTTTCTTTTTATTTTAAAATGCTAGTTTTCAAACGATAATCGTTCTTCAACGGGCTTAATTAAAACATCGACTATATCTTACAAGAAATATTTACAAATATATATGTGGGTATTTCTTGTAAGATGTAGTCCGTTTTTTTTTTTTTTTTTTTAATTATTAAACCCATTGAAGAGAGTGATTATTGCTTGAAAGCTTGTTTTAAAAAAAAAAAAAAAAAAGAAAGCCATTGTAAGAAATATATTTTTGTATTTTTAAAAATGTTTTTCGCAATTGTATCATGAATACAAATGACTTTGTTCACAAGGTAGCAAGATTAAGTTCAAAAGTATAATTTACAAATGATGGTTCATAAAAGAAAATAAGACCTAATCCAAATAATTTATTAGTGTGTGATGTTTCGGAAATACTATTTAAGAACTTGCTGTGATATTTTTCTCATTTATTCTTTTGTCTGACGATGGTGACAAGGCTGTTGCTGAAACGTCACACACTAATAATTTATTTGGATTATTAGGTCTTATTTTCTTTTATTATAATCTATAATCCAAATTGTGCTTTATCAAATGATGGTTCAGTTACAGCATTGTTACCAATTTAGACAAATGTACTGATTCAGTTCTACTGAAGATGATAACAATTCAATTTGCTGATATAATTTACTAATAGGCATACTCTAACCATTCAAATGAGCATTTCAGACTGTGCAGAGCGCCATCTATCAGAATAAATATCAACTAAACATTGATTTAGCACCATGGTATTATTGTTGGTGCACTGCTGGAGTCTTTATTTACATGCCACAACTTGCTGTCTACATCTTTTCTTATGGATTTAATTGTAACTTTTACATCTTATTTATTTTTAATTACTTTCATGTATAATTATTTTGCATACTTTTCTCTATCGTTGAATTTGCATACTTTTATTTTTTTAGATTATTTAAAACAATAATTTTTAGTTAGAAGGTGTTCTTTCTAAAACCATTTGTCTGTGAATAAACGTTAAAAAGACTTATAAACACAAGGTAATTTAAAAGCATGCTGTGGTAAAATTCTCTCATTCAGTACTTTTGTCTGAAGATGGTAACAACGCTGTTACCGAAACGTCACACACTATTTATTTATTTGGATTTGGTCTTATTACCTTGTGTTTATAATCTATAATCTAAATTGTGCCTTATCAAAGTTAAAAAGACTTCTCTGATGTTTTCTCCCAGTACATCAGGTCAACAGCGCAACAATAACCAGCCCAATGTCTTGATAAACCAAGCCAACCACTGTTTGCCCATGTCAGAGTGATACAGGATGTACATACAGGTGGTTATTTTGTCTTTATGTAAAAAAGAGTATCTGGATCTATTAAAGAAAAAAAAAATTTTTTTTTCTCAAAATATTTCTAGAGATTGCTTGCTCATTGAAAAAATATTTTTTGTTTAACAGATCCAGGTATGTCCTTTTTTATAAATACAGTAGAACTTCCATGAGAGGACACGTGCGCTAGAGGACACCTCTCTATAAAGGACAGTTTTCATTCGCAAAATTACCATTTTTACAATTTAGCAATCTCCGGTAAGAGGATACCTCTCCCTAAAGGACACTTTGGTTCTACAATTAGGTGTTGTCCTTTACAGGGAGGTTGTTCTACTGTATTTAGCAACTCTCCAGTAAGAGGACACCTCTCCCTAAAGGATACTTTGGCTTTACAATTAAGTTTCCTTTACAGGGAGGTTCTACTGTATTTAGCAACTCTCCAGTAAGAGGACACCTCTCCCTAAAGGACACTTTGGCTTTACAATTAAGTTTCCTTTACAGGGAGGTTCTACGGTATATTCAATGGATCGGTTTTTGACTCCAATTATTTGGTCATGTAAAACTTTCTATCTAGAATCCAAATCTTGGTGTTTCTACTATAGTAATGGGTATGCAGGGATGACCAACGCTGAAGTACTCAACCAAGTAGAACATGGCTACCGCATGCCATGTCCCCCAGGCTGCCATGACTCCCTCTATGATATCATGCTGGAATGCTGGCATAAGGATCCACTCAAGAGACCTACGTTTGAGACCCTGCAGTGGAAGCTTGAAGATTTCTTTACCATGGATGGTTCAGAGTACAAAGAGGCCAGCATCGCCTACTAACTCACATTGTTATCACCAACATTTACCATTTATTTTTTTATAACTGGACAATCATCAATGTTTTTTGTTTTTACTATCTTGCCTTTTTTTAAATGCGCAATGTGAACAATTAACAAAATATTTTTATATCAATATCACCTTTACAGTCACATAATTCTTAATTAATCTGGAACACTCTCTGAAAGTCTCAATTATCAGTAGTCCCAATTAAAAGTTGAATGTATATACAGTGGAACATGCATCTTATTATAACAACATCCTCTGTTATAACAGCAATATGACATTCTATGATCCCAGGTTTGAAGTCATAGCCGTGGCTATAACAATATGAAATCTTGTTCCCAAGTAATGTTGATTTAACCATGTTTGTGCAGTGTTTTATCATTAAATAAAAATTTGATTGATATACCCATATATTTTTCCAAGCAAACTTCTAACCAACACAAATAATCTTCAAAACTATCTCTATTGGGACCACACATTGAGGCTGATCTTCCCTGGAGAGTTTCCTTCTGATATATAAATATATATCATAGTAGCATTTTGAAATATCTCAATTTCTACATCCTATCATTGATAATATACACTAATGATAGTAGTATTCTATCTAAACCTAGCAAAATACTAAATTATTCTTTTTATCAAAAATCATATCTATTTAACTTACAACACTTTTGGCCTTTCATTACTTTTAAAAAACAAACTTATTTTTAAACAAAACTAACTCTATCTATTAACTATTTTCATAAGAAACCTATTTTTGATAAGTGATCACTGTCCATTTATAAATATAGTTTTTTTTTATATACGTTGCTTTTTTAACTAGTATTTTTTTAAATAAAACTTCCTCTCCTGTGCAAAAAAGTATTTTTGTATTTTTTAAAATTAGTAAAAAAGAGGGAAATTTATATACAGTTAAACCAGTCTATAGCGCCCCCTCTAAATAGCACCCAATTTTAAATATGTAGTATGATGCGAGATTTACATTAAAAGTGACCTGCCTTGTGTGAAGCACCCCCTTTCTATAGCACCCTATTTTGGTGAAGCCCAAGAGGTAAGGCTATAGACATGTTTAACTGTATATATTTTTTCCAATAATTTTTTTAATTTTGTATATTTATAGGTAGTCACATTAATATTTAGAAATGTATATATTTTATCTCTTTTTTTATAAAAAAAAATAAATCTTAATGTAGCTAAAGACCATTTGACTCTATAAGATATAGTTGGCAGTAGTGTCAAATATAAAATGAAATTATTTTGTTCTATGAATATTTTTATTTTGCATAAACTCTTTAAAATGTAATACAGTGTATAACCTCTTTAATTCAAACATTTTTCTTAATCCCAAATAGCCTATTTGCTTTAAACTATAATTCAGCTGAAAATTCCTTGGGGTGTTGAATTAAAGAATTTTGGATGTATTTGATCATTACAGTAGAACCTCCCATAAGAGACTCCTCTGATAAGTGTCCATCTTCCAGAGCTAATGACTTTTGAAGATTCTAAAAATAACTTGACCTTCTTTCTTATCTTCTCTCCATCATTGCAAGATGTCAAGAATTTCCGGATGACAAAAGTGCAAAATGTTTTTGTCACTATAAGATTGGAAGTATATTCCTCAGTAGCAGGCCGATTAGTTCTAATATACCACCAAGGAACAAACACCATGTGCAACCACTCCTTGCAAAAATTTGTAAATAATATAAAACACCTATAGTAGATTAAACTGGCAAAACCGCTGTGAAGGTTCACCACTGATGAGCCAGGCCCTTCCATTAATTTTTCCATTGCAGTAAGGACAGTAGAAATTGTTTAATTTTTAAAAGAATCATACGCGTCTATAATAGTTTCAAATTTTCATACAGATGGCGCTGTAATGTATCATAAAACACCTTGTTTATTATACCTTAGTGGAAAAACAGTAGAAAATGTTACATTTAACTATTTTTGGATTATGTGTGAATTATAGATTATTATTTCCACATTTATATAAATTATTTCAATCAAAACTTAATATAATAAGCTTTTTAAATATTTACCGTAGAACTTCAAAGAGGACACTCCTGTTAGAGGACACCTCTCTATAAAAACTTATCTCTAAAATTACAATTTTTACTAATTGGGAGCTCTCTGGTAAGAGGACACCTCTTCCATAAGGACCTTTTGGTTCTGTAACTAGGTGTGGTTCTGTACAGAGAGATTCTATTATATCAATATACAGTTAAACCTGTCTATAG
Organism: Cordylochernes scorpioides; assembly: GCA_030710605.1. Classification (NCBI taxonomy): domain Eukaryota; kingdom Metazoa; phylum Arthropoda; class Arachnida; order Pseudoscorpiones; family Chernetidae; genus Cordylochernes; species Cordylochernes scorpioides. Next base: position 68,598,640 of record CP092873.1, on the reverse strand, counting down.
CGTCTCCTCTAAATAGCGCCTCCCTCTCTATAGCGCCCGATTTTAAATACGTAGTATGATGCGATTTACATTAAAAGTGACTTGTCTATAGCACTACCCCTCTCTATAGCACCCTATTTTGGTGAGTCCCAAAAGGGGGCACTATAGACAGGTTTAACTGTATATATAGTGTAAAATTTGTAGTTTTCTGAATGAGTATTACTTTTTTAATTCTATACACAAGAGATATTTAAATATAGTAGAACCTCCATATATAAGAGGACACCAATCTATAAAGAACAGTTTTCTTTGCTAAAATTGTCATTTTTACTAAGTAGCAACTAGAGTAAAACGACACCTCTCTCTGACGGATACTTTGACTCTGTAACTAGGTGTTGTCTTTTACAGGGGGAAGTTAAGATTAATTATTTTACAATATAATCTATTGTTTAAATTCAATAATAATAGAACTCTAGTTATATATTGGCAATTTGATGTAAAATGTTTTCACCTGTAGAAGGGTTTTCATGATTGAAAGTTAGAGATTCATGAATTGAAAATCTTTAAAAGAAAATTGTGCACAGAGCGCCATCTAGTGAAACAAAAATCAACTAAACATAGATTTAGCTTGTTAAAACAAGAAAATCAACCACATGAGCATTTTGTTCCACTAGATGGCACTCTGCCATTATTATATATATATCCTCTATATGAATGACAAACATCCTGTATATAATATATTGCCTTGTGAAGACAGAATATAAATTTATATTTTTTATCATAAACTATATCTTGTAAATGCAGAGAATCACCAATATAGAGAACATTGAAAAATAGTTATTTTGTTCCGTGAAGTACCTGAAAATGAATGATATAACTCTATTTTTATTATTTAGAGATAGTTTTTGGACCAAAAATAAATGTTTTTTGCCTTAATAAAGAGTAAATGGGTCCAATTTAATTATATATATATATAAAATAGATAGAGTGTATAACCTCTTTAGTTCAACAAACTATAATTCAATACTTACTTTAATTCTTCTATTAATTGTTCAAATCCCTATCAAATACATCACAATTCAACAAAAATCTTCTATCTCCTTTTGGAATATTGATTAAATAGTTTTGAATGTACAGTTAAACCTGTCTATAGCGCCCCCTCTAAATAGCGCCTCCCTCTCTATAGCGCCCAATTTTAAATATGTAGTACGATGCGATTTACATTAAAAGTGACCTGTCTATATCACCCCCTCTCTATAGCACCCTATTTTGGTGAGTCCCAAGAGGGGGCGCTATTGACAGGTTTAACTGTATATTTATATTCATATAGAATAATATTTTCACATCTAGTAATGAAGAATTCATCATTTTTGTTATTTGGAAATATTAACCTATTCACTAATAGGTAGAAAAAAATTGCTTATATACTTGCAAGAAAATAAGATCTAATCCAAATAATTTAATAGTGTGTGACATTTCGGTAACAGCATTGTCACCATTATATAAGAAAAGATTTATTCTTTTGTCTGATGATGGTAACAATGCTGTTATCAAAACGTCACACACTATTAAAATTATTTGGATTAAGTCTTATTTTCTTGTATCTATAATCCAAATTGTGCTTTATAATGCTTGTATGCTATTGACTGAATTTGTTTATAATATTGATGCTAATATTTATATTTTTCAATCTATATCTTGATAGACTTTGCAAAATTGACATTTTTGTAGTTTATAGATAATTTTAAAATAACTGTTCTCTCTTTCATTTTTATAAACAATTAGTTTCCCCACTTTTATTCCAGTAAACTTAATATTAGTGACTCACACATCAGCTAACACCATCTGATTTTTTTCCTAGAATGGCACTTACCTTTGTAAAATAAAATAAATCTTGAACTAACTAACCTCTCTGATGGCAAAAAAAAGAACCTACAGAACATACAATTGTCCTGGTATGGAACTAACACCTACTTACATGTTCTCATGTCAGCAATGCTGCAGTCTTGCATATAATTTAACCCAGAACAACACTTTACCTAAGATAGAGGATATTGCAACTGCTGTGATAGAGATGTATGGAGACATCTGAGGCTCTTCATTGGACACAACAACAACTAACCTCTATAAAGATTCCAATTGAGCAGTCAAATCTATTACTGTGGGACCCTGCTTTTCACATGTGTAGACATGTGGTGCATTTACAGTAAAAAGCAGTCACCTACTTCTATGTAGCCATGATTATCATGGCTTTTACTCTGTTCCCTGGATCTTTCTCTCCAACACTGTCAGCAATGTCTCTCCTGCTGATCCATGCATCACATGTCCAGCAAACATGCATACAAACATGATGACACACTGCCTTGATAGATTAAGTGGACAAGATCCATTCTCCATGTACATATGTAGTGTACAGCCAGGTTGGCCATTCCAGACCATTCTGTTATCTTTCCTCAAGCTATATCCTTCCTACATGTTCAACATCAAATTTACATTTGATTACACCTAAGATAAAGACCAAAGGCCTAAGACTAAATCCAAATAAACAATAGCCTTATGTTTATAATCCAAATTGTGCTTTATCATTTTTACAGACTTCAATGGACTTAAGATGTTATTCTTCCTATGAGCTGAAGAAAATTAATTCCATATTTATTTGGTCTTATTACCTTGTGTTTATAATCTATAATCCAAATTGTGCATTTGAATATGCCATTTACATTTGTACGAAGCTTACATTAAGTTTTATCCAAACTTTTTTTGTCTGTCATCCTATCTGAGAAGTACTCTTTTACTGCCATTTTCCCAAACAGCAAAACTCAATATAAAATCTCTATAGAAGTCACACAGATGTCTCTCAAGTCTGAAATACAGGAGAACAACACAGCAACCTCATAACTCTAAGGTCCCAAGTCCCAGTTGTTTGAACTGTGGTCAGTTAGAACGACAACACGGTTATGACAGCACAAAATCTTTGTCCCAAATCATATTATTATAAGGAATGTAGTCTAAAGACAAACATCTCATAAGAGTCCTATTTGATAAGAAACCACCTCTCAGTGACCACAACATTTGTAAAACCAGAACAGATATAATCCACCAACCTCCAGCAAGAGACCAATGTGTCTTCATCTGATGCTACTATTTGATTTATTTTTTTTTAAAATAATTTTTCCATTAATATTGTGTTGTATATTATGATACCCTCTTATTTTTTTATATAAAGAATGTCTTCTTTTTTACCATATTTTTTATATTGCTTCCATTTTTTTTTGCTATCTGTAAATATTGTAAGTATAGGATACTTTTTAAAAAATAATTATTCAAATTGTAAAATTTATTCAATGGATAAATACATTTTTGATACCATTGTGTTTGTCTCTTTTTTTACATGTTAAACACTTTCCCATTCTGAAAATTACACAATTTGCATATTTCAAACATAAGGTAAAATATACCTAATAAACATATTTGCATATGTACATCTACTTATATATTTGCCTTATTCTGTCTGTCTGTCTGTCTGAAGCTCACGGATAGAATGCCCGCCCATTGGCTGCCAGCAAACACGTGACCTCCCTGCCCGCCCCCCTCTAGACAACCCTGTTATCAGCTGTGTGATACATACACCTGTCTATAGCAGCCATTCTAGACAACCCTGTTATCAGCAGTGTGTTACATCCACCTGTCTATACAGACCACCCTGTCTATAGCGGTCACCTTAGACAACCCTGTTATCAGCTGTGTGATACATACACCTGTCTATACAGACCACCCTGTCTATAGCGACCACTCTAGACAACCCTGTTATCAGCCGTGTGATACATCCACCTGTCTATACAGACCACCCTGTCTATAGCGACCACCCTAGACAACCCTGTTATCAGCTGTGTGACACATCCACCTGTCTATACAGACCACCCTGTATATAGCGGTCATTCTAGATAACCCTGTTATCAGCGTGATACATCCACCTGTCTATACAGACCACCCTGTATATAGCGGCCATTCTAGATAACCCTGTTATCAGCTGTGTGATACATACACCTGTCTATAGCGGCCACTCTAGACAACCCTGTTATCAGCTGTGTGATACACCCACCTGTCTATACAGACCACCCTGCCTATAGCGGTCGCTTTAGGCAACCCTGTTATCAGCAGTGTGATACATACACCTGTCTATACAGACCACCCTGTCTATAGCGACCACTCTACAGCTGTGTGATACATCCACCTGTCTATACAGACCACCCTGTCAATAGCGGCCACTCTAGGCAACCCTATTATCAGCTGTGTGATACATCCACCTGTCTATACAGACCACCCTGTCTATAGCGGCCACTCTAGACAACCCTGTTATCAGCTGAGTGATACATCCACCTGTCTATACAGACCACCCTGTCATAGCGGTCACCCTAGGCAACCCTGTTATCAGCTGTGTGATACATCCACCTGTCTATACAGACCACCCTGTCATAGCGGTCACCCTAGGCAACCCTGTTATCAGCTGTGTGATACATCCACCTGTCTATACAGACCACCCTGTCATAGCGGTCACCCTAGGCAACCTGTTATCTGCTGTGTGATACATCCACCTGTCTATACAGACCACCCTGTCATAGCGGTCACCCTAGGCAACCCTGTTATCAGCTGTGTGATACATCCACCTGTCTATACAGACCACCCTGTCATAGCGGTCACCCTAGGCAACCCTGTTATCAGCTCTGTGATACATCCACCTGTCTATACAGACCACCCTGTCATAGCGGTCACCCTAGGCAACCCTGTTATCAGCTGTGTGATACATCCACCTGTCTATACAGACCACCCTGTCATAGCGGTCACACTAGGCATCCCTGTTGTCAGCTGTGTGATACATCCACCTGTCTATACAGACCACCCTGTCATAGTGGTCACCCTAGGCAACCCTGTTATCATCTGAGTGATACATCCACCTGTCTATACAGACCACCCTGTCATAGCGGTCACCCTAGGCAACCCTGTTATCAGCTGTGTGATACATCCACCTGTCTATACAGACCACCCTGTCATAGCGGTCACACTAGGCATCCCTGTTGTCAGCTGTGTGATACACCCACCTGTCTATACAGACCACCCTGCCTATAGCGGTCGCTTTAGGCAACCCTGTTATCAGCAGTGTGATACATACACCTGTCTATACAGACCACCCTGTCTATAGCGACCACTCTACAGCTGTGTGATACATCCACCTGTCTATACAGACCACCCTGTCAATAGCGGCCACTCTAGGCAACCCTATTATCAGCTGTGTGATACATCCACCTGTCTATACAGACCACCCTGTCTATAGCGGCCACTCTAGACAACCCTGTTATCAGCTGAGTGATACATCCACCTGTCTATACAGACCACCCTGTCATAGCGGTCACCCTAGGCAACCCTGTTATCAGCTGTGTGATACATCCACCTGTCTATACAGACCACCCTGTCATAGCGGTCACCCTAGGCAACCCTGTTATCAGCTGTGTGATACATCCACCTGTCTATACAGACCACCCTGTCATAGCGGTCACCCTAGGCAACCTGTTATCTGCTGTGTGATACATCCACCTGTCTATACAGACCACCCTGTCATAGCGGTCACCCTAGGCAACCCTGTTATCAGCTGTGTGATACATCCACCTGTCTATACAGACCACCCTGTCATAGCGGTCACCCTAGGCAACCCTGTTATCAGCTCTGTGATACATCCACCTGTCTATACAGACCACCCTGTCATAGCGGTCACCCTAGGCAACCCTGTTATCAGCTGTGTGATACATCCACCTGTCTATACAGACCACCCTGTCATAGCGGTCACACTAGGCATCCCTGTTGTCAGCTGTGTGATACATCCACCTGTCTATACAGACCACCCTGTCATAGCGGTCACCCTAGGCAACCCTGTTATCATCTGAGTGATACATCCACCTGTCTATACAGACCACCCTGTCATAGCGGTCACCCTAGGCAACCCTGTTATCAGCTGTGTGATACATCCACCTGTCTATACAGACCACCCTGTCATAGCGGTCACCCTAGGCAACCCTGTTATCAGCTGAGTGATACATCTACCTATCTATACAGACCACCCTGCCATAGCGGTCACCCTAGGCAACCCTGTTATCAGCTGAGTGATACATCCACCTGTCTATACAGACCACCCTGTCATAGCGGTCACCCTAGGCAACCCTGTTATCTGCTGTGTGATACATCCACCTGTCTATACAGACCACCCTGTCATAGCGGTCACCCTAGGCAACCCTGTTATCAGCTGTGTGCTACATCCACCTGTCTATACAGACCACCCTGTCATAGCGGTCACCCTAGGCGACCCTGTTATCAGCTGAGTGATACATCCACCTGTCTATACAGACCACCCTGTCATAGCGGTCACCCTAGGCAACCCTGTTATCTGCTGTGTGATACATCCACCTGTCTATACAGACCACCCTGTCATAGCGGTCACCCTAGGCAACCCTGTTATCAGCTGTGTGATACATCCACCTGTTTATACAGACCACCCTGTCATAGCGGTCACCATAGGCAACCCTGTTATCAGCTGAGTGATACATCCACCTGTCTATACAGACCACCCTGTCTATAGCGGCCACTCTAGACAACCCTGTTATCATCAGTGTGATAAATACACCTGTCTATACAGACCACCCTGTCTACAGCGGTCACTTTAGGCAACCCTGTTATCATCAGTGTGTTACATTCACCTGTCTATACAGACCACCCTGTCTATAGCGACCACCCACCTGTCTATACAGACCACCCTGTCTATAGCAGTCACTTTAGGCAACCCTGTTATCATCAGTGTGTTACATTCACCTGTCTATACAGACCACCCTGTCTATAGCGACCACCCTAGACAACCCTGTTATCAGCTGTGTGATACATCCACCTGTCTATAGCGGTCACTTTAGGCAACCCTGTTATCAGCAGTGTGATACATACACCTGTCTATACAGACCACCCTGTCTATAGCGACCACTCTACAGCTGTGTGATACATCCACCTTTCTATACAGACCACCCTGTCTATAGCGGTCACTCTAGGCAATCCTATTATCAGCTGTGTGATACATCCACCTGTCTATACAGACCACCCTGTCTATAGCGGCCACCCAAGACAACGTTTTTGAAATATATTCGCACTCGGGTAAACCCCGGGCGTTGCCCGGGCCTTTCGTCTAGTAATATATAAGTTTCTAAGCTATTTAAAAAAAGGTGTGAAACATACACAAAAGGTATGTATATATAATCTAGATTTATATAAGAAAAGAAAAAAAAAATATATATGAATAAAATTTTTAATTGAAAAATCTTTTTTTTTGTGAATCTAGTTTGTATATAGGTATGTTGCAAGCTTTTGTGGGCCCATTAGCCTGATGAAGCCCAACCTCATGAAAACTTTATTTTTAAATAGCCAAGAAAAATTGTTTACAAACATCAGAGGTGACCCTAGGCAGGACAGTATTGTCTGGAGTCTTGTACTCCTGGTGTACAGTAGAACCTGCATGAGAGGACACTTCCGCTAGAGGACACATCTCTCATCCCGCTAGAGGACAGTTTTCATTTACAAAATTGCCATTTTTACTATTTAGCAACTCACCAGTAATAGGACACCTCTCTCTAAAGGACACTTTGGCTCTGTAATTAGGTGTCCTTTACAGGGAGGTTCTACTGTACTAGACATGAAGGCTGTCTTACTAAGCCCAGCTAAATGTTAACAGACAATGTCCCACATTTGTGTCTCAGATGTTCTCATCAACAGAAACACACCCAATTAATTACTCTGTATGAATTCTACACATGGCACCACCAGAAATAAAGATGAATAACCAATAGCTACAAGGAAATAAGACCCAATCTAATTAAATTAATAGTGTGTGACATTTCGTTTTCATTCGTTGGTCATTTATTATTTTTTCTGATGATATATAGTAACAATGTTGTTACTGAAACGTCACACACTATTAATTTATTTGGTCTTATTTTCTTGTAACTATAATCCAAATTGTGCTTTATCGTAAAATAACCAAATCAATAAACTGTACATGAAGTAAACACAGTAATGTTACCAAAACACAGTTTATTGATTTGGTTACTTTATACTTTTAATTAATATATACAGTTATCAGCGTCATGCGTTCTTAATTCTGTCACCGTTTGCTTTTGGTTCAGTGGTAGAATGCTCGCCTGCCACGCGGGAGCCCCGGGTTCGATTCCTGGCCGATGCATTTTTTTTTTTACAATTTTTAAAACTCATTTATATATTATAGTGGCGGGCGCCCTGGGTTCGATTCCCGGCCGATGCATTTTTTTTTTTTTACTATTTTTAAAACTCACTTATATATTATACAAGAATGACATCCACGGCGCTAATTTATAATTGTAACGAATAGTATTTGAATAAGAGCATTTAATCGGGTAAAACCCCGGGCGTTGCCCGGGTCATTGGGCTAGTCTTTATATAATCAGAAATTGTATCTTATCATCAAAGACTTAGATATAAAGAACATCACACCTGTACATTATAATGAGCATACATTTTTTCTTTTGTAAATAAAATAACTTACAAGACAGTAAGAACTGATTTAAAAGAAAAATGTGTGTAAATACAGTAGAACCTCCTTTTATTAGACACCTCTCTACAAAGGACAGTTTTCATTTGCAAAATTACCATTTTTACAATTTAACAACTCTCCAGTAAGAGGACACCTCTCCCTAAAGGACACTTTGGCTCTGCAATTAGGTGTTGTCCTTTACAGGGAGGTTCTACTGTAGTTTTAAATTTGAAGAATGCTAATATATAAAGGTATTTTTGGAAATTATCTCTGAAATGATCACGAGGAGTTCAAATCAGGTGAATCTGTTACCTTTTTAACATTATAGCATCTATGGTATCTTCCAAGTAAGACAACTTTCAAGGATGGAACTTAGTGGCCTACATTGTGTACAAGAGCTCCTAGAACCAAATACAGGTTGGTGATCAATCTTGTCTCTATATAACAAATAAAAATATTAAGATGCAAATGTTTCTTTCGCAAATAAATCAAACTTCTATTGTCCTTACTGCGATGAAAAAAATATTGGGAGGGCTTGGCTCATCAGTAGTGAACCCTCGTCTCATAATTTTGTGCTTTTTATAATATCCTGCTCCAGACAATTAACCAACTTATGGATCCAAATTTTGAATTTAACGAAGGTTATAAAAAATTAATTTAAAAAATTGCAAAAACTCTTCCCTTATGATTTTGTACTTTAGGTCCCCAGTTTGACTTCTCCTAGGCTGAACTGCTAGGCCTGAGTAAGTAGCTCCCATTTGCCCTGGCCTATAGCTTTAGGTGACATTCTTATCACTTTGTTGTTGTCGTGTCCAATGAAGAGCCTCAGATGTCTCTATACATCTCTATCACAGCCGTCGCAATGTTGCCGTCTATCACAGCCGTCGCTATCTTGGGTTTGTAAAGCTGCTGTTCTGGGTCCATGTCAATTTTCTGCAAGGCTGCGGCCATTGCTGGGCATGAAAATATGTGGGTAGGTGTTAGTTCGACACCAGGACAATTTCTGCATGTTCTGTAGGTTCTTGTGCCATCTGAGTCTTGTTATAAATTTGTAATTCTTCTCTCAGAGTTTATCACAATACAGTAGAAACTCCCTGTAAAGGACACCTAATTGCAGAGCCAAAGTGTCCTTTAGAGAGAGAGATGTCCTCTTACCGGAGAGTTTCTAAATTGTAAAAATGGTAATTTTGCAAATGAAAACTGTCCTTTGATGGAGAGGTGTCCACTAGCGGGGTGTCTGCTAAAGGGAGGTTCTACTGTACTTGGCATTTTATGTCAATGACATCACACCCTGCTACCACTGATGTTGGTCCACAAGTGCTATCTCACCACATCTATACAAGTGTAGACAACCCTCTTTATCTAAGTCTTTTCCCATATATATTTCCCAGTTAAAAAATAATCTAGTAAGTAATCTAAGAGGCCGTCTCAGACCAAGTCATCAACAATGTGTTCAGCTAGACCTATGTTGAAGGGGGTCGGTGAAGGGCTGGTTAAACCGTTTGGTTTTCGACCACTACGACCCGGATTCAATTGCCACATTGGACACTTTTTTCTGTTAAAAAAAAAATGCTCCAATGGTCCCGATTCTTGCAAAAGTCCAACCCCACCAGCGAGTGCAAGTAACCAAACGGGGCTCTGGCACATTTGTAAATGCAAAGTCGAACTGCTTTTCACATGTGTAGACATGTGGTGCGCTTACAGTAAAAGCAGTCGCCAATTACCCACCATGATTATCATGGCCTGTACCACGTGTACTAGGTATAAGCCAAAAAAAAAAAAGACTTATATTGTTTCTTATCCCCCCTTGTGCAAAGATTACACAAATTCTACGAGTCCATGCTTCTCAAGCCTGATCTCATGGAATAAGGTGTAGCTTTCGTTGATCCTGGCACCAAAGCTAGACCTATAACAATCTATAAGCTTGGGTGAAATAAGGTGCCACCACCATTCAAAGTGAGCACACCAACCAACAGCTGTGGATGAATCCAGGTCAGGGCTGGCAGCGGAGGTTCTTAGGAACAACTTCACCTGAATGCCACCATGAATCAACATCAGGTCTACACTTACCTATCTTGATGCCATATAACACCTTTAATAACATTTATAGGCCTTGGGATTAGAACAGAAATCTGATTTTACAACACTAAAGTGAATCTTTATAATGCTGAAAATTATACAGTTACACCTGTCTATAGCCCCCCCCCTCTTGGGACTCACCAAAATAGGGTGCCATAGAGAGGGGGTGCTATAGACAGGTCACTTTTAACGTAAAGTGCATCGTAATGTATTTAAAATTGGGCGCTTATAGAGAGGAAGGTACTATTTAGAGGGGGCGCTATAGACAGGTTTAACGGTATGTGTTTATGATAAGGCACAATTTGGATTATAGGTACAAGAAAATAAGACCTAATCCAAATAAATTAATAGTGTGTATTAAAATTACGTGTGTGACGTTTCAGTAACAGCATTGTTACCATCATCAGACAAAAGAATAAAAAAAAGGATATATTTATATATATTTTTTATTCTTTTGTCTGACGATGGTAATAACACTGTTATCGAAACGTCACACACTAGTAATTTATTTGGCTTAGGTTTTATTTTCTTGTATGTATGTATTTATATATGTAATTCTACTGTCCTAAAAGCTTATGTCTATAATTTGCTTTAATAACATTTCTGAGATTCCACCCTTCATTATTATTATTATTTTTTTTGCTTATCCCTAGTACACGTGGTACAGGCCATGATAATCATGGTGGGTAGTTAGCGACTGCTTTTTACTGTAAGCGCACCACATGTCTACACATGTGAAAGCAGTTCGACTTTGCACTTACAAATGTGCCAGAGCCCCGTTTGGTTACTTGCACTCGCTGGTGGGGTTGGACTTTTGCAAGAATCGGGGGGCCATATAAGTAGAATCATCCAATACAGTATTAGAGCTTTAAAAAGCAGTTTGGGAGATTAAATGGGTGGAACTTCTAGGAGGGTTCACCACTGATGAGCCAACCCCTTCCAATATTTTTTATTCATAACAGTAAGGACAGTAGAAGTGTGTTTTATGTGTAATAGAAACATTCATGCTTTCATTTCTTAATTCTATATAAGGGGGGAAAAGAGGAAAGGTTATGTCACAAGAAGGATGTGTTCAAAAGCTTCTTGTATTTCGTTTTACAAGAAGCTTTTGGACATGCCCTACTTCAGCTAAATATAAGAATTTTTGATAAATTTAAGAGATAAAGGTTTGCGCCAGATACAGTAGAACTACCACTCTCTAAAGGACAATGTTGCAGAGTAAAAGTATCCTGTAGGGAGAGGTGTCCCTCTTACCAGAGCAGCTAATTGATAAAAATGGTCATTTTAGTGATGGTAATTGTCCTGTAGAGATGCCTCATCTAGCCAGAGTGTCTTCTACTGTAGCTTCTTTTATCTTGCTTAATGATTAGATACAAGTTGGATTATATATTAGAAAACATGAGATAATAAAAACAAATCCAAATAAATAAATAGTATGTGACGTTTTGGTAACATTGTTGTTATTGGCACGTCACACACTATTTATTTATTTGGTCTTATTACCTTGTGTTTATAATCTATAATCCAAATTGTGCCTTATAACACATTATTTGGATTTGGTTTTATTACCTTGTGTTTCTAATATATATTCCAACTTGAACCTAATCATTAAGCAAGATAAAAGAAGCTACAGTAGAAACTCTGTAGTCTTATTACCTTGTGTTTCTCTTGCTTAAAAATACAGTAGTACCTTCGTGAAAGGACTCCTCTCTACAAAGGACAGTTTTCATCTGCAAAATTACTATGTTTATATGGCAACTCTCCAGTAAGAGGACACCCCTCTCTAAAGAACACTTTGGTTCTGCAATTAGGTGTCTTTTACAGGGAGGTTCTACTGTATATATATAAATTTAAAAATTAAGTGAATCTGCTATACCTATAATCTACCAAGACTGTCTATGTTAATTGCTGCTGTCTACAAAAACCATCTCTAAATCATAAACCTACTTGGTGAAGGACAGGCTGGAGAAACTACTACTATGGTAGCAGGCTGAGAAGATGGCTAAAGATACAGCTCAGACTATGATAATCATGACTGAAGTTCTTTTACTTATCTCAAACACGTGGTACAGGCCATAATCAGTTGGAGGAGTATGGACTCATGGAATTTGTGTAATCTTTATATAAGGGGATAAGAAACAACACAAGCCATGATAATCATGGGGGGTATTTAGCACCTAAATTTTACTCTAAGTGCACCACACATGTCTATTACACTTGTAGAAATCTGATGACTGAAGTGATAAAACCTCTCTTTATAGGATACCACATTACAGAGTTAAAGTGTCTTTTAGAGAGAGGTGTCCTCTAATCTGAGAGCAACTACAATAAAATAAGACCATATACAAATAAATTGTGTGTGATGTTTCGGTAACAGCATTGTTACCATATCATCAGACAAAAGAATAAATGATTAAAAATGGATAAAAAAACATTATTTTCATTTGTCGATGATGGTAACAATGCTGTTACCAAAACATCACATTATTAATTTATTTGGATTAGGTCTCATTTTCTTGTATCTATAATCCAAATTGTGCTCACCTCATAATATATGAAAAATGAAATGCTAAATCCAACCCCAACCAAACAAGATCATGATCTCATTCGACGTAGAATCCCTTTACCCAAGTCTCCCACACCAGCTGATACTAAGCAGCACCGAAGAATTCTTGAAAGAAAATCAGGTTGATCAGATCACTGTCAGGAAAGTAACTAAACTTATAGCCCTATGCCTCGAAACAAATATCCTAACATACGATTGCAAAACTTACGAACAGATTAAAGGTTCTCCCATGGGGAGCTCTCTTTCAACCTGTCGCCGAAATTGTCATGCGTCGCATAGACAAATGGATAACCTCCCTATTCCCGTCAGATATAATTTTATGGCGTCGATATATTGACGACATATTCTGTATATGCCCCGAAAATCAAACCAAGATCATTCTAGAAAGACTCAACAGTTACCATCCTAACCTAAATTTCACATTTGAAAAAGAAACAAACAATAGCCTGCCTTTTCTAGATATAACAATTTTTCGCATACAGAATCAATTCCAAACAACTGTTTATTATAAGCCATCCTTCAACCCCGACTATATCCGTTTTTCTTCCTACTGCCCTCTCAGCCATAAAATCAATACCGTAAAGACCTTAACTAAACGTATCCATAGCCACTGCTCACATCAAACCTTTAAAACAGAAGAAACTCAGAATATATTAAGAAATCTGAAGACTTGTCAATATCCTTTATCGTTTATTCTAAGACATTTCTATAGCCCCTCTGAAATTCGGAATTCCCCAATCTATAAATCTATTAGCAGTATTCCTTATTCACCAGTATCTGTTTCTATAGCCCGTCATCTGAAGAAATTTGGGATCAAAACATTTTTCAGCAACTCACCCAATTTAAATTCGTTACTAAGAAACCCCATAACAAAGAACAATACCGTTGATTATCCTTCCAATATTAAGAATGCCATATATTCCATAGAATGCAACGAATGCAAAACAAAATATGTTGGCGAAACTGGCAGACATTTAAATATAAGAATATCAGAACATAAACGAAATATCGACAACCAAGACAGTAGATCTTTAGTATACCAACATATAAGAGAAACAGGCCATTCCTTCTCCCTATCAGAACCAAAGACCCATTACTCCAACATCCCCAATAGACTACAGAGACTAATAATAGAATCCATCATATCCAGAAAGCACAATAGTATTAACAGAAGAATAGATATCCCGGAAGTTTATAACATTATATTTCCTGAGCCCACCCCATAACCTCCAAGTGAATCACGCGCAATAGAAGCCCGCGTTGATTATGCCTCAAAACAAATGTAAACAACTAAAGGACTGTATTTAAGTTTAAATATTATTTTATTGTGGCATATTAAGGATGTAAAATAGTTTCTCCCGTAGAAGGGCTTACTTGCCCGAAAGCTCGAGATATTTTTAAATAAAAATATTTTTAAAAGAATCTTTTCCCTGGAGGATTTATGTTTTTATTTTAATATTGATTCAAGGGATTATTTTTATCAAATCCATGTTTGTTACCTTTTTTCACCAAAGAAGGTTGCTCCAACGATGTATATAATCTATTCAAAGACTATACAAATTTCTCTATACCAAACTAATTTGCATATTTCATAGTTGAAAAATGATGATAAAAATGAAAGATTAATGATTTATTTCACATTATTCATATTATACAACTATCAGTAAATTTGTCTGATGATGGTAACAATGCTGTTACCGAAACATCACATACTGTATATTTATTTGGTCTTGTTACAAACACAAGATAATATGACCAAATCTAAATAAATCGATTTGGTCTTATTACCTTGTGTTTATAATCTACTAGACAAATGACCCGGCTTCGCCCGAGAATTCCCCCGAGTGCAATTTCCTTCATACTGAAAGTACATCAATAATAAATAGTAGAAGTGCCATAGAATAGCAATACAGAAGTAACACTTAAACCACAGGCAAAAAAGTGTGTGTGATGTCAAAAATTGTATTATATTAGTGTTTAGGTATTTGATTTAATTTTTTTTTTTTGACGTGACAACGTCTTAAATTAGGTTGCGGCTGGGAGTCACTTATGAAAAAGTGTAACGCCAGGTAACGTTACGATGAGTCATCGAACGAGAGTGCTGCGCGCGCAGCGCTAGAGAATTAGGCGCATTGAATCGGCGCATGCTTGTCTCTGTCTTTGTCTTTCTCGAACGTTCTTGGCGTTGGAAAAACAAGAAAGCGTCATAATACAAGTTCACACGTGTGGTTAAAGTATCGTCAGCTGTGTCTGTAGTGAAAATGTGGAGTGCTTAGATTCGTCATTTACAACAATAAAGGTAAATAATTGTACACTGATATTTCATTATCGTAAACTATGATTGATTGATTAATTGTTAGATTGACACAAAAGTTGAGAAACTGAGTTTATAGGTTATGTCATACTATTGATAAATGTTGATAGTGTTAAGTAAATTATTAGTTTAAAATTAATTAATTAATTAATTATTATTTTACAAATTTTAAATAGTTTCAAATTTATTTAGCAAAAATTTGAACCTTCGATCTGAATAAATGTTTTGATTTTCGAATTGATTCTTTAAAATTACAAATATTAAGAAAAAGTGGCAGATATAAGAAAACTTTATTTAAACTGTGTTGAGCAAGAATTTTAACATCTAATTTAAGTAAATGTTTTAATTTTCAACTTCATCATTTACAATTACAAATTTTATTTAATTTCAAATTTATTTAGCAAAAATTTGAACCTTCGATCTGAATAAGTGTTTTGATTTTCAAATACCAACGCGGCTGGTGGAGTGGCGATCTATCGTAAATTATCATCGACATCTACGGCGGAAGTGTTCCAAGTTGCGATTACAGACGTAACTCGTGTCATTAAAACCAAGGGTGACATGTGCATGACTGAAGTTACTTGCTTCGCCGCTAATACTAGCTTCAAGTTTATACTCGGTGCTGTATATATTCATCCAGGAGCTAGTATGCAGGATATTGGAATGTTACTATGGCAAGGACTCGGTCCGTACATTCACAACAGCCAGTACGTGCCACCGTTCGTGCAAGTTGATTCTAGTATACCGATTCTTCTGTGTGGTGATTTTAACAAAAACGTAAAGCCTGACAACTCGTTTCTTAAATTCATGAAAAATACGTATAATCTTGATTGCGTATCAAACGTTTCTAAGTCAACTACGTTAAAAGGAACAACTATCGACTTGACTTTCGCAAGACACATTACAGCAGAAACACTTCCTTTCATTTCATATTTCTCCTATCATCGTCCTATCCTCAACAAAATCACTCAAATAGGAATTAGTTAAGTTTAAGTTTACATGTACAATGTTTTAGAAAACAAAATATATTTCTATAGTTAAAATTTGTGCAATTCTTATTTTCATTCAATTCCTTGTTCCTATTGTGCAATTTAATTATTATCATATCAATAAATATTCTACCGTTGTCACGTAAAATCTTCGCCCGTAAAACCGACTTTACAGGCAACCATTGTTTTTTGCAATCCATTTAGTTGTTTCAAAATCAATAGTTTAAATAGATGGCAGCTTTTCCACCCAACCCCCGAGGTACCCACCCTAGCGCATTAACCCTTGGAATTGCCTGAGTTGAGTGAGTGACTGCGATGGATCTTGACTGCGATGCCCATCTTCTCAGTGAGAATAAGAAAAAATAGGTTTATAAAAAAAAATTAATCCAAAATTCTGACATGTAAATATTTTTCTGTAAAAAATAAAAGAGCACATGAAAATTAGGCAAGCATGTTTTGCTAATGACTGCATTTTAAATGATAAAAAAAAAAAAGAGATTAAAAAAAATAATAAAAGATAACAAAAATTAATAAAAAATACGAAAGTCATTATCTACATATAGTAATGCTAATTTTGTAAAGTTTTTTTTTTAAATTGCATTGTGTAAACTTACCGTAACTTAGTAATATAAATTTCTCTCTCAATACTCAATACTTTTGTAAAAAAAAAGTAAGACTCGTATAAAAAGATATTCCAAAAAGTGTACGCAAGCAACTTGAAAAAAATGTAGAACACTCATTGGTCGCTTAATTGGCCTGGTATTGTTACTTGGTCTCGTATTTACTCTGCATAAAAAAAGTTCTTCAAATGAGAAAAATAAATAGCCAAAAATATTAATCAAAATATAGCAGAAAATTTTCCTCAGGTTTATAAAAAGCGACATGCAAAATTTGGTACCAATTGGTTCAGTAGTTTTAGTCGCGAAACAGACATTGACTTTTATATATTAGATAATCCAAATTATGCCTATCACATTTTCTGGATCTGTTATAATTGGGCGATACAAAAAATTTGGATGGCAAAATATTGGAAGGCCACAAGGAATGAAAAAAAAGCTTTGAAAACGCTCCATTAATGTTGACAATTATATCGCCCATTTTTAGCCTCTCTTGATTTAATTAAACTTTAGGGTGTGTTGCTTTGAGTGTTGAACTAATTCATTTTTCATTGTTTTCGATTTAATACAGAATGAAATTTTTGGCAGCCTATTTACATAGTTTAAAGACAGTTACAAGAAAATAAGAACCAATCTAAATATATCAACAGCATGTGACGCCTTGGTAACAATGTTGATATCATCATCAGACAAAAGAATAAATTTGATTTATTCGGATTGGGTCTTATTTTCTTGTAACTATAATCTAAGTTTTGTGCCTCATCATAGTTTAAAGACGATAAGGCACAATTTGGATTATAAACACAAGGTAATAAGACCAAATTCAAATAAATAGTATGTGAGGTTTCGGTAACAGCGTTGTTACCATCTTCAGACAAAAGTACTTTTGATCAGCCCAGGCCATGATCAGCTGGAGGAGCATGGACTCATAGAATTTGTGGAATCCTCATATAAGGGGATTAGAAACAACAACAACACAGGCTATGATATTCATGGTGGGTATTTAGCACCTGAATTTTACTATAAGCGCACCACACAGTAAGTACATTTGTCTGAAGATGGTAACAACGCTGTTACCGAAATGTCACACACTATTTATTTATTTGGATTTGGTCTTATTACCTTGTGTTTAAATACATTTATTAAAATACTGTCTGTGTTACAAGCATTCATTCTGCAAGAACCAAGAAAAAACCAGAGGTCTCAGCTATCTCTAACTCTAGATGAGTATGCCAAGCCTGCGGTTCCGTGGATTGTTCCCTTGACCATCGCTACTGGAGTTGCAGGTGTATCAGGTCCCTCATCATCAAAGCCTTCAGTGTCCTCGGACGACCCCCTGACCTGCGGGTCTGGCCTTGAAGATGACGACCTGGCCATCCTGGCGTCTGCCAAATCCATCATCTACCGGTACTTCGTACAGGTTGGGCTGACCGGAGGACCCGCTCATCGCCTGGGAAAGAGGGCTCACCCGCCGGGGCACATCAACCGCATGATTATCTATATTTTAGTTTATTCATTTTTAATGTAAATTATTGACAAGAAGTCAATAAAATTTGTTTCAATTGTCTAACTCTAGATAGATAGACTGTAAGATGCAGGAGGATGGCATTACTGTACCAAAGGAGGAACCTCTCCTTTTAAAAATGTCTCCTGAGGAACAGCTAGGACTATATCTTGAAGATAGAGGTTGCCCAGCCGGCATTGATATTTCTGTAAAAAATAGACACTTCGGCCAGTTAAAGTTTTATTTTCTCAACGTTTCAACAAAAATATTTTGTCTTCGTCATGAGAAATAAATAAAAATAAAGCATTTGGAAAGGCGTCAAAAATTGTTCTGAGGTTGCAAGGGTGTTCTAACACGATTGAGATGATGAGAAAATGAAACTTTGACAAATTTTTTTGGTTTGGTCTATTTTTAGACAGATAGGACTATACTTAGACTATATCAAGAAAACCTCCTGATCTCGTACAACTCAATGTTGTCTCTATCAGAATAAATAGAACTGAAGGCTGATAAGATACAATTTGGATAAAAACCACAAAGAGTAACCAGATCACAATATGTAGTCTGGTTGTAACATTTCAGTATATAAGAGCATTGTTTTGAAAATAGAGCAATCCATAGATAAATCCTTAATTAAAAAGGCATATATTGGATCAAAATATCATTTATTTTACCAATAGTTCAGTTGGCTGAATGCCAACCTTTATCAAGGTGTTATAACATTTTACAACAACAGCAACAAAAGCCTTTATTTAGGGTCACTGACCCTATACAGGATTCACCAGAGGTATGCATAAGAACAAAGCAGTGAGACAAAGGAAACAACAATATAGACAGAAGAAAAATAAGTTATAACATTTTAAATGGGTCAACAACAAACTCAGCGCCACATAATGTCAACAGCATTAAGTTTTTAAAAATATTTTGTTATATTCAATGGGGAGAAAAAATTGAATATAACAAAATATTTTGAAAAACTTAATGCTGTTGACGCTATGTGGCGCTGAGTTTGTTGTTGACAAACTTTAAAATGTTATAACACCTTGATAAAGGTTGGCGTTCAGCCAACTGAAATATTGGTAAAATAAATTATATTTTGATCCAATATATGCCTTTTTAATTATAAGAGCATTGTGTTACCATTTTTTACACTAGAGTACTATATTACTTTGATCTATGAGAGGATGTTTACAATGTTTTTACCGATATATCACACAAATAATACATATTTAGCTTTAATCTTGTTACCATGTTAAGGTAATAAGACCAAATCCAAAAAAATAAATAACGTGTGACGTTTCGGTAACAACACTGTTACCAAAACGTCACACGCTATTTATTTATTTGGATTTGGTCTTAATACCTTGTCTTTATAATCTATAATCCAAATTGTGCCTTATCATTGTTACAATGTCATTCATTTCATAGATTTATTATTCTATAATATTGGTCAAAAACCTCTTCACAAATCAATAATGTCAATATCCAGGAATGACTGACTAGTTGATATGTGACCAACTTTGTCCCCGACCCAAGTCTGAAGAGATGGGCAATAGATGTGTATAATTTTAGTTTATAGTTTGACATGTGTCCTTTCTTTTTATAGATGTCTTCCTTAGTCCATTCATTGAAGATTTTACTGGAAAAATAATGCACTGGTTTCCCCTCTAATTCTACATACACAGTAGAACCTACCTGTAAAGTACACCTTGTTGCAGAGCCAAAATGTCCTTTACGTAGAGGTGTCCTCTTAACTCGAGAGTTGCTAAATAGTAAAAATGGTAATTTTGGCAATAGAAACTACCCTTTTATAGAGAGGTATCCTCTAGCATGAGTGTCCTCTCATGGAGTATGTTCTACTCTACAGGGTGGCCAATAAGTTCCGAAAACTTTTATTTTTTTAAATTGAAAATTAAAAGGCAAACTAGAAAATAAAAACTATTACTATTTCATTCTAGTTTGCCTTTTAAATTTTAATAAAAAAAAATAAAAGGGTTTTCAACTTATGGGCCACCCTGTATATGTCATTGACCTAAAAGAAGGTTAATCTAACTTGAAGTTTCAAGGACAAGTGAATGACTTCCTCTATATCAGGATGGAGATTATTCCTGGTCTCTTAGTCACTCTAGGACGTTGTCCATCCTCTCTTCCAGGTAGGGATTTCCTAGGAGATAGGACCTTGTAGTAACATATCTCTAACACTCCTCCAGTACACTACTGACAGTGATTGGGTTACTATTTTTGACATAGTATGGGGCCACAAGACATAGATAAGATGATGGTCTCTTCTTCTTTCTTATCTCCACACTGGGTGAAGTAGAATGTGTCTGCCTTTGATGATGGTAAAATACAAGACTAAAACTTAAAGAAAATTCATCATTCAATCTGTGAAAGCATGGAATTCCACTAATCTGAAGACCCATGTACAGTAGAACCTCCCTGTAAAAGACATCTAATTACAGAGCCAAAGTGTCCTTTAGAGATAGGTGTCCTCTTACTGGTGAGTTGCTAAATAGTAAAAATGGTAATTTTGGCAATATAAACTGTCCTTTGCAGAGAGGTGTCATCTAGGGGGAGTGTCCTCTCATGGAGTATGTTCTACTGTATATGCAAATTGTGCAGGGAGCAAGCAGTAAAGGAAAATATGTTATTGTGTACATAAAGCAAAAATTTATTCCACTTCTAACCTTCACATATATTGTAGGCTATATTTTATTGCCCTTGCTAGGATTTTCTCACAAGGTATAACTTGGTTTATAGATTACAAACATAAAGTTAACAAGACTATATTCAAAATAATACATTTTCTTTGACATTTTAGTTACAGCATTGTTACCATCTAACCAAATGGCCACACACAATTGGTCTTGTTAACCTAATGTTTGTAATCTATAATAAAAATTGTACCTTATCATTTTGATATACAGTAAAACCTCTCTGTAAAGGACACCTAGTTGCAGCGCAAAAATGCCCTTAATGGAGAGGTGTCCTCTTACTGGAGAGTTGTTAAATAGTAAAAATGGTAATTTTGCAAATAAAAATTGTCCTTTGTCGAGAGATGTGTACTAGAGGGGTGATAGCTAATATAAAGGACAATTTTCATTTGCAAAATTACCATTTTTAATATTTAGCAACTCTCCGGTTAGAGGACACCTCTCCATAAAGGACACTTTGGCTCTGCAATTAGGTGTCCTTTACAGGGAAGTTCTATCGTACTATATATATATATATATATATATAAGGTTTTATAATATTTTTTCAAGGAAAGTCTTTGCTGTCTTTGCTCTTTTTCCTACTCTAATATCTTCAATCCTTCCTTTTTTTTTGTTTCTATGTTCTGCTTCAATGACGAGTAAAGTCCGATGTAATAAGCGTGAACTTGTTATAGCCCTATATTGTTACATAAAGAATTAAAACCTTTTTGATACCCAAATAATAATATTTAATAATTTGTTTTAATCATCATTAATTTACAACTACTTTTCATATAAATTATATTTAATTCTACTTACTATATATATATGGAGAAACAAAGCTGTCCTAATGAGCTAGGTTATATTGTCAGGTACTGGAAGAGGAGAGAGAAATCCTCCATCAAAAGATTGGTTAATGAAAACAACTCTCTCCATATGTTCTAATGGAAAAGTAGTGAATAGAAAACCAAATGCATTAGCTTTTCACAAATTCTGGAAAACGGCACAGATAATAGGTACAACACAGACAATGGATCCAACTTGAAGAAAGGTCAATGTTAATCTCCACTTTCTGTAGATAACTGCTATGTTTACCCATCTAGGTAGAATCCTGTATGGGTCAAGTGACCTTAATAAAGGCTTTTACTGTTAGTTCTAATGAACTCAAGAAAATAATTCCAAGATAAATACCAAGGATGATATCATCACTTGATTTTAATTGTCCTTGTTACCTTTTTGCATGTTTATAATCTATAATCTAAATTATACTTTATCACAAAAGGATGAAATTATATATAACTATTATGGCTTTGCATTTTTATTACTGATTTTTTTTTTTATCTGTGAGCAAGTATTCTGTAGATATGACCATTGACCAAACAAAAACTAACAAAGTAATTATCCATCAAAATCTATCACAGAATCTATTAAATAATTAACTAAAAAATTATATTAAATATATTTTTACATTATGGGGCAAATACACATTTTTTTAATAAGCTTTGATATATTTATCAGTGTGTGAAAAAATAGTACAAATGTAACATTGTACTGGGATAAGGTGCATAAATTAAGAAAAAAGCATCTCCTTATCGTGCAACTGAAAGTTGCTGATGGCTTGCGCCATCTATCGGAATAAATATCAACTATTCTCGTTGATTTTTAATTATTCCAGAATTGGCCAAATACCCATTCTTGATTAATCAAATAAGTGTAGCGTTCTCACGCAATTCTGGCCTTAACTACCCGTTTCATGATTTTTCAGGATGACTTAATTACCAATTTTTTGGTCGTTTAGGTACAGCTTGCACCACGCTGATGAGGGCCAACAGCCCAAAACGCGTCCGTGGTTAGCTTTTATTGATTGATCGAGAATGGGTATTAGGCAATTCTGGAATAATTAAAAAATCAACGAGAATAGTTGATATTTATTCTGATAGATGGCGCAAGCCATCAGCAACTTTCAGTTGCACAATAAGGAGATGCTTTTTTCTTAATTTATCAGTGTGTGATAAAAATTTATGGTGGGATACCTATTTTAGCAGATCTTCTGCAATTGTATTATTCCCTGATAGGCCTAACCATGGTGAACAAAAATAGATTTCTAGATCAACCACTGTTATTATATTGATATACTTGGTGGCATCTTGCCAGTAGTAGTAAACAGAAATGATTATCTCAACAAAATTGTAAATTTATTTCTATTTATTTAGCTAACTCATGTTTCTGGATTGAACAGATATCTCCAAATACCCTAATTTCAAGTAAATATTTAAATGAGAGAAAGTGAAAATTTTATAAAATCTATGAAATTATTACAGATTTCAAAATAAAAATATTTACATATTTACCCTGAAGATATGTACTTTAAATAAAGATATAAAATTTGGCCTATATCTCAATTGGTTATTGATAAAAGCTAAACATTTTCTTTTTGACAGCTATCATAATTTAACAAATAAATATAACATTTTAAAGACATTAGGTAAAATGTGTCTTGTGTTTGCATATGGAAGAAAAAACACAAACATTTCGGAGAATATTATTGACTATATTTATAGAAGCATTTTTAAGTTTAACATTCAGAAGTGAGCACTTATTAATGATATAAAAATGAATGTGAAAGAATATATTTGACTTTATTTGGGGGGCAAAATATATATATATATAATTTCTACACATTTTTATATATATATTCTATGTGATATATTTACAATAATCAAACATGTTCACATTATCAACAAACATTTATAACTTTGGCTTTGGGATTTCTTTTAGCTTGCTCCACCATAGCATTTACCGGGATCACAGTCTGATATCAGCGAAAATATACAATTACCCATTCCACTGTAGCAAATTAAAATAACTGCGACCATGAAGATCAGGCTGCAAATGGTGCACGGGTGTCTTTCAAGAAAAAATCCGGTTAGATACAAAATCATAAACATGACATGATTTTGCAAGAGTGTTGGAATAACAGGCTTTGGAATTAATAAAACAGGTATGAGCCATTGGAGGCAATACATTTTAATTTACTTTTTAAAATTATATTTGTCAAATTTATCAAAACTCAATAAAGCTATATTTCATTTCCGCTTAAATATTTTCAAGAACAAACAACGCAACACAAGAAAAACAAGTAAAAATTTAATGCTCACAGAGTGCTTTATTAAATGAGTCTATGCAACATAAACAAAAAAATAAGTTAAAAATTACAATAGATTTTTCGTTTTTATGGTTTTTACTAATCTTATTTGGAAGACATTTTTCTAATATATACATCATAAATGAAAAAAAAAAAAAACATTCTCATATACTTCTTAATTTGATAAGACTTGTTATAATAATTTTGATGAAGATAAAAATTAATAAATGGATTGAAAAATTCGTTAATTTTTCATTCAAAATTTTCTAGAATATTTATTTTTATAATTTGAAAATTTTTAATTTAATTTATATTTTCAATTTTATAACTTTTTTAAATTTAATTTTGTAACACTGTGTTATTTATTTTATTTTCACGTTTCTGCAATTTTATTTCAAGTAAACAAAACAATATTTTAATAGTAAAAATAACTAAATATTTCATAAAAAGAAATGGGTAGAAAGAAACATGAAGGTACAGGCATTTCTTTCTTTTATTCTGTATACTTTTATTTTCAGAATTAAAATGTGAAAATCAAAAGACATGTTATATATCAAATCCTTTTCAACTTGTAAAACGTAAGCATTGTAGTAAGAATATAAGGTTTAAAATAATTCATATTTCATGAACTGAAAATATTTACTAATATAAAACCTATCACATGTGTATTTTAAAATGATGAAATAGCAAAATGTAAACCCATTGAAGTATTTGATGACATCATAAAAAATCCACATAACTTAGAGGTAAAAGGATGATGCCTTGCTGTATTTATTGTGTTTCTGATTGGCTGTGGAAGCATTTGGCAGTTAGAATGATGTCACAACATATCTTGATATCATCACTAATGGTGTATCACAAATCTTAATTAGTGAAAATTCTTCAGTGTTTATCTTAATAAAAATTAGTATAACAATGTACCATGAGGTAATAAGACCAAATCCAAATAAATGAATAGTATGTGACGTTTCAGTAATAATGTTGTTACTGAATTGACACTCACTATTTATCTAGATTTGATCTTATTACCTTGTAGTTCTTATCAATAATCTAAATTGTACCTTATCATCTATATTAATAAAATGGAAATTTCATAAGTGGACATCACTAAAAACTTTCGTTACAATGCATCAATTTCAACCAAATTTTCAACATTTATGTAAAACGAGATGGAGCAGGTTTTGCTTAACATCAAAATATATTTCCTAACATTAACATGCGTAACTTCGCTGTTATCGATTAAATACAAAAAAAAAATCAACAGAGTTAATTTCATTTATATATAAATACAAAATTAAATTTCAACAGAGTTAATTTTTTTACATACTAGCTAATAATCTCAATCTAAAAAATATTCAAAACAAGCAATTTTAAGATAACACCATATGTAAAACAGTCGGCCAAGAAAACAACAACGATATTACATCTTTCTCACATATTCACACACAATCTTGATTAATAATTAAAACTAATCTTTAACATTGTTTATTATACTTCAACTTTTATTTCTACATTTGTTTTTAAATACCCAATTGTTTTATCATGTTTCTAATTTCGCCTAACAAATATACAAATTTATAGTGACCAACATAGGCAAATTTTATCTTTGTTTTTATTCAACTTGATATCGTAAACATAACATCCATTGTAAGCATTTTTCTGTTCACCTTCCGTGGTTTCTCTTTTCTCTGATAGTTTTTAGGTGTAGTATATTTTCTTATTACTAGACTACAAACATTCCCTCGAGAAAAACCTGGGTGAAGCCGGGTACATCCGCTAGTTTATAATATAATGCAATAAAATATATTGTATAATATATATTTTTTTCATAACCTTGATAAATGAAAATCATTAATTTTTTCATTGGATATTTTCAACCAAATGCTATTAATTTTTCCATATAGACTTTAAAATATGAAACCTATTTATACTACAAAGCTTTTTCCATGTTTTAGCTATACTTAAAGTAAACTATAGATAATCTTATTTCTGTCACATAAATCATAAAGGCAATGATAAAACATAATTTGGATTATAGCTATAAGAAAATAAAACCTAATCCAAATAATTTAATAGTGTGTTACGTTTTGGTAACAACTTTGTTACCGAAACATCACACACTATTAATTTGGATTAGGTTTTATTTTCTTGTAGCTTCATAAAGGCAAGTAAATTACTTGTTATTTTTATGCTATGATTTATTTTTTTTCCCCATGACAGGTTGTATATATCCCAAATTGTGAATTTGTATTGTGCAATAATATACACTAATGCAATAATATACATTTAAGGAAGTGTAAAGTCTGATATTGCTAGTTGCATATTTTTTTTAAGGAGACAGGAGCAATTTTGTTCATATTTGGTTATCTAGTGTGTCTTTACAATAAAAGTCACTGTAATATCTTTCATAGTTATTATTGTCTTCTTCTTTCTTATCTCCACACTGGGTGAGGTAGAATATGTCTACCTTTGCCATTAAGACTTGGAGCACTACTCAGTGGCAGACCGACTTAGCTCCAAAAGAAATAGCCACCTCTGACATGAGGAACAGATGCCATGTTCAGCCGCTCCTAACATGGGGTACAACCGCTGCTCATCCTGTATCCCTGGATTAGGAGCCCTTACAAGCTACTATCAGCCAGGCCAGCTGAACCCAGGATTTTAGCGAGCTTGTTACTGCTCCCCCTCCTCCTTTTTGATCCGGGCTAGGGACCGGCAAAGGTGGAGTTTTATTATTATCTGAATCCTGATATACATTCTGAAAGGTAAAACTTCCTCAAGTTTTGTCCTTGAGTGTAATTGGTTTTACTTTAGGTTTCCGGAAGTGCTGGTTAAGAGTGGTCAATTGGTTGCTAAATAGGAACAAGAATAAATCTTTGTTCATGCCTAAAACTGCTAACATTGATGCATGCACACAGCTGCCAAAGTTCATAATGATACATTAGCGTGCCATCTGTTATGAAAATTCAAAACTATTATAGACGCGTATCATTCTTTTAAAAAATAAAACAATTTCTACTGCCCTTATTGCAATGGAAAAATTAATGGGAGGTCCTGGCTTCATCAATGGTGAACCCTCCCAGCGGTTTCGCCAGTTCAATGATGAATAACCATACTGACTGCACATATTTTACTCTGCCCATTTTTCACACCTGATACCAAACACAAGGTAACAAGACCAAATCCAAATAAATAGTGTGTGACGTTTCAGTGAATGCATTGTTACTATCTTCAGACAAAAAGTACTGAATGAGAAATTATACCCCAGCTGTTACTGTCACGTCACATACTATTTATTTATTTGGATTTGGTCTTATTACCTTGTGTTTATAATCCAAATTGTATGCCTTATCACACCTGATACTAGTTTTTTTCTAATATTTAAATGCTTTACATCCCAAGAAGGAATAATTTTGAATATAGTTTAGAATCACAAGCTAACAAGATATATATATATATATATATATATATATTTTTTTTTTCTTACTTATCCTTTTAGTCTAAATTAGACAAGATCTTGGAGGTCGTGCTCGTAAAGAAGCTCAAGAACTCTTCTTGGTTCTCTGTACAGGGATCTTTTGTCCTTTCCAATGAAATTTAGTAAATGTTGGGGAGTGGCCTCTTCGTGGAGTGGAGTCGTGCACAACAAGATATATAAATTTCCAAAGCTTATGTTCATAATTTATAAATACCTTTTCTGAGAGGTCAGCTTCAGTATCAGTATAAAATCAAAACAACTCGGTGTGCAATAATATCTGATAGATTAAACTGGCAAAACTGCTGAGAATTTTTTCCTAAAGAACTGGATTACAAAACAGCCCTTCAACTTTCCCTCTTGTTCTTTTTTTCTTATTTTTCTTCTATTTTATTATAAACCCTCAACATCTGAGGGGGGGTCGGTGGAAGGCTGGTTAAACTGTTTGGTTTCGACCACTACGACCCGGGTTCGATTCCCGCATTGGACACTTTTTATGTTTAAAAAAAAAAAATGCTCCAATGCCCCCCGATTCTTGCAAAAGTCCAACCCCACCAGCGAGTGCAAGTAACCAAACGGGGCTCTGGTACATTTGTAAGTGCAAAGTCGAACTGCTTTCATATGTGCAGACATGTGGTGCGCTTACAGTAAAAAGCAGTCGCTAACTACCCACCATGTGCCTGTACCACGTGTACTAGGGATAAGCAAAAAAAAAAAAAATCTGAGTATTGCTTTAAGTCTGGTGTGTCAGAAAGTTCGTACTAGATTATTGAAATACATGTATAACAAAGATCTCTCATGGCTGTTTTGGAATGAACTCTGGATGTAGTGTAAGAGAGGCTCTTAGTGAAATACGTATTCAAAACTCTTCATAAAAGTCATCTTATTTTGTAACAATGAAGCTTATATTACTGATTTAAATTTGCTAGGAAAGGTTATCAGATGGTAATGTATTACTTGTTCACCAGTATAGACCTTGCAAAAGTCCTTGCTGGAAAACAAATCCATCAGACTGAAACAATATAAGATCCAATTGTAAGGACTTTCCTTAAAATTTGAAAAGAGCCCATATCAACACATAGATGAAGTTTTATCTATATGAAAAATATTAAGCTGCTAGCAACAGCATACAAAGAAAACAGAAATAGAAATTCTGTAATCTTCCTGAGCACCTAATGTCATGCAGTCTCAGAGACCAAACCTGGTAGTTCAAGATATCATTTGTAACTTCAGGTCAAAGCGATCTATAACAATTGACATGGCCGGTGTTGACCTGAGTGATATGTACTATATAGGAATGAGAGAAAAGCCCATGAACATCATAGAAAATTGGTCATGAACCTACTACAGAGTGCTCTCCTGAACCTCTACATACTATCTGGCCAACATTAATTTTCCAAGCTCAACAGACAAAAATACCAGGTGTCCATGTGCCTTGTGGGGAACACTAGGAACACAAGGAATGGGGTGTAGGGGTGCAGTTTTCGTTGATCATGGCACCATGATCCAGGCACACTCTTGTAATCTTTACACAAGGGGATAAGAAACAATAACACTTATCAAGGGAACTACTTCGTGATTGACCACTAGCAGCAAGATCCAGTTGTAAGAGTTGACTGAGAAGAAGGAACAACAATGTGTTGAGTGTAGCAATCAAGGGGAGAGAAGAAGATCCAGATGTACTGGGTGATGTACAAAGGGATTACTTAGAGTATGTGTGATGAATCATCATTGTAAATGAAGAGGAATCTTTGTACAAAATATTTATCTGAGTAAACTTTTTTGTATCGTTTACAATTACGAGGTGTGTTCAAAAGGTATTTTGACTTTTGAATTTTCGCAGGTTACGTATATTCAAATTTCGATCTTTTTGTGGCTTTATGTTGGTACTCATGTCTCTCACTTATGCCGACAAGCTCGGCCATTTTGAATGTTCACTTAATTGTTGATAGCTGCTTTGCTTGCAGGTGTTTTGGATCGTCTTCGATTTTTACCTATTAAAAAAAATGGATCAAAGAACCTGTATCAAATTTTGTGTGAAAAATGAAATTAAGTGCGCGGATGCATTCCGAATGTTGACTGTGGCATACGGAGAAGCTACCTTGGACCGAAGCAACGTTTATTGGTGGTACAAAATGTTCTCAGAAGGCCAAGAAGATGTGAACGACGAAGAGCGTGCCGGACGCCCGAGCACTTCAACAACAGACGAAAAAATTAATGAAGTGGAGAAAATGATATTGGCTAATTGTCGAATCACCGTTAGAGAAGTTGCTGAGGACCTAAACATATCGATTGGCTCGTGCCATTCGATTTTTATCAATGATTTGGGCATGAGACGGGTCGCTGCGAAATTCATACCAAAATTGCTCAATTGCGACCAAAAACAGCATCGCATGAACATTACTAATGAGATGTTGGACTCTGTCCGCGACGACCCAAATTTGCTCCAGAGGGTCATAACTGGTGACGAAGTGTGGGTTTATGGTTATGGCGTGAAAACCAAAGCTCAATCATCTCAATGGAAGCTGCCGCACGAACCGAGACCGAAAAAAGCGCGCCAAGTTCGGTCGAATGTAAAAGTTTTGCTGACAGTTTTCTTCGATTGCAGGGGCGTGGTGCATCATGAGTTCTTGCCACAGGGTAGAACGGTCAATGAGGAATATTACCTGCAAGTTATGCGCAATTTGCGCGAAGCAATCCGCCAGAAACGCCCGGATTTGTGGAAGAACAAAAATTGGCTTTTGCACCACGATAACGCCCCTGCTCACACATCGTTGCTTGTGCGCGACTTTTTGGCCAAAAACAACACACTAATGATGCCGCAGCCACCATATTTCCCAGATCTGGCCCCCTGTGACTTTTTCTTGTTCCCTAAACTGAAGAGGCCCATGAAAGGACGACGATACGCTACCCTTGACAAGATAAAGACGGCATCGAAGGAAGAGCTGAAAAAGATTTAAAAAAATGATTTTTTGAAGTGCTTCTAAGATTGGAAAACCGTTGGCACAAGTGTATAATATCTCATGGGGATTACTTTGAAGGGGACAAAATAGGTATTCATGAATAAATAAATAATTTTTGAAAAAACACAAAAGTTGCGATACTTTTTGAACATACCTCATATGTCTGCTATTTGAATTCATATTACAGTAGAGTACACCTGCGCTAGAGGACACCTCTCTATAAAGGACAATTTTCATTTCAAAATGATCATTTTTACTATTTAGCAACTCTCCAGTAAGAGGACATATCTCCCTAAAAGATACTTTAGCACTGCAATTAGGTGTTGTCCTTTACAAGGAGGTTCCACTGTATTAATACTGTATATTATATGGGTTATTTTTGTTTAAAACAATTTTTTGGGTGAATCAACATTCAAGTGAAGATGGTGAAGATCCCCAAGTTACCTAATATTTTGGTACTGTTATTAGACAGAAGTCCTTTTGGATTTTACAATGGTGGTCACTCGCCAGATCTCATGGGGTGTTTTACTCTATTACAAATCTAACAGGACCCAACCTCCAATAAATCACCTCCCGGATCTGTGCTTCTAGGCCATCTTTCATGGGAGATTGAGGTGCTTAGCCAGGAATTACTGCAGTTGGACATTTTAAAAGATATAACAAGTACAATAGAACATCTCTGTAAAAGACCTAGTTGCAGTGCCAAGTGTCCTTTAGTAAAGGTGTCCTCTTAACAGAGAATTGCTAAAAAAGGTAATTTTTGTGATGAAAACTGTCCTTTATAGAGAGGTGTCCTCTCATGGATGTTCCACTGTATTTAGTCTAGTTACCTGATAAAGCACAATTTAGATTATAGCTACAAGAAAATAAGACCTAATCTAAATAAATTAATAGTGTGTGATGTTTCGGTAACAACATTGTTTAGGTGTTATTTTCTTGTAGTCTAGTTACCTGTTTGTGTTGGCCTCACCTAGTCATACCAGCTGGTGTCTTGACCCAGTAGTTGATGAGCAGATGAGGTGGCCAAGAGGAAGGAGATCCTGATGATCATGACCAATGAAATCATCCAGGAGCTCATCAAGGCCCACAAGCAAGAGAAGGATGTGGACTTGAACAAGTAAGTTCTTCTTTAATTTACCTACTCTCTATACTATGTAATGATATTCATAAGATGTAAGCAAGACCAAGCCTCTCTTCCCAATTCTTTTTGGAATTCAAAGAAATTAGAAGTGTGTGCAATAACATCCAATTTTTGTCAAGAACATTTTATACCTATAAATGTATGGAGAGAGTTAGTTACTATTATAGATATTATAAAATAAAAATCTAATTGATGTAAATAATTATATGCAAATAATCTATGTCAGGATTAGAATGACGAATCCTGTATGGGACTTTGATTCCAGTAAAAGGCTTGTTGCTGCTGTTGTATATAGTCACAGTGTAGAAAATACTACACTAAACCTACTACATATAGGCTTCTCTCTGCATTCTTAGTTCTCTTCTCTTCTCTTACTCTGTAAACTGGCGAATCCTTTATAGGACGAGAGGTCCTCAATAAAGGCTTTTGTTGTTGTTGTTGTTGATATTATAATATAAATGAAGCTTCCAGGGCTAAGTTTCTTGTGCAACTTTTTATTTTCAAGCTTTCGGACTTGTCAGTCCTTCAACAGAATTATCACGTTAACAACTTAATAATAAATACTATTTTTTATATACACATTATTATATACATATTTTAAATACTTATTATATATTGAGAAAAAAAAATATTTAATTATTTCTGTTTGAAAAACAAATTTTTGAAAATATATGTGCGTGGTGGATGATACGTGCTGGTTGAATGATATCTCGAGACTTCAAATTAAATTTTATAAATTCATGAACTATTGTGTTATATAGAAGACTGCCTACATCTATGGGGTAGTATTTGTCCATATTGTTTCGTATGTTTCTGATATTTCTATGCATCTGTTTATGCTTTTTTTGCTGTTTGGTTATCATAGATTCTATTAAAAGTCTTTGGTATTTACTATGGATATTGTCATAATACACTATCGGTTGAGATAAGTTAAATGTATGGCCTGTTTCTTTTATGTGTTGAACTATTAAAGATCTTGGATTGCTATTGTTAATATTCCTATTATGTTCGGCTATTCTATTATGGACTTTTCTTATTATAGATATATTGAAAATGTTTGTGTTTTAGACTTAAGACCATGGTGGCCAGGAAGTATGGAATGGATACAACTCCAAAAATCATGGAGTTAAGGGCAGCCATTCCTCAAGAATACAAAAAGGTTTGTGTTATAGGTTTATATATATACTAATATACTCCATGTACACACTATGGAAGCATAAGGGCAAAGTGTCTTTTTACACCTGCTGCCCAGAGTAGCAAAATAAAAAGGCTCTCTTCTTCATTCTTTCCCTTCATATTATATAGCTGTTATGGTAGTTATTGAATAGTTAATTCATGTACATTCCACAGCTTCTTTATTTCAACATACCAAGGAAATAGAATTTTATAGTGATTTTAAGTCGATGTTTTGAATTATAGTCGGTTATATTAAAGTGGTTGTACTGTATGTATATTATGAACCAGTATTTTTTAAAAATATATATTACAGTAGAACCTCCCTGTAAAGGACTAACTAATTGCAGAACCAAAGTGTCCTTTAAAGAGAGGTGTCCTCTAACCGGAGAGGTCCTAAATATTAAAATTGATAATTTTTCAAATGAACACTGTCCTTTATAGAGAAGTGTCTTCTCATGGAGGTTCTACTGTTAAAATTTAAAATACAGAAAATTTAAATTCTATTTTCTAGTAATATAATGCTCTCTGATTGGATCATATATCTCTCTTGTTCTAATTTAACTTTAAAAACATGGCTCCACTTTTGCTCCCTAAAACATTGGACCAGCAAGCTTTGACAATGCTTAGATGGCAAGCACTTGCTTGTACTTGCCTCTCACCTTCCACTCAGCAACAAAATATTCCCACCATATCTTTGAGACCTCAATGAACTGCGCATGAGTTACTTAGATGATAGGGTCCAGCAGAAGGGGGCCAATCATCTAGAAAATATCCTCACAAAGCCTATGTCCATGGTTGATTTAAAATACCTTTTCCAAGAGGTCAGCTTCAGTATTGGTATAAAAGGAAAACAACCCAATGCAATATTACAGCGGTACGGTAAAATAAACTGAGGAAACTGCTGGGAGGTTTTACCACTGACAAGCCAGGCCCTTCTATTATAATTTATCATTTAGGTAAAGGCAGTAGAAACGTCACAAACAGATGGCACACAAATGCATCAGAATAAATACAGATTGACATATTTCCACAAGCTCTTTACTTTCTCCATGTGCCTTCTACTAACATGGAACACTAGGCTGCCATCTATGTCGAGTAGAGTGAGAATATAAAGATGTCTCTGGACTTCATGATTGAGATATGTCCGCTTAGGAGCACTCTGTATTATTAAATAGCCGCCCGCCTCTGACATGATATGCATATGATTCTTTTAAAAACAAAACAATTTTCTACTGCCCTAACTGCAATGAAAAATTAATAGGAGGACCTGGCTTATCAGTGGTGAACCCTCCCAGCAGTTTCACCAGTTTAATCTACCATACCGCTGTTATATTGCATTTTACATTTAAACGCATATCCTCAGAGATTTCCTTCGGTGACATTCCTTTCTTACAAAGATATTTTATTACAGCACGAATCTCGTTTGTCTCCATTTTAGATGATTCCTGTTTCTTGTCCTCTTTCAGAACTTATAGCAAAAAAAAAAGGTTAGTTTTAGAAACTTAAAAATTTACATATCTTTATACAAGGCTTTAACACTTTGAAGACCAACCCCGTTTTTATACGTCATAAGCTATTAAGCCTAGCGGACCAACCCCGTTTTTATACGTCGTGGCACTTTAAAAATCAATAGAAAATCATAGAACGAAGTACGTCAAGAAATCTCTTCGGCAAATCATCGGCCTATCATGAATAGTTACAAAAATGATCACTAGATGTCAGGACGATACTGTTGGCAGGCAAAAAAATTAGTCATCTGTCGCTCAATCTCATTGGCTAGCTTGCTGACAAACTGATAACAGGCAAGTTTGTTTTTGTTATCTCTAATCTCTTTTCGCTCGTTTTTTTCTAAGTTATTTTGCCTCTAATTTCATAACGTTATTGAAATGAATCCTTTGGATCAACCTAGCACTTCAAAAGGTTTGGGATCAGAAGTTCATTTAGATGAAGACATTCAAGATATTCTTGAATATCTTTACGATTCTGGCTCAGAAATTGATGATGAAGTGAAGGATCCTGATTACGAAAATTCAGCCTCCGACGAATTAGAATTTGAGGAGGAAGAAAGGGAAGAAATTCCTGCTAAACGGCCGCGATTAGAAGTAGCTCCAGTTCGCATGCTGACGACATGTCGGGACACGTCCACTGCCGCCGCTGGCTCCAATGTTGCCGCCGGCACCTGGAGGAAAGATGATCCCTCGCCCCCAACTCCTCCCCCTTTCACCGCCCGCCCTGGACTAAATTTAGTGGGGGATGTTTCCTCACCATTTGATGCGTTCAGTCTCTTCTTTACAGAGAATATTTTCAAAAGAATCAAAGAGGAAACAAACCGATATGCCAGGAGTATTATTGATCGGGAGTCCAAGAAGGGTCCTCTCAAGCCTCATGGCATGCTGGCTAAGTGGAAGGCTGTGTCAGTGGCACAGATAAAGCTCTTTTTCTGTGTCATCATACACATGTCTTTGGTGAAGAAGCCTGGGATGAAAGACTACTGGTCTACTCACGGATTCCTGAAGAATGCCTTTTGCCAGTCCATAAATATGCCAAGGACACTATTTATGAGAATTTTGTCAATGCTACATCTGAATGACAATTCAAAATACATTGAATATGGAAAACCAGGGCATGACAGACTCTTCAAAATAAGACCAGTTTTGGAATCCCTCATATATTCTTTTGGGAATGCCTACACTCCTCAGCAAAATCTCACTATTGATGAGGCGATGTGTCCATTCTGAGGACGTGTGGGTTTTTGAGTGTATATAAAAGGAAAACCTCATAAATATGGCATCAAGATATTCCAGATTTGTGAAGCTGTATCTGGATACGCTTACAATCTTGATATCTACACTGGCAAGGATCCTGAGCAGCCAGAGCACAACTCCATTCCGAACCTCGTGGACAGGCTGGCAAAGAGGTTTTATGGACAAGGCTATCATATCTATTTTGATAGGTGGTTTTCCTCTCCTGAGTTATTTGATAAACTTTGGGAAAAAAATACCCTAGCTGTTGGCACAGTTATGCCTTCCAGGAAAACGATGCCAAAAACCGAATTTTCCCAAAAACTAAAGAGAGAAGAGATTATAAAGATGAGAAGAAAGCATCTTTTAGCCATCAAATGGAAAGATGTTAGAGATGTTTTCATGCTCTCCACTGTCCATGAAGGTAAAATGATGCCAGTCAAGCCCAAAACCCCAACCAGAGAAGAGTTGTTCAAGCCTGATGCTGTCATCGATTACAACAAGGGGAAGGTAGGAGTGGACTGGAGCGATCAGATGATGGCATATTATTCTTTTAGCAGGAAAACATTGAAATGGTGGAAAAAAATATTCTTCCATCTTTTTTCACTTTGTTTTGTAAATGGCAACATCATTTACAATAAAGCAAATTCTGATAAAAAAAAATAAGTCTGAAGGACTTCTATCTGGCTGTCGGTGGGGAGTTGCTCAATCAGGCAAGCATTGAACACTCTGAAAAAGAAACAACTTCGAAAACTGATGTTGCCAGGCTACTTGGGAAGCACTACTGCTATAAATAGCCCCAGAAAGTGGAAAAGCAGTGCAAAGAAGGTGCAAAGTTTGTGCAGATAGTGCAAAGCACAAGACTGGGAAGGCAGCCCGGAAGGACACTAGATTTGAGTGCAAACAATGCAAGATTCCACTTTGCGTTGGAGAGTGCTTCGAAAAGTACCATACAGAAATGAAGTACTGGGAATAACAATGTATATAAATGTAAAAATTTTAATAATTTCCTCTGATTATTTTTTTTACAAACAGTGGCGTTTTTTTTGGCAGTTTGCATTATTTTAGTTCTTTTTTTATTTTTTTTTATTTTGAAAAAGTGCCAATAAACATGTCGCATACCTCGACATATTTGCATAGTATTGTTTTGTTTTATATATTTTACATGTTGTTTCTTATGATAGGTGAATATATTTGCATGTCCGCGAGTAGCGCGATGTATATATATAAGTGAAGAGAATAATAAAGTTAGAGTTTCTTTTGTGTGAAATCTTCTCGTGTTAATTCTAACTCGTTCTTTTTGATTGGAACTGTACAACATGGCGCAGCCGACGACAGGACGAAGAAGTGAAGGATCCTCAGGATCGACCATGGAAAGTCTCCTCAGGGAAATGGTGGAGCAACAAAGCTTGATGATGAGCATTCTTTGTGGAAATAAGAAAGAAGAATATCTCAGCGAAGAGGATTACTATGAACAAAAGGAATATCTCAAATATTCAGTTGTTGAAGGTGTAGACGAAGAAGAAGAGAAAGAAGAGGCAAATATTGAGTCTCTAAAAAGTCTTGAAAAGTCTGAAATCAGGACGATGGTGAAGCAGCAACGTTTGATAATGGACTTACTTTTCGAAGTTGAAGAAAGTAAAAAATCTCAAGTTGAGAAAAATTCAGTTGTAAAAACGGAAGAAAGTGAAAAAGCCGAAATTGAGAAAAAATCCGTTGAAGCAGATGAAAGTGAAAAGGCTGAAGTTGAAAAAAATTCTGGTGAAGTTGAAGAAAGCGAAAAAGCTCAAGTTGATAAAAGGTCAGTTTTAGGAACTGAAAGTGCAGAGCCTATTACGAAAGAGGTAGATGTGATTGCTGGTATTGATGCAGATAATGCAGGACTTTGTGATCTTGATGATGCCACTTACACTCAAGCTGGGGAAATTGACAAAGATTCAGAGAATACAGAAGAAATTTCTGATTACATTATTGATGTTCCTAACACTCAAGCTGGGGAAATTGATACAGATATAGAGAATACAGAAGAAATTTCTGATTGCATTATTGATGTTCCTAACACTCAAGCTGGGGAAATTGACAAAGATTCAGAGAATACAGAAAAACTTTCTGATTGCATTATTGATATCCCTGACACCCAAGCTGGCGAAAAAGAACCTACTAAGGAGTCTGGTACTGGCAAAAAAGAACCAAAGCCTGGTACCGGCGAAGAAGCACCTCCAAAGGAGTTGAGCCTCCCCACCACCTGGAATAACAGAAACACCATCACCGAAGACATGAAGTTATTGAAAAGAGCTTTGAGAGAGCTACCTTGTTACGATACTCTATTGGAAACTCTCAAAAAAGGAATTTATTCGTTTCAAACAAGCGGTGAAAAAAGAAATATGAAATTAGGAATATGTGATGCTATTATCTGCCATGGAATAGGTGATTTCGATAAATGCAATCACGCAAGAGGTCGTTTGTTAATATTAAAGAAATTAACACGCTGCCAAAAAGTTTGGATTTATGCTAAAGAATTCAGCCAGATGCAAAAAAGCATGCTTGATAAATACGACATTGGAATGATGCAAATTTCAGAGATTGAAAGTGGATTCAGAAGAGAAGCTGAAGGACTTGAGGAATTGCTAACAGCATCCGTACATAATGCTTTTGTAACCTTTCACTGATATTTTCGAAGGAAAAAGAATGAAATATGTAGGAAAAGGTGTCCAATGTATTTGCTATGGTGAGGTCTTATCAAGCGACAAGTTTTCAACTATTTATAGAATTGGACGATTGAATTTAAAAAGACGTTCATGGGGACAGTCTACTGCTGGGGAATTTGAGGAATATGACGAGCCTGTGCTGGCATATCTTAAAGACGTAGGTAGACCAGCATCTATAGGACATTTATATAACCTGATTCCTAAGTGGACTAATCCCATGTTATTCGTTGGCAATGAAGGCAAACCTTTTGTTTTTTACCAGTATGTTTTCAAGCACGATCATGGTATGATGTGGTGTAACCAGATTAGAGAAGCGCTAAAACACTTGGATTTGAATGAGATACATAGCCACGATATCAATGGCGTAGACTTTTCCAATGACGCAGCAAAAAGGGACAATTGCATCCCTTACACTATGGAGCCTCTTCAGAAACCTGATAAAGTGAATTCTAAAGACGGAGATAAAGAAGATGGTAAAATCCATATAACTGAAGAAATTATTATACGAGATGATGAACTTCTTCCTGCATCTGATACTATTGATGGTCATGAATGTAGATGGGATGAAATCGAACGAAGCGATGCTTTTAAAAAGGAAATAAATATTTTTGATGCTTTAAGAACCTTACAAGGTAGTGCTCAAGCCAATCTTTGTTATCCTAAAGATTTTTGGATTGTTCGTGATTTGGGATCTAAATGTTTTTCAAATATTATTGAAGATGGTGAAAAGAATAATTTGGATTGGCATGATATGAATTTATCTCATTTTGTCTTTTTTCATCCTGAATATGGAGGAGAGAATTATGAAATCCCAACCAACAACTGCATTGCCAAGTTGACTGATTTTGAGATATCTCGACTTGTAGAGAATGATGATCCTAATCCGAATGTTTTTTACGAGAATGTTTCTCAGCTAATTTGGACCCATAATGAAATACGAGAATTTAACTCTGCTTGTGAAGTGCATACTGAATCCATTGAGGAGACATCAACGCAGATTACCGCCGAAGAAAGTCAAAGATCTCATTCGGAAACTGAAGACTTGGATGAGTTGGGAGTCCCATATCTCTGGCTAGTTGTCTTGAAGAAAGCTCCTCAGGCCAGCAAGTACATCCAACCCTATGACTGTTCTAAATCGGCAGACGATACCTCTGGGCCTGCAGACGATACCTCTGGGCCTGCAGACGATACCTCTAGGCCTGCAGACGATACCTCTAGGCCTGCAAACGATACCTCTAGGTCTGCAAACGATACCTCTAGACCTGCAGACGATACCTCTAGGTCTGCAAACGATACCTCTAGACCTGCAGACGATACCTCTAGGCCTGCAGACCATACCTCTAAGCCTTCAGACGATACCTCTGGGCCTTCAGATCTTCAACGAAATAAGAGACCTTCAAAAGAGTCTCATCACAGGAGTGATGAGAGGTCATGGAGGGGGAGTCTGTCGCATACCTCGACATATTTGCATAGTATTGTTTTGTTTTATATATTTTACATGTTGTTTCTTATGATAGGTGAATATATTTGCATGTCCGCGAGTAGCGCGATGTATATATATAGGTGAAGAGAATAATAAAGTTAGAGTTTCTTTTGTGTGAAATCTTCTCGTGTTAATTCTAACTCGTTCTTTTTGATTGGAACTGTACAAAACATATATTTTTTTATTGCATTTTTGTGTTTTATAGACCTATTTTGATACAAGCATTAAATTTCACTGTTCAAGGTAATATATTTTTATAAATATGATTTTTAAAAAAAATCAAGTTTTATCCTGGTTCACAGGGCTATTTGGGTTGTGAAACCAATGTTCCTCAAAGTGTTAAGGTATATAGGGTAAAATTTATTAGTTTCTAATATTTCGTTCTCATGGTCGGGCCATGGACTTATTGAACACCCCTCGTATGTCCATAGTTCATTTAAAATACCCATTCCAAGAGTCTAGCATCAGTATCACTATAAAAGGAAAACTGAAAAATGCAATATAACAGCAGTATGGTAGATTAAACTGGCGAAACTGC
This sequence comes from Cordylochernes scorpioides, assembly GCA_030710605.1. NCBI lineage: Eukaryota > Metazoa > Arthropoda > Arachnida > Pseudoscorpiones > Chernetidae > Cordylochernes > Cordylochernes scorpioides. Next base: position 68,557,933 of record CP092873.1, on the reverse strand, counting down.
TGGGAGGGTTCACCACTGATGAGCCAGGCCCTCCCATTAATTTTTCATTGCAGTAAGGGCAGTAGAAAATTGTTTTGTTTTTAAAAGAATCATATGCATCTATAATAGTTTCAAATTCTCATAACAGCCTTTCTCATACCTAGCTGCAGCTACTGGGTCTCTGGATTAAGGTTGGCGAATCAACTGCTCCCCCTTTATTATCTGGCCTGGTAGCGCTAGAATAAAATAATCGAAATTATAAGATAGTCTGCAAAAGGATTTAATGTTGTAAATTACCCACTTTTTATATTGGTGAAAGAATGGTCTAGAAAGTGCTGTGTCTAGATCTGAGGAATTGCACTTAAAATACGCTTAAAACTCTTCCATTGATTTCATTGGTTGACCAATGTATAAACTGACCATCTAGAAATACAGCAAAAAACTCCATGAAAAGACACCTCACTTCAATAAGAGGACACTCCTCTCTCTAAAGACTACTTTGGTTCTGCAACTAGGTGTTGTCCTTAGAGACTCTAGTGAGTGGGATTGGGTAGTGATGCATCCATGTAGATCACAGCTATTTAATATTCCTAACCATCTAATGTGTACTTGCAGCTTCTGACTCCAAAACTTCGCGGCAAGCCAGTTCGGACAGCCAGTGGTGTAAGTTGACTTTATTAATTCTTACTGAGCACCATTTTTTTTTTTATCCCTTTGCTTGATGACTTTATTATAAATGAACCAATTCAACTCTTATTTCTGGCATTTTAGCGACCCCCACTGTTGGTACCCCTTTTCAAGGAAGCTATTCTTATGTTATTGTTTCTTATCCCCTTGTGTAAAGATTACACGAATTCCATGAGTTTATGATCTTATGGAATATGGTGTAGAGGTGCAGCTTTCGTAGATCATGGCACAATGATTCAGTCACACTTTATAGCAGGCACAGCTATTCTTATAATGTTTACTTTTGTTGCCCCAAGTTATTTGAAGCAATATAAGAATATGAGAAATAGTACAAGTGTGTGTGAAATTGTACTGGGATCAGATGGATAAATTAAGAAAAAGGCATCTCCTGACTAAGGTTGATGATGTCTTGCATCATATTTATTCAGACAGATGGCACAAGCCCTTAGCAACTTTTAGTTACTCAATCAGGAGATGCCTTTTTATATATATAATATATATATATTTCCCTTAATTATAAGAAGAGTTTTCCTTGAAAAGAGTGACAGAGAGTTCCCAAAAGGTTGAAAATAAAATTTGAGGCGACTCACATTTATAAACCCAACCTGCAAACATGTTTTTCTATAGTTTGAAAGTATTCAACCTAAGAATAAATCTACTCCCGAGTTACAGTAGGACCTTCATGAGAGGACACCTCTCCACAAAGAGCAGTTTTTCATTACTAAATTTACCATTTTTTTTACAAATTAGAAACTCTCCAGTAAGAGGATACTTCTCCTTTGCAACTTGGTGTCCTTTATAGAGAGATTCTACTATATTGGAGGGGAAAACAGAGTATTTAGAATTCTGTGGTAAACCCACAAATGACTTGAAAATAAAGGTGTAGAATAAATATTTTCTTATACACTTAGAATCTGTGTCTTTTCTATCGGAGGTTTATTATAATATTGTTTTTTTTTTGCTTATTCCTACAAGGTAATAAGACCAAATCCAAATAAATAAATAGTGTGTGACGTTTCGGTAACAGTGTTGTTACCATCTTAAGCTTATTCCTAGTACACATGGTACAGGCCATGATAATCATTTTTTTTTCTTATCCCTAGTACACTTGATACAGGCCATGATAATCATGGTGGGTAGTTAGCGACTGCTTTTACTGTAAGCGCACCACATGTCTACACATGTGAAAAGCAGTTCGACACAAATGTGCCAGAGCCTCGTTTGGTTACTTGCACTCGCTGGTGGGGTTGGACTTTTGCAAGAATCGGAGGCCATTGGAGCATTTTTTTTTTAAACAGAAAAAAAGTGTCCAATGCGGGAATCGAACCCGGGTCATAGTGGTCGAAAATCAAACGGTTTAACCAGCCTTCCACCGACCCCCATGATAATCATGGTGGGTAGGAGTAGGCGACTGCTTTTACTGTAAGTGCACCCTATGTCTACACATGTGAAAAGCAGTTTATAATATTGTGAAATGTAAATGCATCTCCATTTGGGAAAGGATGGATGTCAGCCTGATTGCTTTGTTACAATGAAGACACCTGAGGCGCATATGTGCTGGTGGCGCAGGGCTTCAGTGTTCTACCAGTGAATGCAACGGCTCGCTTGTTTTGGAAAGCCTCTGCAATTAACCTAATTCTAATATAATTAAATCTGATTAAAATATTTTAACCAAGATATATTTTGGGCATTTTATCCTACTCTGCAATATTATTGTACTGAAAACCTTGACCCCATTTCAGTAACATTTATCAACTTTTTAATTATTATTATTATTATCCCTCCATGATGGGTAAAAAGAATGCTGTCCTGGTTGGCTATCCACATGGAGATGACTGTCAGGCTTTGTCACCCTAAAAACTCTTAAAATAGCAAGTAAGTTCCTTTATTAAAATGATCTAACTGCCAAAGGTTCTTCCATCTAAGTAAAGCCACACTACCTAGAAGAACTGGCCAGTTAGAACATTCTAAGCACGAAAATTCAACCTACAAGATGTCACATGTCACTTCCATAGCATATTCTCCAAATACAATAGACTCATTCTAGAATCTTTAATCTCCAAAGACAATAATAGCATAAACAGAAGAATTGATATACCCCAACAGTTCCAGCATATTCAACGCAGATGATGTCAACCCCCAATGAAACTGTACCCTCTACAACTGCCACTATTTTTATTTTTGAATTTTTAAATGTATTTCTCTGAATCTCTATTGTATCTGTAGCACGCCTTTGCGGAGCCAGTGGCCTGATGAAGCGCGACCGCGCGAAAGCTTGCCTCCCATACCTTAATAAAGAAACTCTGCAAATATTTTAAATTTATTTAACTCAATCAATTCTAATAAAAGAAAACTCAATGCTGACCTCTTTCTTTTTTATTTGTTTTAAACTACCTATAGTGTAATTTTTTTATCTCTCACTGATAAAGCTCAATTTGAATTATAGATTATAGCTACAAGAAAATAAGACAAAGAATTCTTTTGTCTGATGATGGTAACAATGCTGTTTTCCAAATGTCACACCCTATTAATTTATTTGGATTAGGTCTTATTTTCTCATAGCTATCTCCCACTATTTAACTAGACCCGTTTGTAAGAACTGAACGTGACTTGTTCTAAGCTAACCCAACTTGGGAGGAATGGCCACTTCCAGAAAAGACCAGGAACATTCCATGTTTTGTATGCAGTCTCCTATGGGAGTTTCTACAAACTTAGCATCTTCATTGAGGGCCAACACAAACTTGCCCTGCTGGATATAGCCAAAGACATCACAAAGGATGCCACAATCTGTGTCCTAGTTTCCTTCTTTCAACTATGACTTGGGGATCCAATATTCCCAGGATGCTAAGAGACCCAATAAGAGGAAATATCAGCCATGATGAAGAAATGACATCTGATGACCATCTCTGCAGACTTGGGTCGGTGACGCAATACCAGCTTTGACAAATTTAGAAACCAAAGGATTATAGCTCTCATCAGTTAGTACAGAGCATCCTCAATTTCAGATAATCCACAAGGAATTCTTGAAAGCTTTCAAATATAACACAAAGTTGTTTAACTCTCAGAGAATCTGGGGCAATTTGATGGCTAAATAGGGTAGATTAAACTGGTGAAACCGTTGGGAGAGAGGGTTCACCACTGATGAGCCAGGCCCTCCCATTATTTAATAATTGCAGTAAGGGCAGTAGAAAATTGATGTATTTTAAAAAGAATCCTATGTGTCAAAAATAGTTCAAATTTCTCATAAAATATAGCCGTCGAGAAGAAATGATTCAATAATAGTTAAACACCTCTCTGATGATGGCTTCACATTCAGAATTTGCCAAAGGTGGTGTTGTGGCTCCAAGCAAGGATTGCAGAAACAGTCAACAACAAAGTTTTTGAGTCTAGTCCGGAGTATCTTCTCTAGAGGCCAGGATTGGAGTGTTACATGGCAGTAGCTGTGTGAAACTTCACAGCTTCTGTTAAAGATTGTATCTTCTTCTTTCTTACCTCCACTCAATCATATTAGGGTATCAAGTTGTGACCCTTGATGGTGTCTGTTTGATAACCATCATGACTGGGTGAAGTAGAATGCGTCTGACTTTGTCATTAAGACTGGGAGCACTACTCAGTGGCAGGCCGACTTAGCTCCAAAAGAAATGGCCACCTCTGACATGAGGAACAGACGCCATGTGCAGCCGCTCCTAACAAGGAGTACAAACACTGCTCATCATGTATCCCTGGATTAGGAGCCCTTACAGGGTACTATCAGCCGGGCCAGCTGAGCCCAGGTTTTTTAGCGAGCTTGTTGCTGCTCCCCCTCCTCCTTTTTCATCCGGGAAGATTGTATGAATGACAGAGTTGTTCACTGATATCCTTCCCATGTGTAAACCTGGTTGTTGGACAACGTGTGTGTGACAGATTGCAGTGGTGGCTGTCATGTGCAAGCCCCATCGGTGCCCACACATTGAAATGACAAAGAATGTCTGCGTGTAAGTAATTGGCTTCTTTATTCCAAGAACATTTAACTGCATGGTGTGATTCAAGTTTTGACAATCAGAATCCAGGATTAAATCCTGCCTTGAGCACTTTTTTTTTTTTTTATTGTTAAATTTTTTCAATTATAAATTCACTTGCCTTCAATCAATGTAATTTGTAAAAATAAATTTATTTTTGGCAATGTGTTTCATGTGATAAATATCAAATAATATCTCAATAGACTCGTAAGATAATAAGATCAAATCCAAATAAATAGTGTGTGATGTCTCTGTAACAGCTTGTTACTATCATCAGACAAAAGTACATTCAGTACTTTTTTCTGATGATGGTAGCAACGCTGTTACCAAAACATCATACTATTTATTTGGATTTGGTCTTATTATCTTGTAGTTCTAATCGATAATCCAAATTGTGCCTTATCAGTTCTACAGACCTTACTGCAATGATTGAAGTTATTAAATGAGAGGGCTTGGCTCATCATTTAATAATGTTAATCGCTGCAGTAATGTCTGTAGAGCAATCTGTGGCAAGGGTTCTTTTGTGTCTTTTTTCGCTAGCGCATCAGCAGCTTCATTGCCTTCAATGCCAACGTGTGAGGGTCTCCATTGGAGGTGAATTTTTGAAAGTTTTTGAAGATAACCAATAATGTTCCTGCTGACTTTGTCTCTAAGTTTCCCAGTGTGACTCAAGTTTTGTATGGCACTTCTACTATCAGTAAGAAGACAGATATCTTAATAATTAGTAGTTCTGATATATTTTAAGGCTTCATGGATGGCTATAAGTTTTGATCTGAGGACTGAACAAAAATCTGGGTTTCTTCTGTTCATTTTCTCAAGAGATGTAGTGATAATTGGTACTCTCTCTATTGATAATTGGGACTATTGATACTTGAGACTAGAGATGATAGAGAACTACAGATAATTGGAATACTTGATATTTGGGGATTATACCTAATTGGGGGACAGATGCTTTACAAGCCTGATACCTTAATATGATTGAGTGGAGGCAAGAAAGAAGAAGAGGGGGACGGGTTTTTTAAAAAACTTTCTCAGTGATTAGTTTCACTTGAGAATGAACCTGTGTGTTGAATAAAATAATTTCTCTGTAGTAGACGAACTGCTTTCCACATGTGTAGACATGTAGTGCACTTACAGTAAAAGCAGTCGCTACCTACTACCCACCATTATTATCATAGCCTGCCTGTACCATGTATACTAGGGATAATAAAAATAAATAAATAAACTTCTCTATAGTATAGCTACAAGAAAATAATCCAACCCTAATCCAAATAAATTAATAGTGTGTGACGTTTCAGGAAAAGGGTTGTTACCATCATCAGACAAAATAATTTTAAAAATTTTTTCCTAGCTATAATCTATAATCCAAATTGTGCTTTATCATTCACTGTAGTATGTGTCTTAGAAAGTGTTGGTTGTGTAGGTACTGTCCCGGAGGACCAGACTCAGACTTTGTATATTCCACCCAGTCCTACACTGGCTACGAGGTAAGTCAGTCTGTCCAACAATATTACAGTGCTACAATACTCCATGTTCCCCCCAGCCCACCTCCATGAGAGCTATCCGGGCCAACTACGACCCCTACCTCCAGACCCGGCACAGACTCAGCCAGGTATAGACACTTCTCTCTCACTGCTGCTCTTTACCATTTGTTATTGGTGGTGGTCCATTAAAGTAGGTTCACATTGTAGGTAGAATGGACTTTTCATATTGTACATATATATACAGTAGAACATGCTCCATGAGAGGATACTCGCGCTAGAGGACGACACCTCTCTACAAAGGACAGTTTTCTTCATTTGCGCAAAATTATAATTTTACTATTTAGTAACTCCCCGGTAAGAGGACACCCCTCCCTAAAGGACACTTTGGCTCTGCAATTAGGTGTTGTCCTTTACAGGAAGGTTCTACTGTATAACTGAACCTCACTATGAAAACATCACTTGGGATCAAGAGTTTTATGCTGTTGTCACCATGTTGAAGGGGAAGACCTGCAATGATCTTGCTAGAAGTGGTCAAAGCAACTACCAGAGGTTCACTAGATTAGTTGTGAGTAATGATCACTAACAGACCAATTTGTAGAATATTTGCCTCCATTGATGAACCACACAACAACAATGTTTGTGTGGCAAAGGAGGTTTATATGATGAGATTTCCACTTGTTTCCTTCTGTTATAAATTAAAGGAAGCTTAAAAATATGAACAGAGACAATGAACAAAATTTAAATAAACACAATGTCATGGCCTGCAAATGTTTCTTTTGAACAAAAAAAAAAACCCGTTATTTTAAGGAGAAATACGACTAAGGAAAAATATGTCCAGGGTAGCCTAGTGAAAATGGCATCTTCCCAGTAAGCAGAACACTGTGAGTTTGATTCCCATCCCTGGACAATTTTTATTTTTCCGTTCATCATTACTCTTCACAATTCATCCTTTCATACTTCATCCCTAAGGTTAGAAATAAACTTTATTTCTCCTTAAAATAAATTTCGATTTTTCGTTCAAAGAAACACATGGGGGATAATTTTCAAATGTCGTTCTACAAATACAATGAAACTTCCTTCCAACAACCTCTTTTATAAAAGCAACCTTGTTATAATGTCATTATTCTAAGGTCCCAAGTTTTGAGTCCTAATTGTTTTAATCCTTTAAAAGATTTGACCTGATATTTCTTGTTGTGTAAACTCTACAAGAGTTCATGTCTGGTGGCCCTCTTATCAGGACTAACAAAGTCTTTAGCTCCTGAATCAATGCCACCCACACTAAAATCTGAAGGTGCCAAAGCTTTGCCTATAGTAGTTGGCAAAGTTTGCCGAGACTTCAGACACTTTTATTTTTTAATCTCTAAAATATTTATTGATAATTGGAGGGATTGTTGTGCCCCCTCTTCTTTGCCAATTTTAGCTAACTCCAATAATGTGTGTCCTGTAGCTCAAACAAATGGGCCATGACGTGGACAAGGTAGAGTTCATCATCATGGGCGGAACCTTCATGTCTCTCCCCGAGGACTACCGGGACTACTTCATCCGCAACCTGCACAATGCCCTGACCCGGGAGGTCCATGACACCGTGGAGGAGGCTGTCAGGGCTGGACAGAACTCCACCACTCGCTGCATCGGCATGACCATAGAGACCCGGCCTGACTACTGCCTTAAACGTCATCTGGGGTGAGGAGCTGTCTCTCTCTTCTTTATGTTAAACTACATTTGTACCTGGGACTGAACTCTATATGGTATCACTAATACAGTAGAACATGCTCCATGAGAGGACACTCCCACTAGAGGACACCTCTCTACAGTAGAACATGCTCCATGAGAGGACAATCCCACTAGAGGACACCTTTCTACAGTAGAACAAGCTCCATGAGAGGACACTCCCACTAGAGGACACCTCTCTACAGTAGAACATGCTCCATGAGAGGACACTCCCACTAGAGGACACCTCTCTACAGTAGAACATGCTCCATGAGAGGACACTCTCACTAGAGGACACCTCTCTACAGTAGAACATGCTCCATGAGAGGACAATCCCACTAGAGGACACCTCTCTTCAGTAGAACATGCTCCATGAGAGGACACTCCCACTAGAGGACACCTTTCTACAGTAGAACAAGCTCCATGAGAGGACACTCCCACTAGAGGACACCTCTCTACAGTAGAACATGCTCCATGAGAGGACACTCCCACTAGAGGACACCTCTCTACAGTAGAACATGCTCCATGAGAGGACAATCCCACTAGAGGACACCTCTCTACAGTAGAACATGCTCCATGAGAGGACAATCCCACTAGAGGACACCTCTCTACAGTAGAACATGCTCCATGAGAGGACACTCCCACTAGAGGACACCTCTCTACAGTAGAACATACTCCATGAGAGGACACTCCTTCTAGAGGTCACCTTTCTACAGTAGAACATACTCCATGAGAAGACACTCCCACTATAGGACACCTCTCTATACAAAGGACAGTTTTCATCATCAAATCACCATTTTTACTATTTAGAAACTCTCTGTTAAGAGGACACCTATCCCTAAAGGACATTTTTGGCTCTGCAACTAGATTTTGTCCTTTATGGAAAATTTAATGTACGGGGGAATATTTTAGCTTCATTAAAAGAGAGTTTATTTTAGTAATATTTTGCTGGATTTAATAGAACTAGGGCCCACACCTACCTCAATACTGTTCTCTTTCCTATAATTTTCTTAATTTCACACACCTCTCTTACTTTGTCAATTTCAATACAGAGACCATTGGGAAATGTGTTAGAGAATGATTTTCATATGCAAAAATGGTATATAAAAATGCAGGGAGTTGGTGAAATAGTGTTCTAAAGAGTTGATCTTTGACTGCCAGGGACACTTTTAATATAAAAAAAAATTGGTTCAATGGCCCTGATTCTTGTTAAAGTCAAACCCCACCTGTGAGTTCAAGTAACTAAGCAGGGTTCTGGCACACTTTTAGGTTAAAGTTAAACTTTTTTGTTAAATATGTAGATATGTAGTGCACTTACAGTAAAAGCAGTCGCTAGTTACCCACCATGAAGATCATGGCATACTAAGTACCTCCACTACCATTGAAACAAAACATTCTTTGATCTTCTCTTTTTGCCCAGAACTTTAGATAAGTCACACAGTTTCTGTTATATTAAGACAAAAATCCTGTATACCATGGTTTTGGACTATGGCCCTCTCCAGTACAGGGGTGGCTTCAATTACATTACATCTTATAGGAGGGATTAAAATTCACATTTTTGTAATTCATTGTATTAAAAGGGAGAAGTCTTTATTGCCCCTCTAATATCATACTGTTACAATCTTACAATGTATTCTTTCTAGAGATTGGTCCTACCACCTCACTACATAAAACATCTAGTTGGCCGATTTCATGACTCCTCTTTGGATGTTAATTGGTGGAATTAATTACAGTTAAACCGGTCTATAGCACCCCCTCTCTATAGCGCCCAATTTTAAATACGTAGTATGATGCGAATTACATTAAAAGTGACCAGTCTATAGCACCCTATTTTGGTGAGTCCCAAGAGGGGGCGCTATAAACAGGTTTAACTGTATGTGGATATGAAAGTAATTAGTAAAAAGGTTCTACTCTATGGTAAAAGAAGGCCTATTCACAGTGTGATTGACAGAATATGGATGTTTCAGAGACATGCTCCGCTACGGCTGCACCAGGCTGGAGATTGGAGTCCAGAGTGTCTACGAGGATATTGCTAGAGATACCAACAGGTAACTGGTGGTGTTTCGTTTCTAACCCTCTGTGTATGTGTGTTTGGGCTATTGAGACTTCACTGAGTCTTACATGTCAGTGTGGTGCCTATCACATGCAAGATGTATATAGTATTTATTCTCCTGGTTCACAATCTACATTACACTTTTAGCTGTATTTGATGGTACAGTAGAATCTCTGTGAGAGGACATCTCTCAACACAAGCTGTGAAAGAATATAGTTGAGTCAAATATTGTATAATAAATATGAAACTTTTGAGCACAAATTTTGTTTTATCTGTTTAAAAAATAATAAATTTTCATACTTGCATGGAACTTTGTTCCTTGACAGGAAAACAATCCCCTCCCCCTATTTGCATACTACGTTTGTAAGTATGTAATATGGCACATGCTCTTGTTCTATGTCACCTGGAATTGTAGACAATAGAAAAATGACCATTATTTCCTGCTAGCTGCTCTCTGGTAAAAAGACACCTCCCTCTAAAGGACACTTTGGCTCTGCAACTAGGTGTTGTCCTTTACCTGAGGTTCTACAGCATTTCTAATACATATAAATATACTTGTCTACTTTAGTGCATATGTTTCAATTTAATCCCTATGGCAATTATTATGCATTTAGTATGTAGTGTTACTATGGAGGAGCATGAACTCATGGAATTCGTGTAATCTTTACACAAGGGGATAAGAAACAACAACAACACTATGGATAACTTGACTAACAACAACAAAAAGCCTTTATTAAAGATACTCATCCCTTACAGGATTCTACCAGATGGGTAAACATAGCAGTTATCTACAGAAAGTGGAGATTAACATTGACCTTTCTTCAAGTTGGATCCATTGTCTGTGTTGTACCTATTGTCTCTGCTGTTTTCCAGAATTTGTGAAATGCTAATGCATTGGGTTTGCTTTTCACTACTTTTGCCATTAGAATATATAGAGAGAGTTGTTTTCATTAACCAATCTTTTAATGAAGAATTTTTTCTCCTCTAGTGCCCGGACAATAAGTAGTGTGGACAATGAATAACTCGTCAGAATAAGAGAAGAAGACACCAGGTTCAAATCCAGGCTGGCCTTTATTTTTATTGTTTTAAAAGGTGTAGGGCGTTATTTCCTTTATTGTATTTAAACGGCCCATTTCTGCCACATAATGACATTTTCCCAGTTAGATATTACAAGGGCTTGGACCATTTGCTAAAAAAAAGGGAACCAACTTCATTGTTTTAAATGTCAGTGCACACACAGACACACAGCAAGATAATTTGACTATTCTTCATGTAAAACACTCCGGTAATGCCACCATGGCCAGGTATGACAGTGTTTGTTGCTCAGGGGCCACACTGTCAAGGCAGTGTGTGAGTCCTTCAAGCTGTCCAAGGACTGCGGCTACAAGGTGGTGTCCCACATGATGCCGGACCTCCCCAACGTGGATTATGAGAGAGACATCTGGCAGTTCAAGGTGACAACTCAATGTGTGTCACACACATCAACAATAACATACACCTTAATTATAATTCCAATAACCATTTTCAAGTCCTTCTTCACTGATTCCCAAATACCCAAATATGTCAAGCCAAATTTTTACAATGTCCAATTTTTTACTGAACACGGTAACTTTAGATCATATTTGTACAAAGTCAGAAAGACGGATTCGCCTAAATGCTCATGTGGTGCAGAAGAAGAAAATCCTGTACATATTCTAACGGACTGTCGACTTGTAGAGGACTTGAGAGTCAAAAATCAAATAAATATAAACTGTCTAAATCAAATAGTTAATAATAAATATATGTATATAAATTTTAATAGATTTTGTAGAATGTTTTTTAGTAATAGATAGCCTGGGCTGTAATAACTGATATATAGATATATGCTGTAAATAGCTCTAAATTTCTGTTCTTATCTGTGATGTTCACTAATATTCATTATAGGGTAATTAAATCGTTAACTAACTGACAAATATGTTAATAATTTCTATTATAATAACTAAAATCATATTAATAATTACTGTAAATAAGCTCCCAAACTTGTGTATGTATGCAAATATCCAAGACGGATATCGCGTGCTTTGTAAATGATAATAAATAAATAAATCTACTGTTAAATTTTATAATTCTTATCACACTGGATAATTGGCGACTTTAGTGTGCTCCAGGAATCTGGGTTACCAAAGAGAGAGAGATAATTACGATGCACTAGAGCGCCATCTGTTATCAAATTACAAAACTATTTTAGAGGCGTAATATTCTTTTTAAAATAAAACAATTTCTACTGTCCTTTACTGCAATGGAAAAATTAAATTCACCACTGATGAGCCAGGCCCTCCCTTTAATTTTTCCATTGCAGTAAGGACAGTAGAAATTGTTTTATTTTAAAAAGAATATTACGCCTCTAAAATTTAGAGAGATAATTCTTAAAATTTTTTTTTTTTACAATATGTTTCTTATTTCTGTAAAAAATAGACACTTCAGCCAGTTAAAGGTTTACAAAATATTACATTTTTACAGAAATATGAATCCGGTCAGGCAACCTCTATCATCAAGATGTCTCTAATTATATTTATTATGAAATATTATCTCTCTACAGACCTTACTGCAATGATAAAAATTATTTGACGAGAGGACTTGGCTAATTAGGGGGGGAACCTTCTCAGCGGTTTCGCCAAATTAATCTTCAGACAGCTCTACTATTGGATTGATTTTCTTATATACCCTGTATTTAGTATGGAAGGCAGCTTACGGGTGTGTAGTGAACCTATGGACATAACCTTATAGGTCTGTATAGGTGCAAAAATAGAATTACAAGAAAATGAATTGATTAATGCTCTTAGAGAAATGGCAATTGAAATTATAATTGTAATTTGCTAATAATAGCTTTATCCTTCCGGAAAAATTTTCCATACACAGTAGAACCTCCATGAGAGGACACTCGCACTAGAGGACACCTCTCTAAAAAGGAGTTTTCATAGCCAAAATTACCGTTTCTACTATTTAATAACTCTCCAGTTGCCCAATCGAGAGATGCCCTTCTATAAAGTTATTGTGGGTGGTGTTGTAGGAGTTCTTTGAGAACCCAGACTTCAGGCCTGATGGGCTTAAGATCTACCCCACCCTTGTGATCCGAGGAACTGGACTCTATGAGCTGTGGAAGTCCGGCAAGTACAAGAGCTACCCTCCCAACCTGCTGGTGGACCTGATTGCCCAGATCCTGGCCATGGTTCCGCCATGGACTCGTATCTACCGGGTACAGAGGTATGTAGTTCTCAGACATCCTTCCATGTAGTACAGCCAATTCACCCAGTTCTGAGCAATCCTCTTCCTATGATTTCAGATCCTTTCATTAGATTAGCGAACCCCATCTCTCCCTTCATACTTCAAAATCTCCAAAAAATAATTTGAAATGCTTATATAGATTGTACTGTATGAAATATTGTGGGAATGTTTTAAAGTCTTGGAAGAATCCTACAAGATGCGTGTACACAGAGATATCCCGATGCCTCTGGTCACATCAGGAGTGGAACATGGCAACTTGCGGGAACTAGCGCTGGCAAGGCTACAAGACCTGGGCCAGAAGTGCCGCGACGTGCGCACCAGGGAGGTGGGCATTCAGGAGATCCACCACAAGGTCCGACCGTATGACGTGGAGTTGGTACGACGCGACTACATGGCCAGTGACGGCTGGGAGACCTTCCTGTCATACGAGGACCCCACCCAGGACATCCTGGTTGGACTACTGAGACTTAGGCTCTGTTCTCAACAGACATTCCGGCCTGAACTTACCGGACAACGGGTCTCCATAGTCCGGGAACTCCATGTGTATCCTTTCTTATTGCCATACACACATTAGCAGCAGTATTTCTACCTCATTTTATTTTCTTGTAATCTATCCCAAGTATCTACATGTGCCATGATAATTATGGGGGTAATTAGCAACTAAATTTACTGCAAGTGCACCCATCACATAGCCACACATGTGGAAAGCACTTTGTACTTACAATGTGTTTCCATCCGTAGATATTATTGCCTCCAATAGTTGGAACTGATCTAGGCTAATGTAGCTTAGAAACTTATGCTATTATGTTTTATAAGTTTAGTGACTCAGTTTAATATCACTTCTACCTAAGTTAGCATTTTAGGATATGTGTGTGCACAGGGAGAATATATAAGTATATACAGTTAAACCTGTCTATAGCTCCTCCCTCTCTATAGCGCCCGATTTTAAATACGTAGTACGATGCGATTTACATTAAAAGTGACCTGTTTATACCACCCCCCTCTCTATAGCACTCTATTTTGGTGAGTCCCAAGAGGGGGGCACTATAGACAGGTTTAACTATACTACAATGTATCTTAATCTTGTTGAATTATAGCTGACATATCTGTGTTTATTGTGTCCCCTCTCTTTTGAATATCTAGCTAAATTGTTCCTTGACTACCCTGGCAGCTACGGGAGTGTTGTCCCTGTCAGCACAAGGGATCCCACCAAGTTTCAGCATCAGGTAAGTTTACCTCAGGATAGATACCATTCAATACAATAGATGTCAATCTCCTGGATAAAATAATTTATTTTATTTTATTTAAAGGTAATTAGAAGATTTAAGAGATTTGTGCTCCACCCAAGTACTACACAAATCTCATTCATATGTATTTATATAAAGTCAAAGTTAACATTAAGCAAATATTTCTAAATTCAATTGACCATCTATCGATGAAATTTGTAACAAATAAATTTTCTGGCAATGGGTTTCTCTTTTCAATAATACATCAAATAATATCTCTACATCGCAGTAAAGTCTGTAAAGAGATAATATTTGATGATATTATTGAAAAGAAGCACATTTCCAGAAAATTTATTTGTTACAAATTAAGTAAATAGTAAAGAATAATATAACTTTTAAACAATAATATATTGCTATTTACATTAAAGATATATGCAATTAATATATAACAATGGTATCATTTCATAGGTTTTAAAGTTTTATATTTATTATAGGGGGTATATATATGTTATATTAAAATATTTTATTTGAAATGTTATATAAAAATATTATTTTATTTTAAATTATAATTTAATAGATTCAAATACTCTGCTAAATCGACCGCCAGAGGTCATGCTTCCCCTATAAAAACTCGTTGTTGTTCTTCCCCGATGGCCGACTCAAAACTTTTGTACATTATGTAAATAATATTTTGTTTTCCTTATTCTACTCGCCTTAAGCCAGGCATTACTTTTATCAAATTATGTTCTTTTATATATTCCTTTAGTTCAATTAAATTACTGATTAAAATTATTTTATTATCATACTTTCAAGATTTAACCACGACTGCATCACCATTATCATAATCCTCAACATGATCTAAAATCAAGCAGAAAATCAAATCTCATTTGTTTTTATAACATATATGTATATATAGGGGGTTGGTGGAAGGAGGGTCTAAATCATAGGTTTTCGACCACTACGATCCCTCGGGTTCGATTCCCGCATTGGGCACTTTTTTCTGATTAAAAAAATTTTTTTAAATGCTCCGATGGCCCCCGATTCTTACAAAAGTCCAACCCCACCAGCGAGTGCAAGTAACCAAACTGGGCTCTGGCACATTTGTAAGTGAAAGTCGAACTGCTTTTCACATGTGTAGACATGTGGTGCACTTACAGTAAAACCAGTCGCCTACTTCTACCCACCATGATTATCATGGCCTGTACCACGTGTACTAGGGATAAGCAAAAGAAAATATTTATTATATAAACCTCTGTAGTAGAAAAAATCTCCTAGATCAAATTAAAATAATGCAACAGGTTTTTGTGGAGAGGAATTTATCATCATTTTATTAGTACATTCTCAAGCTTTCAGGTATTTCCATCCTTCTACAGGTGTACAAAAACGAATAATAAGAATGGCTTTTATTATTATTTTTATTATTCATTTATTTTACTTCAGTAGAAAGGCTGAAATGTCCAAAAGGCTTGATAATGCACTAATAAAATGATAAACTCCTCTCCACAGAAACGTGTTGCATTATTTTAAGAAAATACCATTTGTGATGGAAATACCATTTGAAAACTGTGATGGAACTGAAGACACTCCCGCTAATAATTCGCTGCTCTCTGGTAAGAGAATACTTCTCCATAAAAGATACTTGTAACAAAGTACCGTCCTTTAGAACCAGTTTCTACTGTGCAGGCCATAAAAAGCAATATATACACAGTTTATTTCACAGTTTTAAAATTGTGTTAAAAGGCTTTTCTTGTCCCAAAAGCTAGCTAAGAAGAGAATCTAATAGAGAAACAAACCACTTTAAAATGAAGTACTGTTTCAAAGTTTTCAATAATTTTGGATCACATAATAAACTTTAACCTTTTAAATTGTATATAGACATCTAGATGAGATTTGTGTAGTACTTCAGTGGAGCACAAATCTCTTAAATTGCCTTTTTAAAATAAAATAAATAAATTTGAAAGTGTAGTTCTATTGATGTTGTTTTTTTATCCCCTTGTGTAAAGATTCCATGAGTTCATGCTCCTTGAGCCGTTCTATTGATTAATGTGTAGAGATTTCTACTTTCCTCTCAAATGTCCATAAATTACCTTCATCAAGAATTCCTATAAAATGGCAGACCCTAGAAGCAGCCCAATACAATAGCGGAGCACAGTCTGGTGTGATATTTCTGTGACCAAAAAAAAAAAAATGCTCCAATGGGCCCCTGATTCTTGCAAAAGTCCAACCCCACCAGCGAGTGCAAGTAACCAAATGGGGCTCTGGCACATTTGTAAGTGCAAAGTCGAACTGCTTTTCACATGTGTAGACATGTGGTGCACTTACAGTAAAAGCATTCGCCTACTTCTACCCACCATGATTATCATGGCCTGTACCACATGTACTAGGGATAAGCAAAAAAAAAAAAAAATTCTGTGACCATAGATCAGCCAGCCCATCCTAATATTTTCTAACAATATGGTTGAGACAATTGAAAAATGTTTTTTTAAATTTAAGAACTTTTACAGGAATCTGGAAAATTGAGAGCAGGAGATCACCTACAACCTATATTTGTATATATTGTAACATAGAAAATTTAGGAAAAAGACAAACTTCAGGATGACACAGCAATTTATTTAAGACACAAGCACAAATTAAAATAGATAAAATACAAAAGAAGCAATAAGGGAAGTTTACGCAGAGTAATAAAATATATAAACATCAAAATTAATAATCTGTTAATAAAATAATATTACTTTGGTACAGCATTATATCAAAATAATTACAGCTCCATATGCTCATGCTTTCCATTTAACTTTGATAAATTCCAATGTCTTTCTCCTTCTTTTTTTCCACCCATTTGCTGTATCTATCAAGTGAAAAATCTATATATAAGACTAAAGGTCTTAATAAAGGTAATGGTTACAAGAAAATAAGACCTAATCCAAATAAATAGTGTGTGTGACGTTTCGGTAACAACGCGCTGTGTCCGTCACACACTATTTCTTTGGATTAGGTCTTATTTTCTTGTAGCTATAATCTATAATCCAAATTGTGCTTTATCAAAGGTAATGATTGATTAATTCATTAATGGATATAGTGAGAGATATATAATGTAGCGCTAAATTGTAAGAAGAGAATGTCCACAGTGTTACATATAAACCAGGCTATTGTTGTAGTGAGAGTGACTGTTGTGTGTGTACAGGGCTTCGGCATGTTGCTGATGGAGGAAGCTGAGAGAATTGCTAGGGAAGAGCACGGCTCCACCAAGATTGCTGTTATCTCAGGTAGGTTTGTCTGAAATGTTCATTTTTACCATTAGGTAAAATTCTTAATTTTGGCTCAGCAAACTGTAAGGTATTATAAAATACTTGCAGGGTGTTCCAAAAATGTACTTACAACTTCAACTAGGACTTGTAATTGATTAACAGGAATATATAAACTGTAGGTAAAAATTATCAAGTGTGCTTTCAAATAACAGGAATTTAGTGTTTCACCTTGATTATGAATTTTTATCATCACCATTATGATAAGGCACAATTTGGATTATAGATTAGAACTACAATGTAATAAGACTAAATCCAAATAATGAATAATACAATTAATTATTTGAAATTTGTCTTTCTACCTTGTAGTTATCACCATTACTATTTTCTCTCCAGACTTGCTGGGCAAACAGATGTGTTGATACCATTATACAAAAATGTAATGTCTTTGGCGTTCAGCCAACCAAAATATTGGCAAATAAATCTTTTATTAAATCCAATATTTAATATCTAAATTTTAATTATCTAATACCATTATATATATTAGTAAATTAAATTTAATTGCCATCTATCGTTAAAATTTTACACAAATAAATTTACTGGCAATGCGTTTCTTTTAAATATCATCAAATATTATCTCTACAGACCTTACTGCAATGATATGAGTTATTGAATGAGAGGGCTTGGCTCATCAGTAGTGAACCCTCTCAGCGGTTTCGCCAAATTAATCTCTAGACCGCTCTACTATTGTATTGGATTGGTTTGGAGTATACCCTGTATTTTCTATGGAAAGCAGCTTAGGGGTGTTTAGTGAACTATGGACATAAGCTTATAGGTCTGTAGAGGTACATACATATAATTTCAAGGTATTGCATTGAGCAAAGCTCTTCCGCAAAATATGTTTTCATAACCAATATATATTAGTAAATTAAATTTAATTGCCATCTATCGTTAAAATTTTGCACAAATAAATTTACTGGCAATGCGTTTCTTTTAAATATCATCAACACCCCTAAGCTGCCTTCCATAGAAAATACAGGGTATACTCCAAACCAATCCAATACAATAGTAGAGCGGTCTAGAGATTAATTTGGCGAAACCGCTGAGAGGGTTCACTACTGATGAGCCAAGCCCTCTCATTCAATAACTCATATCATTGCAGTAAGGTCTGTAGAGATAATATTTGATGATATTTAAAAGAAACGCATTGCCAGTAAATTTATTTGTGTAAAATTTTAACCATTATATATAAAAGAAATTTTATTAAAATAAATAGGTGGTAATGAAAAATCATTATTGAGTTTTAAAATTTATCCATCTTGTGTAGATGGCATTATTCTAAATTCCTGTTACCTAAAGAGCATACACCTTGGAGAGTTATTTAATCTAGTTAGTTAATCATGAAAATATCAATTACAAGCTAGCTGCTCTACCATCTAGCAGACTTGGGTTGGTGGCACCAGCTTTGGGAAATCCAGAATGCCACATGGCCCTCGTCACTTCAGAAGAGCTTTGATTTCATGATATTCATAAAGGATTCATGAGACCTTTAGAATTCACCAAGGAAGGGTTTAGTTTGTTGATTTGCTTGTCTATTTCTATGGCCCTAATAAAAGATGAAAAAATTGGAAAAGGGGTTTCCAGACATCCTCTGATGCCATAGAAATCCATCGAGTGACCTCATCAACCAACTGAAACTGAGAAAACAGACAACTTCATTCACTCACAGTATCAAATACAGAAACAAAACCTCCATCTGAATCCCCACAACTAACCAGATTGAAGTCAGGTCACCTAGCTTCATTGATTTATAAAGAAGAGACCAAAATATTCCGTAAATGTACAAAATACCAAACTGAAGAGATCACCACTTCACAACCTATACTGAAATATATTGAGATGATGAAAAAGAGCACTTGCTTATAGAAGGATCTGAAGAAAGTACTCCACTGCTTGCTTCATCTCCAGGATTTGGTTGGAAGATATACACTCGTGGACAAAAGGAAGTTTGACCTTTTAGCATGTATATCGGGATTCAGACAATAACTCTGAAATATAATTGATACACAGTGACTTTTATTGAAGACACATGAGATAACCAAGTGTCTCCTTCAACAGGCGACATCAAAGAATTTCCACCTCAAGTTTTGTCCATGAGTGTAAAGTATAAAGAATAATTTCTCAAGAAGTCATTTAGACAAATATATACCAAGTTTTATTTATTGTTCAAATTTTCTTATTTGCAGAATATTTTTTTTTTACACATATTTGGTCAAAAGTCACAAAATAATCTATGATACATATTGTTAGCCCCACTTAGAGGACTGTATTTTTCTCCTATAAAGCTCCACTCTACTGCCGCCTACCTCGTGAATTATTTTCCTGCCAACGTCACTACGGAAGCACAAGCTAGCACACTGATACTCTGAGCCTTTTTATTCATTCATTTCGTCTCAATTTACAGGTGTTACATTCGAGCACAGCTCGCGAGTCACCTTGTCCTGGCTGTTTACACATGGCGAGTTGGTGGAGTAGAGGTGGTCCCCCCGGACCTTGCAGGAGGGCAGCTGTTGGGCGATGAGCTCTTAACTAAACGTCAGGGCCGGGTCATCGGAATCGGGGATTGATATCTCCTTTATTTTGTAGAATATGTTGTATGGTTGAATTATTTGAATTTTGCATTTGAAGGTATAATTTCTTAAAATGGGGGAAGTTTTGTACATATCTTCTAGATCAGGTTGGTTCAAATCCTCCTTCAGTATCTTGTTTGATAGGTTGAATGGAGCTCCTATACTTTTCCGAAGGCAGATTCTCATGAATGCGTTTATCCTATTTATTTTTACAATCTTACAATTTATACATTTTCATGACACGTGGTCAATGGTCAAACAGAATAAAAAACAGATTAATAACAAACAATAAATATCATTATCTATAGTTGATGGGGCCATTAATACATGATTTGAGCATGTGTTACAGGAGTGGGTACCAGGACCTACTACATGAAGATGGGCTACAGCCTGGATGGTCCCTACATGTCCAAACTGCTCACCTGACCTCCTTGTTGTTACTCTCTCTCCCCCCCCCTGTACATAGCCCCTGCTCCTCACTGATATTATGTATAGTTTATTTATATGGAAAAATTATTTTACTTTGACACAACTCTCTCTTGGTCTGTTTTATTTTATTATACCCTGTCTCACATGTTTCTTATCCCCTTGTATAAAGATTACACAAATTCCAGGAGTTTATGATCTCATGGAATGGGGTGTAGTGGTGCAGCTTTTATTGATCATGATCCAGGCACACTTTGGTGAAAGTCTGACTTTGCCTGTAGTTTAAGGCTGTTCCTAACATGGAAGCAGACTCCTATGCTGCTGACTCTAACACAAGTACAGACGCAGCTTCTCTGTATCCATGGAGAGGTAACCTTGTTGAGGTCTATCAACCGGGTCAGTTGAACTCAGGATTTTTAAAGACATCTTTCTCCGGGTCATTCGTCTAGTATATATATATAGAGATATGATATTATATAATCATAGCCAAAAGGCAGAGAAGCGATATTTTATATATAGAGATGACTTGGCTTCATGTGTCTTCTGCTTGAGTGAATGTTTTGCTGTTAGAATTTTGTTCCTGCCTTCTAAAAATGATGATGGCCCGTGGTCTGCTTTATGGAATTTTCCCTGAACAAATTTTGTATCTGAAAATCAACAATGATACAGCAATGTTGTCATCATAATTATCTGTCTAAAAAAATAACTATTTTTGCCCTGTACTTGGTCAATTTTGATTTTTCTTGGCTAAAATTGAGACAATAAACTTTTCCATATTTTTCTCTATGTCCTGTTAAAATGTCAGCCAGATTAACTGAGGACGTGGGTATAGCCAACAAACATATACACTGACCTTTATATATACAGTAGAACTACCTCCCTGTAAAGGACACCTAATTGCAGAGCTAAACTGTCCTTTAGGGAGAGTTGTCCTCTTATCAGAGAGTTGCTAAATAGTAAAAATGGTAATTTTGCAAAAGAAAACTGTCCTTTATAGAAAGGTGTCTGTTAAACGGAGGTTCTACTGTATATAGATTCAAATCCCAACAATTTCCTTTCAAAATACCATCTTTAATTCAACTGATTATGATTTCAACAGTTTTGAGAGTCCCATTCATCCTATTTAATTCAATCAGCTATAATTCAACAAAATGTTCACTAGCAGTAAACACAAGGTAATAAGACCAAATAAATAGTGTGATGTTTCGGTAACAGCGTTGTTACCATCTTCAGACAAAAGTACTGAATTTCATAATAAAAAGTAATTTATTTGGATTTGATCTTATTACCTTGTGTTTATAATCTACTAGTCGAATGACCCGGGCAACGCCCGTGTTTTACCCGATTGAATGTTTTGATTCAAATACTATTTGTTAAAATTATAAATTGGTGCCTTAATTAATTGCATATGTTAGTTAATAACTATAGCCTATGTGCTTTATCTGTCTATGTACTGTTGGCTTCCGTAGGCGTCTCTTACTGGGAAAAAGAAAGAGAGGCTTCCATTTGTTATTATCTAATATATGCATTTATTTAGGGAGCGACCCGCTCCAACACAATAGTTAAATGGCGAGGGGGGGGGGGGCAAAGGTGGCGTGACCGTAGCCAACCAATAGGAGGGCGCCATTCCAAAAAAAAAGCAAACGGTGACAGAGATGACTGATTAAGAATGATGCTCGTAACTGTATATAGAATAATCCAAATTGTGCCTTATCCTCCTCTAGCAGTGAAGATGGAGTTAGTTAGGCTCTATAAATATAAACCATGCAGTATATTAATATAAAGCAATAACTCTCGCCATCTATATATTGGGAATTAAGACACAATTCTTTTTTTTATAATCAAATTTCTACTGCCCTTACTACAAAGAAAAAAATATATTGGAAAGGCTAGGCTCATCAGTGGTAAACCCTCCCAGTGATTTTGCAAATTTAATCTACCAAGACCGCTTCTTAGAGCTTCAATACTGTATTGAATCATTCTACTTATATATGCTACACTGATGGGTGGAATCTTAGAAATGGTATTTAAGCAAACTATGGACATAAGCTTTTAGGACAGTAGAATTACATTTATAGTATTTGCATTGAGCAATGCTCTTCCGCAAACATTAAGGAAAAGGCCAGTTAGGCAGAAATTAATACAAAGCAATAACTATTGCAGTATATTGTTGTCTAGAAGGGTGGTCTAAACCTTTGGTTTTCGACCGCTACGACCCGTGTTCGATTCCCGCCTTGGACACTTTTTTTCTGATTTAAAAAAAATTGCTCCAATGGCCCCTGATTTTTGCAAAAGTCCAACCCCACCAGCAAGTGTAAGTAACCAAATGGAGCTCTGGCACATTTGTAAGTGCAAAGTCAAACTGCTTTTCACATGTGTAGACATGTGGTGCACTTACAATAAAAGCAGTTGACTACTACAAGGTGGGATCAATAAATAAGGTGAATTATAATTTATTTAAAAAATAAGAACCATATTAAAAATTAGGACTTAATTTATTCAAAATAATCACCTTAGCTTTCTATACATCGTCTCCATCGTTCTGGCAACTTGTAAATACCCTCTTTATAGGCACTCTTAGGAAGCGTGTGAAAAAAATCTTGTACCACTTTCTGGACATCTTCATCCGAGTCAAATCGCTTTCCCTTTAACTCCTTCTTTAGTAGTCCAAAAAGGAAATAGTCAGAGGGGGGCTAGGTCTGGACTATATGCAGGATGTTCTAAAACTTCAAAACCTAATTTAATGATTGTAGATACAGTTTTACATGATGTATGCGGCCTTGCATTATCATGAAGGAAGAGAACACCTTTACTAAGCTTCCCTCTTCTTTTGTTTCTTATACCGGGCTTTAGCTTATTTACAAGAATGTCACAATAAAGGTCGCTGTTCATACGTTGCCTATGGTAAAAATGGATATTTTTCTATCCTCCAAAATTAAGTTTTCAACCGCATTTATCGTGCTTGGCGTCACTGTAACACTTGGCCGTCCAGGTCGCTTAATATCGGTACATGTAATTCGTCCATTTTTGAACTCGTTAACCCATTTATAAATGTTTTTTTGAGACAAACAAGACTCACCATAGATATTTTTCATTCTTTGGCATATTTGAGATGTTTGAATACCTACTGCATTCAAGAAACGAATAACTGCACGTTGTTCAAGCGTGGTGCAATCCTTCAAGGGAGCTTCCATTTTAGTTTATTTATAAGTCTCGCGCCGCGCATGGGAAAAAAGAACAGAACACCTTAAATAGTCTCTCGATGTTATATTTTAATATTCTGTGGTTTAAATTATTTTTGCTT
The DNA here is from genome assembly GCA_030710605.1 of Cordylochernes scorpioides. Taxonomy (NCBI): domain Eukaryota; kingdom Metazoa; phylum Arthropoda; class Arachnida; order Pseudoscorpiones; family Chernetidae; genus Cordylochernes; species Cordylochernes scorpioides. The sequence goes on along the minus strand of CP092873.1, from coordinate 68,533,930 downwards.
TTTTAATTTTTAAGAAATAAGATAATTCACCTTATTTATTGATTCCCCCCTTGTATGATTATCATGGCGTGTACCAGGCGTATGAGGGATAACAAAAAAATTAGTTCCTGTGAGACTTCTCACAAAGTTAGCTGGCTTCTGCTGGGGAAGGTGGCAAATATTGTTTGATTAGGCATCGTGGCCATTTGTTTGATATTTGGCGTCATATCCAATCTTTTATCGTCATATCCCCATCATTAGGATCCACCCTAATACTCCACCTTGCCATATACCACCAAGCAGTAGCTCATTATATTTTTTTACTCAGCTGCCTCTTCATTTCATTATTGTTGTTGTTTCTTATCCCCTTGTGTAAAGATTACACAAATTCCATGAGTGATCTCATGGAATGGGGTGTAGGGGTGCAGCTTTCGTTGATCATGGCACCATGATCCAGGCACACTTTGCCTCTAGTTTGAGGCCATTCCTAACATGAGTACAGACGCAGCTCCTCCGTAAACCCAGGAGTGGGACCCTTGCTGAATTCTATCAACCGGGTCAGTTGAAGTCAGGATTTTTAACACTTTGAGGACGGACGATTCTGTAGTTGTATAGGAGTCAATAGGGGCTGATGGAATGACGATCTCACGTAATGTTTTACAGGTACATTAGGTCAGCTGACATCTCCCCAACCCACTGATAGATAGACAAGATCCTGGTGGATATGAATTCGTGTGAGCCACCGGCGATTTTATATTTAATTTTGAAAATCAAGGACGCAAATTCACATCCTTCGGGCTTGAGGCAAAATCGGCAAGGACGCGAATTCACGTCCCTCGGGTCGAAAGTGTTAAAGAGGTCTACTCCTCTTCTAACAATGTTGCTGTTGTTTGTTCGCGACTGCTTATTCGTCATAGTTATTCTGCTTGTTTCGCAGCTGGCCTTCATATCTGAAGGTCTTTCCCTATCCGCCACCTGGGGACGCGCCCTATAGCAGTAGAGTCTGCCAAGGTTCATTATTCAACTGACATGTAGTCTTTCTTCTTCAATTCTAGAACCTATATAGACATTATCAAATACAGAAATACCATGGGAAAACACTAGTCCAAGTCTAAATATATATATATATATATATTTTGCTTATCTTTAGTACTCGTGGTACAGGCCATGATAATCATGGTGGGTAGAAGTAGGCGACGGCTTTTACTATAAGTGTACCACATGTGAAAAGCAGTTTGACTTTGCACTTACAAATATGCGAGAACCCCAGTTTGGTTACTTGCACTCGCTGGTGGGGTTGGACTTTTTCAAGAATTGGGGGCCATTGGAACATTTTTTTTAAATCAGAAAAAGTACCCAATGCAGGAATCGAACCCGAGTCATAGCAGTCGAAAACCAATGGTTTAGGCCATCCTTCCACCGACCCCCCCAACTCTATATAAACATAAGAAGGTCATCTTGTGGGACAGATAGAACACTTGAGGCAGCCTAGATATGACGAGGTTACCTGACATCCTGAATTTATCAACAAGATGATGTGGTGGTTTGTAGAATAGGGCACCCAAATTTAGATAACCGAAGATTATTCCAAAAAGGCATGCGAACAGTGCAGGTTGCTGATTAAAAAGAGAAAAGAATTTTAGAAAAAGAAATAAAATCTAAACTGAGAAACAGGAAACTAATGGTAAATAGTAGCTTATACCAATTACAGTAGAACCTCCATGAGAGGACACCTCTCTATAAAGGACAGTTTTCATTTGCAAAATTACCATGTTTACTATTTAGCAACTCTATGGTAGGAGGACACCTTTCCCTAAAGGACACTTTGACTCTGCAACTAGATGTCCTTTACAGGGAGGTTTTACTGTATTTGATGGTAGTAATTGATTTCAGACACCAACTGTAGCATTTAGAAGTGAGTTCATATGCAAATTTTAAGGAAAAAACGTATACAAAAATTCAAGCTGAAGACAAAATTGAACAAATTAGTGGAGAAACTCCAATTAATCAGTAAGTACAACATATAAAAAGTATAAACTAGGATATAAATGTGAAAAAATAGTACAAATGTAATATTGTACTGGGATAAGGTGCATAAATTATGAAAAAGGCATCTCCTTATCGTGCAATTGAAAGTTGCTGATGGCTTGCGCCATCAACGGAATAAATATCAACTATTCTCGTTGATTTTAAAATATTAATTAAAAACGAGAATAATTGATATTTATTCCGATAAATGGCACAAGCCATCAGTTGCACGATAAGGAGATGCCTTTTAGAATATAAATGGTTATTATAGAATGCTATCGGGGGGTGTTTCCTCTAACAAATTACCTTAAAAATAAGAAGTTTTTACACTGACCGAAACACAAAGAGGTTAATTTTATGATGTGTGTAGATGGTCATTACATAATACAAATACCAGCAGCAAAGTTAGAAATAAAGAAAAAGAGGTTAAGGTCTAGTGGGTAAAAAAAAAAAAGACCATCACATGATTACAAAAACCAAACTCAACCAATCCTGGATAACCATAACTGTTAACAAACTGATCGACGAATCAAACGTTATTATCTGTTTACTGTTTGTGTCTCAACACTCTGTACAGGAACAAAATGTAAATACCTTATTGGACTATATTGACTGCCAGATAAATGAAGGCAATAAAGTTCTGAAGGCTGGAGACCTCAATATAAGAAAGGGGGAACAGAGAAGGGTGGCATAATCCAAGGCAATCACATACATCCCCTGCTATATACAGACAAACCAAAGACTTTATTTCTACTCCTAACTCATCAGATAAACTAATTACTTTCATTGAAGATAACTCAATAATAATAACAGCCTGCATCGGCTGTCGCGCAGTTGTAATGACTCATCCATTGATGAGCTCTACTCATCCCTGGCAAACTCCATTAAAAGCCTTAAGCTTTACAAGCTTGATACCCTAATATGATTGAGTGGAGATAAGAAAGAAGAAAACAGAAGAAATAAGGGCGACTCAAATGGATCATTTACATATATGTCTGAGAGAGGTTCATCAGTCACTGACTATTTTATGTTTACCCACATGGTAAAATAGAAAATATCCTTGAATTCTGGATTGAAGAATGTCCTTATTCAGATCATCTACCTGTAGTATTAGAAATGAATGCAGAAAACATTTTTCACATACAGTAAAACTTCCCTCTAAAGGACACCTAATTGAAGAGCCAAAGTGTCCTTTAGAGAGAGATGTCCTCTTACCGGAGAGTTTCTAAATAATAAAAATGATAATTTGGCAAATGAAAACTGACCTTTGTAGAGAGGTGTCCTCTCATGGAGGTTTTACTGTATAACAAATAAATAGAATTTTCTGTTAGAAAATGTAAATGGACTGAAGAAAATGTAGAACTATTAAAAAGTAATCTAAGGGAAATAAAAGAGGAAAATGATTCCGACATTGATATTATGACTGAAACTTTAACTGAGCAAATTTGTACGGCAATGGAATCAACAAATATACGAAGTACGAGTACCAGAACCTCCAAGCCATGGTATGATAGGTAATGTTATTTGATGAAACGCGCGCGCGTTTAAAGCAATTCTAAAAAATATATATATTAAATCAAATTTAGAGCAAGACCGTAAAAATATATACAGTAGAACCTCTTTTTAGCTGACACCTCTCCACAAAGGACAGTTTTCATTGCAAAATTACCATTTTTACAATTTAGAAACTCTCCCTAAAGGACACTTTGGCTCCGCCAATAGGTGTCCTTTACAGGGAGGTTCTACTGTATAGAATTACGCAACAAATATTTAAAACTTACAAGTTATTTACAATACACAGTAACTCCTCCCCATTGAGCCAAACACTTATCAAATGTCAAAAAGATGTTTAGGTTCCTTATCCTTGAGGTCCTCCTCGAGACAAGTTTCGGAGTCACTGCAGGAGATTCCATTACTGGAGCATCTTGGGTTCCTTCAACTTCGCTCTCAGGCAGCACTTGTGGAGTTGACGATGTAGAAGGAATGGATTCATTTTCTCCACAGCTCCTCATCTGATCTAAATGTCGATTAATAATTATTCCATCATCAGTTTTCACTTTAACTGAAACGGGGCCTGTTTTTTCATAGACAACTCCAGGTAGCCATTTAGGACCATGGTAATTCCTAGCAACTATCTCCTGTCCTTCCTCCACCGCTCTATGGGGTCTCCATGTTCTTATGTCTTCTTGTTTACTCCTCTCCTCAGAGACAATTTCTTGATGAAATTTATTCAGAAGACATTTCAAATTTCTATTCATTAGAAGGTGAGCTGGAGATTTATGAGTTGTGTTGTTTACAGTTATTCTCATTGTCAAGAGAGATCTAGCCAACCTGGTTGACCAATCACCTTTGTCGTTTTTTTTTTCTGAGAGGGTTTTTCAACGTTTGTATGACTCTTTTTACCATTAGATACAGCGTGATATGGAGCACCCAAGATGTGTCTTATTCCATTTCTTTTCAGGAAGGTCTGTAATAATTCAGGAGTAAAAGAAGTTCCATTGTCAGAAAGAATCACATCCGGCAAACCATGAGTTGCAAACATTTCTCTTAATACTTTAATGGTAGTTTCAGCAGAGGTTGATGGCACGTTTTTTGCTTCTGTCATTTTAAGAAGCATCTACTGCTACAAAAATAACTTACTTGAAAAGGACCAGCATGATGTGCAATCTTGACCAAGGCCTGGAAGTCCAAATCCACGGGTATATACTAGTATAGATGTTAAGATAATTAATCAAGAATTCAGTAGACAATAAAATATATGTTAATTAGATATTAAGACCTATTATAACACGGCATATAGTTTAAGGGGCACTACCAATATTATGATGAAAAAAAGACTGATAAAAACACTAATCTGGCCTATACTAACATATGGCTGTGAGTCGTGGACATTACTAAAATCTTCAATTAAACGAATAGAAGCCTTCGAGACATACCTTTACAGATGAGCTCTCAAAATTCCTTGTACAGATATGGTAACAAATAATCAAGTCCTCGATCGGTACAGAACGCCAGCTGATAAAGTTTATAAAACAACGAAAACTGACGTTTGCTGTGCATGTGATGCGCGGATCAGCAGGAGAGACATGGCTGACAGTGTTGGAGAGAAAGCTCCGGGGAAGAGATCGAGGGGAAGGAGACGACGGGGATACGCCGACGATCTAAAAAAATGGAGCCTGTTCGTCTGCATCGCCTGCGGCTCCATCGACCTATCGTTGGCCCACCGCTACTGGTCCTGCAGCGCCCTTCGCCCTGTCATCCGAGAGGTGTTCTCCATCATTGGCCGGCCGCCGAACCTGCAGTCCTGGATCTTTCCAGTTGGTCTCGAGGACCACGCCATCACCATCTCCTCAGCGGCGAAGTACGCCATCTACGTATTCTTCGTAGATCGCGAAATGCATGGTGTCGCTGGAGACCCACTGGCGATTCTCCACCAAACTCTGCAGCGCTGGCAGAGGCGCCATGTTCTTTGTACATAGTATGATGCATATATAAAATAATTATATATTTTTAAATAGTGAAGACTGTGCACTTTGCATGTATTGACAAGATGTCAATAAAATTATTTTAATTGTCAAATTGTCTAAAACAATGGACTGGACGACACGAGGAGATAAAGAGGATGGCGGAGGAAATACGGAGAGACCATGTGGCCAGCCACCCTCAGGAAAAGGAGAATACTTTATTTTTTGGGCTTTACTAAAGTAAAACACCGATATCGTCTGGAAAGCGTGACTTTGTTTACATCGGCAGCGGTAATTTCTAAACATTGCATCAGATACAATGGAGTTGACTATAAAAAGTTTACGCGCCATGATCTTTTATGATTATAAAAGTAATTTAACTTCTAAAGAATCCCATGAAAGATTTATGAAAGCTTTAGGTGATAAAGCTCCTTCTATTAGAACAGTTTTTATTGGTTTAATGAATTTAAATTTGGAAAAACTAACCTTTAAGATGAACCTCGTTCAGGTCGACCACCAACAGCAGTGACCCAAGAAAAATTTGAGCTGGTAAGATTTTTACTTAGAGAAGATCGAATAATTACGTATCAGCAGTTAGAGAAAAGTGTGGGCATTGTATCGGCAGCAATCAACACCATCATTAATGATCATTTGAAATACAGAAAACTTTTTAGTAGATGGGTACCTCACAGCTTGACTGAAGACCAAAAACTTGGTCGCGTTAAATGGTGTAATTTCATGTTGAAAAAATTTGATGAAGGCAAATCAAAGGCTGTTTTTACTATTATTACAGGTGACGAAACTTGTATTTACAAATTTGATCCAGAAACAAAACGGCAATCTACTCTTTGGTACTCTTCAAAATCACCTCCTCCTAAGAAAGTTCTCAGAGCTCTGGTCGCTATTTTATAAAAAAGTAGTTTCATTGATATTGTGAAGTTATAAGGTCGAAAGATAGTTAATGATGACTGGTATTTTAAAAAAAAATCAAGCAAAGCAGACCAAGAGCTCAACTTAGAGGAGTCTTTCTTTACCATGACAATGCAAGACCGCACACCTCAACCCAAACATTAGACTTTTTAGCCAACTCTGGTATCCAATTATTCACTCATCCACCATATTCACCAGACGTAGGACCTTTTGATTTTTTTTATTTGCAAAAGTTAAGTTATTGTTGAAAGAGATACAATTTGACAATGATCATGAAACACTGCAAGCCTTTATCGAAGCCGTAAATTCCATCCCCGAAGATGACTGGTGTAAGTGCTTCGATAATTGGTTTTCACGGATGAAATCTTGCATAGGTGCTAAGGGCGAATACTTTGAGAAACTCTGAAAATTTGAATGTTTCAGCTTCAATAAAAATAGGTGATTGTAAATATTTCTGGAGTGAGCCTTGTACATTCAAATAACCCAAATTCTTACATAAGATGCTCTTCCATTTAATGAGATGTTTCTAGAATTACGAGAACGAATTACGAAATTCTCGTACAGCTGTTGGGGCACGTTTTGTAACCATACCCCAACAGAAGGCGTATGTATAATCAAATCAAATGGATACATGGCTTCCCTCCCACATAGACTTACAGACCATTTTTTTGCCCAGAAACTTAGACACTTGGTGACACCAGACTTCCATGCCGAAAGCTGATGCCTGGTAAAGAAGAAGACATCCAGAGACATCCGAGCTGGAAACTGTTGTTTCATATGTACATATATTCTCCTCACCAAAAATTTAGGTAAAGGTGACCAGAAAAAAAAAAAAAAGGAGAAAAATGGAGAAGGAAGATCTCTAAAGACTGAAACTTATAAAATATCCTTCCAGAGAAAGGAAAGCATCACATTACAGTCCAGGTAAAAAGGGCCTGGGTCAATTTTAGCCAAGACGGGGGGGCGATATATATACCATCCCGAGAAAAAGGGAGGATTGTATTTCAACCCATGTGGAAGGACGGGGGGAGGGGAGTCTGAAATCTTACACTACCGCAGGGGTTGTTTCTCTCTTTAGATTTTTTTTGTTTTGGTAACACTATATGTTCTATTTTGAAGGGGAGAGGCCTGGGGCGTCTATGAAATTGATACTGGAGCCGTTGGCCATTTTGATTGGTGTTTCTTTCGGCGAATGAAAATGGAGAATGAGATGATATAAAAGAAGGTTCTTTGCCAAAAGGCAGAATTCGATCGGAGTCGCTCAGTGAGAAGGACGATTTTTAGACGGGCCTGAGACGTAGAGGAGACCAGACCTTGCCGCCGCTTTCGAGAGAAGGTAAGCCCCTTGCCATTATGGCTTAGCCCCCCTCTTTTTTTTTTTTTTTTCGAACAGAAGCTAATCTATTTAGATTCTGAATGGGCCCTAAAGGGCTTTAAGTGACTTAAAAGGAGTGTTAGGGTTCGTATATTTTGTCCCGCTAGAATAGATGGAGATCTAGGTTCCCCCCCCCCCCCCTTTTGTGTAGTAGCCAACCTAGATTTCGCATGGGCCCTAAAGGGCTATAAAGTAACTTCAGGTCACCTCTACCTAAATTTTACTATGTAAATAGCATATCTCGTCAGTTTAGACATGTTTCCAAATTTTAAGATATTTAAATAAATATCTAGAGAAATTTTCTTGTCTCCTCTGTTACCTATTTCATACATAACTTGCCTTATGGTGCTATTCCAATTGTTTAAATGAAATGTTGTATGTTTATCACCTATTTGAAGGGAATGTTACTAATAATCAAGTCTACCATAAATTACCGGCCACATACATTGCCGCGAGTGTCTGTGTTTCAGTGTTTTATAGATTGCCCAATTTAATAACGATCTCGTGGGCTATCTGATGAAATTGTATAATAGTGTCGCAGCTGTTTCCATCTTTAGACCATTGTACTGACAATATTATATGCTCAATCCTTGCTTTAGCTCAACTCTTAATCAATTACAGAGTTTTTTTTTTCCTTTTTCTTTTTTATTTATTTTATTTATCCTATTTGCACAAATTGTATTACATGTGATGATGTAAAGACATATGCCGATAGTGCATCACTGACAGCTGTGCTGCTATTATACAACATTAAGGTCTTGCTGCGGGTTATATACATAGGGTTGTTGGCCTAAATTGCTATATATATATATATACACTTAAGTAAGGAGACTTTAATAAGTCACACCGTGTACCCTCCCTTTTCAACTATCCAAACCTGGGGAACCCATCAATGTCGCCCGCCGCGGGGCTCGAATTTAGTATATGTTTCTTCCCCTATACTTTAGAAATATATACCTAATGAAAAGCCATACTATTTTTAAGTATTGGTGAAGTAGTCCACGCATCCTGAGATTAACAGTCTATTATAAATCGTGAATTTAATTTATGCTTTCCGTTTCACTGGCATTTTATCAGGCAATGAAAGTTATGTTGAGGCGGTGTATACCGCATCTCTCGCCGCTGTCTTTTACGATTCACATTGTTTGTGGCAAAACCTTAATATTATCATTGATTTCTGATATCAAAGTAAAACGTCTATGGGGCTATTTTCTATTAATGCTATTGTGTTTTCTGAATAATAGAAAATCAATTATAAGCCTTTGATATTTGCTGTTTATGTTATTGTAATGTATTCTAGGTTCTCCTAATGCGAAAGTGTGACCTGTTCCTTTGCAGTATTGGAAAATTAGAGACCTATTGTCTTGATTAATAACGTTGCGTCTATTGCAACCGACCTTTTTTTTTTTTTTTCTTCATGATGCCGCCAACTGCATATGATCTTAAATATCCTATATACACTCTGACAAGGGAAGGTTATCCTGAATTGACAAATGTACAATTTTTTGTCTATAGTAGAGATTTCCAAGATTCTATTTCTGAAACATTTTTTTTTTTGGATGAAGACAAATAAAACCATCTTGATAGTATTGAATTTTACAGTAAATACATTTGCCAGCAGAAGGCATGATGAGATTACATGAAATTTAAACCAGTTATTGCTTAGTATGTTCCTTCAGTTGTAATTTGACACCGTCTTGAAATAAAGAAATTGGACGGTGCGCTATATCTTGATGCTGGATATTTCTGTGTCAGAAAGGTGTAGTTATTCTGTTTAATGAGAATTCAAATAATTATCGAAATTTAGCAGATTATCATTGGGGATTTGAACAACTGTCTTGAAAATTTTTGAACAGCCCGAGTAGATAGAAGAGTCCTAGAGTTAGAGTGGAGAATTAGTAGTACAGACTGACCACTCGACGCAGATAACTCTAGGGAACAATTACTGTGTTAATCCGCCGTAGACAAGAAGAACATTGATTCTCAGGATACTCGATAGGCAGAATTTTGAGAATTGATAAAGTCATAGTTAAAGTTTACACAGGCATGTGGGAGTAAAGACAGTGATTTAAAGAGGCAGCCTTGTGTCTTAAATACTTTTAGTGGAAGCAGATGCCACTGGCAAATATTCAGGTCTAATAATTTCCAAATTTGAAGTCATGCATGACGGGTTAGCACGGGATTGACGCCTGGACGGGTTTCCACTGGGATTAATCGAGCTTGCGAAAGAACTAGAAGAAGTGTGACATGTCACGCCACTGTACTAATTAATAATTGAGAAGATTTATGTTGAGCCAACTGAAATTAGTAAAGAATTAAGAGATTAAGGTCTTATTCTTTGAGTTTTACACTAATTTCAATTACGCGATATGGACGGCGTTATAAGTTGGGTGGAAATGATTCGGCCGCAATGGGATGGTCTCCTGGAGATGGTACGATCAAATAATACTTATTGAATGCCGGGCGGGATCGCATAAAGCATTAAACGATATCGAGAAATGCTTAAAGAAACACCCTAGAAGATTGGGGATCGACAAAATGACGACATGGAAAATGCTCAACATTGTACATTGGCAGCAAAAATGATATCTTGCTATTGTATGGACGACCACTCCTTCCTGAAATGTGCAGCGGATGTTAGTCCCAGAATTAGGGTCCTTTGAGGCGACACTTTCCTTTGCAGATGACATAAAGACGCATGACAAAACAGCACACGAGCATTTAAACTAGCTTCAATTCCTGCCATTAATTAATTTAGTTGACCAATAGCTATAGAACCGCTGGAGACCTCCATACCCTGTGTGAATATTTTAGTGAGAAATGAGCGATTCAATTCCATGAGCCATGAGGTATCCTGTAAGATCAGAGATGTACCCCATTCAAATTTTTTTATAGTAGCCAGTGCGAGATATTTCCAGAATGTTTTTTTTTTAACTGTCATATAATTCGGAAACTAGAAAACTACACTATTTTGATACAGTTTACATCTAGCATCCATGTGAACTCAATATGACTATTGAACGTAGATTGAAGATTAATGAGCGAGCCAACCAGAGAGAACGAGTTTAATAGGCTTACAATCAATAGTTGAAGCAAACTATTCGCACAAATTTGTTATGTTCTCTCTCTAAATGATCTATGACATTATAGGTTTTCTTAACAAGGTAACTACCACCCCGCCGAGTGTATATGGAGTTATAAAGCTTAAAGGTCATAGGCTGTTGGAATAGAGTAGTTAAAAATTAAGAGTGATAATAGAGCGGGATCCAGATCCCGATGACGGGTTTCGAGGAAACACCAGAGGGATGAAAAGGCAGTGAAATGTGTAGAAAATGATGGAAGAGAGATGAGAGAGAGGTGATGAAAGAGGTGTTGAAAGTGATAAAAAGAGTGAGAAAGCGTTGAATGTTGATGAGAAAAGAGATAGAGAGATGCAGAAAAATGTTGAAAGAGAAAGAATTGGAAAGGGTTGGATAAAGAGTTTTAAATAGGTCTTAGTGTTATGGTGAACTTTAAACAGTTTGCAGTTTTTTTATTTAAACATGTGTTCTAGTGCTAAGTGTTGAAAGGAGCTTTAACACCATGTTTCAGGGTTTGTGTGTTATTTGTCTCAACCTTGTCTTTGTGCAGAATACCGTCTCACAACCTTACTGTAGTGTTTGTTGCCATCTTTAAAGATCTTCACAATTTGTTTTAATATTAGTGTGTCATTTAGAGAAAATTGTCACAACCTTATCCTTGTATAGAACACCGTTTTTACACCGTTTTATTTAATAAGTTATATGAGAGATTTTAGATATAGTATAAGAGTTACTATTTACATGAGCCAAATCGACCCAACAGTTAGAGCAAGAGGGGGGAACTCAGATATTTCCTCCTTTCACGTGACGCGACTGTTCACCCCGACCGGTCGTGCCAGATAAAAGGGAATGCCAGGAAACTCTGTCCTCCTTGCACTTCGGGTTTTGTGATAGGGCTCCATGCTCGCTACAAGGACTACATCTTGGGTTTTCGTGTTCTCCTAGTGTAGAATTGGCTCAGCCTCATTTTTAGTATAGTATATAATTAAGAGTTGTCTCACAACCTTGTTTTAATATGACACACCGTTTTGAAGAGCTTGTACAACCTGTCAGGATATGATTTAGGAAAATTTTAGTTTCTTTTTATTGTTATGTTACAATTTTATCCAACAAGGGGTGACAACCAGAGCGGACTCAGAAGTAATGAGACGAGGGGAAATTGACAGAGTTAGTGTGAACAGTTTAACTTACGCAGGTCTACAAGGGTGAAAAGGCCCACACAGTGTAAATTCTGCTTAGACTGTCGCCACTAACTAGGATTTTGGAGTGTGTACGGAGAATCAGCTCGATAGAATGAGAAGTTTAGAGGATTTCAACCTTTTTTTTTTAAACCTTTCTTTTTTTTTAAAGTAGAACTTCATTAGGATTCCTTTTTTTTTTTTAATACAAACTATTTCTTGTTAAAACCCGAGTTTCGAAGACCAATGAGAATATGTATACCATTGTGAATTAACTATTTAGTGTAAATCTGAAATTTTAGTTATTACCAGGAGTAATAGGTGAAGGAAGGTGTAGGAAATCACAACTTAGAGGGGGGGCTATGTCTAAAACAACAAACCTAATAGGCATCCTATGGCTTGTGTTGGGTAATTCAGAAACCCTATAATCCCTGGCCTTCAGGTAGTAGCTTTGAAATAGGTTTCTAATGAGGACATGAAAGGTCAATCTTCAGAGTAAAGTTGTGAAGTGTAGGGACCCTAAGCCATGGGTAGAAGTTAAGTAGGCCCAGACCGTAGTCGATCCTTGGAAAGCACTTGAGAATGTTAGTGTTGGGTAGTGAATCATAAACCCTATAAATCCATCTTTCAATAGAGTGTTGAGGTCGGACTAACTGCAAAGGGGGCAGACGCACGAGGAAGTAAGAAGAAAGTGACTTCACCCCACGGTGGCTAGGGGAATGATCAATCCGCTATTTATGAGGTGTCACGTTTAATGGTTCTTTAATCGCCCTTATACTCTGTGTGTGTCTTCATAGAATTGTCGTGAATAGTCGCTTAGTGTCAAGGCAAGGGCAGTTTTGAAATTACATTTTTTAAAGATAGGTTAGCTTCCCAGATTATTTAGAATTGTTAACAATTATTGTTAACAATCATTTATTGAGTATAAAGTATTAGTATATATAGAGCTTGTACAGAGGCATTTCTTTTGAGTAACATAGGGCTTTAGTTCCCAATTTGTTTTAATTTTATTATTTTATTTGATTTCACATTGTGTCCTGAAATATGTTATTATTTGTTAGGATCTATTGATATTGATAAATGAGTATTTTGGCCTTTGTAGCAGCTTTTAACTTTAGTTTGTATGCACACCGTGAATGATAGGGGGGAGGGTGTATGAATGAATTGGTGTAATGAATGTGTAAGAAGGTTAAAAACTATTATATTGTGAGCCCAAAATACATTAGAATAGGGTTAAGGACTTCAATAGGATCGATTTTTATTTTATTTATTTTTTATTTCGAACTTTGTTAGGACCGAGAAGCCTCAAACAGGACAAACTACAACTCTATCTATTGTTAGGAAAATATTCGCTCCACTTTGTTAGGTCTCCTTTTAGAGGAGTGCAAATATTGAATTTCTTTTATTAGGGTAATCAGTTACTCTATTTCATTATATCAACTTGAATTTTAAGAGTCGTAGATAATGATCATATCTTGATTCTCAGGCTGGAAGGTTGTGGGAGGTTATGATCAGACCAGGAAACCCACAAAACTTCTCCTCACCTAGAGGAAACGAAGAGGTATAGATTGAATTTTATGCAGGATGGGGGATTTGTTTTTAGCCATGCCGTATAACCTGGGTATAACGGCGCGAACCTTGGGGTAACCGATCTGACAACCGTAGTTTCGACGCTTTTAGCGTGGCTGGAGTGAGGGTGTTCTAGACGGGAGGTCCTGTAAGATTGGCATGTAGGCAGAGATTGCCCAGTTATTCTAGACGAAGTATTTTCCGTCTATTGAATTTTTTTTTGGTACCAGTTTGATCCCCCATAGCTAGCGGAAGTTTCTTCTAATAAAGGATTCGCCCTGCCATAACGTTTTGTTGAATGAATTCGAGCATAAGACCGATTCGAGAGGCAGAATAAGTAATTATTAGGACCTTCAACGAGTTTAAACTCGTTTCATGATAGGATAAGATTTTAAAGTATTAGTTAACTATAAGGACCGCGAACGAGACGCCAGAACGAGCCAATGAGTAAAAGTTTTAGAAGTGTTGTATTGAGGACAGTAGAATTAAGAGCAGTTATACAGGGAGTAGAATTCTGAGAGGAATTTGTAAAAGAACCAAAATTTCAGATTGATAAAATTCAAACTTATAAGATATAGATTTATAGGATTCAGGTCAATGAATAGAGGGTATATTAGTAGATGAAAGTAATGTGAATTTCTTGGAAGGGGGAGGTAGCTGAACTGTACACACCCAGAGGCAAGGTAAACGGAGCCACAAACAAAATAGTAGAAATTGATTAGTCCGCTCTGCCAAAAACAGAAAATTTCTCTTCATACGGTTGTCACCCTAGATTTAAATGGACTGTGTAGTTTAATAGAGGTCTGGGCTATGTTCCTTTGACCAAGATTCTAAATGACGTTCCCATTCTGGGTTGAGAGAGTATTGGAATTTGAGGAATCTAACACACAAGAGAGAACCCACCCTCCAGTAGGATCGGGGATAGACGAATATTACCCAGTGACCAACTCGTGAATTCCAGACTGGATAAGATTGAAACTTAACTGAGATACTAAACCTTGAACCTTCAGCGCACTAATATACATTATGTTACATTTCTTTTTCAATATGTTATTATTTTTATATTATATATATTATAATATAGTCATATACTATTCATTTCAGACATTTTATTTTGACATTCATGATATTCATATTATATTAAATATTTAATTATATATATTTTGTCACCATATATAATCTTGTAGTAGTTTTCTTTTGTCATCTATCATGGGATGAATTTTATCACTTATATCATTAACATATTTAATCACTATCTACATGATATGTTTTACTTCAATATATATGTTATACTCATCTTGTAACATGGAAGGATTCATTTTATCATTACATATTTTCGTGCCTTATTTAAGTGATTACATAATTTGTTTTCTGTAATTTTTATTTAGCAAAAGTCATCATGTCATAGGCTAATCATATATAACCAAGATATTTCTTTCAGCTAACTATAATTATCCTTTCCTTTTGATTGTATATATAAATAACTATACCACAACGAATGTCTTGATTGGTACGAAAATAAAGATGCTGGCATGTTTTTAGGAGTTGGACTAGTCAGTTATTTCTAACGACTTCTTGGGCGCCCAATTTTTAGTATATAATATGTAATAGGTGAAATGTCCTAACTGTATTGTTAGCAGAAAGGAGGTAGCAAGTGAATCCAGTACCCCAAGAGGCAAGGATGGGGGTTTGAGGAGGACTTACCACTAGGAAGGCCTACTCCTCAAGACCAAAGAAGAAAGTGGAAGGGTGGTATATATAACCATGAATGTAAGACAGATGACCTTGCTTCTTCCAAACATATGATATGACTGTCCCCAATAACCTATTTTGATAACAGTGGTTCTGACAGAATAATAGCACATAAAAACCCCTTGGCCAGGATGCGCAATGCCCACTAGTGTTCGGAATAATAAACATCTAGAATGGCATACCATCATTTTGACTAGCCTTACCTTCCCTATAGGTTCGGTACACCTGCTTCACCTAGTAATGGAAAAATGCATTTTGCTAGAAATGGGCCTGCTTTCATAGTAACTGATGAAAGGCAGATGAATAATGAATAGCACAAACGCATTTGTCCATTACTTGGCAGGGGGAGGATTGTTGGGGCACGTTTTTGTAACCATACCCCAACAGAAGGCGTATGTATAATCAAATCAAATGGATACATGGCTTCCCTCCCACATAGACTTACAGACCATTTTTTTGCCCAGAAACTTAGACACTTGGTGACACCAGACTTCCATGCCGAAAGCTTGATGCCTGGTAAAGAAGAAGACATCCAGAGACATCCGAGCTTGGAAACTGTTGTTTCATATGTACATATATTCTCCTCACCAAAAATTTAGGTAAAGGTGACCAGAAAAAAAAAAAAGGAGAAAAATGGAGAAGGAAGATCTCTAAAGACTGAAACTTATAAAATATCCTTCCAGAAGAAAGGAAAGCATCACATTACAGTCCAGGTAAAAAAGGGCCTGGGGTCAATTTTAGCCAAGACGGGGGGGCGATATATATACCATCCCGGAAAAAAGGGAGGATTGTATTTCAACCCATTGGAAGGGACGGGGGGAGGAGTCTGAAATCTTACACTACCGCAGGGGTTGTTTCTTCTCTCTTTAGATTTTTTTTGTTTTGGTTAACACTATATGTTCTATTTTGAAGGGGAGAGGCCTGGGGCGTCTATGAAATTGATACTGGAGCCGTTGGCCAGTTTGATTGGTGTTTCTTTCGGCGAATGAAAATGGAGAATGAGATGATATAAAAGAAGGTTCTTTGCCAAAAGGCAGAATTCGATCGAGTCGCTCAGTGAGAAGGACGATTTTTAGACGGGCCTGAGACGTAGAGGAGACCAGACCTTGCCGCCGCTTTCGAGAGAAGGTAAGCCCCTTGCCATTATGGCTTAGCCCCCCTCTTTTTTTTTTTTTTCGAACAGAAGCTAATCTATTTAGATTCTGAATGGGCCCTAAAGGGCTTTAAGTGACTTAAAAGGAGTGTTAGGGTTCGTATATTTTGTCCCGCTAGAATAGATGGAGATCTAGGTTCCCCCCCCCCCCCTTTTGTGTAGTAGCCAACCTAGATTTCGCATGGGCCCTAAAGGGCTATAAAGTAACTTCAGGTCACCTCTACCTAAATTTTACTATGTAAATAGCATATCTCGTCAGTTTAGACATGTTCCCAAATTTTAAGATATTTAAATAAATATCTAGAGAAATTTTCTGTCTCCTCTGTTACCTATTTCATACATAACTTGCCTTATGGTGCATTCCAATTGTTTAAATGAAATGTTGTATGTTTATCACCTATTTGAAGGGAATGTTACTAATAATCAAGTCTACCATAAATTACCGGCCACATACATTGCCGCGAGTGTCTGTGTTTCAGTGTTTTATAGATTGCCCAATTTAAAACGATCTCGTGGGCTATCTGATGAAATTGTATAATAGTGTCGCAGCTGTTTCCATCTTTAGACCATTGTACTGACAATATTATATGCTCAATCCTTGCTTTAGCTCAACTCTTAATCAATTACAGAGTTTTTTTTTTCCTTTTTCTTTTTTATTTATTTTATTTATCCTATTTGCACAAATTGTATTACATGTGATGATGTAAAGACATATGCCGATAGTGCATCACTGACAGCTGTGCTGCTATTATACAACATTAAGGTCTTGCTGCGGGTTATATACATAGGGTTGTTGGCCTAAATTGCTATATATATATATATACACTTAAGTAAGGAGACTTTAATAAGTCACACCGTGTACCCTCCCTTTTCAACTATCCAAACCTGGGAACCCATCACAGCCAGTCTCCTAAGAGAAATATTTGAAGTATTTGTAAAAAATAAAGGCACTTATATGATTTAAATGAACGAACAGAACTCTTTTCAATTTTTTAGATAATAAATTTCTATTTAGAGTATTTCAATATATAATTCTCATCAAATCATCTTATATTTCTACTCTTGAGATTACATGGAATTATAAAAATATTATTTATTTATAGGGGAATTTAGACAATGCGCTTTTATCGGCAAAAAAAAAAAATTATGTAAAATTACATGGTTGTCTAAAAAATTCGTGAACACTTGTTATATAAGGTATATTGTATATGTGTTTAGAAACTTTTGGGACAACCTTATAATTAATGTGGATCAGAGATCATTTCAAAACACGAATATGCTTATACCCAAAACAATATATAAAATTAAGCATGTAGATATATTTTTTGGAAAATAGAGCAATCCATAAATAATATTTTTTTTTCTCCCCGTTGAATATAAACAAAAATATTTAAAAACTTAATTCTATTGACGTTATGTGGCACTTAGTTTGTTGATGACACACTTTAAAATGTTTTAATACTTTGATAAAGGTTAGCGTTCTGAGAAATATTGGTAAAATAGATTATATTTTGATCCAATATATGTAGATATATGTGCATGCTGATATTTGAAAGAGATTGACCTGATGATATATTTGACCTAACCAGATGAAGCTAAGATACCAGGTGTGGAATAATGGAGATCCACTTCGGGACGTCGGCCAGACGGATTGGGTGACAGCAAACAAACAAACATACCCGCCAGCCGGCAACAAAGGATTAGAGCACGGCCTCGTCTGCTGACCAGTTTGGTGTTTTCCTCTTAACATGTTTAAAGTTAGTTTGAATGAGACTTTTACCCTCTCCTTTCTGCTATTTAGTGATCTGACTAAAATCCTTGCAACAGCCTACAAAAGAATCATCACTGCAAAATTCTTTTGCCGAATTTCACATCATTGTTTTGTGAAACGTTTACCAGACTTTTCTTTAACACCAGGAGTAGGATCTAGAAGAAATCCCTCTGATAGTTCTCTATCCCGGAATTCCATTTATTCACCAGATATTCTGGGTCTTGAAAAACGATGAGAATAATTATAATGTATTAAATGGTGGTGCATTAGAGAGAGTAGCATAATTCATTGGAATATTTAGATGCGTTTCCTGTTGATGGGACATCTGAGGTACCTGTAGGTAGGAATACGACTTTGCCTCTTTGCCTGTTAACATTTAGCTGGACATAGTGGGACAGCCTTGGGTGGCCCTACCAGGAGTTCAGAACTCCAGTCATACATCGCCTGTCCCGTCCAGGGTCACCCCCCCCCCCAACAAACAAGTATTTAAATAGAAATATAGGTTCTTCACACATACGTCAATATTTATATTTATTGACGTGACTTTAATATGATTAAGACTGGCCCCGTCGCTCCAGACCTGTGTTCGTTTAAACTAGCCATTAATCTAGTTTAATTAGAAGATCATTACGTTCAGTGAGCATGTCTTGAACGACAGCCAGTTCTTGCTCTAAACCTTAATGAAATTTGCGACAGAAAATTCAAGACTGCATCGAGCAATGCGCTTCCACAAACAATAAAGACAAGGTCAGTTAGGCATATAATAAAATTCGCGGAAGAGCATTGCTCGATGCAGATATTTATATATAATTCTACTGTCTTGAGAAAGTGTATGTCCATAGTTTGCTAAAATACCTTAGATTCCATCATTTATTGTCGAATATATAACCAGAATCTTACATCACAGTATTGATGCTTTGAAGGGTGGACTGTAAGATTAAATTGGCGTAACTGCTTGGAGGGTTCACCATGATGAGCCAAACCCTCTCACTATTTTTATCGCAGTAAGGACAGTAGTATTTTGTATTATTGGTCAAGAATTTTTCGTGCTTAGTGGTTTCATTTCTTGTGTATAGAGAGAGGCGCGTTATTGCCTTTTAAATATTCTGGGGCTTAAAAATCTTCCATTCTTGTTAGTAGCCCCGTAAATAAATATATTTTCGGCCTTTTAAATAAAATTTATATATAAATATATTTTAAACAATACTTAAAATTATACCGCATAAGTTTCTTTTCTATGAAAAATCAATATTTATTTTAAAGAGAAATATTTACTATTTCTAACTTTTTTGAATGAAGTATGAGAGGGTGAAAATATGAAGAGTAATGGCGAACGGGAAAAATAAAAGTGTCCAGGAGCGGGAATTTTTCCCGTCTGTTATTTTTCCCGTTCGCCATTACTCTTCATATTTTCACCCTCTCATACTTCATTCAAAAAAGTTAGAAATAGTAAATATTTCTCTTTAAAATAAATATTGATTTTTCATAGAAAAGAAACTTATGCGGTATAATTTTAAGTATTGTTTATAATCACACGCCGCAGTCCTTTATAATGTATTATAAATATATTTTATCAAAATTCAAAACTATTATAAACGCGTATGATTCTTTTTAAAAATAAACAGTTAGAGGTCTAAAGGTTTGTACACTCGCTCAATCCAACTAGATAGTTTTCAAAACTTCAGAATCTTCGGCGGTCGAGAATGGCCTAGTTTCTAAATTTCTCTTTGCAAATTTTTGGTACATTTTTAAGGTGCATTTTTTTGGAAAACAAAAGATTTGAGATGGCCAAAATTGTTAGACTCGCGTAAAGCAGGAAGAAAGGAGAAGTTCCCAACCATCCAAATAAAATTTCTTGAAACGGCCAGGAACAAGGGAATCTACAATATTACGGGCATCTGCGAAATGATGTGCAAAGTCGAGGCCTACAGGGCTCCTAAATGTCCAGGGTCACAGGTATCAAAACTTTGACCACTCAAAATTTTGAAACAGAGAAATTCTCAAAGGTGTTAAGCGCGGCTAAAGTCATTTCATCTCTGAATGTACTGAAGAAATTCCACCAAAATGAGAAAATTACTTGGGACAGCTCACAGAAAACTGGCGTAGCTCATTATATATATCATAATTTTTCTACGTACAATATATTTGATATATGATGTTTGATTTCGAATACATAGTTGGTCCAGTATATACAACCTCCAGAAGACACCAAGAGTATCCATGGTTTTAAGCGGTCACTTCCGGGCCACCCTGATAACCCAGAAGTCTGAAAATTTGTCAACTTGGGATTGTCATCGGGTTCTGAGAAGTTTATCAAATATCATAAAATAATTATTATACTAACTGAAGGATCCAGTTTCTTCCAGAATAAAAAAATTCCAGATGAATATTGTTTTATCAAATGGTATTCATTACGTTCCAAGATTATATAATTGAATCTCTTACCAGTGGTTTTGATAATTCCAATGAATATATCATTACAAACACAAATTTTATTATAAACTAGCGGACGTACCCGGCTTCGCCCGGGTTTTACCCGAGTAAAGGTTTGTCTAACGAACATTTGTTAAAACAATTCTCTATAAAATTATAAAAAAATAATAGATATATTTTGATAATTTGAAAATCGTAAATTTGAATCTCTCGATAAAGTGAACATTTTTTCCCGGTCCCTGTGTGCCGTGTCATCCTGAATTTTGTCTTTCCTAATTTTCTACATTACAAAATCATCGTTTTATCTAGTGAACATTTTTTCCCGGTCCCTTGAAAAATACTCGATAAGTTGAATAAAATCAATATTAATTGGTTCCCTCGGTAATTGGAAGTTAAAGGAATAGTATCTTGCCTTGGAATTGTATCATTATTCTTGTCTCAAATAAATTGCCGTGTCATCCTGAATTTTGTCTTTCCTAATTTTCTACATTACAAAATCATCGTATCATCATGATAATATTTAGAGCAGATTGTTGAATTATAACAGATAAATTAGAATATTTATCTTGATTATTTTAAAGCGAAAAGTTATTTCAAAAATTTTATTTGCTAGAAACCTTCCCAGTACTATACTAAATAACTTCCCAAAGTTTCATGGCGTTCCAATGAGTGGTTTGGTCAGGCATAAAGGACAAACAGACCACACACACACACATACATTCATTTTTATATATATAGATATACACTAGAACCTCCCTGTAAAGGACAACACCTAATTGCAGAGCTAAAATGTCCTTTAGGGAGATGTGTCCTCTTACCGGAGAGTTACTAAATAGTAAAAATGGTAAGTTTGCAAATGAAAACTGTCCTTTATAGAGAGGTGTCCGTTAGCGGGGTGTCCGCTAAAGGGAGGTTTTACCTTTGTTCTTATTTAACTTATACGAAAGGATTCATATAAATATGATTATTTCAGACTTACTCACCCGCCATAGCTTTATTTATTTATTAAAATGTGCCCCTATTTTAAAATAATAGAACCATGACCCATTTGATTGAAATAAGTACAGTAGAACCTCCCTTCAGCGGACACCCCGCTAGAGGACACGACTCCACAAAGGACAGTTTTCATTTTCAAAATTCCATTTTTTATAATTTAACAACTCTCCGGTAAGAGGACATCTCTCCCTACAGGGAGGCTCTACTGTATAACTAGCCGATGAAAAGGGCAACGCCCAGGTTTTAACCGAATCAATTTGGTCCATGAAAATGTTTGCTAAAGCCGATGAGATAAGGAAATATATAAAAAGAGGAAAAAAACTAGACAAAATAAATATTTTATAATTTTTTATTAAACCCCCCCCCCCTCCTTTGATAAAATCATTTTTTAAACTTCTAAAATAAAAATATTCGAAAGAGTTTCGATAGTCTAATTTTTTTGTCATTTTTTAAATTTTTTAAGCAGAATTATTCAATTCGTCGCTACGTTATAAAACTTATTCTGAGGATCTTCCATTACTTTGGCGGGATGGATGAAGGAACTTGCAACTTCTGTCGATACACCGCGGGTCATATCTACATACTGTCCTTCTTGGTGTAGGTCTTGTGTGTCTGTAGACGCAGTCCTTGTTTACACACTTGGTCCCATATCTACAGTCAACCATCTTCCTCTGTTGATTGACGTGGTGTTTGTAAAGACAGTCCTGGCGCCAACATTTGCTTCCAAACTTACAAACCTTATCGTTTTCCCAGGGAGTAGGTTTTTCTGGGTGTTTATACAGGCAATTCTTGTTCCTACATCTGGCTCCAAACTTACAATCAATCTTGCTCTGCCAGTGAACTTGTTCCTTATGTCTGTAGAGACAGCTGCTTCCATTTTTACACTTTTGTTGAAACGTACAATCTATTTCACTGAGCATTTTCTTTCTTATTTCAATAAGGGATATCTTTTCTTCATGTCCCATATACTTTTCTGTCTTTAAGATAATGTAGGAGGGCGCACATTCTGTTGATCCTGGGCAGTCGTATCTGTTTTCCTCATTTTTCTCCAGTTTTCCCCAACAGTCCTTACACAGAGCGTGGTCACAGCTCACCATCAACTTGTAAGGTTTCTCTTGCGAAGGAATGTCGGACTGGTTACAGGCAGAGCAAGTATAGGGCTCATTATTCCTCTCTGGAACAGGAATATCTTCGTCTGAAGAAGGTCTGCGGTGTTCATAGAGACAACTTGTCCCGAAGGTGCAACTGTCCTCTAGGAAAAAACGACATATTTTATCAGGACTCCCGTTGTTGACGTGGGGAATGGGACACTTGTCACCTTCCTTGCATTCGTTCTTCAGAAAAAAACGGCACGATATCTTTTCCATCTTTTATATTTTAGAATGGATTTTTAGCGAATTTATTTATAATTTTTATGCTATAGGTATATGTATAAAGTAAGTTTGAAGCAATGAATAATTTTAACAAAATAATGATGTATATCTAAAAATAATGAATTTATTTATAAATTATTTTAAATAATCTGTGCCAATATAAATTTATAAAAAATATATCCATAATATATAATTTAGATGTTTATAATAAATATTCCTATTATCAGTAAAATAAGAATGATATTATATATCTAATAACTAAAGATTTATTTAGCTTATTTAAATGTGGTTTGGGACTTAAATGTAGCAAATATTTTAGTAACTTATAACACACCATAGGTGCACCAAGGCTACGGTCACCTGCTTCCACTGCGCTTCTGGTGACCACCAAGGCCGAAGCTGTCACCACTTATAAATCACCTGAGATAATTCCCACCCACTCCAGGTCATCTTGAAAAGAATCACAGAAAAATACACCTCGAAACATCAACCACGACCCTATTATCAGGACATGGATATGTTAAAGCCGATATGGCCAGAATAAAACAAGTCCCTGATCCAACATGTCTACACTGTCAAGAGGAAGAACAAACTGTGGAACATGTCCTCTACACCTGCCCAGCATACCAACTACAGCGATTCCAGACGGCTACACTCTTTGGACTGTCCTCTTTCAACAGCACTGCCCTATTGAATCTACCAAGAAACAAACCGGCCTGGAAACACATGGTGAACTGGTTCACTAAGGCTACCAAGACAGACTTCTAAACCCCAGGACAGCCCGGGTAGTTGGCGATCTATGGGTACCTTCCAGGAGTCTGGGTTACCTTTATTTCACCTCTACTACTATAAACAGGTGCGGGAAACAGTAGTGTAGCTAATTCAATTTAGTTTAGCAGATTAATTTATTTACTCAGTGATATAATTTAATTAATTATTCACTGACTATATTGATATCTAACAACAACAAAAAAGGTCACCTCTCCCTTCAAGATAACGCTAAAGCTAAGCGCCATCTATCAAACGTCTCTACAAACTAACGGAATCAGGTCTGTGGCTCAACACCAGCTTTGGTAAACTCAGAACACCCACCTGGAGACCGTGGGATCGGGATAATGTCCCTCGTTAGTCCAGGGCGGACCCTGATTCCATAAGATCTACAAGATTCATGAAATCTTCAGAATTCACCAAAGAGGTATCTAACTGGCAAAGTGGCTATGGCTGAAAAATGGATGGAAGTTTTGACCAGAGAATATTGATCTATAACCAGAAAAATAACCTCGCCCGTCAAAATAGACACAAAACTGGATTGGCGGAGGCCATTAGTCCGAAAACATGGTCTCTAGTTGGCAGAAATTAACCAGCTGGTGTTATGACTTCGTCACCGACCCGATTCCGCTAATTTCCAAAGCGGTCGATAGATGGCGTTTAGTTTTTGCGCCTATTTTGACGGTATTTATTTTGATAGATATGTATTGTATACGGAGAATAAACACCCGGTATTTTTTTTATTAAGAAAAGAAGTTGTTGGATGAAGTGTGTCTTTTATTGTTGAAGAGATGCAAGCTTTCACGCGTAATGCTCCTCTACAAGCTCTAGAGAAATATATATATATCAGGGAACAGGCTAAATCAACGTTTAGTTGATTTCTGCTCCACTAGATGGCGCTCTGCCATTTAAAAAAGTAGATGTGATCGTGGTCAGGATATGCCTTCTTTATTATATATATATATATATGTATTGTGTTCGAACATTTTTATGTGCATATTAGAATATTTCTGAAATATATGTAGATGTCTCCAGAATTACCTTTTTTAAATTATTATCCTAAGTACACAATGGGTAGAAATTAGCGACTGTTTTTATGTGAGTATACCACATATCTACACATGTATAAGGCCGTTTTATAAGTACGCCAGAGCCCCTTTTGATTACTTGCTCTCACTGTTAGGGTTGGACTTTTTCAAGAATCAGAGCTATTGAGCAATTTGTTTATTAGAAGAAAAAAAAATCAAATGCGGGATTCGATCCCAGGTCATGGCTGTCCAAAACCGACAGTTTATAGCTTAATGTCTGTATTTATATAAAAATAGAAGTCGAGATTTGCACTCATGGACAAAACCTGGGCAAGTTTCATATTGATGAGGCTGGTTATGTTTTTTTTTTTTTTTTTTTAGAAAGAGACAGAGGTAATTTTGTTCACACTTGGTTATCTCGCGTGTCTTCAATAAAGGTCACTATAATATCTTTTATAGTTTTTTTCCTCAATCCCGATATACATTCTAAGAGTTACAAGTTCCTTAAGTTTTGTCTATGAGTGTATATATATTGGCCAAGCAAATCAAATACGATTTTCTCTATAAAATAACATAATTTTCTAGAAACTTTATGAAAACTAAAATTGATACTTTTTGAATATTATAATTGAACTTATTTTCATAAATATTCTCTTTTCGCTTCATCAAAATAATTTTGTGATTATAATAACACTTTTTTCAGAATTCTATTTTAGTACTTTGAGAAATGTATAATGATAATTTAAGCCGCGTTGTAAATATTGGTTATAAAATTATCAATGTATAGAATGTTATTTTTTACGCGATTTATAAAATATTTAAAAATAAAATAACTTTTCTAATGCCGTTTCTTTAATTAAAATGTTTACGAGGGCGATTTTTCATTGTAGAAAGGTCAGAATAAAGCATTTATTAAAATTCGCATTAAAAATAGTTTCATTTTTCAATCACAGATGGCGCCCTATGTCATATAAGGCACTAGAGCAGGGGTCGGCAAACTGCGGCTTGCGAGCCACATGGCGGCTCTTTGGATGTGAAGCTGTGGCTCTTTATATAGTTTCATGCGTAAATTTTATATATGTGATAATATACT
>CP092873.1:68476882-68507860 GCA_030710605.1 Cordylochernes scorpioides | reverse complement strand
CATGCATTTTAATATAACTTCTTTCCTATAAACACATATTCGACTTATTTTTCTGCAAACTTGCCCCATTGTTCACTCCTTAAGCTTAGATTCTACAGGTTCATACATTACCGCCATAGATAGGTGTAGGTCCACCAAGGAATGTTGAAGAGAAAATGGAAGATTTGCTGATAGATGACAAGAATACAGGAAACTCGACCTAAGACCTCTCTTACTTAGACCATATTGTCCGAGGAGGCTATATCCCTCACTGACAACTCTTCAGGGCAGTTTGGAAGGACGTCTGGATTAGAGGACAGTCCCCTGAGTGATATTAAATTCCGCATGGACTTGACAACAACAAAAACTCTTCGATGTTGTTGTTGTTTCTTATCCCTTTGTGTAAAGATTATACGAATTCCATGAGTTCATGCTCCTCAAGCTGACACGAAATGAGGTGTAGGGGCTTTCGTTGAGAATGGCACCATGATCCAGACACACTTTGGTGAAAGTCTGTGTGACTTTACCTTTAATTTGAGGCCGTTCCTAACATGGAAGCCTTTGCTGCCGACTCTAATATGAGAACAGACACAGCTCTTCCATATCCCTTGAGAGGAACCCTTGCTGAGGTCTATCGACCAGGTCAGTTGAACTCGGGATTTTTAAAGATATCTTTTTCTCCTCTTCTAAAAATGCTGCTGTTGGTCCGCGACTGGTAATTCGTCAGTTATTATACTGTTTTCGCAGGTGGCCTTCATATCTGAATGTTGTTCCCTTATCCACCACCTGGGAACACGCCCTGTAGCAGTCAGCTCTGCCCAGGGACAAAAACAAAAACTTTTCGGTAAATTGAGAAAAATGGGCATTTCCTGATCGCGCAACTAAAAGTTGCTGATGGCTGATTATTCAAGAAATGATATTTGGCCAATTCTGGAATAATTAAAAATCAACGATTATTTGATATTTATTCCGATAGATGGCGCAAGCCGTCAGCACCTTTTAGTAAAACAATCAGGATATGCCCCTTTTTATCAATTTATCCACCTCTGATACAAGTACAAATTCATTTTTGTATTATTTTCCTCTTCGATAAATGTTAGGATCGAGCAAGATGGCAGGAATTGGTTGTCAACGTCCATTTGGGACACGGCAAGGAAGTAGAAGAGCAAATCTAGAGATGGTCCTGAGCATGTAAAGTCAGACTTGGCATCGGACTACTCTAGTGGTTGGGCTTTTGGTTGACGGGTTTACCCACGTAACCGGCAAAATACAAACTTCAGTAAATCCTGTCTGAATCTTGTCCCATCAGTGAGTGCAAGTAACTGAGCGAGGTCATCTAGAAGATGTAATGCGTGTGTAGACCAATGACGTACTCACAGTACAAACATTATATTCCCATGTCCTATCTTGGGATAGGTAAAAATAGACCTGGGTAATCATGACCATATCGACTCTAACTTCTCCTGGACTTCTCTTATGTTTAAAGATAGTTCAGTTGAGTCTAATTTAAAGCTCATTTTTGCGAGGTTTTTTAAACAATAGAAACATTTCTACTGTCCTTACTGCGATGGAAAATATTGTGAGGACTTGGCTGATTACTGGTGAACACTCTAAGCGGTTTCCCAAATTTAAAGATGTGTTTGTGGGATTTCACCACTGATGAACCAGGCCTTCCTAATATACTTTGTCATCGCAGTAAGGATAGTCGAGGGTGGTTTTAATTATGAAAAAGAAAAACAAATAACATTAAAGCGTATCTTTTATTAAATATATTGTTGTTGCTTATTCATCAAGTCGTTTAAACGATCTCCATTAGGTTCCATTGTCTCAGTTTTTATTATTGTACTGGGGGTTCCCAGAGGTCTTTTTTTCGGAGGATTTGATGCAATTCAATGGATGGAGAAGGAAAGAGGGGCACACCTGCTGTTGGTCTGAAGACCTGGAAGCACCACTCAGTGTGACTTTGCTTCTTTTGGTTGGCCGCTCCTGACGTGGAGTGCAGACGCCCTTTGTAGCCGCTCCTATGGAGAACAGACGCTACCAATTGATACATTAGCCGGGTATGTAGCACAGGATGACCCTACCAGGAGTTAAACTCCCGACGTCCTGTGCTACCCGTTTACACCCTCCCGCCACTTTGAGGCTGTAGGATAGGATTTTAGGAGAGTTTTATTAATATAGACGGGGGGTGCTAATAATAGCTCCGTGAAGTGAAATGACGTTTTATTCATTGTATATGTTCTACTGTAGAAGGGCAGTGAAACCCGAAAGCTTGAGATGGTTTTAAAATGAAAATAAACTCATCCACAGAAACCTTTTAATTGTTTAATTAATGTCCATGAGATTTAAATCAATTAAAGTTGGTAAGAGCTATGGGGACTTTGCTATCTCCTAGTTTCAGCCTGGAGATACTGGAGGAAGGTTGGACAAGGAAGAAATGCGCTGTTTGCTGGTGACGTGCAATCATCTTGTGTGCGATAAGCAGCAATTGTACGGACTCCCGGAGCTTGCACAAGTCTGGAATGTTCCATTATGCCATGTTATCCTTATTTCGAAACGCTGTTATCATTAATGATTCTCATATCTGTGAAGATTTGCACAGAGGCGATATCGTAGTCAATGAGAAATTTTCGAGGCGCGATTATTGCTAGTTGAAAACTTTACCCAAATCTGTGGAATGATAATAATTATTAGCGATGTTGTTGTATTTAAAAAATGTTTTTTCAACCACTAAATGAGAGGGTTAATATATTGAGAAAAGGTGAGCTATATATAAATATATAGCTAATATATATATAACACAAATCAATAACGCGCCATCTATATATAACGTATGAAGACATTAAGACGCGGACGTTTCTTTTCACAAATTAATCACAATAACTTCACCGCAGTAAGGACAGTAGAAGTTAGATTTACTTGTGAAAAGAAACATTCGTGTCTTAATGTTTTCTTTATTCGTTATAGCTAATATATATTTATATCCTTTCGCTTTGTGGTTGTAGAAATTTGATATTATAAATACTGCTGAATGTTAGTTATGTGAAGAGATACTTCACAATTTTCTCTTTTATGTAAATAGTTAGTTTGTCTTTTATATTTTGCCTTTATAAAATGGGATACTGCCTGTGCCGGTAGTAGAGTGTGATTCATGGCTTGAGGAGAGCGCGCCACTTGCTGATGAAATAAACATACCTTTTTGGAAGTTATTTAAAAATTATGGTCTCAGTTTATTTCTGGAGTGTTCTGTTTCTTGAAGCATTACGAGGCGAGTTTTCTCAGTGGTAGACTTATCGGGGTATATCTCCGCGACAAATACAACAACAGCGTTAATATTGATTATTTTTATTAAAATTATAAAATATTTCCTCACAATGAGATTTTATTTTAAAATGCTAGCTTTCAAGTGATAATCGCTCTTCAACGGGCTTAATAAAAAACATTGACTATATCCTACAAGAAATATTTACAAATACAAACGCGCGCAGGGTGGATATTTACAACTGATATTTTAAAATTGATATGTAATTTAACAATGTTATGGAATATGTCTATTTACATTTTTAGGGAATCCAGAACCTATAAAATTGATCTATTGATTTCTTCTAAGATATCTAAGGTATTGTGATGGTATCTTCCTGTTTATGCTATTATATTCATTGGAAATGAGAGATTCTAAAAGTAACCTCTGATATTTGTTCTTATAATATTTTTGAATTTTTTAAAAGTTTTTGATCATGAATAATGATTATAATTCATTTTTTCACCTATAAATGACGCTGAACGTCATTTTCAAATTGTAATACCGTGTTGGAGGACTTATTGTAGTAAAATAGTGCAGACTGTGCACTTTGCATGTATTGACAAGATCTCAATAAAATTATTTTAATTATCAAAAAAAAGGGTCTAAAGTCGGCACACAAATACACTAAATCTTCTTTAATTAAAAAGGCATATATTGGATCAAAATATCATTTGGCTAAACGCCAACCTTTTTCAAGATATTATAACATTTTAACTTGTGTCAGATTGGCCTTCATTCAAATGAAATATTGGTAAATTAAATTATATTTTGATTCAATATATGCCTTTTTTAATTATAGAATTAATTATGGATTGCTCTATTTTCAAAAATAAATATTCTGTATGTACAAAATATTTCTATATATTACAGAAGGCCAATCTGAAAAGAAACAAGCTGGTATGACATATAGGATGACCAAATTCAAAAAATCATTTGAGAGGGGAAAGCCATCCAGGAAAAAAATGTTTCTTATAAAATCATTTAATTAACTCAAGTTTGCGAATCTTCGAGCCTTTTTCTATTGGGTTAAGGTTTAACAATAAGTCCGCCTCATTGAGTTGAAGATCTTTTTTACCGAATGCACAATTTACATAACTCTGAGGTTAGACAGAGAGAGAATAGACAAGCAAAATACAACGACAACTGCTTTATTAGGACATTTCCGTCCTGTAAGGGCTCGCGATACATCATTTTCATGAAGAAAGAAAAAAAATAAATAAACAAAGGAGAGAAGGGGAAAATGAAAAGAAATCAAAGTATTCAACATAACACTATACAAATTAACTATGGATGGAAATTGTTCTGCAATTTTAGTTCTTAGAGATTACCTTGTTCTCTAACGCTTTATGAAAATTAAACAATTCTATCGCTATATATTTTTCCTCGGACATTATTCTGATTAGCTGAACTGGGTTCACGTAGACTTGGATAATGTTCTTTAAGATCTTATTCCGTTCCTCGTTAACAATAGTGCATTCAGAGATCTAGTGGGTCATTTCTTCTATGCTTTCAGTTTTGCAGAATTTACAAATTACATGTTCCTTTTTAATTATTTGAATGCGACTTTCTCTTAGTATAGTCGAAGTGATTCTTGTTTGGGTAATGAAACCTTTTATGTCTAATGATAGGTTCCAGGATAAAAATTGTTCAGGTATTAAATACTTATATAATAATTTATAATTAGAAAATCATCTTCTATGATCCATTTTTGCTAAGTCCTGCTGAATTAATTGTTCAGTTTTTGTACGAAAAATCCCTGGTAATTCGTTTTGAATGGTCTCATAGTCGATAGCATTGTTTGTCCAGGCAAGGCCGCAGTGGTGGTAAATTGCTAAAATAGTCCTGTAGAGTTCAATAGGTTTTCCTGTATTTATGGATATTTCTCTTAACCTATTCCAGCATATCTTGGGAAGTCTATAGTTACGATAAGCAAAATAAAAATATATTATTTCTTCTCTCGTGTCTAACTGCAGTTATGTAAATTGTTTATATTCTGTAAATATAGATATTTTCAATTCAATGAGGTGGTTTTATTGTTAAACATTACTTCTATAGAAAGGCTCAAGGTCTTAAAGTTCAAGATAATTAAATAATTTTATAATTAAAAATGTCCCCCTGGATGATTTCTTTCTTCTTAAATGATATGCGAGATTTAAGGAAGTATATATGGTTGTCTCAAAAGTTCGTAAACATATAATGATTTATATTTTACAAATGTTTACAAACTTTTGGGACAACCTTGGTAATATTGGTAAACTTGGTAAAATTATAACAGAATTCTTATAGAAGAATGATTTAATATTCTATATCGAGGGTGGCCAATCAGCATGTGGGCCAAGTTTCAGAGATTTACAAGGTTGTCTCAAAATTTTGTAAACACTTACAAAATATAAATAAATATGTTTACGAAATTTTGGGAACACCTTGTAATATATTTTTTATATCATTTAAAATTTTATGCTTTAGTTATTAATTAATTTTGTATTTATTTTTAATTGAGAGAGCGAGAGATTTTATGATTTTTACCTTTTATTGTTTTTGACCAGCGTGATAAAAAAAGTTGTCTATGTATGAAGAATGATTTAATCTCTGATGTTTTTTCTATATCAAGGGTGGCCAATCAGCAGGTGGGCCAAGTTTCAGAATTACCAAGGTTGTCCCAAAAGTTTGTAAATACTTGCAAAATATAAATCATAATATGTTTACGAACTTTGGAACAGCCTTGTATAATTACAGAAAAAAAAACACTTTAAAAGAAATTATGTTTTGAAAATAAAGCAATCCATAAATAAATCTTTAATTAAAAAGACATATATTGGATCAAAATATCATTTATTTTATCAATATTCCAGTTGGTTGAACACCAACCTTCATCAAGGTATTATAACATATTAATGTGCGTGTCAACAACGTTATGTGGCGCTGAGTTTGTTGTTGACACACATTAATATGTTATAATACCTTCAGCCAACTGAAATATTGGTAAAATAAATGATATTTTGATCCAATATATGCCTTTTTAATTAAAGGAAATTATTAAAATTCATTAGCGCGCCATCCGTTATAAAAATTCGAAAGTATTATAGACGCGTATGATTCTTTTTTAAAATAAACAAAACCGCTGGGAGGGTTCAACCACTGATGAGCCAGGCCCTCCCATTAATTTTTCCATTGCAGTAAGGGCAGTATAAATTGTTTATTTTTAAAAATAATCATTCGCGTCTATAATAGTTTCGAATTTTGATAAAGGAAATTATGTTAATTTGGATATTAATGTTCTCTATTGTGGGGAATGTCCCACAATATAATGTCACCTATCTGTCGTGAACGTCGCTGGGGGTGACACAGCGGCACTTCATGCGGAGACTGGCATTGATGTTACTCCATCTGCTCATGCTGAGTCTGTCAGTCTTCCTGCGGCCACGGTCCTGGGAACCTCTGCTGGGACCTACGGACGCCAAGTCCATCGTGAGTATGGACCCCGTACCTCTGATAGCCCACCTGGAATATGGTCTCATTTATTCTCACCCGTCACTAGCGATCACTAGCGTCTTTGGGGAGTTCTCTCTAGGAATCGTGGTTAGAAGATGATAAGGTACAATTTAGATTATATAATATTGTTGCATCAATTTTAATGCGCTGGAAATATCTTTATTTACAGGGCTGATAACCAAAATAGATTATTTTTAAGCCCCAATGGCCGCATAAAATGAAATATATACAAAGCACTAGTACAGGCTGAAAAGGCTAGGGACAGGATAAAAAAAAAATTTTAATGTGCCCTACATTTATTCAAAATATTCTATATATATATGTCATAATTTGTATATAATTGTATGCACCCCGACCCACTATGCATGTACAATGTATGATTTTCAAAGATTTAATAAAGAATAAGGTAACTGGAGGAAAGAAAGTAACAAAAAGACATAGGAAGTAGATCTAGAAGAGAACATAATTATTAATAACGTCACAGTTAACCTTCTGACCCCGGAAACCCTGCGAGCTAAGTTTAAACCAATATTTCCGGACAAGACAGGACGTATCTGGTGACCAGAAGTTATAAAAGTTTGAGAGACGCCCAATTTCCGGAACAAGACCGGACGTATTTGATAGCCGCGGAAGTAAATAGAGTCGAACTAACACCCGATACTTCCTATCAGGCCGGGCATATCTTTCACCAAAGAAAGCCGCCGGTCCAATTAGGAAGGAATAACTAAATAGGTCAACCAATAGAAAAACGGGCACGTTCCATCCTTCGACCAATGGGAAGGAAGACAACTCGTGGTGTTAAATCGAAAAGCAAGAATTGTCAGTAGCGACTTGGCTCCCACCGAGTTCAGATCAGTAGCGACTTGGCTCCCACCGAGTTCAGATCAGTTGTGCTTTGGCTCCCAAGGAGGTGACATCGGCTCTGGACCTCTCTCCCTCTGCTCATCCCACAGCTAAGTTCAATCACCGCCATGTGATCAGATAATTAACAATCAAAACCCGCTCCGCTCTTCTCAAGCTTTCTTTCCTCCAACCCAGTTGCCTTTTATTTTCAAACCCCATCACGTGTCCTGATTATTCCTAACTGTATGCTTCAACTTCCACTCAAACGACTGCGTTTCAAACCAATCCTCACCATTCAAATCAAACAACAAGAAATTCCGCAACGATATTGTCACATATATATATATGATATTTATTTAAAACAGATTATATTCAAGGGTATCATTCCTTTTGTAATATTGTTATTGTACATATATCTTGATTGGTTATTGGAGCGAGAGAGTCTGCTACCGCTGCATAACGCCGATAGGTGCACCAAGGCTACGGTCACCTGCTTCCACTGCGCTTCTGGTGACCACCAAGACCGAAGCTGTCCAACTCTCGCCAACCCGCGCACGGCCAAGTGCGCCAACTGCTCAGCCAAGGGCCTCTCTGCCGACCACGAGGCAAGATCAATGTCTTGCCCAACTGCCAGAACTAGAGCTGCGAAGTTCTAGTCCTCCCGCCTTCTTCCTGCCTCCTGAAACTTCGCAGACCCAATCCGCCTGCCTCTTCCCTAATGGAGATCCTGTCCCTAGCCTCTCCAGCCTGGTCATAGTGGTTTTATATATTCCGCTTTACGCGGCCATTGGGGCTCAAAAATCATTTTATTTTGGTTAGCAGTTCCATAAATAAAGATATTTCCGAGCGAGAGAGGACCTAGAGGAAGACTGCGGATCACGACCTACGAGGAAGACACACAACGAATAAATAAACACAATAATTTTAAAAGTGTAATTTATTTTTATTTACTTTTCTTTATTTGCTTTGAGTATGGAAACCCGCTCGGGAAACGTGTCTAACACCAAGAAGGTGGAAACCAAGGTCGATGATTCTGCAAAGCTTCAACTTGGTGCAATAATATTGCCACGTGGAAAATTAGGGAAGACCAACTTCGGGATGAGACAACAATTAATTTCAGGCAAGAATAAACTATGAGTGATAATCAAAAGATAAGCAAAAGAGGGAAATGTACAGAGTAGAAAAATATAAACATAATGTTTTAATGTCCATCCATACAGAGTTCAAAACAACAACTACCCACCCGTGCAGGCCCGGTCACGCTCCGCCGCGGCACGTGGGAAAACATACAATGTTCCCAAAAACATCCCCCTTTTTAAGATTTGAAATATATATACATTACAAAATTTAAATGCATAATATAATTAATAATGAAGGCGATCCACGGGTTTAACAATTCGTCCACTCCGGGTTCTTATCTGGCCGTCTTCTGAGTCGTTAGAGGGATAATCCACAACTGGGGTATTTTCATTTTCAACCAGTTCCTCCCCCGAAAAGGTCGGCGTCGATGGGTCGGCTGGATATTGCCTTGCCCCTCCTTTTCGTAGATGGAACCTGTTTCGACGTACAGTCCCAACTGGAGTACCAACCATATATGACCTTGGTGTCGATGCTTTCTGCCTTACAATCCCCCAGATTCGCATATCTGTAATCCAAACCGTGTCCACCTTCGGATAGCTCCTCCATGTCCGTAGCTCCGCAGCGTCGATCATATCTGGATTTCATATCCTTTCTCCTTCTCCCCTCCTTTCTTTTCAGGGTCTGAGAATCCACCAACCTTGAATTAAGATTCCCTGGTGCAATTGGCAAGGTCGTTCAGAGTTTTACGTCCCATGAGAAGCTCAGCAGAGCTGTAACCGTTCTCCAAAGGGGTCGATCGATACTCAAGGAGTCCAAGCGATGGGTCTTGATTTTTCTTGAGGATCAACATAGCAATTTTCACACCTGCTTCTGCCATCCCATTGCTCTGCGGGAATCGAGGACTTGAAGTGACATGTGTGAATCTGTACTGTCTTGCGAAATTTGCAAATTCACGAGTAGCTCCAAATTGCGTCCCATTATCGCTTACAACAGTTTCTGGTATTCCATGTCGGGCAAATATGGATTTGCAACTACGCACCACCACATTGGCTGTCAGCCGATCCAGCTGAATCATTTCAGGAAAGCGAGAATAATAGTCAATGACGACTAGATACCACTTATTCTCGAACTTGAACAAATCCATTCCAATCTTTTGCCACGGTCGTGTAGGAAAGTTGGTTGGTATCAAAGGTTCATGTTTTGAGACGGCTTCCTGGATACAGACACTGCACTTTCTGACCGTTTCCGCGATCTCTTCCGAAATTCCAGGCCACCATACCGTCTCACGTGCGCGAAGTCTTGTTTTTGTAATCCCGAAGTGCCCAGCGTGCAACTTATCTAGGATCTCCAGTTTCATACTTGGTGGAATAAGAAGACGACAGCTACGCATCAGTAGTCCATTTTGAACGCCGAGTTCATCCTTGACATGCCAATAAGAGAGCAGAGCCTGTGACATCTTCTTCTTATCTGGCCAGCCTTGCTCAAAGTAGTTGACTACTGCTTTCAGGGTCGTATCTTCTTGTTGAGCTTCAAAAATATTCGTCAACATCTCGTCTTGTCGGTTATACACGAGAGAACTGCATTTATATGTGCTGAGGTTGGCCGTTCGTTTTCACATCCCTCGGTTGTAAGAAGTGGTTGTCTGGATAATGCATCGGCGTCGAGCAGCTCCTTTCCAGGGATATGCACTATTTCGAATCCAAACCTCATCATACGCATTCGGAAACGTTGCAGTCTTGGGGTCAGCGAACTCAATTCTTTCGTCGAAAATAGAGGAATGAGAGGCTTATGGTCGGTCTCAATTCGGGAAGCGCTTTCCAAGCAGGAAATCTTGAAAACGTTCGCAAGCCCATGTAATTGCGAGAGCCTCTTTCTCGATCTGAGCATATCGTTTTTCGGTAGGTGTCATAGTTCTAGAAGAATAAGCAACAGGTCGCCAGATTCCATTCTTACCTTCTTGCTTCAGTACCGCCCCCAAGCCGTATGAAGATGCGTCGGATGACACCATAGTTGGTTTCCTGACGTCGTATGCTGCAAGTTGGGTTGAGTCATGAGCAATTCTTTCAACTTTCGGAATGGCTCGCTCCTGGCTGCAATCCCAAACGAAGTCTTGACCTTTCACCAACAACTGGTTCAGTGGAGCCACAATTTCAGATAATTTTCCACAAAGCGTCCCAGATGTTCACCATGCAAGAAGTCTTTTTACGCCATGAACATCGGTCGGTGCAAGCATTTTCGCCACTGCTTCGATTTTCGCTGGATCTGGTCGAATACCGTCTTCATCCAGTATGTGCCCAAGAAAAATTAATTCTTGGCACGCCGAAGACACACTTGGCCTCGTTTAGTGTAACTTTCGCCTCTTTCAGTTTTTCGGAGCACTAAACGAAGGAATTCGATCGTGAGTCTTGGAGTCGGAGGCAAATATCAGGATATCGTCCAGGTAACACATTACACCGTCCCATGCCTTGCAAGATTATTGACATAACTTCTGAAAATACTCTGGGGCGAGTGAGATTCCAAATGGCATCCTGTAGTATTTATATCTCCCAAAAGGAGTGATGAAGGTCGTTAAATGCTGGCAGTCCGGGCTCAACGGAATCTGGTGAAAGCCACTGTTCGCGTCCAGTTTCGAAAAGAATCTTGCTTCCCCCAGTTGCCCCAGCATGTGCTCCACCACTGGCATGGGATGCACTTCGCGCTGTACATGTTCGTTCAGCCTTGAGAGATCCACACAGAGTCGTATGTCGCCATTCGGGTTTACCAGCAATCAACATGGGTGCACACCATTCAGTCGCAACGTTAACTTGTACTATGATTCCCGCCTTCTCGAGCTCTTCAATCTTGTTTTGAGCTTTTCCATCAAAGGTATTGGTACCCGTCGAGGAGTATGCACAGCATATGGTTTTGCTCCAGGTTTCAATTTGATTTCGTAAGTGTTTCCGATCTGTCCCAGTCCTTCAAATACTTCAGGGAATTCCTTGATCGGGTTAATTCTCGTCGCAACCACTTCAATCCGCCTCGCCAGGTTCAAGAGCTCACATGCCGGCGACTCAGAAGAGGTTCACTCAAACGACGAATGACATAAATCTTCTCCTTGATTTCATAATTGTCATTTCGCAGCGTTGATATAAACATACCCACAGTCTGAAGTTCGGAGAATTCAGCAGCTCTAATGTTGATATCACTTTCCACCAGTCGTTGCTGTCAATTATCTTCTTGAAGAGACACAGAGGAACACATGTAACATCCGCCTGGGAGTCGAGCTTGAACTTCACCTGTTTCCCGTTCACTTGGATTTCTGCTGTCCATCGCCTCCTGCACTCGCCTTCATCATCATCGAGATTAGATGAATCCTCCACAGCTGAGACCTCTCAGGAGAAAATCAATTTTTCTTCATCAAGTTCAGAAACAGCTTTGACTTCCGCAGTCTTCGCCTGCTTATCTGGGCAGCAATTTGCAAAATGGCCAGTTTTTGAACACAGGTTACATTTTTGTCCTTCAGCACGGCAAGCCTGCCCTTCCCTGTGGTTGAAGAACCTCCGCATTTTGGACATCGTGATCTTGTTTTGGCTGACTTCTCCTTCTTCCTTGAAAGCTGCTGTTGTTGTTTCGGTGATTGTTTCTTCGAGTTGAAACTTCACCTGATTGACCTTTTGGCTTGTTGAGGGACGCTGCAGGTCGACTTGCTGCTGTCGAACGGCTTCCTGCTGTCGAACCATTTTCACCGCCTTTTCCAAAGTCAGTTCGCTGTCCAACTGCATTCTTTCAGATAAAGCTTTGTCCCTCACTCCAACCACTATTCGGTCACGGATCAACTGCTCATGAAGACCCTCAAATTCGCAACTATCAGCCAATTTGTACAATGAAGTGATGAATTCGTCCACTGGCTCCCGATCCTCTTGGATTCTTGAATTAAATTTCGCACGTTCGTAGATAATATTCTTTCTGACACAGAAGTGGCTGTCGAAACGCCTTGAGGACGGAATCAATTTTCGTTGCCTCTTCCTCCTTTTCGAACTTGAAGGTCCTGGATATATCATCCGCGCGGTCACCATCAAGTACATGAACAAATCGATCTTGTCCGCCTCCTCTTTCTTCTCCATTCCACTGACCACGAGGTATCGTTCGAATCTCTTCCTCCATTTGGGCCATTCGTTGGGAGTCGAGAAGTCGAAGGTTTCTGGAGGTTGAATCTGAGCCATATTGAATTATCCTCCAAGGTACGCAAAAATCGATATTTTGCAATATACGGGTTCGTATTTTATCCAGTTATATCGCTGCCACCATGTTTTAATGTCCATCCATACAGAGTTCAAAACAACAACTACCCACCCGTGCAGGCCCGGTCACGCTCCGCCGCGGCACGTGGGAAAACATACAATGTACCCAGAACACATAAAAATAAGACTCTGCTAATAAAATAATAAATACTTGTTACATAGCTCCTTCCCTATGGGAGCTGTGACCCACAGCTAGCAATTATTGTAGATACTGACATGGATCTGACGTGCTTCTGCTAAGGATTCCATCGAAGTCTTGGAACTTTGTCCCTAGTACGTTTGCGTCCTTTTTCTTGCGGCGTGAAGAGCGGCTTTGTCGTCGTATCGTCTATAGGGACATCGTCATATTGGAGGGAAGTCTTGGCTTTGGTACGTCGGTGGAATCCTGGAGCCAGTCTCCGAAAATGTAGATCACAGCACCCATGGCCTCTAGATCTTTTCGGCGATCTTCAGTTTGTCTTCCCTAACTTACCCAGCATCTCCACCAAATGCCACTTGGAAAATTAGGGAAGACCAACTTCGAGATGAGACAACAATTTATTTCAGGTAAGAATAAACTATAAGTGATAAACAAAAGATAAGCAAAAGAGGGAAGTGTACAAAGTAGAAAAATATAAACATAAAAAATAAGACTCTGCTAATAAAATAATAAATACTTTGTTACAATATAGATATAATAAATTAAGACTAAATCCAAATAATTTAATAGTGTGTGAATTTCGTCATTTATTCTTTTATCTGATTATGGTAACAATGTTGTTACCTAAACGTCACACACTATTAAATTATTTGGATTAAGTCTTATTCTCTTGTATGAGGTTTGAAGATGTTTGTATATCCAGCTCCTTCCTCGTCCATTCTGGTATGTAAGTCTTTGGTTGTAAGACATGGTTCCTTCTGGTAGGTAGGTGACCAAACTACTGCAGTTGTTTTCTAATGATATTTATTTTTACACGTGTCATTATGAGGTTTTCTTGTTTTCTTATGTGCACGGTTGCTTTTATTAATCCACTAGACGAAAGGCCCGGGCAACGCCCGGGGTTTACCGAGTGCGAATATATTTTAAAAACGTTGTCTTGGGTGGCCGCTATAGACAGGGTGGTCTGTTTAGACAGGTGGATGTATCACACAGCTGATAATAGGGTTGCCTAGAGTGGCCGCTATAGACAGGGTGGTCTGTATAGACAGTTGGATGTATCACACAGCTGTAGAGTGGTCGCTATAGACAGGGTGGTCTGTATAGACAGGTGTATGTATCACACTGCTGATAATAGGGTTGCCTAAAGTGACCGCTATAGACAGGGTGGTCTGTATAGACAGGTGGATGTATCACACAGCTGATATCAGGGTTGTCTAGGGTGGTCGCTATAGACAGGGTGGTCTGTATAGACAGGTGAATGTAACACACTGATGATAACAGGGTTGCCTAAAGTGACCGCTATAGACAGGGTGGTCTGTATAGACAGGTGGATGTATCACACAGCTTATAACAGGGTTGTCTAGGGTGGTCGCTATAGACAGGGTGGTCTGTATAGACAGGTGAATGTAACACACTGATGATATCAGGGTTGCCTAAGGTGACCGCTGTAGACAGGGTGGTCTGTATAGACAGGTGGATGTATCACACAGCTGATAACAGGTTGTCTAGGGTGGTCGCTATAGACAGGGTGGTCTGTATAGACAGGTGGATGTAACACACTGATGATAACAGGGTTGCCAAAGGTGACCGCTATAGACAGGGTGGTCTGTATAGACAGGTGGATGTATCACACAGCTGATAACAGGGTTGTCTAGAGTGGCCGCTATAGACAGGTGTATGTATCACACAGCTGATAACAGGGTTTTCTAGAATGGCCGCTATATACAGGTGTCTGTATAGACAGGTGGATGTATCACACAGCTGATGACAGGGTTGTCTAGAGTGGTCGCTATAGACAGGGTGGTCTGTATAGACAGGTGGATGTATCACACAGCTGTTAACAGGGTTGTCTAGAGTGGTCGCTATAGACAGGGTGGTCTGTATAGACAGGTGTATGTATCACACTGCTGATAACAGGGTTGCCTAAGGTGACCGCTGTAGACAGGGTGGTCTGTATAGACAGGTGGATGTATCACACAGCTGATAACAGGGTTGTCTAGGGTGGTCGCTATAGACAGGGTGGTCTGTATAGACAGGTGGATGTAACACACTGATGATAACAGGGTTGCCTAAGGTGACCGCTATAGACAGGGTGGTCTGTATAGACAGGTGGATTTTTCACACAGCTGATAACAGGGTTGTCTAGAGTGGCCGCTATAGACAGGTGTATGTATCACACAGCTGATAACAGGGTTTTCTTGAATGGCCGCTATATACAGGTGGTCTGAATAGACAGGTGGATGTATCACACAGCTGATAACAGGGTTGTCTAGAGTGGTCGCTATAGACAGGGTGGTCTGTATAGACAGGTGGATGTATCACACAGCTGATAACAGGGTTGTCTAGAGTGGTCGCTATAGACAGGGTGGTCTGTATAGACAGGTGTATGTATCACACTGCTGATAACAGGGTTGCCTAAGGTGTCCGCTATAGACAGGGTGGTCTGTATAGACAGGTGGATGTAACACACTGCTGATAACAGGGTTGTCTAGAATGGCCGCTATAGACAGGTGTATGTATCACACAGCTGATAACAGGGTTGTCTAGAGGGGGGGCGGGCAGGGAGGTCACGTGTTTGCTGGCAGCCAATGGGCGCGCATTCTATCCGTGAGCTTCAGACAAACAGACAGAATAAGGCAAATATATAAGTAGATAAGCCGACATTTAAAAAATGAACAACTCTCGACTATCTGTGTTGCTTGTCACCTTATAAATTGTCTACAAGTTCCTTAAGATCCCACTTCGAATATAATCATTAACTTAACGCCATCTAGCGCTGAAAATGAGAAATATTTAAACACATCTATCATTACAAACTATTCTTCTTTCTACAGACCTTATTCTTTAATAAATAAAAATGAAAGAGGAAGGGCATGCCTCATGCTGTGAGATTGCTTTTAATAACAGTAGGACCTCCGAGAGAGGATACTCACTCTATAGGACACCTCTCTACAAATAACAGTTTTCACTTGCAAAATTATCATGTTTACTCTTTAGCAACTCTCGTGTAAGAGGATACCCCTCCCTAAAGGACACTTTAGCTCTGAAATTAGGCATTCTTTACAGAGAGGTTCTACTGTTTATATATATTGTCAAGAAGCTAGCGGCTCCAATCACGAGAGGCCCCATGGGACGTCTGTCAATCATCGCTGGACACCGGGTGTGAGGGGTTCTAGGGAATCTGGCCGGCGGGGGGAGCTGAGGTCCCTCATTAGGATTAACTCTGTCTTGGGGTAAGTTGTATTGACTCTCTCTATCTCCCTATCAATACCCCTTATAATAAATTAATTATCCCCAAACTTGCCCTTGCTTTATTTATCTCCGCGACATATTTTGGCGGAGACGCTGGGTAGCGTGACGGAACTTCGAAGAAGTCGACGTCTACAGGGACGTGAACCAATTCTTCAACCTTTGCCACAACGAATAGAAATGAAGACGACCACAGACCTACTGTTAGCGGATCCTACCTCCCTTGTCAGCGCCAACGAGATCCTTCTACCTTTTCTGGATATGGAAATATAAACCCTGGACAGTGGTTGAAAGAGTACGAGAGAGTGTCGAAGTACAACAGATGGGACGAGACCATGAAGCTTGCCAACGTCGTATTTTACTTGAACGGAACTGCTGGAAGGTGGTTTGATAATAACGAAGAATCACTCAACTCATGGAGAAGCTTTGAAGACGCATTCCGCGGTGTGTTCGGACTGCAAGAGGATTCTGCTCGACGCGCCGAGGAAGTTCTGAAGTCAAGAGCACAGAAGGCCGAGGAATCCAGCGAGTCATACATCCAGGAGATTCTTAGTCTCTGCCACCAGGTGAACCCTCGCATGGAAGAAGGCGAGATAGTTGCTCACATTATAAAGGGAACTTCGGAGGACACATACCAGGTATTGGTGGCGAAAGACATACAGACGGTAGATGAGATCCTGACAACGTCATCTGACAACCGTCAAGCAGCGCCGGATCGGCCGTACGAAATTCGCCAGGTTGTCAAACGTAATGCCCATTTCGTGTGTGACGACTCAGACGACTTGGCCGGCTTAATTCGCCGCATCGTTAGAGAAGAGATACAAAAGGTTTTCTTAGCACCTGAAGTGATCAATCCGCTCCGAGAGGTGAACGCCCTGGAACAGACTGTGAGGGAAGAGGTCAGCCGTGCTCTACAACCTACCAGACCACAAGTCAACGTGGTACAACAACAACCACGAACGCCCTTTTATAATATCGACCGACCAACCCAACCCAGGAAAACGGAACATTGGAGAACCTACGACGACAAACCTATCTGCTTCCACTGCGGACGACCCGGACATGTCGTCCGTTATTGTAGGGAACGACGGCAGGTCTTCGCTGAAGCCAGGTCAAGGAAGGGCGGAGAAGGAAGAAATGTTGGATTTCGAGTCGACCCCCGAGATATGACGCCGACGACGACTATGTAACGCCCCAAACCTCGACGTACTTCTACCGGAGCTCTTCCCCACATCCAAACCGCGCAAGGTCGCCAGCCCGAAGACAATCCCAGTCGCCAGCCCGTCGTTTTAGCCGTTCTCCCATGCCTCAGAATGTGAAAAACTAAGTGGAGCGGCTTCTAACGGGGGTGAGGTCGCCATTGAGGAAAATCCTCCAGGGTATATCGCCGCTAAATTAAAAGAAAATTTTGTTATGGTCGAAATAAATGGACGCAAAATTAAAGCATTGGTGGATTCAGGAGCCGACTTTTCTGTTATTTCAGACAAATTTCGACGCGAACTAAAGACACCTCTCTTCAAAGAACCAGGTCCCATTCTTAAAGCCGCAAATAAAAATTTAATAGAGACCCTAGGAAAATGTGTCCTGAACATAGAAGTTAATGGTCTGAATATATCATTTGAATTCGTTGTTATGGTGGAATGCAGCCATGACATCATATTTGGATGGGACTTCTTCAAGGCCACCGAGGCCGTCATTGATTGTGGCAGAAATGAACTCCATCTCGGGGAAACCTCCGTCCTGGAATCTCGAAAGGAGGAAAACCAGAGATTGTTTGCTTCCGACGACTTTGTCATCCCGCCTAAATCAATAAAGAAG
Source organism: Cordylochernes scorpioides (assembly GCA_030710605.1). Taxonomy (NCBI): domain Eukaryota; kingdom Metazoa; phylum Arthropoda; class Arachnida; order Pseudoscorpiones; family Chernetidae; genus Cordylochernes; species Cordylochernes scorpioides. The sequence goes on along the minus strand of CP092873.1, from coordinate 68,489,676 downwards.
ATCAGTGTGATGAACGAAGAAATATGTGGTGTTAGAGATGTTTTAGTCTCAACTTCTAAGGACTTATTATTAAGAAAGGAAGTTCTTATACCAAACTCATTGGTTACATTTCGACACGGCCGAGGTAGCATTTGGGTGGCGAATGGAGCGTCTTGGCCGCAACTGATTCCATCAGGAATGAATATGTGCACCATGGAAAGTTATGAGAATGGGAATATCTGCAGTTTTATTGAATCCAGCGATAAGTTACAAGAAACGCAGCTAAAGTCACGTGAATGGTCACAGAAGATAAACCTTACTCTAGATCCAGGGCTGTCTGAAATTCAAAGGTTACAGCTTGTTTCATGCCTTGACGAGTTTATTGGCATATTTGACTTTGGGAGTACTCCTATTAAGCCCACCAGTACTGTGAAGCACAAGATAAACACAGGCGACCAGTCTCCTATCAAACAGCGGCCCTATAGAGTAGCACCAAGTGAACGACGACTAATTCAAGATGAAGTGAACAAGATGATTGAAAAATCACATCGTGAAGCCCTCTGAAAGTCCTTGGTCATCTCCAGTTATTCTAGTTCGAAAGAAAGACGGGACCTGGAGATTCTGCGTAGATTACCGTCGATTAAATGAGATAACAAAAAAAGATGTTTACCCGCTGCCACGCATTGACGATGCCTTGGACAGTTTAGCCGGCTCTAGTTACTTCTCCACGATGGATCTTCGGTCCGGGTATTGGCAGATTGAAGTGGACGAAAAAGACAGGGAGAAAACTGCTTTCATCACTCCAGATGGGCTGTATGAATTCCAAGTAATGCCTTTCGGTCTTTGCAACGCTCCAGCAACGTTTGAAAGGATGATAGATTGTGTTCTGGGCAGTCTTAAATGGAACATGTGCCTTTGCTACCTGGACGACATCGTAGTTTACGCACCTACCTTTGAGGAACATCTACGTCGTCTACAACTTGTATTAAGCTGCATCCAGAAAGCTGGACTAAGCTTGACCACAAAAAGTGTCTTTTTGGATCGAGGAGGATAAAGATTTTGGGACACCTTGTTGACGCCAATGGAATTCATCCAGATCCATATAAAGTTGAAGCCGTCTCTAAATTTCCGAGGCCAAGAAATATCTTTGAACTGAAGAGCTTTCTTGGATCATGTTCCTATTACCGAAGATTTATTGAGAACTTTGCCGACAAAGCTAGATCCTTGCATGACCTACTGAAGACTGAAAAACAATTTTATTGGGATGCAGCTCAAGAGAAAGCGTTTGAAGTCCTTAAAACAGCTCTAATTTCAGAGCCTGTCTTAGGACACTTTGATGAATCCGCTGATACCCATCTACACACGGATGCAAGCGGACATGGTATTGGAGCTGTTCTTCTACAAATACAAGGTGGAAAGGAGCGGCCTATAGCTTATGCATCTAGAAGCTTGACAAAGGCTGAAAATAGCTATTCTACAACGGAAAAAGAATGCCTTGCTGTAGTCTGGTCTATTAGCAAATTCCGCCCATATTTGTTTGGTCGACCATTCACGGTTGTCACTGACCATCATTCTCTATGTTGGTTGGTAGGGCAGAAAGATCCTTCTGGCCGTTTGGCAAGATGGGCGCTGAAGTTGCAAGAATTTGACGTGACCGTTATCTACAAGAGCGGACGCAAACATAAGGATGCCGATTGTCTGGAGCCCGCTTGAGAACGATCAACCAAGTGCTGTGATGTCACTAACCAACGTCGATATAGAGCAGACTAAAGACCCGGATTTAGCTAAAATAATCGATAATTTAAACTCGGGCTACACCAGAAAGGAATTCAGCATTATCGACGGCATCTTATACAAGAAAAACTATAGCACAACTGGAAGACCCTGGCTTATGATGATCCCTAAGCACTTAAGATCGGAAGTTATGGCAGATTTACATGATGCTCCTACAGCTAGGCATTTGGGTTTCGCCCGGACGTATGACAAAGTCAAAAAACGATTCTATTGGCCTGGCCTTTATAGAACTGTTCGCCAATATGTAAGCCATTGTCGGGAGTGTCAACGAAGGAAGAAATTACCTCGACGTCCGGCTGGACAACTTGTATCCATACCGCCCGTAAAAAAGCCATTCTATAAAGTCGGGGTTGATCTCCTTGGAAGATTTCCAGTTTCTAAAGATGGAAACCGTTGGATCATTGTGTGCACCGATTATATGACAAGGTATGCCATAACGAAAGCGATCCCAGACGGAGGAGCAATCGAAACAGCTAAGTTCCTGGTTGAAGACGTCATCTTGAAGCATGGAGCTCCGAGAGAAATGATAACAGATCGCGGCAGAAATTTCATTTCTCAAGTAATAAAAGAGATCAATGCTCTGTACGGAATTGTGCACAGATTTACAACGGCCTACCATCCCCAGACCAACGGCCTGACTGAAAGGTTCAACAAAACTCTAGGAGACATGTTGTCCATGTACACAGGTGTTGAGCAGAAGGACTGGGACCAAGTTTTGCCCTATGTAACTTTTGCTTACAACACTGCTAAACAGGAGGCGACCGGCTACACCCCGTTCTTTCTTGTCCACGCCCGCGAGGCCGAGACCTACATCGATGCCGTACTACCCTACCTACCAGATGAGATCTCTAACGACTACGTTGGAGAACTTGTGACTAGAGCTGAGGAAGCGCGTCAACTCTCCCGATCACGCCTTCTACAATCACAGGCGAAAGACCGTAGACTATACGACCAGAAACATACTCCAGTCTTTTACCAGAAGAATGATCTTGTGTGGGTTTTTACTGGTTGAAGACGTCATCTTGAAGCATGGAGCTCCGAGAGAAATGATAACAGATCGCGGCAGAAATTTCATTTCTCAAGTAATAAAAGAGATCAATGCTCTGTACGGAATTGTGCACAGATTTACAACGGCCTACCATCCCCAGACCAACGGCCTGACTGAAAGGTTCAACAAAACTCTAGGAGACATGTTGTCCATGTACACAGGTGTTGAGCAGAAGGACTGGGACCAAGTTTTGCCCTATGTAACTTTTGCTTACAACACTGCTAAACAGGAGGCGACCGGCTACACCCCGTTCTTTCTTGTCCACGCCCGCGAGGCCGAGACCTACATCGATGCCGTACTACCCTACCTACCAGATGAGATCTCTAACGACTACGTTGGAGAACTTGTGACCAGAGCTGAGGAAGCGCGTCAACTCTCCCGATCACGCCTTCTACAATCACAGGCGAAAGACCGTAGACTATACGACCAGAAACATACTCCAGTCTATTACCAGAAGAATGATCTTGTGTGGGTTTTTACTCCCATCCGAAAAGTAGGACTATCAGAAAAGCTACTGAAGAGATACTTCGGTCCCTATAAGGTGACCAAGAAGCTTTCAGGAGTTACGTATGAAGTAGAGCCCGTGAACCCCTCTCCCCGATCACGGAAAGCCAAGGATATCGTCCATGTCATTCGGATGAAGCCCTACCTGGACCCTGAAGAACAACATTCTATTCTGCTAGGGAACACCAGCCGTGATAGATTTCCTTCCAGAACAAGGGCTGAGACAAGCTAATCAGCTGGTCGCTGTATTTTTTCTAAGGAGGGAGTAATGTCAAGAAGCTAAGCGGCTCCAATCACGAGAGGCCCCATGGGACGTCTGTCAATCATCGCTAGACACCGGGTGTGAGGGGTTCTGGGGAATCTGGCCGGCGGGGGGAGCTGAGGTCCCTCATTAGGATTAACTCTGTCTTGGGGTAAGTTGTATTGACTCTCTCTCTCCCTATCAATACCCCTTATGATAAATTAATTATCCCCAAACTTGCCCTTGCTCTATTTATCTCCGCGACAATATACACATATACGAGGGGTGTCCCATAAGTCCGTGGCCCGACCATGAGAACGAAATCTTAGAAACTAATAAATTTTACCATATATACCTTAAAGCCTTGTATAAAGATATGACCTTAAAGGGGATTATGTTGAAGGATAAATCATAATAATTTTATTAGTCATTTTCTTTATATGTCGGGCCACGGACTTATGGGACACCCCTCGTATATATATATATATATTTGAAGAACCAGTATCCTCAGCTAATAAATCTGTATGTTACTACTTCATGAATGTGACTTCCACTGGCATTGTAAAACAAAGACTTAGGTCAGAAAGACAGCTCGGTTAGTTGGTGAATTCTGTACGCTCTCCAGGAACCTGGGTAACCTAACTAAATAAATGATTCCAAAAATATTATAGACACGTATGATTCTTTTTAAAAATTAAACAATTTCTATTGCCCTTACTGCAATGAAAAAATTAATGGGAGGGTCTCCCAGTAAATAATTGTTTAATTTTTAAAAAGAATCATACACGTCTATAATAATACAAATGAAAACACCAAACCGCGAATGTTTCTTTTCACAAATAAATCAAATTTCTTTTGTCCTTACTGCGATGAAACATTTTTTGATATTATATTTATAAATATATTTTTTCATCGCAATAAGGACATTAGAAGTTTGATTTATTTGTGAAAAGAAACATTCGCGTCTTAATGTTTTCATTTGTTATATATAGATGGCGCGTTATTGCTTTATATTAATTTATGCCTAACTGGCCTTGTTCTTATTGTTTGCGGAAGAGCATTGCTTGATGCAAATATTTAAATATAATTTTACTATTCTAAAAGCTTATGTCCATAGTTTGCTTGAATACCATTTCTAAGATTCCACCCTTCAGTGTAGCATATGAGAGCAGAATGATTCAATACAGTATTGGAGCTTTAAAGAGGGGGTCTGGTAGATTAAATAGGTGGAACCGCTGGGAGGGTTCACCACTGATAAGCCAAGCCCTCCCAATATATTTTTTCATCGCAGTAAGGACAGTAGAAGTTTAATATATTTGTGAAAAGAAACATTCGCGTTTTGGTGTTTTTTTTTTTTTGTATTATATAGATGGCGTGTTATTGCTATGTATTAATTTACGTCTATAACAGTTTCGAATTCTTATAAAAGTTGCCGCGCTAATAATCATAAATGATTAATAATAATAATAATAATAATAGTGTATTTCTATGCTGTTTTCAAAGTTTTAAACTGTTTTCCTATGTACCTGACTTCAGGTTTTGAAGAAATCTTAATTTCGCACCATTTTTCATCCACTTGGCTCTATCATCCAGAGCTTGGTGAAGGGAAGAGTGAACATTGGTGACGACTGAAGACCGATTTGTGAATCATTAACGACATCTATTGAAGAAGATAACAAATGTGAAGACTTTAACACCAAATTGGACTGAAGACTAGGAATTTTTTGTCCTATGGCTAGGTTTTAAATAGAGAATTGAATGGAGAGAAAAAAGTGTATTTTCTTTTTGAAATTAAAATATTTTTTAAAGGAAAAATAATTGTGGAAAGAGAGAGAGACAAAACAAAAAATAAATTATAAAATCAATTTAAAAGCGATTATTTTCATCTAAAATTAATTGAATTTGATATTGTAGTAGATTTTCTAATTTAATGTCTGAAATTTCATAAATGAAAATTCTGTATCTGAAGATGTGTTAGTTCCTTTGAGCGTTTCAAAGGAGCATCTTTGATTAATAACTTCCTATACTTATTTTCGTTTTTATTTCATTTACTTTCATTTTCAATAAGACTAGCACGCACGCACTAAAAAAACCTCTTGTGCACCAGATATAAAAAGAGTTGGTCTATACCATAGTTGGCTGTATCAAAAGTTCGTTCCCAAAGTAGAAGCCCAATATAAAACAAATTATTTAAATATACACAAATATAAATAAAGTTTAAATGAATAAAGGTTCGGTTCCACGGTCGATGAGCGTGCCCACGTGATTGAAATAACGTAATAGGGTTTAGAATAACATTTGAATATTCTAGTAGAGAGCTAAAGAATGTGTGATCAAAAAATTACGATCCGAGTAATATTGCGCTTCTTTTGGAAAAAGGGACTACATGCAAATATGGCGGCAAAATAAATATGTGAAGTGGAAGAGAAAGGAATAGTTAATAGAAGAACAGCTTCAAAATGGTTCAAGAGATTTAGAGAAGGAACCATCAGCCTTGAGGACAAACCTCGAATGGGACGACCACTTGTGACGGATATTGAGACCCTAAGATTTATGGTGATGAACAACCCACAACAATCTACACGTGAAATGTCAGCCAGACTTGGACCATCCAAATATACTATCAACCGAACTCTGTACAAGCTGAACTTTGTTATCAAACCCCCAAGACATGATCCCCACAACCTGACTATAGTCCAGTCTTAGAGGTGAGTCGATATCTGTAAACGCGATTGTTAGATTAATTATTAAAAGTAAAAAAAAAAAAAAACATTCTTTTAAAATATTTCATTTAAATGCACTAAAAGGAAAAAATAAAATATTTTAACTTCTGTCTTTGAGCAATTAGATGTATCTGAGTGAAAATAAAAGCGGCGGGGGGCAATCATCATGAATTTCGAACCTAATGTGATTTAATATGTAGCAGCTGATTAGTATAAGTGTTTGCTATTTTTTTACCTCTTCTCTAAATATGATTGTCCCCCACCGCTTTTATTTTCACTCAGATACATCTAATTGCTCAATGACAGAAGATAAAATATTTTATAGTTTCCCTTTTAGTGCGTTTAAATAGAAGCTTTTTTTAAAATGTAATTTTACTCATTAATTATTTAGTTAGTTTTTAGTCATGAATTTACAAAACTTAGAATCAAAGGTTCACTGGAGTTTAGGCCTTAAATAGAAGGGAGGCCTGTTCGCGGCGGATTGGTCAATGTAAGGGGCGTAACATAAGACTTGAAAAGAAATATAGAAATTTGTTCATTTCTGTCCAATCCAACCACCCAGAAGTCTGAAAATATGACAACTTGCATTGTCATCGGGTTCTGAAAAGTGTACCAAATATCAGATTCCTACGTGCTCTAGAAGTATATTAAAAATCGATTGCAAGATTTGTGGACAGACAGACAGACGGCCAGACAGGGAACCTTTAAAAAAAACTCAATACCCTGCTTTGATCAACCGAAAGAGAGTACTCCTGCAACATGACAATGCTCCAGCTCATTGAGCTAGGTTAACAATGAATAGAATAATGGATTTAGGGGATATTGATGTTCTACCTCACCCTGCTTATAGCCCGGATATTGCGCCATCTGATAATGCATTATTTCGGTCCATGGATTCAATTCTAAGAGGAAGACACTTTGAAACATTCCAAGACGTCAAAATTGCCTGTCGTGACTTTTTCGACTCCAAACCCCGAGAATGGTATCGTCAGTAAATTGAAAACCTGATGGCTGGCTGTTATTGAAAATGACGGTCTCCACTTCAATGAATAAATATTTTTTGTTTATATATTATTCCATGTGTATATTACTCCCACATAGGCTTTATTAAGACCACCAGTCTTATACAGATTCACCACAGGAAGGAAGCATAGATGGAGTTCCTATTATGTGTATATTAAATATTATTTATGGGAACGAATTATAATGTAGCCTGATGTGTGTATATTTGTTGATATTATTTGCGATATTACAATTCCGCACATAGAGTAGAACTACCTCTCTCTGAAAGTTACCTAGTTACAGAGGCAAGATGTTCTTTAGAGAGAGGTGTCCTCTTACCTCAGAGTTTCTAATTGAAAAAAAAAGTCGGTTTTACGGGCGAAGATTTTACGTGACAACGGTAGAATATTTATTGATATGAATATAATTAAATTGCACAATAGGAACAAGGAATTGAATGAAAATAAGAATTGCACAAATTTTAACTATAGAAATATATTTTGTTTGCTAAAACATTGTACATGTAAACTTAAACTTAACTAATTCCTATTTGAGTGTTTAAGGAAGTGTTTCTGCTGTAATGTGTCTTGCGAAAGTCAAGTCGATAGTTGTTCCTTTTAACGTAGTTGACTTAGAAACGTTTGATACGCAATCAAGATTATACGTATTTTTCATGAAATTAAGAAACGAGTTGTCAGGCTTTACGTTTTTGCTAAAATCACCACACAGAAAAATCGGTATACTAGAATCAACTTGCACGAACGGTGGCACGTACTGGCTGTTGTGAATGTACGGACCGAGTCCTTGCCATAGTAACATTCCAATATCCTGCATACTAGCTCCTGGATGAATATATACAGCACCGAGTATAAACTTGAAGCTAGTATTAGCGGCGAAGCAAGTAACTTCAGTCATGCACATGTCACCCTTGGTTTTAATGACACGAGTTACGTCTGTAATCGCAACTTGGAACACTTCCGCCGTAGATGTCGATGATAATTTACGATAGATCGCCACTCCACCAGCCGCGTTGGTATTTGAAAATCAAAACACTTATTCAGATCGAAGGTTCAAATTTTTGCTAAATAAATTTGAAATTAAATAAAATTTGTAATTGTAAATGATGAAGTTGAAAATTAAAACATTTACTTAAATTAGATGTTAAAATTCTTGCTCAACACAGTTTAAATAAAGTTTTCTTATATCTGCCACTTTTTCTTAATATTTGTAATTTTAAAGAATCAATTCGAAAATCAAAACATTTATTCAGATCGAAGGTTCAAATTTTTGCTAAATAAATTTGAAACTATTTAAAATTTGTAAAATAATAATTAATTAATTAATTAATTAATTTTAAACTAATAATTTACACCACACGTGTGAACTTGTATTATGACGCTTTCTTGTTTTTCCAACGCCAAGAACGTTCGAGAAAGACAAAGACAGAGACAAGCATGCGCCGATTCAATGCGCCTAATTCTCTAGCGCTGCGCGCGCAGCACTCTCGTTCGGTGACTCATCGTAACGTTACCGGGCGTTACACTTTTTTCATAAGTGACTCCCAGCCGCAACCTAATTTAAGACGTTGTCACGTCAAAAAGTAATTTTGGGAATAAACTATCTTTCGTAGAGGTATCTACTAATAAGATTGTCCTTCTCGCTTCTCAGCCTTTTGGCTAAGATCAAAGATTGTCCTCTTTTGAGGTTATACTTACCCCTTAAAAGAATAAACGATTTCAAATTAAGAATTTTGTAGTTAATTAACTCTGCAGATACCAATAATTGTTGTGTGTCTAGTGTCGCTATGTGGCTGAGACCATCACATTGATCGGCTGCTTCAGTTTTGTGATCGTTCAGCCGATCCAAGAGATCATGGCTCAAGGCCTTATGGGATTCCTTATGAACTTGGTAAGTCACAACTATGTATAAGGTTGTCCCAAAAGTTCGTGTTTTTTCTTAAAACGTTGTTTTTCTTATTATTTGGCGAATAATATTATTACGGCGAATACATAATAATACAATTACTTTATACACAATACAAAGACATTAAACATAACGGCGAATAATATTGGTATTTCAATTTTTTGCAAGTGTTTACGAACTTTTGGGACAACCTTGTAATAATAGAATTTGTAGTGGTGTGAGTGGATTTATTTCGTATTACACGCTGTAGTACACGGAAGGACAACTATTGTGTACAACTTTTATGACCAAACCTAAATATCCTTCGAGGCAAGTACGCATGTCCCAGTATTCTCGCTGCCGGAACCTGACTGGTTCAAACTCAGTCCTTCTGGCCGGCGAAGATGCAACTACACTAATGAGGCTCTAAAGGCAGTCGAAACTGTGGACAAATGATGTCTCAAATACCGTTTACAGGTTTTATAGTGGGCCGAAGAAACTACAATCAGCAACCTCTGAAGATCATTCTTAGATGACCTAAGCTTCCGTTTATTTATTTTTATTTTTTAATGTTTGCTTATCCCTAGTACACGTGGTACAGGCCATGATGATCATTGTGAGTAGAAGTTGACGACTGTTTTTACTGTAAGTGCACCACATGTCTACACATGTGGAAAGCAGTTCGACTTTTGCACTTACAAATGTGCCAAAGCCTCGTTTGGTAATGTGCACTCGCTGGTCGAGTTGGACTTTTGCAAAAATCGGGGGCCATTGGATCATTTTTTTGCTTTCAATTAGAAAAAAGTGCCCAATGCGGGATTCGATCCCGGGTCGTAACGGCCGAAAACCAACGGTTTAGACCATCCTTCCACCGACCCCCATTATTTCAATATTCACATAGGGACCTGGGGCATGGCATGCTTGAGATTTAAAACTTCTACTTATTCTTTATATTAGGTTGAAAACTATTCTGGTGATCGAACAACAGCTATGGCTATCTGAAATGTACAAATACAACGTGTTTTTGTCAGTAGCTGTCATTGTTCATAGCGGCCAATAGATATTTAAAGCATATCTGATGTCACGCTTTCACATATTCTTGGCAATGGTTCTTAAAGACTTTTCTAACCGTCTGTCTTATGATAAATAAAGACCTTTAAGTTATATCTGATATCTTGTGAATAACTCTAAATAATTATTTTTGTCTGATCCCTGAGCGACTATACCTGGTGTCATGTTACCGCATATCATCGTCAACGATGCTTTAATCTGATCTAACCGACAATATTTGAACCACTATGGTTCATACAATGTATGAAGAGATTGGACCCCGCCCGGAGAGAATGACCGGCAATGATGATATAGGAAGTAAGGCCTAGCTGCCTGGTAGCGTTGTATGCGCCCGGGACGAGATTGCAAGTGGTCTCACCCATGCTTCCAGTTCCTCTCCTTCAAATATTCCAACTGATTTACAATCGACTCAAAATTGGTATTGCCACGAGTATCATCCTAAGAACAGTTACAATCTCCATTAACAGATGGCGCTTTAGCCTATTTCCGTGCTGGGACTAATGTGGGGATGGCTGTGGTCCTGTTTTCTGGGGCTTATAATTGTAAATACATCTTTACAATAGTGGTAAGATTAAAATTATTTATAATATGATGCACTAGCGCGCCATCTGTTATCAAAATTCGAAACTATTTAAAAGCGTAAGATTCTTTTTTTTTTTCATTAATTTTTCCATTGCAGTAAGGGCAGTAGAAATTGTTTAATTTCAAAAAGAATCTTACGCTTTTAAAATTATTTATACCCGTTAACTTATATTCAATTTCTAGTGTCATGTGGATGAAAGTTAACAATAAATGGTTAGTTCTTAAAATTAAAGATACTTCGGCCAGTGATTCTTTTTATTACCTCGACGTTTCGACAAAAATATTTTGTCCTCGTCAGGAGCAAACATAAATTAAAACATTTGGCAAGGCGTTAAAAATATTTTTTTTTTTGTCGAAACGTCGAGATAATAAAAAGATTTACTGGCCGAAGTATCTATAATTATAAGTACCGTCCAGGCTGTCTTTATTTTCACAATAAATGGTTAGTTAAAAGAAGACTTGTTCCCAGTTACTGGTTCTGTCGTTACTTCCTCTCCAACATCACAGTAGCTTCTGGTAAGTCTCTCGTGTCCCCCCACCAGTGGGAAGGTCGAGAGATACTGCCAGAGGGAAAGGAGATCCACGTGAGTAGTGGTTCTCAGAGGGTCTTTGGGCTGCCTGCAGGGTAGAGCTGCGGAGGTGAAGTAATGGAGCTAGGGTAGGTGATCCACGGAGGAAGAAGCATCGTTGTCACAAAGGACCAGAGAGGGGAAACACATGATAGTATTATTATGAATATTCGTTACTTTGTGGCATTCTTGCGATGCCTCTTCTGATCGAACCCTGTCCTGCCGGCACGGGCCAATGTAGATGACTTCTGAGATGTCCAACTCTCACTGATTTTTGTCAATGCCTTGTCAGTAGTTCCTACGACCATTATGGTACTTGAGGTGTACAAACACTATCTATCTTACGCGTCTAAAATATTTTCGAATTTCCATAACAGATAGGGCGCTAGTGCATCATAATATAAATGTTCAAATAAAATACTCAATTTGATATTTGCGGAAGAGCGATTGCTCGAAGCATATTATATATTTATAATTATATGTGTCCTTAAAGTCCTTAAAGCTTATGTCCATAGTTTATCTAAAAGGCCCATTCCAAGAGTTTAGCAACAGTTTCACTATAAAAGGAAGATCGACAAATGCAATATAACAGCTGTATGGTTGATTAAACTGGCGAAACCGCTGGGAGGGTTCACCACTGATGAGCCAGGCCCTCCTATTAATTTTTCCATTGCAGTAAGGGCAGTAGAAATTGTTTAATTTCAAAAAGAATCATACGCGTCTAAAATATTTTCGAATTTTCATAACAGATGGCGCGCTAGTGCATTATACTATCTATTCTTGTCCAACACTCTCTGTGTTACAACTACTAGAGTAGTCAACTTTGTTTTTGTAAATATTTTTGTTAATTAAAAAACGAAGAAAGAGAAAAAACAAGTATGTAAATTTCTTTGAATTTATAAATTGACCGTGCTGTTCAATAAAATGAGTTTTGGATAATTGATAGTCGTCCTTTATTACATTAGACCCTCTTCTTTAGAGTCACCGAGATGGAAAGTGCCTGGACCTAGTCGGGAGGTATCTCTGTCAGCCAAAAGAAAAAAGACTAAACTCTGGGTCAAGTTCATCTCTCAAGGAAAAGGGATACAGCGTTATTATTGAGAAGAAAGAGTAACCTCCCCTCAATACTCTGTGTGTATGATGCAGGCGGGGAACCCAGCCAAGGTGGTGTTTCTGCTGTCGTCCGTCCTGATCATGCTCTGTGTGCCCCACCGCGTGGTGCTGCAGGACCGCTCCACAGAGGACCTGCTGCTGTCCTTCGCTCTGCCGGGTTCCTGGTTCTTTCTGCTCTTCTTCGCAGGGTCCATACTTCTTGTCTTTCTCCTAGAAATCTACAGGAGTTACCTTGTGTGTCTACATCTGTTCTTATTTTTTAGCAG
>CP092873.1:68457393-68476782 GCA_030710605.1 Cordylochernes scorpioides | reverse complement strand
CTTTATAGAGAGGAGTCCTCTAGCGTGAGTGTCCTCTCATCGAGGTTCTACTGTATTGGTGAAGAAAACTGCCCTTTATAGAGAGGTGTCCTCTAGCGTGAGTGTCCTCTCATGGAGGTTCTACTGTATTGGTGAAGAAAACTGCCCTTTATAGAGAGGTGTCCTCTAGCGTGAGTGTCCTCTCATGGAGGTTCTACTGTATTGGTGAAGAAAACTGCCCTTTATAGAGAGGTGTCCTCTAGCGTGAGTGTCCTCTCATGGAGGTTCTACTGTATTGGTGAATCATGGAGGTTCTACTGTATTGGTGAAGAAAACCGTCCTTTATAGAGAGGTGTCCTCTAGCGTGAGTGTCCTCTCATGGAGGTTCTACTGTATTGGTGAAGAAAACCGTCCTTTATAGAGAGGTGTCCTCTAGCGTGAGTGTCCTCACATGGAGGTTCTACTGTATTGGTGAAGAAAAACTGTCCTTTATAGAGAGGTGTCCTCTAGCGTGAGTGTCCTCTCATGGAGGTTCTACTGTATTGGTGAAGAAAACTGTCTTTTATAGAGAGGTGTCCTCTAGCGTGAGTGTCCTCTCATGGAGGTTCTACTGTATTGGTGAAGAAAACTGTCCTTTCTAGAGAGGTGTCCTCTAGCGTGAGTGTCCTCTCATGGAGGTTCTACTGTATTGGTGAAGAAAACTGTCCTTTATAGAGAGGTGTCCTCTAGCGTGAGTGTCCTCTCATGGAGGTTCTACTGTATTGGTGAAGAAAACTGTCCTTTATAGAGAGGTGTCCTCTAGCGTGAGTGTCCTCTCATGGAGGTTCTACTGTATTGGTGAAGAAAACTGTCCTTTATAGAGAGGCGTCCTCTAGCGTGAGTGTCCTCTCATGGAGGTTCTACTGTATTGGTGAAGAAAACTGCCCTTTATAGAGAGGTGTCCTCTAGCGTGAGTGTCCTCTCATGGAGGTTCTACTGTATTGGTGAAGAAAACTGCCCTTTATAGAGAGGTGTCCTCTAGCGTGAGTGTCCTCTCATGGAGGTTCTACTGTATTGGTGAAGAAAACTGTCCTTTATAGAGAGGTGTCCTCTAGCGTGAGTGTCCTCTCATCGAGGTTCTACTGTATTGGTGAAGAAAACTGCCCTTTATAGAGAGGTGTCCTCTAGCGTGAGTGTCCTCTCATGGAGGTTCTACTGTATTGGTGAAGAAAACTGCCCTTTATAGAGAGGTGTCCTCTAGCGTGAGTGTCCTCTCATGGAGGTTCTACTGTATTGGTGAAGAAAACTGCCCTTTATAGAGAGGTGTCCTCTAGCGTGAGTGTCCTCTCATGGAGGTTCTACTGTATTGGTGAATCATGGAGGTTCTACTGTATTGGTGAAGAAAACCGTCCTTTATAGAGAGGTGTCCTCTAGCGTGAGTGTCCTCTCATGGAGGTTCTACTGTATTGGTGATGAAAACCGTCCTTTATAGAGAGGTGTCCTCTAGCGTGAGTGTCCTCACATGGAGGTTCTACTGTATTGGTGAAGAAAACTGTCCTTTATAGAGAGGTGTCCTCTAGCGTGAGTGTCCTCTCATGGAGGTTCTACTGTATTGGTGAAGAAAACTGTCTTTTATAGAGAGGTGTCCTCTAGCGTGAGTGTCCTCTCATGGAGGTTCTACTGTATTGGTGAAGAAAACTGCCCTTTATAGAGAGGTGTCCTCTAGCGTGAGTGTCCTCTCATGGAGGTTCTACTGTATTGGTGAAGAAAACCGTCCTTTATAGAGAGGTGTCATCTAGCGTGAGTGTCCTCTCATGGAGGTTCTACTGTATTGGTGAAGAAAACCGTCCTTTATAGAGAGGTGTCCTCTAGCGTGAGTGTCCTCTCATGGAGGTTCTACTGTATTGGTGAAGAAAACCGTCCTTTATAGAGAGGTGTCCTCTAGCGTGAGTGTCCTCTCATGGAGGTTCTACTGTATTGGTGAAGAAAACCGTCCTTTATAGAGAGGTGTCCTCTAGCGTGAGTGTCCTCTCATGGAGGTTCTACTGTATTGGTGAAGAAAACCGTCCTTTATAGAGAGGTGTCCTCTAGCGTGAGTGTCCTCTCATGGAGGTTCTACTGTATTGGTGAAGAAAACTGTCCTTTATAGAGAGGTGTCCTCTAGCGTGAGTGTCCTCTCATGGAGGTTCTACTGTATTGGTGAAGAAAACTGTCCTTTATAGAGAGGTGTCCTCTAGCGTGAGTGTCCTCTCATGGAGGTTCTACTGTATTGGTGAAGAAAACTGTCCTTTATAGAGAGGTGTCCTCTAGCGTGAGTGTCCTCTCATGGAGGTTCTACTGTATTGGTGAAGAAAACTGTCCTTTATAGAGAGGTGTCCTCTAGCGTGAGTGTCCTCTCATGGAGGTTCTACTGTATTGGTGAAGAAAACTGTTCTTTATAGAGAAGTGTCCTCTAGCGTGAGTGTCCTCTCATGGAGGTTCTGCTGTATTGGTGAAGAAAACTGTCCTTTCTAGAGAGGTGTCCTCTAGCGTGAGTGTCCTCTAATGGAGGTTCTACTGTATTGGTGAAGAAAACTGTCCTTTCTAGAGAGGTGTCCTCTAGCGTGAGTGTCCTCTCATGGAGGTTCTACTGTATTGGTGAAGAAAACTGTCCTTTCTAGAGAGGTGTCCTCTAGCGTGAGTGTCCTCTCATGGAGGTTCTACTGTATTGGTGAAGAAAACTGTCCTTTATAGAGAGGTGTCCTCTAGCGTGAGTGTCCTCTCATGGAGGTTCTACTGTATTGGTGAAGAAAACTGTCCTTTATAGAGAGGTGTCCTCTAGCGTGAGTGTCCTCTCATGGAGGTTCTACTGTATTGGTGAAGAAAACCGTCCTTTATAGAGAGGTGTCATCTAGCGTGAGTGTCCTCTCATGGAGGTTCTACTGTATTGGTGAAGAAAACCGTCCTTTATAGAGAGGTGTCCTCTAGCGTGAGTGTCCTCTCATGGAGGTTCTACTGTATTGGTGAAGAAAACCGTCCTTTATAGAGAGGTGTCCTCTAGCGTGAGTGTCCTCTCATGGAGGTTCTACTGTATTGGTGAAGAAAACCGTCCTTTATAGAGAGGTGTCCTCTAGCGTGAGTGTCCTCTCATGGAGGTTCTACTGTATTGGTGAAGAAAACCGTCCTTTATAGAGAGGTGTCCTCTAGCGTGAGTGTCCTCTCATGGAGGTTCTACTGTATTGGTGAAGAAAACTGTCCTTTATAGAGAGGTGTCCTCTAGCGTGAGTGTCCTCTCATGGAGGTTCTACTGTATTGGTGAAGAAAACTGTCCTTTATAGAGAGGTGTCCTCTAGCGTGAGTGTCCTCTCATGGAGGTTCTACTGTATTGGTGAAGAAAACTGTCCTTTATAGAGAGGTGTCCTCTAGCGTGAGTGTCCTCTCATGGAGGTTCTACTGTATTGGTGAAGAAAACTGTCCTTTATAGAGAGGTGTCCTCTAGCGTGAGTGTCCTCTCATGGAGGTTCTACTGTATTGGTGAAGAAAACTGTTCTTTATAGAGAAGTGTCCTCTAGCGTGAGTGTCCTCTCATGGAGGTTCTGCTGTATTGGTGAAGAAAACTGTCCTTTCTAGAGAGGTGTCCTCTAGCGTGAGTGTCCTCTAATGGAGGTTCTACTGTATTGGTGAAGAAAACTGTCCTTTCTAGAGAGGTGTCCTCTAGCGTGAGTGTCCTCTCATGGAGGTTCTACTGTATTGGTGAAGAAAACTGTCCTTTCTAGAGAGGTGTCCTCTAGCGTGAGTGTCCTCTCATGGAGGTTCTACTGTATTGGTGAAGAAAACTGTCCTTTATAGAGAGGTGTCCTCTAGCGTGAGTGTCCTCTCATGGAGGTTCTACTGTATTGGTGAAGAAAACTGTCCTTTATAGAGAGGTGTCCTCTAGCGTGAGTGTCCTCTCATGGAGGTTCTACTGTATTGGTGAAGAAACTGTCCTTTATAGAGAGGTGTCCTCTAGCGTGAGTGTCCTCTCATGGAGGTTCTACTGTATTGGTGAAGAAAACTGTCCTTTATAGAGAGGTGTCCTCTAGCGTGAGTGTCCTCTCATGGAGGTTCTACTGTATTGGTAAAGAAAACTGTTCTTTATAGAGAGGTGTCCTCTAGCGTGAGTGTCCTCTCATGGAGGTTCTACTGTATTGGTGAAGAAAACTGTCCTTTATAGAGAGGTGTCCTCTAGCGTGAGTGTCCTCTCATGGAGGTTCTACTGTATTGGTGAAGAAAACCGTCCTTTATAGAGAGGTGTCATCTAGCGTGAGTGTCCTCTCATGGAGGTTCTACTGTATTGGTGAAGAAAAACCGTCCTTTATAGAGAGGTGTCCTCTAGCGTGAGTGTCCTCTCATGGAGGTTCTACTGTATTGGTGAAGAAAACCGTCCTTTATAGAGAGGTGTCCTCTAGCGTGAGTGTCCTCTCATGGAGGTTCTACTGTATTGGTGAAGAAAACCGTCCTTTATAGAGAGGTGTCCTCTAGCGTGAGTGTCCTCTCATGGAGGTTCTACTGTATTGGTGAAGAAAACCGTCCTTTATAGAGAGGTGTCCTCTAGCGTGAGTGTCCTCTCATGGAGGTTCTACTGTATTGGTGAAGAAAACTGTCCTTTATAGAGAGGTGTCCTCTAGCGTGAGTGTCCTCTCATGGAGGTTCTACTGTATTGGTGAAGAAAACTGTCCTTTATAGAGAGGTGTCCTCTAGCGTGAGTGTCCTCTCATGGAGGTTCTACTGTATTGGTGAAGAAAACTGTCCTTTATAGAGAGGTGTCCTCTAGCGTGAGTGTCCTCTCATGGAGGTTCTACTGTATTGGTGAAGAAAACTGTCCTTTATAGAGAGGTGTCCTCTAGCGTGAGTGTCCTCTCATGGAGGTTCTACTGTATTGGTGAAGAAAACTGTTCTTTATAGAGAAGTGTCCTCTAGCGTGAGTGTCCTCTCATGGAGGTTCTGCTGTATTGGTGAAGAAAACTGTCCTTTCTAGAGAGGTGTCCTCTAGCGTGAGTGTCCTCTAATGGAGGTTCTACTGTATTGGTGAAGAAAACTGTCCTTTCTAGAGAGGTGTCCTCTAGCGTGAGTGTCCTCTCATGGAGGTTCTACTGTATTGGTGAAGAAAACTGTCCTTTCTAGAGAGGTGTCCTCTAGCGTGAGTGTCCTCTCATGGAGGTTCTACTGTATTGGTGAAGAAAACTGTCCTTTATAGAGAGGTGTCCTCTAGCGTGAGTGTCCTCTCATGGAGGTTCTACTGTATTGGTGAAGAAAACTGTCCTTTATAGAGAGGTGTCCTCTAGCGTGAGTGTCCTCTCATGGAGGTTCTACTGTATTGGTGAAGAAACTGTCCTTTATAGAGAGGTGTCCTCTAGCGTGAGTGTCCTCTCATGGAGGTTCTACTGTATTGGTGAAGAAAACTGTCCTTTATAGAGAGGTGTCCTCTAGCGTGAGTGTCCTCTCATGGAGGTTCTACTGTATTGGTAAAGAAAACTGTTCTTTATAGAGAGGTGTCCTCTAGCGTGAGTGTCCTCTCATGGAGGTACTACTTTATTGGTGAAGAAAACTGTTCTTTATAGAGAGGTGTCCTCTAGCGTGAGTGTCCTCTCATGGAGGTTCTACTGTATTGGTGAAGAAAACTGTCCTTTATAGAGAGGTGTTCGATTCCCATCCCTTGACACTTTTTTTATTTTATCCATTCTGACCAAAATCTATCCGTGAACTTCAGACAGTGAACTTCAGACAGTGAACTTCAGACAGACAGAATAAGGCAATTATATAAGTAGATTTACTCTTCATTGTTGGCTTTTTATCTTACATTTATTCTTCATTGTTGGATTTTTATATTATATTTACTCTTCATTGTTTGCTTTTTATCTTACATGTATTCTTCATTGTTGGCTTTTTATATTACATTTACTCTCTATTGTTGGCTTTTTATCTTACATTCATTCTTCATTGTTGGCTTTTTATATCATATTTACTCTTCATTGTTGGCTTTTTATCTTACATTCATTCTTCATTGTTGGCTTTTTATATTATACTAATGATGATGCGCGCGCATCCGTGACATGAGGAATTGAGGAATTGATTGACGGTGGAAAGACGGTCGTGACTATATATGTTGATATAAATACAAAACATGTTTTCTCTCTCTCAGTAATAAGTTTTTTACAATCCCCTTGTCAAATAAACATAGAATAAATGAATAAAATATATGTGTGACATAAAAGAAGACATCTGTGATATTTATAAAACAATTTTATTTATATTTGACCAAATAAAACACAAAATAAACAGTAGTAGCATAAGGATAACCCGTGATGTGTAGCCATAGATTGCCAACTGTTTCGGACAAAAATATGAACAAGAAAAACCTGCTTAGACACAAATACATTCTGATATACATGACTTTATTTTTATGGAAGGTTGACACCCAGTTTTATATCTTTACGTACTTATTTAGTTTAACCACTTGTGGAAAAAAACAAGATCTAAGGTCAGATAGTATCATGATGATAAATACAAGGGTCACTACAAAAGTTTTTGCAATCACTTATTTTTATTAAAGCTGCAACTTTCAAAATTTCAGAGTTTCTCAAAGTATTCACCCTTAGCATCTATTCAAGATTTCCAAGAAAACCAATTATCGAAGCACTTACACCAGTCATCTTCGGGAATGGCATTTACGTCATTGATAAAGGCTTGCAGAGCTTCATTATCAGTGTCAAATTTTATACCTTTCAACAATAACTTAACTTTTGGAAGAAAAAAAAGTCACAAGGTGCTAGTTCTGGTGAATTTGGTGGATGAGTGACTAATTGTACACCAGAGTTGGCTAAAAAGTCTAATATTTGGGCTGACCCTTTTGGAGTGACCCTTGTACAACTCCTGGTAGATGATTGTGCTGCCATCTATCTGAATAAATAACAACTAATTGTTGATTTACCACCTATGTGTTTCAGGCCCTTCTCAACACGAGGCAGGCTATATCTCCACAAGCCAACAAAGTGTTGATGGAAGCCGTTTACTAAATAAATAACGCAGCATTCAGGACAAATGATATTTGTAAATTGATGGTTAAAAAAACACGTGTGAAGGAGAACCCTATTTAGATATTTCATTGTGACATAATCAGAATTCTAATTTATTTTGATTAGAATTTATTCAAACATATTTAAATTGAATAAGCGTTGTTGTGAATATGCAACTTTTCTTGTTGAAATCAAGTATATATATTTGTATTTCTTTTTTCGCCTCTTTTGGTTTTGTTTATGTGTGTTCTTTTTTAAAATATTTGTTATTATATGCTTTGATTGATATTTATTGGCGAATGTGATTTGAGAATAATTTCGTTGATTTGCATTTATTTATGTAGAATAGTGTGAAATATATAAGTGATGTGAATATAAGAAAATGGAATTAAGAACAATAGACTGACTGTGTGTGTTTTGTAAATAGATAATTAATCTTTACTAAATTTAAATGTGTGTGATAAATAAATAATTATAATTAAATGATAAATATATAAGTTGTAGAGTTTATAAAAGATAAACAACACAACATATTTGGCGACGAGGATTAAAAATAATAATAATTAAATAAGCGTAAAAGAAGATGGCAAATAATTTGACGTCTCCATTGCCGTTGAACCTTTTTTTTAATGCTACAGATTTGTATTCCGAGTACAAACATTGGATGAATTCATATTTAATTTATGAATTAGCAAGCGGTGTTTCAACAAAGAAAGATGACGTTAAAAGGGCAACACTTTTGCATTGCCTTGGACCACAAGTCCAAAGAATTTTCTTTAATTTTCCAGAAGAAAAAGATACGTATGAAAAATCAAAAGAAGCTTTAACTAAATATTTCACACCACAAAAAAATATTGTATCAGAACGATTTAAATTTAGGCAAAGAAAACAAAATACAGATGAAAATATTGATTCATATGTCATTGCCCTAAGAGAATTAGTCAAATCCTGTGAATTTGGAAATTTAGAAGAAGACATGATCAGAGATCAGATAATAGAAAAATGCTATAATAGGCGATTAAAAGAAAAGTTGTTGCAACAAGATAATTTGAATCTTCAAAGAACAATTGAGATATCAAGAATGTTTGAAACAGCCAAAGAAGAATTTAGAGCATTGACAAATGAAGATATGACCTCAATAAATAGAGTAAACTATAAAAATAATTTCCAAGCAGCTAATGAATCAACTGTTAAAGGACCAAAAGCTCATAATGTGTACCATCAAAAAGGAAGCACCTCCAAGGCAAGTGCACCTAATTTGGAAGAATGCTATAGATGTGGCTTAACTACACATCCTCCATATAAATGTGGAGCTAGAAATATGAAATGCACATTTTGTAACAAGATGGGTCATCTTAATAGAGTTTGTAGAAATAAAAATAAATATAAAAATGTTGAAGGAAAGAAAAGAAATATTCAAAATATTTCAGAAAATAATGAAGACTCAGATGAATACACTTTCTTTTTAGGCTCTGATAACAAAGAAAATATCTATATAGATGGAAAGGAAATAACAATGACTATTGATACAGGTAGTGATACAACATTCATAGGACTTGAAAATTTGAAAAATATTTTTCCTAAGTCTCAAATGTCAACTTTAAATGGTACAGAAAGGAAATTTTATGCCTATGGACAAACTTCACCTCTTCCATGTTGTGGATATTTCTTTGCAGATGTTTCATGGGGTGAAAGGTCTATAAAGGAACAGATTTTTGTGATTGAAGGTAAAGCAGAACCTCTTTTAGGAAAGAAAGCAAGTTTCGAATTAGAAATTATAAAGCGTGGAACAAAAATAAGGAATATTCAACAGGAAGTTATTCCGAAGGATATATATAATTTGATACAAGAAAACATGAACCTTTTTCAAGGTCAAGGAAATGTGAAGGGTTATAGTCAAAAAATAACTCTAAAAGAAAATGTTACTCCTGTAGCTCAGAGATGCAGACATTTTCCATATAAAATGGTAGAAGCCATCAATCAAGAGCAAGACAAAATGATAGAAGATGGCATTATTGAGGAAGTCCATGAAGCTTCTGAATGGATCTCAAACATTGTGGCAGTTCCAAAAAAGGGTACTGAAGAAATCAGACTATGTGTTGATCTGAGAGAAGTGAATAAAGCCATAGTTAGAAAGAGAATTGTTATACCAACAGATCTTAGAAGAAATATTTTAGACTTAGCTCATGAAACTCATCAAGGGATTGCTAGAACTAAACAAATTTTAAGAGAAAAATACTATTGGCCCAATATGGACAAAGATATAGAAAGACGTATAAAGAATTGTTACATTTGTGAAGTCAATCAACCTTTAAGGCATGACCAACCTTTAACAACCATACCAATACCTCCTAGACCATGATATAAAGTAGGAGTAGACTTAGTTGGACCAATTGATTCAAAATATATTTTGACACTTATTGATTATTATTCATCGTTCCCGGAAGCGATTATAATAAATGATATTTCTTCGAAAACTATAATTTCAAAATTAAAAGAAATTTTTGCAAGATATGGATTTCCCATTGAAATAGTTTCAGATAATGGTCTTCAATTTGTAAGCAAAGATACTGAGCAATTTTTTATGAAATCAGGTATAAAACATATAAGAGTGTCACCATATTATCCTAAAAGCAATGGAAAAATTGAACGTTTCCACAGATATTTAAAAAAGCAACTTATTTCAGTAAAATTGCAAGGAAAGGATTGGAAAGAAGAACTTCAATGTGTTCTAATGGCATACAGGTCGACTCCACACCCTTCTACTGGGAAAACACCAGCATTATTGCTTTTTTCCAGGGAAATTAGAAATAAGCTCAATGATATAAATGACAATGATTCTCTTATGGATAAAGAAGTGATGGAGCATAATCAAGCCTATAAAGAAAGAATGAAGAAATATGCTGATAGCAAGAATAAGGCCTTGCCTCATGACTTCAAGAAAGGTAATATTGTTTATGTCGCAAACACTGAAATGAAAAGCAAGTTGACACCAAATTATGACAACCGAAGATTTATCATTCTAGAGACTATATCTCCAAATTCATTCAAGTTAGTCAATACTGAGACAGGTAGCTTTATCATTAGGAATGCAAAGCATTTAAGACATGCCAATGTCTTACAAGATTTTAACAAAGGAATTGATTTGAATACCACTTTGATTAAGACTCCAGAAATTAGAATGGAACTTCCTAGTACTTCAAGGTATCTACCAGAACAAGAAGCAACCTTAGAAGATATTGTACCAGAAGAGCAGATTGCTATATCTGATATGGACTGTTTATACCCAAATGAATCACCTAATGAGAATGAAAACAAGACTGTCATCACTAGAAGTGGAAGACAAATACATGTTCCTTCTAGATTTAAGGACATGATTACATACTAACTAAACAAGGGAGGAATATGTAGAATAGTGTGAAATATATAAGTGATGTGAATATAAGAAAATGGAATTAAGAACAATAGACTGACGGTGTTTTGTAAACATATAATTAATCTTTACTAAAGTTAAATGTGTGTGATAAATAAATAATTAAATAATAAATATATAAGTTGTAGTTTATAAAAGATAAACAACACAACAATTTATACATATTATTTTTATATATACTCGGTGTAGTTAGATTAGAATAGAATTTAGAGTCGTTTGGTTGAGTTGCTAAGTTGTTGTTGTGAAGTTTTAATTTAGGCTTCCTTCTTGAAATTTAGATATTTGGAATTGGCAAATATTTATAAATTTGTGATTTTGAATTCGTTTATTGTTTAAAGGTAAGAAAAACACGTAAACCCAATCTTTGATAGTTGCGTGCGTTTGATCTACGCGGTCGCAACTGTTCTTTTATATTATCTACATATTCCTTATTTGATATGTAAATTACAAATAAAGTTACGTTGGTTTGTCATATATGTAAATTCTGAAGATGCATAGAATTAATTTGTAGTTTTTAAATAGAATAACAATTGAGTTTAAATATATATTTAAGCAACTGACCTTACCTAGGGTGTGTGCACGATTTTCTTCTCTCCTTCAAATAATGGCATTAAAAGCTTATCTAATTCTATATACAGTTACGAGCGTCATTCTTCGTCGCCTCTGTCACGGTTTGCTTTTTTTTTTTGGAATGGCGCCCTCCTATTGATCGGCTACGATCACGCCACCTTTGCCCCCCCCCCCCCCCCCCCCCATCATTTGGTGCCGCCAATGCGCGAGACACTTCTGTCACCGTTTGCCTTTGGTTCAGTGGTAGAATGCTCGCCTGCCACGCGGGCGCCCCGGGTTCGATTCCCGGCCGATGCATTTTTTTTTTTTACAATTTTTAAAACACATTTATATATTATAGTGACGGGCGCCCCGGGTTCGATTCCCGGCCGATGCATTTTTTTTTTACAATTTTTAAAACTCATTTATATATTATACAAGAATGACATCCACGGCGCCAATTTATAATTGTAACGAATAGTATTTGAATAAAAGCATTTAATCGGGTAAACCCCGGGCGTTGCCCGGGTCATTCGGCTAGTATAATATATGCTCAATGTGTGTGTGTGTTTTTATATGTATGCCAGTTTTATTTGTGTTCTAATTGGTTGTTGACTGTCATATGACCTTAATCCACCAATCAGCGTGCAGTGATTCTTCAACTTACTGATTGTGTGTATCGAAATTATATATAAAATATAAGATGGTGAGTGCGATTCTATTAAGTTATATATAACTTTGTAATATTATTCAAATATTTTCATGTCGTCACTTTTCTATGCACTTGTATTTTGAAATAAATTTATTTCAGAGTTTTACAGTAAAACTTGGATAATTCGAACGTCTTTAATTCGAATATTTATCTTGGTCCCTAGAATTTCCTATAAATAGAATTTTCGTTTTTAATTCATTTTTTGAATAATTCGATTTTTTACTGGTCCCTTGGGCTTTGAATTATCCAATTGTATTATAGGAAACTGAGCTCTTTATCTTGTAAATGGTAAATTTAAATTGTAAATGGTAAAATTTAGCGACGTGGGTCTTTCTTCTTTCTTATCTCTACTCAATCGTATTAGGGTATCAAGCTTGTAAAGCTTGTTGATGGTGTCTGCTAGGGATGAGTAGAGCTCATCAATGGATGAGTGGGTGAATCATTTAAGTATTATTACACCGATACATTTATTTATTCTATAAATGTGGCATGTGTAAGCTACTGTTCTAATCATTATATAATACTATGATCTTCTGTTTTCTTTTATCAAGGTGGCCTTAAATAAAATACACATTGTGTCCCATTGTGGTTTGTTCTTTAATATCTATTCTCCACAATACAAAAAGAACACAGTACATGTTGAAATAAGAGAACATATTGGAGAAAGGTTTAATATTTAGAATACTGTTTATAGAGGTTACAAATGATGGTGCTAATTTGATACAAGGAAACTATCACAAGAATTAGGTCAGTTTAGATAGTATTTGGTTAGAGGCAACCATTCACCACGACGCATGCGCGAAATCATTTATTTTCTCATTCATCATGTACACAAGATAGAATTTCCACAAATTTCTACCGTTTTCGTAGTTTTGTATTTATATTTAGATATCTTTGATTTCTTTGTCGTGTAGATGATGGATTGATGTTTTAGTTTTTATAAATATGGAATATTTACATATGTAACTTTCCCTATAAACTTCTATCGTCGAAATACTTTTTCTTCAGGATAGTTGCTTGTGTGGTTGTGATAGTTGTGTTGAACATGGATTGTTTTCTCTCTCTCATTATTAAAATAAATATATATTAATAAATATAAATATATATTATAAATAAATAATTGGACATGTCTACATTGATTATAGGTTAGTTTTTCTAGGTTGATTTAGCTTTCCGTAGAGGTTGAGGGGTTCGAGGTATGTTGAGGTTGCAATTATTCACGTCATTTATTTTTTAATCCATAGGACTAATTTCTATACTTAGTGAACTGATGATAAAAAGATTTGGGAAGACTTGGCTCATCAACGGTGAACCTTCCCAGCAATATATTGCAATTTAACCATATCGCTAAAACTATTGTATCCGTCGCGAGAGACAACGGCTATTATATTCTGCTTCTTCTTGATGTGACAGTGTGTTTAACGAAACTATGGAAAGGTGCTTTCTCGCAGAAATTTCACAAATATTTCTGTTTGCATATTTACATATGTTGACACATTGCTGGTATTAATTGAGAGGTGTAGAATTCTTCTGGTTTGTTCATGATATCTCTTCTTTTAACGGTTGCTGTTTGGTCTCAGCAAACTTCTGTCTTCGTTCGTACTTTGGATCTTCCAGATGGAATCGAACCGATTTTTCTTGTAAAGCCTGTTTGCTACATTCAACTTTGAGGTCGGAACTGTCGCCAACTTTGGCGGTACCCAGGATACCACGACGTTTACAGCGATGGCTACGACGTTCTGCTGTCTGCACGAACACGTGACGCACATCTATGAAGGTCTGACAGCCGATGTCACGGAAGGATGGTGTTGAGTTGGGGGGCATCTGCATTGCGTAGTCCAATGCTAAGGATCGATCCTCTGTGAATGCCAGTTGGGACAGTGCGGCTACAAAAGTCTCGCGGGGTTCACCGTCATCTGGAGCTTCATCTGCACTCAACTTCAGCTTGGTGCTGCTCTGGAATCTCTCCCGGAGACTCTCGGCCCGGCCGTCCAGCTTCCGTAGCTCCCGCACGATCTTCTTGCCAAACCTCTGCAACCCCACCAGTAAACCTCCGACATTCGCTTACACATGCTATACATTATATAGGTATCTCTCCTCATACACAGCATTCCAACAGTTATCCTTTAACATTCACAGCTTTGCCTACACATTTAATAGAACAAAATATATAAATTACTCCTATATAAATGGTACGATTTAGATAATTTAGATACGATTAGAAAATCGTAAATCACGTAGATTTAAGTCAGCAACCAGGCCACCAGTAGCTGTGATAAATTCACATAAAATCCAACAACATTGATTTCATAACATCCTACAAGAAGAGTTATGACATCGGTCGAATCTGTCAAAACTGGTGTTTAAGCTGTTGGTAAAGCCGATTTCAGCCTAGAATACAGAGTAATATTGCGGGAGCAAGTACCAAGACATAAAATATGAACATTTTAATCAATTTTGTAGATATATATACAACTATCTTTTGAACTGGGAAAGAGAGGGAAGGA
Organism: Cordylochernes scorpioides; assembly: GCA_030710605.1. Classification (NCBI taxonomy): domain Eukaryota; kingdom Metazoa; phylum Arthropoda; class Arachnida; order Pseudoscorpiones; family Chernetidae; genus Cordylochernes; species Cordylochernes scorpioides. The sequence goes on along the minus strand of CP092873.1, from coordinate 68,462,589 downwards.
AATTTTGAGGGAATAGTTTTTGTATGTTTGTCTTTTCTCCTTGACCTTTCTCCTTGTATATAGCCAATTTGATATGATGTTAGAAATGTACTGACGCAAATATCCCCGAGTTTGGGATATCGCATTATAGGATGTTAATAAAGTTAATTTAATGTACCAAGACATAGATGGTTTTAATCTATTTAGGATAAGAGAGTCCGGGAGAGACGATATGTCGATCTGCCCGTGGAATTCTGTTTTAGCTCGTTGAGAGTAAAGGTTTAATCTTTGAAGCGATTTTATATAATCCTTTAATGACGAAATATCCAAAATTTGAGGTTTCTATCTCTATATAACCGTCTTGACACTATGAGCCAAAAGATATTAAATTTGCATTAACCATATTGCCACGTGGAAAATTAGGGATGACCAACTTCGGAAATATCTATAATAAGTTCCTCACTGGCTACGATATCGCCTCTGCGCAAAGCTTTAAGTGATGTACATGACATTCCTCAAATATGATGGGATTAAAGTCAACTTTACCTTCCAGTTGGTAAGTGCTCCTTTCCTCTGCCGGGCCTTGGACTTGTTCCTGGCCCTGATGACCAGCACGGCCCGCTGCTCCAGTGAGGGATCCTCAGCGTTCTCCTGCGCCGGTAGTTTGATGGAGTACATGTCGACGTAGTCCCGAGCATTGTCGCTGGAGATGGCCCGCTCCACGGTCACTACCACCTTGGCCCATTGCCGCAGGTATTCCCGTTCCGATTGTTCGATCACCTCCATGTAGGTGTTGCCCATCATAGCGATCAGCATGTTCAGTAGAAGGATGGGTGTCATCACCATGAACAATGTAAACACCAGCTGGGAGATAAGCTTGTAATATGTCCCACGGAGTTCTTTGAACTGACACATAGCCGTGTTTTGTTAGTTTTCTGGGAAATCATTTGCCTAGGTCAAGGGTTGGCAAACTTTTGAATAGGAAGAGTCAAAAATTAAAATTTACTAAATTTCAAAGTTTTTAAAGAGCCACAAAATTGTTTCTTGCCAACAATAAATAGTACTCACATAAATAATATTTACGTATGGAACTATGTAAAGAGCCGCAGTTTGCCGACCCTGGACTAGGTAGTTCCCTGGGCGTGGCCGAATAAATTCTTGAACGATATTTACATGCTAAGGGCCAAAATAAGAAACTCTATTACAAAAGCAATTCTCATTATACTAAATATTAAATGTATAATGAAAAAGAGCACCTCCTGGCAATGCAACTAAACGTTTCTGATGGTTGGTTGCCATCTATCAGAATAAATATATATTCTACATTAATTTTTCATTTTAGAAAATAAATCAATGTTTTTTTCGAGTCGATATTTACTCCGCTAGGTGTAGCATAGGAAGATGTTATTTCAATAACTTACCTCTCTGAATTTCTATACTATTTATTTCAAACATATTTAAACATCTAAAAAGACAAAGGTCGCCTCTCTCACCAAAATATACGTCAAAACCAGACGCCTTCTATTGACCGTCGCCGCAAACTAGCGGCCTCGGGTCGGTGACAAAGCCACTGCAGCAACTTTGGAAAACTGAAAAACGTCCACCTAGAGACCATGGTTTCGGGCTAATGGCTCTCGTCAGCCTAGGGTAGTTTATAGTTTGACAAAGTTGGTGTTGTGGCTTTGTCAACGACCCGAGACGCTAGTTTGCGGCGACGGTCAATAGATGGCGTCTAGTTTTGACGTATATTTTGACGGGAGAGGCGACCTTTATCTTTATAGATGAATATCCCCTCCCGGCAAAACTTCCATCTATATATTTAAACATGTGAAAAAACAATAAAAAATATTAAAAAAAAAAACAGTAGAGGTACAGTCTGCACCACGCTGACGAGTGCCAACAGCCCGAAACGTGTTCGTGGATGACTTTTCTTGATTTATCAAGAAAATGGGTTGGGAAAATATCACGGATCAAGTTAAATATACGCGTTTATTTTTGCTTTACTAGTTGGCGCTCTGCCATCTAGAAAGGCTCATGTGAGCCTGGTCAGGATATGCCTCTTTTGGTCTTAATATTGTAATAAACATGAGATTACACCCACACCATGAAGACAATCCAACTATCTTTGTATCATCCACCCACCTCGAAGCTGCCGAGTGTCATCTGGAAGAGAGAGATCCAGGTCTGGACGTAGGTGGTGAACCGGGTGTCCAGGCCGAAGATCTGGCTCTTGAAGAGGAAGTAGAACGCTGTGCGGACACACACTCCAGTGACACTACAGTAGCACGACGTGACACTACAGACCTTGGGTGAAGCCGATCAAGATGACCATGTAGATAATACTGAAGCGCACCATGTCACCCCCCCAGCATGCTGTAGATCATGGTGACAAACGGCCCTGTCAATCTCATGGCTCTACAACAAACCATACGTATTACCTCTTTTGACATCTCTCTTATATCCTCATCTTTCAGGCTTTTCAAAATATTCTTCGTATTCTCCTTTATTTCAGCTATTGAGTCAAATCGACGCCCTTTTAAGACTTTTTTAATTTTAGGGTGAATGAAAAAAGTCGTTGGGAGCAAGGTCAGGAGAATAGGGTGGCTGGGGTAGTAAAGCAATTCCGTGTTTAGCCAAATAGAGTGACGGCCGTATGTGTCCGTGCGTTGTCATGATGCAAGAGCCAATTTTTCTGATGCCATTTTCGGATCGTTTCTGACGCACAGCCTCCCTTAAACGTCACAATACATCAAGAAAGTGATGTTGATTAATGGTCTGACCCGCGGGCAAGAATTCATAGTGTACCAATCCCTTTACATCAAAGAAAGTGATAAGAAGACACTTAAGCTTCGATTTGATCATCCTTGTTTTCTTAAATCTTAGTTCTCCAGGCTCTAGCCACTGGCTTGATTGCCTCTTAAGTCTCGGGATCATATCCGTATACCCATATTTCATCTCCCGTGATAACATTTTTGAGCCAATGGGGATCAGAATTAAACATTTCGACCATGTTTTTGCACGTTTCTTTGCGATGCTCTTTCTGCCCATTCGTTAAGAGATGTGGGACAAATTTAGCCGGGGATCGTTTAAGATGCAGATCATTCTTTATGATGGTTTGGCATGTTCCAAAAGAGATATCCAAGTCTTCTGATAGTTATTCTTGGATTTCTTTTGATCGATCACTTGATTTTGAGTGCATTTTTGGGGTTTCTTATCGATAAATGTCTGCCAGTGTGTAGATCTTCCTTGACGCTTGTTCGACCAGATTTAAATCGTGCAAACCATTCAAATGTCCTCGATTGTGATAGGGCATCTTCTTTAAAAGTCTGCTCCAACATTTGAAATGATTCGGAAGCTGTTTTCCCTAATTTAAAGCAAAACTCTATGCAGACTCGCTGTTTTTCAATACAGTGCATACTGAAGTTAGAAAATGTTCTGATATACTCGAGCTTATAAATTCGAAAAAACGTGAACGCTTGCGTCTGTGTGATCGATTTTTTTTCTACGTGTTGATAAATGTTATATCTATATAAGGTCCTTATAAAATTATTTCATTATTTTGAATATTTTACGTAATCCAGTCTCATTCCTGGAAATTATTGATCACACTCTCCTTGGAGCTCTTTAAATTCTGGTGGATTATCTTCAACTGCGGGATTCTCCTTGGAACTTTTATTATTATGGTGGATTATTCTAAATGAATCTCTCCTTGGAGCTCTTTATATTCTGGTGGATTATCCCGAACTGGAGCTCTTCTTGAAGCTTTTTATTTTTATTATGGTGGATTATCCTAAATTGAGTCTCTCCTTGGAGCTCTTTATATTCTCGTGGATTATACTGAACTGGGGGTCTTCTAGGTACTCTTTATTATGGTGGATTATCCCAAATTTATTCTCTTCTTGGAACTCTTAATATTTTGGTGGATTATCCTAAATTGAGGGTCTTTTTGAAACTCTTCATACATTGGTGGATTATCCTAAACTGGGGCTGTTCTTGGAACTCTTAATACATTGGTGGATTATCCTAAATTTATCCTCTTCTTGGAACTCTTAATACATTGGTGAATTATCCTAAATTTATCCTCTTCTTGGAACTCTTCATACATTGGTGGATTATCCTAAATTTATCCTCTTCTTGGAACTCTTCATATTTTGGTGGATTATCCTAAATTGAGTGTCTTCTTGGAACTCTTCATACATTGGTGGATTATCCTAAACTGGGGCTCTTCTTGAAGCGCTTATTATTCTGAAGGATTATCGTAAGCCTAGTGACTATCGTAAAATTAGAGAATTATCCTAAACTGGGGCTTTACTTGGTACTTTTCTTATTCTGGTGAATTACTGTAAACCTCGTGACTTATATATGATTCCATTTGTTCTCGGGCAGCGTACACACCAATACGCACCCAGAAGTATTTGTAGCCAATCTATAAAATCTCTAATACATCTGTCTGTTTTGTTACAAAACTCCTAGTGCCACTGAGCGGCAGCCAGGGGAACTAACTCTGTAAACATAGATTGTTCTGTAATCATTTATAGCCAACATCTATTCTATAAAAGTGGGAAAAATTGATTATTGAAAAGGCATATTATTTTTGAAAAAAAAAAAATCGATCAGCTCTTTTTTAAAATGATTAAGTATTTAGATTATATACGGGTACGTTCGGGCTACATTGATATCCTCGAATCTATATTTGTGGAAAATTTGCAATTCCCAAACAGAGGGAACGTATCATCCCAAAGGTATAAGAATGCTATAAAAATATTTTGGTGTGGTCTTAGGTGATCAAGACAAGTAGTTTCTGTAGAACGTGCTATCGAAGGCTTTCAACTTTGACACGGCTGTGGAATCCTGGAGTCAGTCGCAGAAAATATAATTCGCACCACCCAGATATTCGGTTTGTCTTTCCTAATCTACCCTGCATCTCTACCAAAATGTAACGTATAAAATTAGGAAAGACAAACCTCAGAACTATACGGAAATTTATTCAATGCTAAAAAATTTAAAACATAACTGTGCGTAATGCGGACTCCTGGGGCCATGTACAGAAGTCGCCAACTACTCAGGTAGAACTTATAAAATAAAAGAGAGGCAATGAGTGAATTTCACAATATATCAAAATAAAATTATCAAGATTGATACAATCTGTTTATAAAATCAAATAATTATCATTCTGCTACAATATATTAAGGGAGGAATAAAGTCAGAACGGTAACT
>CP092873.1:68346902-68457293 GCA_030710605.1 Cordylochernes scorpioides | reverse complement strand
TGGGGGGATGCGGTTAGTCTATCTGGGGGGATGAGGTCAGTCTATCTGGGGGGATGCGGTCAGTCTATCTGGGGGGATGCGGTTAGTCTATCTGGGGGGATGAGGTCAGTCTATCTGGGGGATGCGGTCAGTCTATCTGGGGGGATGCGGTCAGTCTATCTGGGGGGATGCGGTCAGTCTATCTGGGGGATGAGGTCAGTCTATCTGGGGGATGTGGTCAGTCTATCTGGGGGCATGCGGTCAGTCTATCTGGGGGGATGCGGTCAGTCTATCTGGGGGGATGAGGTCAGTCTATCTGGGGGGATGTGGTCAGTCTATCTGGGGGGATGCGGTCAGTCTATCTGGGGGGATACGGTCAGTCTATCTGGGGGGATGCGGTCAGTCTATCTGGGGTGATGCGGTCAGTCTATCTGGGGGATGCGGTCAGTCTATCTGGGGATGCGGTCAGTCTATGTCTTGTCTAACGTGATCTTGTATGATGTGGTCTGTCTTGTTCAACGTGATCTTGTCTGATGTGGTCTGTCTTGTTTAACGTGATCTTGTCTGATGTGGTCTGTCTTGTTTAACGTGATCTTGTCTGATGGGGTCTCTCTTGTTTAACGTGTTCTTGTCTGATGTGGTCTGTCTTGTTTAACGTGATCTTGTCTGATGTGGTCTGTCTTGTTTAACGTGATCTTGTCTGATGGGGTCTGTTTTGTTAAACGTGATCTTGTCAGATTCGGTCTCTCTTGTTTAACGTGATCTTGTCTGATGGGGTCTGTCTTGTTTAACGTGATCTTGTCTGATGTGGTCTGTCTTGTTTAACGTGATCTTGTCTGATGGGGTCTGTTTTGTTAAACGTGATCTTGTCAGATTCGGTCTCTCTTGTTTAACGTGATCTTGTCTGATGGGTCTGTCTTGTTTAACGTGATCTTGTCTGATGCGGTCTGTCTTGTTTAACGTGATCTTGTCTGATGGGGTCTGTCTTGTTTAACGCGATCTTGTCTGATGGGTCTGTCTTGTTTAACGTGATCTTGTCTGATGGGGTCTGTCTTGTTTAACGTGATCTTGTCTGAAGCAGTGCTCATGTCGTGTACCGTTTGTGGTCTGAAATTTGTTTTTTTTTATGCGGTGAGATCGTTAAGTCGGAACAAAAATCCACTGTGGAAGAGTTTCCTACTGTACCACATTGTTACACACTATAACCGTATAGTTGTGACAGGCCGTTGCCTCTATTTGTTGGCTACTTCCTCTCGGCAATATAGCAGTCTTCTCCATAGTATAGAACACTAAGTATATTCTTGATGTTTTACACCTTCAGTATTTGTACTATTCACCTTCAATAACCACTCTTTAGTGCTTCAGACATATTTCTTTCCACATATCAATTACCTTAGAAGTCATGTGATCCATATATTAATGATCTAACACCACTATTAGGTTACATCGAGAAATATGGCGTAGTAGAAGTTTCCACCTTCACTGGTGCCAACTCCTGGTCCCATTGGTCCATCAGCTGGGGGGAGACCGAGCAGTGAACTCCGCCCATTTAACATGGAGCTAGATCCCACCACAACTACACTTTCAACACCAAAGTTACAGAAATAAATCAATAACTTTCCCTATTATTGCACGCTAGATATTTTGTCATTATAATTGTCGTTTAAAAATTTTATTAAAACATGATTTTAAAAAGTTGTAAGGAATCCCTGAATATATTCTATATACAGTTACGAGCGTCATTCCTGGCCTCTGTCACGGTTTGCTTTTTTTTTTTTTTGGAATGGCGCCCTCCTATTGGTCGGCTACGATCACGCCACCTTTGCTGGACTAAACACTAGGCCGTCTCTCAAGGCTAAGAGAGACAGCAATCTATATTGAGAAGAAAGAGTAACTCCCCTCAATACCCATTATGTCAAAACGGAAACGCTTATTTTTTCTCCTTTATATATATATCTTATATATAAAAAAAGAGATTAAATTTTCTGTTGATTTTGGAATTGTTGAGATTATCTTGATTTTGGTTATCTTGAGAATTAAGCCATGGTGGTGCAGTCGTGGCAAGAATCTTGAAAGCACAACAATAAAAATGGTTTTGATCAGAGATTATTTTATTTGAGCTAAAGTAATATATAAGAGCATAATTTGATTAAAGTAATGCCTTGCTTAAGGCGTAAGAATAAAAAAAATGAAAAGTTTATTTACATAATGTACAAATGTTTTGAGCCGACCAACGGGGAACAACAACAATGAATATTTATAGAGAAAGCGTGACCTCTGGCGGTCGATTTAAACAGTATTTGAATCGATGATAATATAATTTTAAATAAATAACATCCTAATATAACATAATTCTAAATAAAATATTTTAATATAACATTTTAAATAATACCTTTATATAGCATATATATATTAAAAGTTTCTATTCTATAGTGTCTCTAGTCCAGAACACATACATCCACAGCTATCTGGAAGTCTGAAATTTTATATGTTTGCGTTGTTAACTTAATTGAGTGAATGAATAACATTTTTTATTTCTACGTGGTCTGGAAATATATTAAAAATTGACCACAAAATTTGAAAAGAAATATATAAATAAGTTGTTATCTGGATTGAACCAGCAGGCAAAATTTAGTGTTTTCTTAGTACAGTCTATAAATTCCTCAAAACATTTTATATTCTTTTTTTTCTTATTTTTACACATGAACAGCGTATTTATGCAAATTTAGCCTTAAAACCCATTTCTTGATTTTTCAGGAAGCCTCTAAGATCTAAATTTTGGTCGTAGAGAGTACAGCATGCATCACGCTGACGAGGACCAATAACCCGAAACGCGTACGTGGTTGGGTTTTCTTGATTTATAAAGTAAATGCTTTGGCCGAATATCACGGAACAAGTTAGATCAGCGTTTGGTTATTTTTGTTCACTAGATGACGCTCTACCATCTGAAATCCTCATGTGAGTGGTCAGGATATGCCTTTTTATAGTTTATAATCAAACCGATGTGGTGTTGTTTAGGAGTTCTGGAGGTACAGCAACATCACGTGTTCCGGATATCCTCTCAGCGCCCTTGATACTCTGCTGCCAAATGGAAAAACCAGTAAGTCACGTGACACGTTTCACACATTTCGTATTCGGGAAAGACAGATTCAACCGCACACACACACATATAACATCACTATGTGAACAAAGGGAATATTAAAATACAAACATTAGGCCCCTTCAGGGAAAAGTTTCTTATTTACAAATATTTTATTTATAAATATTTCTAGCTTTCGGGCAAGAAAGCCCTTCTACAGAAGAAAATATTTTACATTGAATCGCCAATAGAATAAGAATTAACATAAAATAAAATGCTTCGAAGCAGATGTTTTCAGCCTAGAGGAAAAACTCGACAGCTTCGAAGCAGATATCATCGACATTCTGCAACAGGCCTTGCAGCGACATAAGACCATCCGATTTTTTCTACAAACGGAAGTGGAACTTATCAAGACAAATGATGCTTCAGGTAGGCGAGCCCATTTTGTTTCCAAGTGTCAGCGTGTGTTTACCCCATCAATGTTGAATAGGTTAGTAAAGAATCCTAAGCCAAATTTACAATAGACTATTAACATACAATAAAGAGGGGTCATCTTTTATATTTTCAAACTTATTAGAAATTAATTTAAATATAGGTAGATATACGCCGATGTATGCTGGGTGTCAAGGTGTTAAACACCGGCTTTTATCGCGAATAGAAGGGCACTACTTAACATAAATGCACCCGATGACATGTGTTTTTATTACTCTATCCTTGCTGCCTTATACCCAGTATCTAGCAATCCTCACCGTTCTAAGCACTACGAACCTTTTCTTTCTAATCTCAAGGCGTTATACCAGCTCCAATGCCACGCGAACGCATTAAACATTTTGAGGAGCTAAATTCTCTCGCGATCAATGTTTATAGTGTAGAGGAAAAATAAATCTTCCCCCTCCAGCTTTCCCGAAAATGTAGATAGCAAAGAAATAAATTTATTTATATAAAAAAGCCATTATTTTCTGATTAGGCACTTCAATCGTCTTTTTGACTCAAAATCGCTCTACGTTTGTCACTATTGTCTGTATTCTTTCAAATCAAAAGAATTGGTAATGGAGTATGAAAAAACATGTAGAGTTCACGGAGCTCAACGTGTCAAATATCCAAAAGAAGGTTCTAAGCTTTCATTTTCCAAATTTTCTAATAATTTTAAGCAGATCTTCGCTATATACGCAGATTTCGAAGCCATTTTACAGCCCAACCCCGACCCTTCCAAATACTCTGTCCACGTACCGTGTTCGTATTGCTATATCGTGGTAGATCCGGAGTCAAAAACGTCCACAAAGAAATTTATCGCGGCGAGAATCCGGCGGAAAAGTTCTTGTTGAGTTTATTCTCAACAGTTTCAAAGCTAAACGAACGCCTCAGAAATTATCCTTCCGTCGATATGAACGAGCAACAAAAAATTGACTTTCTAAACGAGCAAACTTGCCACATCTGTAAAAAATGGTTGCCTGTAAAGTCGGTTTTACGGGCGAAGATTTTACGTGACAACGGTAGAATATTTATTGATATGAATATAATTAAATTGCACAATAGGAACAAGGAATTGAATGAAAATAAGAATTGCACAAATTTTAACTATAGAAATATATTTTGTTTACTAAAACATTGTGCATGTACACTTAAACTTAACTAATTCCTATTTGAGTGATTTTGTTGAGGATAGGACGATGATAGGAGAAATATGAAATGAAAGGAAGTGTTTCTGCTGTAATGTGTCTTGCGAAAGTCAAGTCGATAGTTGTTCCTTTTAACGTAGTTGACTTAGAAACGTTTGATACGCAATCAAGATTATACGTATTTTTCATGAAATTAAGAAACGAGTTGTCAGGCTTTACGTTTTTGTTAAAATCACCACACAGAAGAATCGGTATACTAGAATCAACTTGCACGAACGGTGGCACGTACTGGCTGTTGTGAATGTACGGACCGAGTCCTTGCCATAGTAACATTCCAATATCTGCATACTAGCTCCTGGATGAATATATACAGCACCGAGTATAAACTTGAAGCTAGTATTAGCGGCGAAGCAAGTAACTTCAGTCATGCACATGTCACCCTTGGTTTTAATGACACGAGTTACGTCTGTAATCGCAACTTGGAACACTTCGCCGTAGATGTCGATGATAATTTACGATAGATCGCCACTCCACCAGCCGCGTTGGTATTTGAAAATCAAAACACTTATTCAGATCGAAGGTTCAAATTTTTGCTAAATAAATTTGAAATTAAATAAAATTTGTAATTGTAAATGATGAAGTTGAAAATTAAAACATTTACTTAAATTAGATGTTAAAATTCTTGCTCAACACAGTTTAAATAAAGTTTTCTTATATCTGCCACTTTTTCTTAATATTTGTAATTTTAAAGAATCAATTCGAAAATCAAAACATTTATTCAGATCGAAGGTTCAAAATTTTGCTAAATAAATTTGAAACTATTTAAAATTTGTAAAATAATAATTAATTAATTAATTAATTTTAAACTAATAATTTACTTAACACTATCAACATTTATCAATAGTATGACATAACCTATAAACTCAGTTTCTCAACTTTTGTGTCAATCTAACAATTAATCAATCAATCATAGTTTACGATAATGAAATATCAGTGTACAATTATTTACCTTTATTGTTGTAGTTGTTGTAAATGACGAATCTAAGCACTCCACATTTTCACTACAGACACAGCTGACGATACTTTAACCACACGTGTGAACTTGTATTATGACGCTTTCTTGTTTTTCCAACGCCAAGAACGTTCGAGAAAGACAAAGACAGAGACAAGCATGCGCCGATTCAATGCGCCTAATTCTCTAGCGCTGCGCGCGCAGCTGCGCGCGCAGCACTCTCGTTCGGTGACTCATCGTAACGTTACCGGGCGTTACACTTTTTCATAAGTGACTCCCAGCCGCAACCTAATTTAAGACGTTGTCACGTCAATAAAATGCTTCGAGTGTTTACAGTTATTTAAATGCAGGATCAGCCTCCATTGGACGTGCTTATCGAGTTTGCTATTCAGAGATGATATCTTCATTTGGAGGATATGGGGTGGGTTCAGGGAATAGTATATTAACTATTTCTGGAATGTCTATTCTTCTGTTAATGCTATTGTGCTTTCTGGGTATGATGGATTCTATGATAAGTCTCTGTCGTCTATTGGATTATTATAATAAAGTAAAATTCGCTGAGGGAAGAGTTTATTTTTATATATAACGGCAGCTTTCTGGCTCAAAAGCCCTTCGACAAGGTACTTATATTTAATTATATAACGAATAAAACATTACGACGCGAATGTTTCTTTTCACAAATAAATCAAACTTCTACTGTCCTTACTGCGATGAAAAAATATTGGGAGGGCTTGGCTTATCAGTGGTGCACCCTCCCAGCGGTTTCGCCAATTTAATCTACCAGACCGCTTCTTTAGAGCTCTAATACTGTATTGGATCATTCTGCTTTTATATGCTGCACTGAATGGTGGAATGATACTGTCCTTACTGCGATGAAAAAATATTGGGAGGGCATGGCTTATCAGTGGTACATCCTCCCAGCGGCTTCGCCAATTTAATCTACCAGACCGCTTCTTTAGAGCTCTAATACTATATTGGATCAATATGCTTTTATATGCTGCACTGAATGATGGAATGATACTGTCCTTACTGCGATGAAAAAATATTGGGAGGGCTTGGCTTATCAGTGGTACATCCTCCCAGCGGTTTCGCCCAATTTAATCTACCAGACCGCTTCTTTAGAGCTCTAATACTGTATTGGATCATTCTGATTTTATATGCTGCACTGAATGGTGGAATGATACTGTCCTTACTGCGATGAAAAATATTGGGAGGTCTTGGCTTATCAGTGGTACACCCTCCTAGCGGTTTCGCCAATTTAATCTACCAGACCGCTTCTTTAGAGCTCTAATACTGTATTGGATCATTCTGCTTTATATGCTGCACTGAATGGTGGAATTATACGGAAGCATATATAAGCAGAATGATCCAATACAGTATTATAGCTCTAAAGAAGCGGTCTGTTAGATTAAATTTGGCGAAACCGTTGGGAGGGTTCAACACTGATTTTTTCATCGCAGTAAGGACAGTAGAAGTTTGATTTATTTGTGAAAAGAAACATTCGTGTCATAATGTCTTCATTCTTTATAGATGGCGCGTTATTGCTTTGTATTAATTTATACTTAGTTATATCGAAAGGCTGTTGAGCCTTGTATTGCTGTTATATATAATTTAAAAAATCTTCCCTCAGCGAATTGTCTTTTATTTATAAATTTACCGAAGGAATTATAATATTAACAACAACAAAAAAAAGGGAATATTGTTCCAGATCAGATGGCGGAATTAAGAAAAAGACAATACCTGATCGTACACCTATTTAGGTTTATCACATCAGTACAGTATATAATGAATGGGATAAAGCCTCAACACCAGTTTTGGCAAATTCGCACAAAAACGGCCAACAATCTGTATACCATAGTTTAGGGATATGACCCTCATTAGTAAAAGGGCGTCTTTGTGTATTGAAATAAATAAATAAAAATTTATTGTATTTTGCCGTTATATAGAGAAAATAAAGTTTAAATCGTTAAAAAATATTGATGCAATATGTCGGTTCTTTCTCAGCTATACCAGACTTCTATAACCTACACAGTATCTCTATAAGTACGCTACCTTTGCCGAGAAGTCCTCGGACGTGATCGCTATAGGTGAAGAATAGCCCAATACAATAGTAGAATGATTTAAGGATCATGACTAAATCTTTGAGAGGATTTACTACTGATTAACCAGGCTCTCCCAATGTATTTTTATCATCACAGTAGAAACTGTGATTTAAATAACAAATAAATTATAATTTGATGGAAAGATAAAATTCATAAGCTAAAATGTCTTTCCTTTTTTAAAATGCATCAAAACAATGCATATGCAGGCTGGCCTTTATATGAATCTGCTTAAGCTTGTTTTGAGCATGTCCTAACCTGTGATATCTGCGCTGGGGTGAATAATAATAATAATAATAATAAATTTATATATATATATATGGTAATTTGAACCAACAACCCCATATTGGAAAATATAACAAGATTGTCGAGTTGTATAATAGAAACCTCTGTAAATAATTATACGCATGATTGACATGTGTCATAGCATCACAATATGTAGTGTATCTGTAAAAACTTAGGAAAATAAATAAAACTGTGTAATAGATTAAGAGTTGAGCTAAATAGCAGAGATTGATATATAGAAGTTCAACAAACATGTAAGAACGAGGCTTAAAGATGTAGGAAGTTTCTAGGAAGTTGTTAAGAGTGTACAATGACATCTCTTACATGATCCACGCCTTTATTGCGTGCACTGAAGGCCCAGTACTGCCTCATCGGAAGTATATATAAACCCCCGCAAAGCCGGAAATGCCGGAAATGCATAGGTACTTCTCAGTCTGCGGAAGCCCTCGTCAGTTGTCTCCAAGGTTCCAGAATGCCGCCATAGACCAGTTAGAAATCTCTACTTAATTCTCTCCATCTTTCGCTCCTAGCTCGACTCTATATTCTCACGGAACCTTCCTAGTACCACTGTGTCCTTCCGATTTTTGTGTGGACAATTCCAAGTCTTCCATTCTGCCTCGACCATGACTGCCTGTACTCTAAGAAAACTGTTAAAGGTCTTCCTAAGTGTAGATGGGTACTGGAAAACACTCCACACCCTGACTGTTCCTCTTGGTTACCACAAGAGTGAGCGAGTCTACTGGATTGACTCTCTCGGTTACCACAGAACGGAGAGATTATTTACAGAGGTTTCTAATATACAACACGACAATATTGTTATATTTACCAATATGGGGTTGTTGGTTCAAATTACCATATATATACGAGTATATATATATATATATTTAAAATGGAAATATTTAAAAGCACGATTGTTTCTTTTATACATAATACAAACTTCTACTGCCCTTACTGCGATGAAAAAATATATATCAGGAGGGCTTGGCTCATCAGTGGCGAACCCTCCCAGCGGCTTCACCAATTTAATCCACCAGACCGACTCTCAGAGCTCCAATACTGCATTGGACGATTCTGATTATATATGCAGCACTGAAGAAAGGAATCCCAGAAATAATCTTCAAGAAAACTATGGACATGAGCTTATAGGACAGTAGAATTACATTCAAATATTTGCATCGAGCAATACTCTTTCGCAAACAATAAAGACAAGTCAGTTAGACATAAATTAACACAAAGCAATAACGCGCCATCTATACATTTAAAATGGAAATATTTAAAAGCACGATTGTTTCTTTTATACATAATACAAACTTCTACTGCCCTTACTGCGATGAAAAAATATATATCGGGAGGGCTTGGCTCATCAGTGGCGAACCCTCCCAGCGGCTTCGCCAATTTAATCCACCAGACCGCCTCTCAGAGCTCCAATACTGCATTGGACGATTCTGATTATATATGCAGCACTGAAGAAAGGAATCCCAGAAATGATCTTCAAGAAAACTATGGACATGAGCTTATAGGACAGTAGAATTACATTCAAATATTTTGCATCGAGCAATACTCTTTCGCAAACAATAAAGACAAGTCAGTTAGACATAAATTAACACAAAGCAATAACGCGCCATCTATACATTTAAAATGGAAATATTTAAAAGCACGATTGTTTCTTTTATACATAATACAAACTTCTACTGCCCTTACTGCGATGAAAAAATATATATCGGGAGGGCTTGGCTCATCAGTGGCGAACCCTCCCAGCGGCTTCGCCAATTTAATCCGCCAGACCGCCTCTCAGAGCTCCAATACTGCATTGGACGATTCTGATTATATATGCAGCACTGAAAAAAGGAATCCCAGAAATGATCTTCAAGAAAACTATGGACATGAGCTTATAGGACAGTAGAATTACATTCAAATATTTGCATCGAGCAATACTCTTTCGCAAACAATAAAGACAAGTCAGTTAGACATAAATTAACACAAAGCAATAACGCGCCATCTATACATTTAAAATGGAAATATTTAAAAGCACGATTGTTTCTTTTATACATAATACAAACTTCTACTGCCCTTACTGCGATGAAAAAATATATATCGGGAGGGCTTGGCTCATCAGTGGCGAACCCTCCCAGCGGCTTCGCCAATTTAATCCACCAGACCGCCTCTCAGAGCTCCAATACTGCATTGGACGATTCTGATGATATATGCAGCACTGAAGAAAGGAATCCCAGAAATGATCTTCAAGAAAACTATGGACATGAGCTTATAGGACAGTAGAATTACATTCAAATATTTGCATCGAGCAATACTCTTTCGCAAACAATAAAGACAAGTCAGTTAGACATAAATTAACACAAAGCAATAACGCGCCATCTATACATTTAAAATGGAAATATTTAAAAGCACGATTGTTTCTTTTATACATAATACAAACTTCTACTGCCCTTACTGCGATGAAAAAATATATATCGGGAGGGCTTGGCTCATCAGTGGCGAACCCTCCCAGCGGCTTCGCCAATTTAATCCACCAGACCGCCTCTCAGAGATCCAATACTGCATTGGACGATTCTGATTATATATGCAGCACTGAAGAAAGGAATCCCAGAAATGATCTTCAAGAAAACTATGGACATGAGCTTATAGGACAGTAGAATTACATTCAAATATTTGCATCGAGCAATACTCTTTCGCAAACAATAAAGACAAGTCAGTTAGACATAAATTAACACAAAGCAATAACGCGCCATCTATACATTTAAAATGGAAATATTTAAAAGCACGATTGTTTCTTTTATACATAATACAAACTTCTACTGCCCTTACTGCGATGAAAAAATATATATCGGGAGGGCTTGGCTCATCAGTGGCGAACCCTCCCAGCGGCTTCGCCAATTTAATCCACCAGACCGCCTCTCAGAGCTCCAATACTGCATTGGACGATTCTGATGATATATGCAGCACTGAAGAAAGGAATCCCAGAAATGATCTTCAAGAAAACTATGGACATGAGCTTATAGGACAGTAGAATTACATTCAAATATTTGCATCGAGCAATACTCTTTCGCAAACAATAAAGACAAGTCAGTTAGACATAAATTAACACAAAGCAATAACGCGCCATCTATACATTTAAAATGGAAATATTTAAAAGCACGATTGTTTCTTTTATACATAATACAAACTTCTACTGCCCTTACTGCGATGAAAAAATATATATCGGGAGGGCTTGGCTCATCAGTGGCGAACCCTCCCAGCGGCTTCGCCAATTTAATCCACCAGACCGCCTCTCAGAGCTCCAATACTGCATTGGACGATTCTGATTATATATGCAGCACTGAAGAAAGGAATCCCAGAAATGATCTTCAAGAAAACTATGGACATGAGCTTATAGGACAGTAGAATTACATTCAAATATTTGCATCGAGCAATACTCGGGCAGTAGAAGTTTGTATTATGTATAAAAGAAACAATCGTGCTTTTAAATATTTCCATTTTAAATGTATAGATGGCGCGTTATTGCTTTGTGTTAATTTATGTCTAACTGACTTGTCTTTATTGTTTGCGAAAGAGTATTGCTCGATGCAAATATTTGAATGTAATTCTACTGTCCTATAAGCTCATGTCCATAGTTTTCTTGAAGATCATTTCTGGGATTCCTTTCTTCAGTGCTGCATATATAATCAGAATCGTCCAATGCAGTATTGGAGATCTGAGAGGCGGTCTGGTGGATTAAATTGGCGAAGCCGCTGGGAGGGTTCGCCACTGATGAGCCAAGCCCTCCCGATATATATTTTTTAATCGCAGTAAGGGCAGTAGAAGTTTGTATTATGTATAAAAGAAACAATCGTGCTTTTAAATATTTCCATTTTAAATGTATAGATGGCGCGTTATTGCTTTGTGTTAATTTATGTCTAACTGACTTGTCTTTATTGTTTGCGAAAGAGTATTGCTCGATGCAAATATTTGAATGTAATTCTACTGTCCTATAAGCTCATGTCCATAGTTTTCTTGAAGATCATTTCTGGGATTCCTTTCTTCAGTGCTGCATATATAATCAGAATCGTCCAATGCAGTATTGGAGCTCTGAGAGGCGGTCTGGTGGATTAAATTGGCGAAGCCGCTGGAGGGTTCGCCACTGATGAGCCAAGCCCTCCCGATATATATTTTTTCATCGCAGTAAGGGCAGTAGAAGTTTGTATTATGTATAAAAGAAACAATCGTTCTTTTAAATATTTCCATTTTAAATGTATAGATGGGGCGTTATTGCTTTGTGTTAATATATATATATATGTCATAATTTGTATATAATTAAATGCAACCCCGACCCACTATGTATGTACCATGTATGATTTTCAAAGACTTAATAAAGAACAAGGTAACTGGAGGGAAGCAAGTAGCATTAAGATATAGGAAGTAGATCTAAGATTGGCACGACTATTCTGGGCACCCCTGTGTCAATACTGCAGGGGCAGAGACCGGGCGTCTCTAGTGACCGCAGAAGTTATTTTAGCCAAGATTCACTCAATACTTCCTGACAAACAGGACGTGTCGAGTGACCAAAAGTTATAAAAGTTTGAGAGACATCCAATGCTTCCGGCAAAGATAGGACGTATTTGATAACACGGAAGTAAATAAAGTCAAAAATAACACTCGACACTTCCTATCAAGCAGATCACAGCTTTCTTCAAGGAAAGCCGCGGGCCAATCAAAAGGCAGCACCTTAAATAGGTCAACCAATAGGAAAAGATCATGTGAGATCTCTCAACCAATCAGAGAGAAACTGACTCGTGGTGTTAAATCGAAAGACAAGAATAGGCAGTTACGCTTTGGCTCCCAAGGAGGTGACATCGGCTTTAGACCTCTCTCCCTCGGCTCATCCCACAGCTAAGTACAATCACCGCCATGTGATTAGTTAAGGACAAATCAAAACCACCCCGCTCTTCTCAAGCTTTCTTTCCTCCAATCCAGTTACCTTTTATTTTCAAAACAATCACGTGTCCTGATTATTCCTAACTGTATGCTGCAACTTCCACTCAAACGGCTGCGCTTCAATCAAATCTCACCATTCGCATCCAACAACAAGAAATTCCGCAACGATATTGCCACAGAACGGTTAAGTCGACAGGATAAAGATTATAGAGCTTAATCAGGATAAAGATGGAAATTAACCCAGGCACCAGCACAACAAAAGGCAATGACAACCCAAGAGAGAAGGAACTGGCAACGAACGGAAAGAAGCTGACCACGAACGAGGCGACAAGACACACCCTGGCGACGGTAATTTTAGAACTGACCGCCGCGCTACAAGGGGCGAGATCCACGCAACTGGAAGCGGTCTTCCGGAGCGCCACCCTCGGGACAACCGCCGCCCGCAACGCCGGTACGTGTCCGAACAGCCTGACACCCACCGAGGAATCACCACCCGCCATGCCGTACCAGTACACACGGAAGCAACCCACGCGACACGGACCCAGTGTACCGACAACGCGATCCACTCGAATGGAAGCAGTACAAATGACTAGATTTCCCTTTCAATCGCGCGGACAGTGCAAAAGGTCCCGATCCGGTTCAACAGATATTCCAAGCCAGCCACACCAAGCCGAAGACGCCACAATGGAGACTTTTCGAGACTAAGGTAGGCAATCCACCCAATGACATCATCAAATTAACTTTGGACTTGTATCTGACCCAGGACCTACCATGTACCTTTCTCATTGAACCAGACGCAGGTTCGAACATATTGCCGTATCATTTATACAATAGATTAAAAGCACAACTCCCCAATTTAAGTATTAAAAAACCTTCCCTTGATCTATCCACCCTAAATAACTTTACGAAAATAATAGGACATTTAACTTTCCCTCTGACAATAGGCCAAATAACCCGTAGAGAGAACTTCCACGTGGTAAATGCATCCTTGCCATTTGGAGTTCTTACCTTAAAAACCCTTTATCAATATAAATTAAAACTAAATTATAATCGCGGCACTATTTTCCAACTTGGCGTCCCATTGTCTAATACCATCTACCACTTTAAACATGTGTCAAATGAATGCAAGCACGGGCTAGGCCAAAACCTGTCCCAAAGGACTCGCACAGCACCCAAAGCTTTCACACATGGAAACCCTTGCCTGCATTCATTACCCAAACCCCAAATATCTACATGCCACCATTATAATCTCACACCACACAACTTTTCACTCAACCCAATTACCAGTACTATATGCCCACAATATGTAAAGCCACCACGACTCCAACCTACAATCCCAATAATGCCCAAAAAAGTGTCCGTACACCGACACAGCTCACCCACTTACCACACAAAATCCACACATGACCATACTTCGCAACGCCAGAAACACGCAAATGTACCTCACAACACACGCAACACGCACGCCAAAAGACAACAACAACGACAAACAAGCGCATGCACAACCGTTAAGAATAATACGATCATCCCGTCTACACAAAACATAGAAAAAATTCACGCCACCAAACAACCACACAATCGAAAAACCTTGCGATCTTTCCTAAAAGCTGTGAACACCTATAAAGAGTTCATTCCAGACCACGCCCGCTTGCGGACGCCACTTGTCAACCTTCTAAAAAAGGATATCATGTGGGTCTGGGATGACGAATGCCAGAAAGCGTTCACTAACCTGAAAGAAAGCCTTACCACACACCCCACATTACACCTTTACCAGGAAGGTCTGCCATGCCAGGTGTACTGTAACACCTCAACATTCAGCATTACAGGCGTTCTTAAACAAGTCTACCCTGATGGGAAGACATACACCATTCAACATTTCAGCCGATCTCTGCGTAATCACGAGCGAAATTATTCAGACTTGGAACTACAATGCCTAGCCATTGTGGAAAGTGTGGATAATTTCCGCACCTGTCTAATGGACAGAAAGTTTACAATATTTTCTGACCATCCTGCATTGCAGTGGTTGAAAGAGATCAAAGCCCCGTCAGGCAGATTGTTTCGATGGAGGTTAAGATTGTCAAGATACGAATATGAGGTCCGTAGCATAAATGGAGTACAACAATATGAAACGGGCGTTGTAACTCGTATCCCATTTTGTGGCTTTCTAGATGCGCCACCCATACAGAGCCAACAGTCTTCTCCACCGGGAAAATCTCGCGTGACTATGGATCCCAATAAACTGCGCACCGTCTCCCGAAAAGGAGTACTTAAAACTATAGTCCCAAATTCATTTACAACCAAACTTCTTAAGTCCGTACACACACAACACCACCACCCAAACATCTCCAAGATGACGAGACTCATCTCAGCACAATATTATTGGCAGAACATGACACAAGACATCGCAAAACAGGTAAAAACCTGCCCCACCTGCCGATTCGCTAGAAGAATCGATGAATACAAACAACCTGCACGTAAAAATACCGACACAGGTACCCAAACAAAACAAAATTCGTACATAAAACACAGCGTACACACAACACAAACAATGCCAAAATTACCACATCCACGTCAGAGAAAAGATCACACATTTCAACCTAAACCAATTACCGCCGACATATCTCTAATAAAACCATTGACGATCAAACAGGAGAACTGTAAACCTGACAACCAATCCAATCATATCACACCACTCCCTAAAGATATCAAACAGGAAAACTGCGAACCTACCAATCATTCAAATTCTACAATTCATAAGGTTCAAGCAAATATTTCAGAGTCCCCAGTTACAAAAATGTGGACGAACATGGGACAATATCCTATCTTTCATCTGATTTTTATCCTTTGTTTATTAGTTCTACCGTACAACTGTATTCCAATTTTATTCATTAAGTACTTGTTTATCTATGCTATGCCCGATCAGAAAATCTTCGAACTACAAGAGGTAGTTTTTAATTTAGGACAAGCATTTTTTAATTTTGGACAAACAGTTTTTCATTGTGGACAAGCAATTCTTCATTGTGGACAAGTATTTATAAAACTTCTCATAATTTTAGGAACCATCTTCGCAGAAAATCTAAATAAACTCCGAAGAGATAACAGTAACTGAAAAAATGACCAAACAATGTCGGAGAAATCACGCTCCAAAAAACAAGATCTGAGCCGCACCAAAAACAATTAGGCCGACAGGAAACATAGAAGCAAGGCAGATATCTTCCCGCGAAGAATCAAGACGTCGCCCTAACTCCAATTACGCAAACAGGGGGTGGATAAATTTAGACCGGACCTCGCGCCCCCGAGTCCCGCTTCCGGCGTCTCATTACAAAGCCCCGCTCATCCAAATTAGGTCACCGCTCTCCCCAGCCACAAATTTCACTATGCCACCGGTTTTGTTTCCAGTTCGAGTCTACATATCGATTTTTTACCAACCAACTCCACATCCACGAGACAACACATCGAACTAGCTCACACATTTCTTACACAACAGACTTCTAACATTTTTCCACAACACACACACAAAGACAAAAAATTACACATAAAGGTTATATAGATTTCCATGTCTCCTGTACACACAGCATAAACGCACTTGAGGGCTAGAATCACGTTTTTCACCTAAGTGTCGATACAGACGAGACAAAAAATTTATAGGGCATAATTGAGCAAGTAAAACCTTTATAGGGCAAAATGGAACAATCAATACAGTTAGATCAGGGCATGTAGATACCAAAGGGTTCAAACCAATATACCTTATTTTTCATATCAATCATTTTCATTATTTTTCTCAATTAAAATTTAAATATTTAATCAATTTATCAATTTATTCAACTTATTACCACTTTTTATCATCAATTATCACCTTTTTCAATTAGTTTATATTATCATTTTTATTTATCAATTATCATTCTATTTACCACTTGACTTATATTGCCACAACTCAATTATCAACGAAAACTCACTGGTTTTCGATTAAACTAAAAACATTAAATCACCCTTTATTGTTAAAACCTTTTTATTTTTCATCTTTCCTTTTTTCAAGCACTCATCTTTGATTTCGTTCAACTTTTATTTTTATTTTTATTTTGATTTCTCACAAGCCCTAATAAAATTCCCTCGGTTTCCATTCCCAATTCCGAGCTAGAATAGAGTTAGGCATTTTTCCTTTTTTTTTTCTCACCACTCAACCAAGCACTCAACTTTGATTTCGCTCAAAAAAAAAAAAAAAAAAAAACTTTTATTGTATTTTTATTTTTGATTTCTCAAAAGACCTAATAAAATTCCCTCGGTTTCCATTCCCAATTCCGAGCTAGAATATGGTTAGGCATTTTTCCTTTTTTTCTCACCACTCAACCAAACACATTCAATTTTGATTTCATTCAACTATTCTTATTTCATTTTGTTTTGATTTCAAAGCACCTTATGAAATTTCCTCGATTCCTTTTTCTCAGAATTCGAGCAAAAAAGTAACTAAGCAGTTGTCTTTGTCACCATGCAACAAAATATTTTTCTTTTTTTCAACCAAACACATTCAATTTTGATTTCATTCAACTATTTTTATATTATTTTTATTTGATTTCAAAAGCCTTAATAGAACTCCCTCGATATCATTTCTTATCTCGGGTAGAATTCGTTTTGGCGCATTTTCTTTGTTTTACCCACTATGTACCATAACATTCATTGATTTCTTACAATTAAAAAATTTTTGATTTCTATTAATTATACTCAACCTATATCATCAACCCCATTCTATCTTACTTATGTCACCAGCAATGCTTGTATATAGCCCCTCAATACCTACAACTAATTTTCCCACAAAAATTATTTTTCATTTTACAGAATTCTCTCAGGCTAACCCCTTCTTGAATTCTTCACATGTAGGGGGCGCATCTGTCATAATTTGTATATAATTAAATGCAACCCCGACCCACTATGTATGTACCATGTATGATTTTCAAAGACTTAATAAAGAACAAGGTAACTGGAGGGAAGCAAGTAGCATTAAGATATAGGAAGTAGATCTAAGATTGGCACGACTATTCTGGGCACCCCTGTGTCAATACTGCAGGGGCAGAGACCGGGCGTCTCTAGTGACCGCAGAAGTTATTTTAGCCAAGATTCACTCAATACTTCCTGACAAACAGGACGTGTCGAGTGACCAAAAGTTATAAAAGTTTGAGAGACATCCAATGCTTCCGGCAAAGATAGGACGTATTTGATAACACGGAAGTAAATAAAGTCAAAAATAACACTCGACACTTCCTATCAAGCAGATCACAGCTTTCTTCAAGGAAAGCCGCGGGCCAATCAAAAGGCAGCACCTTAAATAGGTCAACCAATAGGAAAAGATCATGTGAGATCTCTCAACCAATCAGAGAGAAACTGACTCGTGGTGTTAAATCGAAAGACAAGAATAGGCAGTTACGCTTTGGCTCCCAAGGAGGTGACATCGGCTTTAGACCTCTCTCCCTCGGCTCATCCCACAGCTAAGTACAATCACCGCCATGTGATTAGTTAAGGACAAATCAAAACCACCCCGCTCTTCTCAAGCTTTCTTTCCTCCAATCCAGTTACCTTTTATTTTCAAAACAATCACGTGTCCTGATTATTCCTAACTGTATGCTGCAACTTCCACTCAAACGGCTGCGCTTCAATCAAATCTCACCATTCGCATCCAACAACAAGAAATTCCGCAACGATATTGCCACATATATATATATATATATTCTGTAGTATATTATTAACAAGTTAGATCACAACCTTCTTATAATATTTATAATAACCCCATACCTATATGAAAATGTGTATCGAACTCGTAACAAAATGGCAAATAAAATAAAGAGGTAAAGGTAGACCAGACGACGACAAAGACCAGACGAACAGGTGTTTATGATAATGAGTTCAATTACCCCGTCAACAGGTGGCCAGACGTAATAAACAACCCGGCGCCTGACAGGTGGCGTGATTTTATGGGAGCCAATCAGAACTCGCCGCCATCTGCGAGCGTCTCATATAAAAGCCCCCCAAGATTGGGACAAAGGGAGTTGGTTAGTTGTTTTCAGAGCGACGCCGTCATACGGTCGGGTTTCTCACCCCTATCCGCGATGTAGGGCATCCGTGACGCCCGTGGTCCGACTGTCTTCGTCCGTGGTCTACCTCTACCTTCTTGGAGTTACCATCTAGACCTGCCTCTGTCTCTTGCTGTCCCAGTGCGGGAATCCCATCACGCACCCACAACCACGACTGCCCAGTATATTCCACATCGGGATTACTACAGAACCCGTTAAAGTCGACAGGATGACTGAGGACAGCAGCATGCAGAGGATGACGGAGGTCAGAGACGACTACGTCGCGGATGCCCTCACCAACATGCAACCCCACTGCGAAGACCTAGTAAACCGCCTAAAAGACGCCATGCGAGAACTAGCTGCACCTCGCACCGAGAAGGTCATCAATGCCCCCATCAACATCTCCTGCGCACGAACATCTTCCTCCCTCAGCTCGAACAGGCAGACAAGATTCATCGAGAAATCCTGGCATTGCCCCGCCAACCAGCATCGACGATGTCCCATGGCAACCATCGCAAAAAGTGACCACCAGGCCCCATCAGCGGGACAACAACTAAAGACCAAGTCTCCAGACTGAACAATCCTCAAAACTGTGAGTTTTTAAAAACAACTTGATTCTCCATAAATTTAATGTTTATTTTCACGGTAATCATTTTAAATCAAATTTTGCAATTTTTATAACATATCAATTCAAATTTTAAATCTTGCACACCCTCATTTATCAATTTTTACTTTATTTTAAGCAACTTTTAAATTTCAATTCATTAATTTCAATTTTACATCAAAAATCATATTATATTTTAATTACTCGAATCATATTTTCTAAACTTATTTGTGTGTTTTTTTTATACCTTGCTTATGGCCATAGTATTAATAATTAAATTTATTACGCTCTTTATTTTACTTGACCTATTACTATTTCAATTGATATTTCTCAATGTTTAAAAGTTTTTAAAAACTAGTCCTAGATTTGTATTTTTATAAATATCATTTCGCACTTTTCTACATTGTTCACATCAACTTTAATTCCTCTCGCATATCCCATATCCCATTAACACATCTCGCATGATCATAACACATTTATTTATACACTAGTTAATTAATTAATTCTTTTATAGCCTACCTTTTCCCAATTATTCACACCCACGATTTCAATATTACAGATTAAATTTAATATCCTTCTAACAGAGGAACCTGCCAGATTAAAACGGATAGTAAAAATTATATAAAATCCCTTTAATAACAAATCTTATTTTTATAATGTTATAGGATAGTTTATCGTTTTGTCAACCCGTTTAAAAATTAGGTCCCCACCATCTCTAAAATCGATCCTGTACATGACACCATATGAGACGCCATCTTGGCCACCTAAAAGGACAATTAAATCCCCAAAATGGCGTCCAGCGCCACGACACTATTCCAAACTTCATCCCAACGACAGCTCAAGGACGCACTGAACTCCCCCCTAATTTTTGTTCTACTTCGTCTTTCCTTCCCTACCTCTAAAGGGGTGGAATGACCTTTGTATCCATCATTAGCATCCATCATTAGGAGAGATATTCTTTCCTACTTCAACACTCTTGCCTATCAATCATTCAATTATAGGGCCACATTACCTCCCCTGTCTGATCTAATGTTGTTTATGAAAAGTCTTAGCAGTTCGGTCAATGAAAACAATACCTCACTTACACAGGCACGTATTGCATTGCCGAACGCCATTGCAAAATTCAACTCAGTCTTCCCCTCTTTTTACCACTGCGTCACTCTAAACCTTCAGATATCCATTATAAGTTTATTTGTAACATTTTACTACTTTTGATAAGTTCGTTTTCCTTTTTCTCTCTCTCTCACCATGTGAGACGTCTCTGAAATTGTAATTAAGAAAAAAAAATCATAATGGCATTTCAATTTATTTACCACTTTTGACTTTTCCAAACATCGTCTAATTTGCGTTTATAAGCATTGCATCACGTGGGGAACACACTAACATAAATACTTACTATATTTTAAAATCTTATTCACATATATTTTTGCGATCCTTGATGTGTGCCATTTTATATTTTAGAATCAATCCATATATTTTAGGATATTTCTTTTACACTAAGATATTTCTTTTACTTCCATCCCTAAACAGTTAAAATCATTAGCCAGCCTATATAAACATCACCTGAAAGCTAATTTAACTTAAAAATATTGTTTTAACAGTGACACCTTATACCAACTGTCCCTTCTTATATCTTGATCCTTCCAACTCTGCCTTCCATACTACTCTCGTCTCTTGATCATTTTCCATTGTCCTTCTATGCCTTCGTTCTAACCACCCCTCGTCCATCGCAGAGTTCCTGTTTGCCGATTTTTTTTTATTTACACCCAGGTCGCCGTCCCAGCATTCTTTATTTCATTCTTTTTTCCTCAAACCCGGGTTCAATCAATCAATGGCAACAGTCGAGCCCTGTTTTCACAATCTACCTCCACCCTCTAACCTCTTCAACGGTTCCTGAGACTCCTGCTCGTCAACCTTTTTTAATTTTTATTTTTTAATGATTCATTGACCTGGTACACTCTTCCTCCCCATGTTAACCTTACACGGAGAGCTTGGGTAACCAGCGAGACTTTTTTTTTCTCTAACGCTCGACCCAGGCCATCATCAGCACGATGCGCCCACTCATTTTTCGTTTAATTCTATTTTTCATCTGGTCGAGCTCAATCACCGACAGCAGCGCAGCTCTTGAGACACCATCTCTTTTCAACCTCTCTCAGAAAAAATTTCTTTCCCATATTCTCCCATTACCTACCTCTCCTTCGATCTTCACGCCTTTTGCCCATCTGATCTAATGCTACTTACAGAACATCTTGAGATTGCTGAACCCTGAAAACAATACTTCGCTTCTAAGTTCGTATTGCAGGGCAGGACTCCTGAGATGTCCTTTGCAGAAACCAATTCAGACCTTCTTCATTTATTCCTCACTGCGTCACTACCTATCGTAAACCTTTTGCTTAAGTCAATTATCTTTTATATTTTATTTTACTTTTATTATCTCTACTTCTCCTCCTTCCTGTATTACATCCCTGAAACCATGTTGTAAATACTCAAGGCACCTTAAGTAACAAAAAACTGTAACTAGTATACCAACTATCCCAAATATTTACTTTCGCTATTGTGTGTGTTTATTTTAAATTTATCCTTCCTATGTACTCCTCTTATATATATTTTTGTAGTTTTATAATATTATATCAGTGTGTCACCACTACTCCCCTTTATCTTTATTTTTATTCTAGTAACTAATTTGTGCCCCAAATTATTTCCCATTTAATAGGTTTGCTAGCTTTTCTCTCATTTATTTGTAAATAGACTTACAGTTTTACTAGTTTTGTGGTGTTGGACTTTGTTTTTTAACTTACAGATGTAGATAAAATATTTCAATATTAATCGATAATATCATTTTGTTTATTAACCATCAACATTAATGCCATCAAATACCAATCAACCCTTTATATATTATTACCTTTAATCTTTTTATTTTCTTTTTTTTTCATCATGCTTAGACTTAGGATTTTACAACTTCAGCTATTTTAGGCCCCATTTTAAAAAACCTACACCTAACAATATTTATAATATTTCTTATAAACATATAAAACATTTATCATTTTATTTTTCTTAATAGATTTTCAAAATGTTATTTTTGACGCTTCCCTTACAACCTCTAACTCTATCCCATGAACCTTTCCTCCCAACTTTTTACACCCATCAAGAGATTATTGTTCGTCAGCCATTTTCTTTTTTTTTTTTTATTGATTAAACTAACTAGAAGACCCTTCCTCGCTGTACATTTCCCAACAGTGAGCTCAGGAGACCCAGTTAGGTTTTATTTTTTTTCTCTCATCGTCCGGCTCATCATTTTTTCATCTTTCAACCTCTTTTTTCACCACACAAGCCGGACACAATCAAAATTGACAGCAATAATTCTCTTACATCCACATCTCCTTTTCCACATCCTTCAAACCTCCAACTACCTTCCAAGGGATTCCAGTTCGCCGAACATTTTTGTTTTTTTTTCCATTGATTAATCCGACTGGAACAATCCTTCCTCGTTATACCCATTCCCAATAATGAGTTCAGGATATCCAGCGCGATCTTTTTATTTTTTTTCTCATCGCCCGACTCATCATTTCAATTCACCATTTTTTCAAACTTTCACTTTTTTTTGTCATCATTCAACCGGGCATAATCATTATGGACAACAGGGATCCCTCTTACCTCTACCTCTCCCTTTTACCTCCATCAATCTTCCCGCCTCTTTTCACTGTCTGAGCTAATGATGCAGACGGAATATCTTGAGCCTTCTGTTAATGAAAACAATGCCTCACTCAAACAAGTTCGCATTGCATTTCAGAATGTTTGGGATACTACTTTGCAGAAACAGGCTAAGATACTCCCTTCCCCTTTTTCAACCTTAGCGTCACATTATACGTTCAGTCAATAAACTAACTTCATTTTTTTTCCTCTCATCTTTAATGCAATAAGATATTATTTTCCTTGTACGATTCATTTTACCATTTTTACCATTTTGTATTATATACTTTCTCTTAATCTTTTATCATTCATTTTATGCGTTTTTATTTTTATAACCTTGATTTTACTTCATTGATACATCACCATTACAACATCTTTCTCTTTTTAACTTGTAGCTTAATAATAATTTTAACTAATTTGTATACAAATTATTTCTTTTATTTTTTTTAATAGGTTTGTTAGGGTATCAGTCATGACATGTCATTCCCCCAACCAAACCTTCATCACCGGGGACACATTCTGTAGTATATTTTTAACTAGTTAGATCACAACCTTCTTATAATATTTATAATAACCCCATACCTATATGAAAATGTGTATCGAACTCGTAACAAAATGACAAATAAAATAAAGAGGTAAAGGTAGACCAGACGACGACAAAGACCAGACGAACAGGTGTTTATGATAATGCGTTCAATTACCCCGTCAACAGGTGGCCAGACGTAATAAACAACCCGGCGCCTGACAGGTGGCGTGATTTTATGGGAGCCAATCAGAACTCGCCGCCATCTGCGAGCGTCTCATATAAGAGCCCCCAAAGATTGGGACAAAGGGAGTTGGTTAGTTGTTTTCAGAGCGACGCCGTCATACGGTCGGGTTTCTCACCCCTATCCGCGATGTAGGGCATCCGTGACGCCCGTGGTCCGACTGTCTTCGTCGGTGGTCTACCTCTACCTTCTTGGAGTTACCATCTAGACCTGCCTCTGTCTCTTGCTGTCCCAGTGCGGGAATCCCATCACGCACCCACAACCACGACTGCCCAGTACATTCCACATCGGGATTACTACATATATATATATATTGAGACGTTACAAAAACAATTTTTAATTGTACATAATTTCCTTTAAAATGTTATTTTAATTTTTCATGTGTTTATTTTCCATTCATTAAAAGTCAAAGATGTACATACTAAATTAGTAAAAACTCAATAAAAACGATATGTAAAAATATACATAAACAAATGGCTTGTAAAAGAAAGCGGCAATAAAATGAGTTTAGGTAAAATATCTATTTCATTAACAAACATTTCACTTTTAAAATAATAAACTTTAAAATTAAAGTTTTACAAAACTAAAATTAGCGTTTTAAAAATAAAAACGTGGCATTTGGCGCAGTCGAAAAGGATACGAAGAAAAAAAAAATGGCGGAAAATCCAAACAACCGGTTGCAAAAATTCAACGGCTCGAAGTCGGCAATTAGGCCTGAGTCATGGATCAAATTATATGATTTTGAAAATAATTCTTTAAAAGAAGATGAAAAAATCAAAATTCTTATGTACTACTTGACAGATTCAGCACTTGAATGGTATGCAGACGAGATTATTTCAAATCCTGCAATAAAAAGATGGGAAGTTGTAAAGGAAAAGTTGATTCAAAGATTTGGTTCATACAACGCAAATCCAATTGTCTCAGCATCACATCGAAGATTAAAACAAGAAGAATCAATAGAAAATTATTTTCAAGATAAAATTCGCCTGTTAAATCAAACCCATCTAACGAAGGAGGAAAAAATTCATTTATTAACAGACGGACTTCCAAATGATTGGAAAGATTTAATTGTGGCTGCACAGCCAACTGACGCCACAAAATGGTTTCATATCGCAGCTTCAATTGAACAAAATAGGGCTTCAATTCAGTTTAAGCCTAAAAACAAAATACATCTCGCGACAAAAAATAATGATAATAGAAAAAATGTTTGCCCATTCTGGTGTCCAATATGTTCGAAAAAGGGAATAAAAATT
Organism: Cordylochernes scorpioides; assembly: GCA_030710605.1. Classification (NCBI taxonomy): domain Eukaryota; kingdom Metazoa; phylum Arthropoda; class Arachnida; order Pseudoscorpiones; family Chernetidae; genus Cordylochernes; species Cordylochernes scorpioides. The sequence continues at coordinate 68,431,915 of CP092873.1, read as the reverse complement.
AAACATTGGGTCACAGATTGTGAGGATTATGATCCTAATTATAAAAAGGATAGGCCTAATCAAAACACTTCAGTGAAACAAGTATGCGGAGCCCCGGAATTGTTGAATGTAAGTACTTTGACAAATACCCCTACACAAGGAGCTTTCAAGCTTATCAACATAAGTGTTGAAGTAAATGGAATTCCTGCGCAAGCATTTGTGGATACTGGAGCAACAGTATCAATAATCAATTGGCGATTGTTCAAGCGAACCCGTCTTCAACTTCAACCAAATTCAGACATTCACATCAGCCAAGCGGATGGTGTTACCAGGACATGTGGAAGCCTTCAGACCAAGGTAAGAATAGATAAACTAATTAAACCTGTAACTCTCCATGTAATGAAGAACTTTAAATATCCACTCTTGATCGGATTAGATGTTGCATCTCTTTTTAATCTTTTAATAGATGTCAGAGACAAAACAATTTACACCAAATTTGATGGATTACAAAATCCAATTCTTGTAAATCATCTAGAAAAGATAAGAGAACATGAATTTAAAAAATTACTTGAACACAATAGGAATGTATTTTGTCAGCATGCTATTGATTTGGGAAAAGTAGCTATTCAACATAAGATCATCACGAAAAGTGAACAACCAATTTCTCTTAGACCCTATCGTCGTCCTCTAAAAGAGTATGAAGAGATAGCTGAACAAGTTAAAGAACTTCTCGAACACAAGTTAATAAGAATTTCAGATTCTCCTTGGGCATTTCCTGTTGTTATGGTTCCCAAGAAGGATGGAAATAAAAGGATGTGCATTGATTACAGACGTCTTAATGAGATCACACTGGATGACAGGCAACCCCTACCTCACATACAGGACATGTTTGATCGATTGCATGGATCCAGATTCTTCTCTACCCTTGATGTTGCATGGGGTTATTGGCAGATCGAAATGGACCCGCAATCTATTCAAAAAACTGCATTCGTCACAAACGATGGTCATTATGAGTTTTTAGTGATGCCCTTTGGTTTAAAAAATGCTGCTTCAACGTTTCAAAGAATAATCCAACATATTCTAGGTGAATTATTATGGAAAGGAACTTGCTCTTTCCAAGATGACATATTGGTGTACACGAAAACATGGCAAGAGCACATAGAGCTTCTTAGTAAAGTTTTTGACAAATTAAGACAGTACAACATGAAATTAAAATTGTCGAAATGTATTTTTGGAAGAACTGAAGTAAAATACCTCGGACATATCATCAGTCACAATCAATTAAAACCTGATCCAGGAAAATTAAAATCTATTCAAGACTTTCCAAGACCTGATACTGTAAAGAAAGTTCGTCAGTTCATGGGATTGGCAAATTATTACAGAAAATTTGTGAAGGACTTTTCTAAAATTTCATTCCCCTTGGTTCGACTCACTCGGAAGAATCAGCCCTTCATCTGGAATGAGGAAGTAGAGGAGTCGTTCGCTAAACTTAAAATGGCACTATCTATAAAACCTGTCCTTGCTATTTACAACCCGGACTACCCCTCTAAAGTTTATACAGATGCCTCCAAATATGGAATTGGAGCAATCCTAACACAAATTGGTCCAGACAATGAGGAACATGTAATTGCTTATTACTCCAAAACACTGCAACCACACCAAGAGAATTATTCTGCTTATGAGATGGAATGCCTAGCCGTAATACAAGCAACTGATCACTTTCATGTATACATAGAAAACCAACCATTTGAAATCATCACTGATCATGCGGCGCTCCAATGGCTTTTCACCATGAAGAAACCGAAACCTAAGTATTTTAGATGGATTCTTAGTTTATCCTCGAAATCATGTAACATCGTTCATCGTTCTGGAAAGCAACAAACTCATGTTGACGCCCTATCAAGACTCCCAGTTGTTAACATTGCAACTCAAGAACTTCAAGAACACCAACAAAATTCAGATTTGAGTTTCTTGAAAAATTCCCACACTCACGACGGTGTGGTAATGATCAAACAAAAAGGAGTTTTTAAAGCAGTTGTCCCAAACTCGCTTACCAAAAAAATATTGGAAGAATATCACGATTCATTGAGTCACCCATCAATAACCAAAACATGCAAACTTATAACTCAATGTTATTGGTGGAAAGGAATAACAACTGATATCAAGAATTATGTTCGATCTTGTAAATCTTGTCAACTAGTGAAGGTCAGACATGAACCAACTTTAGGAGAAATGATCACTCCAACGTCAAATATCCAACCATTACAAATGATCGGTTGTGACACTATTGTACTGGGAACAGCAGCAGCTAACACAAAGCATAAATTCATTCAAGTTTTTGTTGATCACGCAACTCGTTATCTATGGGCATATCCCACAATAACAAACACTGCTCAAGCTGTCACTCAATGTCTTGATAAGATAATCAAATCTGTTAATTCGATCAATACTATCTTAACAGATAATGGCAAAATTTTATATCAAAAGAGTTCAACAAATTTCTTTCTTTACAAGGAATTAAACACACATATACTTCGCCTTACCATCCTCAGTGCAATGGCATTTGTGAGAAATTAAATGATACGATAATGACAAAACTGAGAATAGCTGTTCTAGAGAAACCTAGATGTAAATGGAGCACATTGTTACCACAAGTTGTCAAAAATTATAATTCCACACCACATGACGTGACTGGTTTTTCACCGCTTTTCTTAATGTATGGAATCGGTAATGTACCCGAATTTGCCGACCAAACTCCAATTACAATTGAAGAAGCCAGGAAGAAAGCTAGCCTGCGGACAGAACAAAGTAGAAGTAAGTGGAAGATTAAACACGATAGCCATCACCCCAAGTATGTCTTTAAAGAAGGAGACTTAGTCATAAGAAAAATTGCCTTCAACGACCCTCGTCTCATCAAGTCATCACCAAAATATGAAGGACCATTTGTCATTCAAAAAAAGGTATCTGATGTAACCTACGATATCTCTCTGAAAGACCAAGAGCAAGCAAGACGCGTTCACATATCTCAACTTCGACCATTTATTACCCGAGAATAAATGCTTCAAGAAGGGGAATATGAGACGTTACAAAAACAATTTTTAATTGTACATAATTTCCTTTAAAATGTTATTTTAATTTTTCATGTGTTTATTTTCCATTCATTAAAAGTCAATGATGTACATACTAAATTAGTAAAAACTCAATAAAAACGATATGTAAAAATATACATAAACAAATGGCTTGTAAAAGAAAGCGGCAATAAAATGAGTTTAGGTAAAATATCTATTTCATTAACAAACATTTCACTTTTAAAATAATAAACTTTAAAATTAAAGTTTTACAAAACTAAAATTAGCGTTTTAAAAATAAAAACGTGGCAATATATATATATATCTTGAATATTAAGCAATCCATATGAAATTATTAATTGAATGGCATATTTTGGATCAAAAATAAAATAAACATTTTATTTAATATAAATGCCAATATTTCAATAGGCTATACGCCTAACTTCGTCAGGGCTTATCTTGTTTTTGAACGGCTTTGGTTCATCACGTGATGCCTTCACGCGACGGTATATAAATATTTTAAGAACGAAATACTTGATGAGGAAAGAGTTTCTTTATTACACAAAATTAGTTCACAAGCTTTCGGGCACAATCACCCTTCTACTGGTGTAAAACGAGACAAAATTATTAGTGGCATTCAGCTATATACATATATACAAAAAGTAAGAAAATAAGACAGATATGTAAAATTGTGCCAGAGAAAATTAACATAATATTGGAGGATCATTCATAAAATTAAGCAAAGCAAGTAAATAAACGTATAATACATTCAATACTTGGCTATTACAGAAATCCGTTTTCTGAGAAGGTCATCCACAACACCCACCGTCAACTTCTACGTTCCAGATTCCGAGGATGCATGTCTAACATAAGATTCATATCAAAGTCCCTTAAGGGCCTCTTAACTCTCACCGCACAATGTGTTGCGCCCCAAATCCTTACCTCGCTCATAGTACGCATTACTGATGAAATTCGAACCCAGAATTCCTTACTTAATAAGAAGCATGATAAGAAGTTTTATTTTTGGTCGAAAAAGTATGGTTTTCCATACCAGGCTACTGCGGAAGACCACCGTCGAGTCTTGAACCTCTCCAGTACTGAACTTTCAGAAGCAGAGATCTCCTTGCTATCTAAGGGCTTGAATTATCGCAATGAAGCCAAACCTGATGTCCCTAGGATCATCAGCGGTGTAGAGGCTTCTATTAAGGACCTTAGTCACCAGGCGAAAAATGATATTAGAAGCCGTATCTCATCCGTACTCATGAATCCCACAACCCAAAATCCTCAGGCCCGCATGGAGAGAACCATTATGAAAAGGTTGAAAGATCGGAGTGACATCATAATCTGCAACTCTGATAAAGGATCACAGACAGTCGTTATGGATATCTCAACGTATAGATCCAAAATGATGGACGTCCTTACAGATGAATCTACTTTTATTCCCATAGATGAGGATGCCAAGCTTCGCACCTATCAGGATTTCAGGAAAGCTCTATTAGAACAAAAAAGACTCTCCCAGATTAACTCTGAAGAATTCAAATTATTCACATCACGCCTTACCACAGACGCCTACATATATGGATTACCTAAGATACACAAACCTAATGTCCCACTGCGCCCTATCGTAGCCTGTCACAGATCACCGTCAGCCCCATTAGCCAGGTATTTATCTAATTTTTTCTCCCCGTTACTAAAACAATATAATCATAAATTCACGGTACACAACACACCTAATTTCATTGAGGAGTTATGGAAAATTTCCCCTGGTCCAAACACCATAATGTGCTCTTATGATGTAGTTTCATTGTTTTTAAGCTTACCCCACTCAGTTATTAGAGAAAGCATAGTTGCCTTCCTGACAGAAATACAGACCGATGCATCCACCATACAAACAATAGTATGCCTGGCAGATATTTGTCTAAATATGAGTGTATTTAAATTTGAGTCGCAAGCATACAGACAGATACGGGGTTCCCCAATGGGGAGTTCGTTTTCAACAGTTGCAGCAGAATTGGTGATGATCATGGTTGACAAATCAATCAATGAAAAACATAGAACAGATATCGTGTTATGGCGCAGATATGTAGATGATATCTTTTGTGTCTGTGATCAGAGTTCATACGAAACTATATTAGCATCCCTTAACAGTTACAATGAGGATATGTCGTTTACCATAGAAATAGCTCAAGGGGGTGTAATACCATTCCTTGATGTTCTAATAATTCAAACTCCAAACTCTTACCACACTACCGTATATTACAAAAAAGATTTCCTCCCCAACTACACGCATTACACTTCCTGTTGTCCCAATTCCCAAAAAATCAGTATTATAAAAACTTTATCTAAGCGTATACACACCCATTGTTCCCTTCCATCTTTCCAGGCAATAGAGAAACAGAACATAATCAAGAATCTCAACTCTGCAGGCTATCCGACATCCTTTGTTTGCAAACATTTTTATGTTTTCTCAGGAATAAGAAATACTGCTCAATACCGGTCCACCTGTTTTATTCCATACTCTTACAAATCGGCGGCCATAGCACGAATTCTGAATAGATATGGGGTAAACTCATATTTCTCCAACACACTCAGTCTGGCAACCAAACTAAAACAGACAATAGCAAGAAGTAGTGTAACCATTGATTCCCTTAATTATCACAATGCCATTTACTCCATATCATGTGAGCAGTGTGATGCCAAGTATGTCGGAGAGACTGGGAGAATGGTGAAGACCAGAATGGTGGAGCATGATAGATCGGTAAAAAGGAAAGATCCCCGCTCTCTAGTTTACCAACACATACGGGACACAGGCCACACATTCAATATCTATAACCCCTCGGCCCATTATCATGAGATTAAGAACAAACACCAGCGATTGGTCCTGGAAGCTATACTCACCAAAAAATTTAAAAGCATCAATAGAGCAATAGACCTTCCTGAAATATATGATAATTTAGTACTGGAACCTCCTACCTGAAAGATCTAGTTTTCATTAACTTACTTATACTTTTACACGTCAATGGCAATTTTGGTTTATTTTATTTTATTTTATTTCTATTTTATTTTGTTTTATTTCGTTTAATAGTCGTTGTTCATACTTAGTTTCTGTAATAGCCAAGTATTGAATGTATTATACGTTTATTTACTTGCTTTGCTTAATTTTATGAATGATCCTCCAATATTATGTTAATTTTCTCTGGCACAATTTTACATATCTGTCTTATTTTCTTACTTTTTGTATATATGTATATAGCTGAATGCCACTAATAATTTTGTCTCGTTTTACACCAGTAGAAGGGTGATTGTGCCCGAAAGCTTGTGAACTAATTTTGTGTAATAAAGAAACTCTTTCCTCATCAAGTATTTCGTTCTTAAAGTTTAGTGAAGGAATTATTATTTCAATATAAATATTTGCAACTCTGTGGGGATAAAATTTAAAATATATACACACATACAAATATTAATAAGAATAGACTATATATGTACATTCATAAAAATTAAAAAATAATATATGATTCCTAATAAGTATAATAAAATAATTTTAAATCGATTTGAACTGTGAATATAGCGGAGGTATGTCAATTTTTCTATTAATACTGTTGGTATCTTTCATTGGGGTCCAACTTTCTAAAAAGAGTCTTGAATGTTTATCTTGAAAATGTTGTTATATATTGTTAGAAATGTGAAATTTATAGAGTCGCTGTTTCATCCCAAGTCGACCTTTGGCACATGTACACTGCGGCGGCGCCACCTGATACCATGTGTGACGTCACTACCTACCCCATCTCCCTTCCTGCCTGCTGCTGGCTGATTACAACTGTCATTTTATCCCTCTTTTGATTTTCTCTAAACTTGTATAACCAATAAATCAATTGGCACTCTGCTTTAACGAGTCATTCGTTAATATTTCCAATAGGTTATGGGTTCTGACTACGCCCCAAATTCGAAGAAGCAAACCTAAAGTGAAACTGCTAAGCCTAACTCGTGCTAAATATGACGCACCTTGAGAATCAAGTCCGCCAGTTCAAAGGCGAAAACTTCTCCCTTTGGAAATTTCAGTTCCGACTACTATTAGAGCAAAATCAACTTTTGGATATCGTGGACGCCAAAGAAATCAAACCAGAGGTAAGTGACGCTACCTCTGCTATACAGGATGCATGGCACGCCAAAGATATCAAAGCCCAAATGCTTATATCACAGGCACTTGAATTAAGATTTCTAGAACCTTTGATGTCCTGTAAAACTGCCGCTCAAATGTGGACAAGGCTCATGTCCATCCACGAACAGAGATCAGAGATCGCAATTGGCATGTTGTGGCAACAATTTTTTGACGCCCGAATGTCGTCATCAGAGGATGTCAGCAGCTATATCGCCAAGATTGAAAATCTTAGTGCAAGAATTCAGGATGCAGGAGGAACGATTACAGATGACCAGAAAGTGGCAAAGATAATAAACTCTCTTCCTTCGAACATGCGGTATTTCATCCCAGCATGGGAGTCTCAAGCGCCGATTACGCAGACTCTAGAGAACTTATCAGCACGTCTTCTGATTGAAGAATGTAGAAACCAGCAGGCCGATTCCTCGCAAGGTACAGCATTCTACCAGCAGACTAAACCAAGAATCAAAGAAGATAACATAAAGAAGACTGATTCAGGAAAGATATCAGAACTAAAGAAAAAGATTGAATGCCATTATTGTCACAAGATTGGTCATTGGTCACGGGAATGTCGGAAACGGATTGCCGACCAGCAGAAGAAAAACGAGAAGCGGAAGAACCAAGCAGGAGATTGTGATCATAAAGGTTTCAACGCTGATACCATCCTAAAGTGGAATGATTGCGACATATGGTGGGCAGATAGCGGAGCTAGCTGCAGCATGACCTTCCGACGTGAATGGTTCAAGTCCTTCACTCCGATCCACAACGATCATAGAATATACCTTGGAGACAACACTTCCGTCCTTGCAGAAGGTACAGGTGACATTGAAATCCTTGCCATGGTGAATGGAGAATGGATTACAACATATCAATCAGGAATGTGCTCTACTCTTCGAAGCTCAAGAAAAATTTTTTCAGCCTGGGAGTGTGCACTGAAAAGGGATACCGAGTAGACATCGACAAGGATGAGCTGCGCATCTACTCAAGAAAAGATCTGAAAGCAGTTGGACAACGCCAAGATGGGCTCTACAAGATGATGTTCCGAGTTACTTCATCTTCACAAGGATTTTCTGCAAAGATCAACAACCTCCAACTGTGGCACGAAAGACTAGCACACATCTCACTCACCACTATTCGAGAAATGGCCAAGAAAGGATTGATCAACGGTTTGCAACCCGAGGACATAAAAGAAGACGATTTCTTCTGTCAAGGCTGCCAAGAAGGAAAAGCTCACAGAAAGCCTAGTCATTTGTCTGAAACAAAGGAGTACAATCCTGGTGAGTTCATTCTAAGTGCTATCTGCGGCCCTATGCCAACACAATCAATAGGAGGATCACTTTATTTCATTTTATTCAAAGATTATTCCAGTGGCTTTTGCCATATAGATTTCATTAGACACAAATCCGATATTTTACACAAATTTGAAAACTTTGCTAGATTCAGTTATAATCAAACAGGCAATAAAATTAAAGTGATTAGAACCGATAATGCACTAGAATATACCAGTAAAGATTTCACAAATACTTGCAGAAAGTTCGGAATAGTGCATGAATTGTCAGCTCCATTGGTTCACGAACAGATAGGGCGCGTAGAACGAGACAATAGAACTATTGTCGAAGCAGCTCGATCGATGCTGTGCGCACGAAATCTTCCCGAAGAACTTTGGGTAGAAGCTTGCAATACTGCAACCTTCATTCTAAACCGAACATTCACTAAACAAGCTCCCAATACCACACCCTATGAACTCTTTTTCGGAAGAAAAGTTAGTTTATATAATCTAAAGATTTTCGGCTGTGAAGCATGGTTGCATACACCTAAAGAACGTAGAAGGAAATGGGATAAGAAATCACAAAAGATGATTTCCTTAGGGTACGATAAAACATGCACTAACTTTCGACTCTGGAACCCTTCTACTAGAAAGATTTCTATCTCTAAAGATGTTACTTTTAACGAGACAAAACTCCAACATTACGAACTAGAGGGAGGAAACCTCATCCCAATAAACATTGACTTTAACCCGCCGGCACCACCGACCGAGGATGAATCACCTACAACGCTACAATTTCCCACGCCGCCGGCATTCCACCCGATGATAACTCGATCTAAAAAGAAAGCAGATTCTTGTAACTACCATTTTGTCGATGAGCCTTCAACCTATAAAGATGCTATGGAAAGTCCAAATGCCGAAAAATGGTTGGATGCAATGAAAGAAGAAATAAAAGCGTTAGAATCTAATAACACATGGTCACTCGAAACCCTACCAGACGGATATAAGCCAATAGGAAGTAAATGGGTTTATAACCTAAAATCCCATCCCAACTCTACGGCACCTAAATTTAAGGCTAGACTTGTAGCTAAGGGTTACACACAAAGGAAGAACGTAGACTATTTCGACACCTTCAGTCCTGTTGTCAGATATGATTCACTTCGAGTGTTACTAGCAAACGCGGCATCAGAAAGAATGTTCTTAAAACAATTTGACGTAAAGACTGCATTTTTATATGGTGACCTAGACGAAGTCATATACTTAGAACAACCAGAAGGTTTCTCTCAAGGACACAATTTTGTTTGTAAACTACAAAAGAGTCTATATGGACTGAAACAATCGTCCAGAAATTGGAATAGGAAGTTTAAATCATTCTTAGAGAAACACAATTTTTTTCAATCTAATGCAGATCAATGTGTTTTCACCGGAACTATTAACGACACTCAAATGATCCTTGCTCTTTACGTCGATGATGGACTTCTCATGTCTCGGAACAAGGACGATATCGATCCTATCGTCCAGGAACTATCTCACGAGTTCAATATAACGTCTAGAGATGCAGATTATTTCGTAGGACTTCAGATTGAACAATCAGAGGATAGATCGAAGATCTATATCCACCAATCTTCATACATAAACAAGATTTTAGATAAATTCAACATGATTGATTGCAAACCCGCAGCAGTACCCATGGACCCGAGTACAGTCCTAACTAAAGCTGATTGCCCAGACTTAGATAAAAATGGAAATTCACCAAATTTCCTTACAGAGAAGCCGTAGGCTCACTAATGTTTGCCTCTTCTGTTTCTAGACCGGACATAGCTTTTGCAACATCACAGTTAAGTAAATACCTTGACAACCCAGGACAGACACACTGGACAGCAATTAAAAATGTATTTCGCTACTTGAAAGCAACACCACAATTAGGAATATTGTACGCTAGCCATCAAGAGTTAACAGGTTACTCAGATAGAGATTATGCTATAGGGACATTGATTCAAGGAAAAGTACTACAGGTTACATCTTCATGTTAAACCATGGTGCTGTTTCATGGTCAAGCCAAAAGCAATCGACAGTTGCCCTCTCGACAACAGAAAGTGAATATATTGCTGCCTGTGCTGCTACTAAAGAAATGGTCTGGCTACGCAGACTTCTTAAGGATATCGGGATTAAGATGGACAGACCCACAGTACTCAACATGGATAATCAAGCAGCCATAAAGCTAGTGCAGAATCCCGAGTTCCATAAGAGAACGAAGCACATTGATGTACGATATCACTACATTCGTACTAAACAGGAAGATGGTGAGCTGATCACAAGATATGTCAGCACTCTTCAGCAGACGGCTGACCTCCTGACGAAACCTTTGGGACCGAAACACTTCAGGCGGCTCCTAGAAAACTTGAACGTTATAAATTTCAAGAGGGAGTGTTAGAAATGTGAAATTTATAGAGTCGCTGTTTCATCCCAAGTCGACCTTTGGCACATGTACACTGCGGCGGCGCCACCTGATACCATGTGTGACGTCACTACCTACCCCTCCTCCCTTCCTGCCTGCTGCTGGCTGATTACAACTGTCATTATATCCCTCTTTTGATTTTCTCTAAACTTGTATAACCAATAAATCAATTGGCACTCTGCTTTAACGAGTCATTCGTTAATATTTCCAATATATATAATTTCTGTTTTTTCAAAATTTGGTATATGGTCCTGTTTGAGTGCGTGATCTACTAACGAAGTTAGGCGTATAGCCTATTGAAATATTGGCATTTATATTAAATAAAATGTTTCTTTTATTTTTGATCCAAAATATGCTATTCAATTAATATATATATACGAGTATATATATATATGGCCCAGGTTAGAACGTGCTCAAAACAACAGGCTTAAACAGATTAATATTGTTAAGCAGAGAGTTTGGCAGCACATTCTATTTTATCTATTTATTTTCAATTTGACTAACTTAAATTTGCATTTATGTCTTTGTTCACTTTATTCACTTATTTTAAATAGATGTCATCTTATTTTGTTCATTTTAAATACCATCTTCATAATCATATTAGTTAGTATTTTCCTCCACTTGTCCAATGGATGGGTGAAAAAATAAACCTGTATTGCCAGCTGTGTTTCCTCGCGGCACCCCAGAATGTAATCGCAACAATATAAAGACCAAACTGTATTTTCTTTGTTTTGATGCATTTTAGAAAAGGAAAGGCATTTTGGGTGCATTTTTATAAAGTGGAGAATCTCTTTCTCGTTTAGAACAAAACAAACAGTTCTTAAGGATGATAAGGCACAATTTGGATTATTCTATATGCAGTTATCAGCGTCATGCGTTCTGTCACCGTTTGCTGCGCCACCACGTGGCGCGACGGTTACCTTGAGTGACGTAATGGCAGGGTAGGAACAAGAAATCACTTGCTATCATTATCATATCATTTTATGTATATATCAGATTTAAAATATATTCATACAAAAAAATCTAAATAATACAATTTTCAAATATCGTTGTGAAAATTTACATTTTTATTTTTGTATTTTAAAAACACACGAAGATTGAAGCGGGACGTTTCAAAAGAGTGCCATCCAAGACGCCAATTTATAATTGTAAAGAATAGTATTTTAATAAAACATTTAATCGGGTAAAACCCGGGCGTTGCCCGGGTCATTCGGCTAGTAAATTATAAACACAAGGTAATAAGACCAAATCCAAATAGATAGTGTCTGACGTTTCGGTAACAACGTTGCTATCGAAACATCACACACTATTTATTTATTTGGATTTGGTCTTATTACCTTGTGTTTAGTTCTAAAGGAGTTATCACCGTGGTCAATTTTCACAAAAGTTTTCCTTATCAACCGCGGAGTGTACAGCAAGAACTGTGGCTGTCCAGACTGGAACTCCGCCCTCATCCTCATCTTAAACGGGAAGACCAGCGAACATCTGGCCATGCTGGACGGTGGAGTGATCCAGAAACTGCTGGAAGAGAAGTGGAAGACCTTCGCTAGGGTAAATACCTTCCGTTTTTACTCTTAACCATCCAATCTTATAGAATTGATGGAATCTCTCACACACACACTACAGGGTGCCCTAGAATTCGCGCATGAAATAATTTTATATAAAAACATAGGCTTATATTTGAAATTTGTATTTTTTATTTATTTGTGAAGTTTAGTAGTGGATGTGTTATGGTAGTTTTAGATAAATGTGACACTACATACCAGAGATAGCCTAAAGAACAATACAACTACTGCATGAGTCATTTCCTGGTCGTGAAATTTCATGTTTTGGCGAACAGAATTGGACACTTGGATTGTGTCATTTAACACACGTTAGATTTCATCTTTGGAATTTTTTGAAGTCGAAGGTTTATGCCAAAGAAATCTACGCCTTAAATGAAAGGAAATTGAGAGCTGTATCAACGAAATTCATTGGAATTTATTCAAAAAACAAATTCAACACATTTATAAATCTCAAACATTCACTAGCCCATGCAAGCTTCATTCTTCTAAACTAATTCCTTATTTTTTCATCATAGTAACCAGCTATCTCTTAAAGAAATCTTTTATAAAAAGCTTTTTTTCTTAATTATATCATTTTCTTTTTCACATGCATTTTAATATAACTTCTTTCCTATAAACACATATTCGACTTATTTTTCTGCAAACTTGCCCCATTGTTCACTCCTTAAGCTTAGATTCTACAGGTTCATACATTACCGCCATAGATAGGTGTAGGTCCACCAAGGAATGTTGAAGAGAAAATGGAAGATTTGCTGATAGATGACAAGAATACAGGAAACTCGACCTAAGACCTCTCTTACTTAGACCATATTGTCCGAGGAGGCTATATCCCTCATTGACAACTCTTCAGGGCAGTTTGGAAGGACGTCTGGATTAGAGGACAGTCCCCTGAGTGATATTAAATTCCGCATGGACTTGACAACAACAAAAACTCTTCGATGTTGTTGTTGTTTCTTATCCCTTTGTGTAAAGATTATACGAATTCCATGAGTTCATGCTCCTCAAGCTGACACGAAATGAGGTGTAGGGGTTTTCGTTGAGAATGGCACCATAATCCAGACACACTTTGGTGAAAGTCTGTGTGACTTTACCTCTAATTTGAGGCCGTTCCTAACATGGAAGCCTTTGCTGCCGACTCTAATATGAGAACAGACACAGCTCTTCCATATCCCTTGAGAGGAACCCTTGCTGAGGTCTATCGACCAGGTCAGTTGAACTCGGGATTTTTAAAGATATCTTTTTCTCCTCTTCTAAAAATGCTGCTGTTGGTCCGCGACTGGTTATTCGTCAGTTATTATACTGTTTTCGCAGGTGGCCTTCATATCTGAATGTTGTTCCCTTATCCACCACCTGGGAACACGCCCTGTAGCAGTCAGCTCTGCCCAGGGACAAAAACAAAAACTCTTCGGTAAATTGAGAAAAATGGGCATTTCCTGATCGCGCAACTAAAAGTTGCTGATGACTGATTATTCAAGAAATGATATTTGGCCAATTCTGGAATAATTAAAAATCAACGATTATTTGATATTTATTCCGATAGATGGCGCAAGCCATCAGCACCTTTTAGTAAAACAATCAGGATATGCCCCTTTTTCTCAATTTATCCACCTGATACAAGTACAAATTCATTTTTGTATTATTTTCCTCTTCGATAAATGTTAGGATCGAGCATGATGGCAGGAATTGGTTGTCAACGTCCATTTGGGATACGGCAAGAGCAAATCTAGAGATGGTCGTGAGCATGTAAAGTCAGACTTGGCATCGGACTACTCTAGTGGTTGGGCTTTTGGTTGACGGGTTTACCCACGTAACCGGCAAAATACAAACGTCAGTAAATCCTGTCTGAATCTTGTCCCATCAGTGAGTGCAAGTAACTGAGCGAGGTCATCTAGAAGATGTAATGCGTGTGTAGACCAATGACGTACTCACAGTACAAACATTATATTCCCATGTCCTATCTTGGGATAGGTAAAAATAGACCTGGGTAATCAATGACCATATCGACTCTAACTTCTCCTGGACTTCTCTTATGTTTAAAGATAGTTCAGTTGAGTCTAATTTAAAGCTCATTTTTGCGAGGTTTTTTAAACAATAGAAACATTTCTACTGTCCTTACTGCGATGGAAAATATTGTGAGGACTTGGCTGATTACTGGTGAACACTCTAAGCGGTTTCCCAAATTTAAAGATGTGTTTGTGGGATTTCACCACTGATGAACCAGGCCTTCCTAATATACTTTGTCATCGCAGTAAGGATAGTCGAGGGTGGTTTTAATTATGAAAAAGAAAAACAAATAACGTTAAAGCGTATCTTTTATTAAATAAATTGTTGTTGCTTATTCATCAAGTCGTTTAAACGATCTCCATTAGGTTCCATTGTCTCAGTTTTTATTATTGTACTGGGGGTTCCCAGAGGTCTTTTTTTCGGAGGATTTGATGCAATTCAATGGATGGAGAAGGAAAGAGGGGCACACCTGCTGTTGGTCTGAAGACCTGGAAGCACCACTCAGTGTGACTTTGCTTCTTTTGGTTGGCCGCTCCTGACGTGGAGTGCAGACGCCCTTTGTAGCCGCTCCTATGGAGAACAGACGCTACCAATTGATACATAGCCGGGTATGTAGCACAGGATGGCCCTACCAGGAGTTAACCTCCCGACGTCCTGTGCTACCCGTTTACACCCTCCCGCCACTTTGAGGCTGTAGGATAGGATTTTGGGAGGGTTTTATTAAATATAGACGGGGGGTGCTAATCAATAGTTCCGTGAAGTGAAAGGGCGTTTTATTCATTATATATGTTCTCCTGTCGAAGGGCAGAGATACCCGAAAGCTTGAGACGGTTTTAAAATAGAAACATCTCCGGAAACCTTTTAAATTATTTAATTAATGTCCAGCAGATTTATATCAATTGAAGTTGGTAAGAGCTATGGGGACTTTGCTATCTTCTAGTTTCAGCCTATAGATACTGGAGGAAGGTTGGACAAGGAAGAAATGCGCTGTGTCCTGGTGACTTGCAGTCGTGTTATTTGCGATGATTAGCAACTGTATGAACTCCTGGAGCGTGCACAAGTCTGGAATGTTCATTATGCCATGTTATCCTTATTTCGAAACGCTGTCGTGATTATCATTAATGATTCTAATATCTGTGGAGATTTGCACAGAGGCAATATCGTAGTCAATGAGAAATTTTCGAGGCGCGATTATTGCTAGTTGAAAACTTTACCCAAATCTGTGGAATGATAATCATTATTAGCGATGTTGTTGTTGTATTTAAAAAATGTTTTTTACAACCACTAAATGAGAGGGTTAATATATTGAGAAAAGGTGAGCTATATATAAATATATAGCTAATATATATATAACACAAATCAATAACGCGCCATCTATATATAACGAATGAAGACATTAAGACGCGGATGTTTCTTTTCACAAATTAATCACAATAACTTCACCGCAGTAAGGACAGTAGAAGTTAGATTTACTTGTGAAAAGAAACATTCGTGTCTTAATGTTTTCTTTATTCGTTATAGCTAATATATATTTATATCCTTTCGCTTTGTGGTTGTAGAAATTTGATATTATAAATACTGCTGAATGTTAGTTATGTGAAGAGATACTTCACAATTTTCTCTTTTATGTAAATAGTTAGTTTGTCTTTTATATTTTGCCTTTATAAAAGGGGATACTGCCTGTGCCGGTAGTAGAGTGTGATTCATGGCTTGAGGAGAGCGCCCCACTTGCTGATGAAATAAACATACCTTTTTGGAAGTTATTTAAAACTTATGGTCCCAGTTTATTTCTGGAGTGTTCTGTTTCTTGAAGCATTACGAGGCGAGTTTTCTCAGTGGTAGACTTATCGGGGTATATCTCCGCGACAAATACAACAACAGCGTTAATATTGATTATTTTTATTAAAATTATAAAATATTTCCTCACAATGAGATTTTATTTTAAAATGCTAGCTTTCAAGTGATAATCGCTCTTCAACGGGCTTAATAAAAAACATTGACTATATCCTACAAGAAATATTTACAAATACAAACGCGCGCAGCGTGGATATTTACAACTGATATTTTAAAATTGATATGTAATTTAACAATGTTATGGAATATGTCTATTTACATTTTTAGGGAATCCAGAACCTATAAAATTGATCTATTGATTTCTTCTAAGATATCTAAGGTATTGTGATGGTATCTTCCTGTTTATGCTATTATATTCATTGGAAATGAGAGATTCAAAAAGTAACCTCTGATATTTGTTCTTATAATATTTTTGTAATTTTTTAAAAGTTTTTGATCATGAATAATGATTATAATTCATTTTTTCACCTATAGATGACGCTGAACGTCATTTTCAAATTCTAATACCGTGTTGGAGGACTTATTGTAGTAAATAGTGCAGACTGTGCACTTTGCATGTATTGACAAGATCTCAATAAAATTATTTTAATTATCAAAAAAAAGTGTCTAAAGTCGGCACACAAATACACTAAATCTTCTTTAATTAAAAAGGCATATATTGGATCAAAATATTGTCGCGGAGATAAATAAAGCAAGGGCAAGTTTGGGGATAATTAATTTATTATAAGGGGTTTTTATAGGGAGATGGATAAAGTAGAACTTACCCCAAGTTAAGGTTAATCCTAATGAGGGACCTCAGCTCCCCCCGCCGGCCAGATTCCCCAGAACCCCTCACACCCGGTGTCCAGCGATGATTGACAAACGTCCCATGGGGCCTCTCGTGATTGGAGCCGCTGGGCTTCTTGACATTATTCCCTCCTTAGAAAAAAACAGCGACCCGCTGATTAGCTTGTCTCAGCCCTTGTTCTGGAAGGAAATCTATCACGGCTGGTGTTCCCTAGCAGAATAGAATGTTGTTCTTCAGGGTCCAGGTAGGGCTTCATCCGAATGACATGGACGATATCCTTGGCTTTCCGTGATCGGGGAGAGGGGTCCACGGGCTCTACTTCATACGTAACTTCTGAAAGCTTCTTGGTCACCTTATAGGGACCGAAGTATCTCTTTAGTAGCTTTTCTGATAGTCCTACTTTTCGGATGGGAGTAAAAACCCACACAAGATCATCCTTCTGGTAATAGACTGGAGTATGTTTCTGGTCGTATAGTCTACGGTCTTTCGCCTGTGATTGTAGAAGGCGTGATCGGGAGAGTTGACGCGCTTCCTCAGCTCTGGTCACAAGTTCTCCAACGTAGTCGTTAGAGATCTCATCTGGTAGGTAGGGTAGTACGGCATCGATGTAGGTCTCGGCCTCGCGGGCGTGGACAAGAAAGAACGGGGTGTAGCCGGTCGCCTCCTGTTTAGCAGTGTTGTAAGCAAAAGTTACATAGGGCAAAACTTGGTCCCAGTCCTTCTGCTCAACACCTGTGTACATGGACAGCATGTCTCCCAGAGTTTTGTTGAACCTTTCAGTCAGGCCGTTGGTCTGGGGATGGTAGGTCGTTGTAAATCCGTGCACAATTCCGCACAGAGCATTGATCTCTTTTATTACTTGAGAAATGAAATTTCTGCCGCGATCTGTTATCATTTCTCTAGGAGCTCCATGCTTCAAGATGACGTCTTCAACCAGGAACTTAGCTGTTTCGATTGCTCCTCCGTCTGGGATCGCTTTCGTTATGGCATACCTTGTCATATAATCGGTGCACACAATGATCCAACGGTTTCCATCTTTAGAAACTGGAAATCTTCCAAGGAGATCAACCCCGACTTTATAGAATGGCTTTTTTACGGGCGGTATGGATACAAGTTGTCCAGCCGGACGTCGAGGTAATTTCTTCCTTCGTTGACACTCCCGACAATGGCTTACATATTGGCGAACAGTTCTATAAAGGCAAGGCCAATAGAATCGTTTTTTGACTTTGTCATACGTCCGGGCGAAACCCAAATGCCCAGCTGTAGGAGAATCATGTAAATCTGCCATAACTTCCGATCTTAAGTGCTTAGGGATCATCATAAGCCAGGGTCTTCCAGTTGTGCTATAGTTTTTCTTGTATAAGATGCCGTCGATAATGCTGAATTCCTTTCTGGTGTAGCCAGGGTTTAAATTATCGATTATTTTAGCTAAATCCGGGTCTTTAGTCTGTTCTATATCGACGTTGGTTAGTGACATCACAGCACTTGGTTGATCGTTCTCAAGCGGGCTCCTTGACAGACAATCGGCATCCTTATGTTTGCGTCCGCTCTTGTAGATAACGGTCACGTCAAATTCTTGCAACTTCAGCGCCCATCTTGCCAAACGGCCAGAAGGATCTTTCTGCCCTACCAACCAACATAGAGAATGATGGTCAGTGACAACCGTGAATGGTCGACCAAACAAATATGGGCGGAATTTGCTAATAGACCAGACTACAGCAAGGCATTCTTTTTCCGTTGTAGAATAGTTATTTTCAGCCTTTGTCAAGCTTCTAGATGCATAAGCTATAGGCCGCTCCTTTCCACCTTGTATTTGTAGAAGAACAGCTCCAATACCATGTCCGCTTGCATCCGTGTGTAGATGGGTATCAGCGGATTCATCAAAGTGTCCTAAGACAGGCTCTGAAATTAGAGCTGTTTTAAGGACTTCAAACGCTTTCTCTTGAGCTGCATCCCAATAAAATTGTTTTTCAGTCTTCAGTAGGTCATGCAAAGATCTAGCTTTGCCGGCAAAGTTCTCAATAAATCTTCGGTAATAGGAACATAATCCAAGAAAGCTCTTCAGTTCAGAGATATTCCTTGGCCTCGGAAATTTAGAGACGGCTTCAACTTTATCTGGATCTGGATGAATTCCATTGGCGTCAACAAGGTGTCCCAAAATCTTTATCCTCCTTGATCCAAAAAGACACTTTTTGTGGTTCAAGCTTAGTCCAGCTTTCTGGATGCAGCTTAATACAAGTTGTAGACGACGTAGATGTTCCTCAAAGGTAGGTGCGTAAACTACGATGTCGTCCAGGTAGCAAAGGCACATGTTCCATTTATGACTGCCCAGAACACTATCTATCATCCTTTCAAACGTTGCTGGAGCGTTGCAAAGACCGAAGGGCATTACTTGGAATTCATACAGCCCATCTGGAGTGATGAAAGCAGTTTTCTCCCTGTCTTTTTCGTCCACTTCAATCTGCCAATACCCGGACCGAAGATCCATCGTGGAGAAGTAACTAGAGCCGGCTAAACTGTCCAAGGCATCGTCAATGCGTGGCAGCGGGTAAGCATATTTTTTTGTTATCTTATTTAATCGACGGTAATCTACGCAGAATCTCCAGGTCCCGTCTTTCTTTCGAACTAGAATAACTGGAGATGACCAAGGACTTTCAGAGGGCTTCACGATGTGATTTTCAATCATCTTGTTCACTTCATCTTGAATTAGTCGTCGTTCACTTGGTGCTACTCTATAGGGCCGCTGTTTGATAGGAGACTGGTCGCCTGTGTTTATCTTGTGCTTCACAGTACTGGTGGGCTTAATAGGAGTACTCCCAAAGTCAAATATGCCAATAAACTCGTCAAGGCATGAAACAAGCTGTAACCTTTGAATTTCAGACAGCCCTGGATCTAGAGTAAGGTTTATCTTCTGTGACCATTCACGTGACTTTAGCTGCGTTTCTTGTAACTTATCGCTGGATTCAATAAGATTGCAGATATTCCCATTCTCATAACTTTCCATGGTGCACATATTCATTCCTGATGGAATCAGTTGCGGCCAAGACGCTCCATTCGCCACCCAAATGCTACCTCGGCCGTGTCGAAATGTAACCAATGAGTTTGGTATAAGAACTTCCTTTCTTAATAATAAGTCCTTAGAAGTTGAGACTAAAACATCTCTAACACCACATATTTCTTCGTTTATCACACTGATCTTCTTTATTGATTTAGGCGGGATGACAAAGTCGTCGGAAGCAAACAATCTCTGGTTTTCCTCCTCTCGAGATTCCAGGACGGAGGTTTCCCCGAGATGGAGTTCATTTCTGCCACAATCAATGACGCCTCCGTGGCCTTGAAGAAGTCCCATCCAAATATGATGTCATGGCTGCATTCCACCATAACAACGAATTCAAATGAGATATTCAGACCATTAACTTCTATGTTCAGGACACATTTTCCTAGGGTCTCTATTAAATTTTTGTTTGCAGCTTTAAGAATGGGACCTGGTTCTTTGAAGAGAGGTGTCTTTAGTTCGCGTCGAAATTTGTCTGAAATAACAGAAAAGTCGGCTCCTGAATCCACCAATGCTTTAATTTTGCGTCCATTTATTTCGACCATAACAAAATTTTCTTTTAATTTAGCGGCGATATACCCTGGAGGATTTTCCTCAATGGCGACCTCACCCCCGTTAGAAGCCGCTCCACTTAGTTTTTCACATTCTGAGGCATGGGAGAACGGCTGAAAGGACGGGCTGGCGACTGGGATTGTCTTCGGGCTGGCGACCTTGCGCGGCTTGGATGTGGGGAAGAGCTCCGGTAGAAGTACGTCGAGGTTTGGGGCGTTACATAGTTGTCGTCGGCGTCATATCTCGGGGGTCGACTCGAAAATCCAACATTTCTTCCTTCTCCGCCCTTCCTTGACCTGGCTTCAGCGAAGACCTGCCGTCGTTCCCTACAATAACGGACGACATGTCCGGGTCGTCCGCAGTGGAAGCAGATAGGTTTGTCGTCGTAGGTTCTCCAATGTTCCGTTTTCCTGGGTTGGGTTGGTCGGTCGATATTATAATAGGGCGTTCGTGGTTGTTGTTGTACCACGTTGACTTGTGGTCTGGTAGGTTGTAGAGCACGGCTGACCTCTTCCCTCACAGTCTGTTCCATGGCGTTCACCTCTCGGAGAGGATTGATCACTTCAGGTGCTGAGAAAACCTTTTGTATCTCTTCTCTAACGATGCGGCGAATTAACGCGGCCAAGTCGTCTGAGTCGTCAACACACGAAATGGGCATTACGTTTGACAACCTGGCGAATTTCGTACGGCCGATCCTGCGCTGCTTGACGGTTGTCAGATGACGGCAAAACTTCAGGATCTCATCTACTGTCTGTATGTCTTTCGCCACCAATACCTGGTATGTGTCCTCCGAAATTCCCTTTATAATGTGAGCAACTCTCTCACCTTCTTCCATGCGAGGGTTCACCTGGTGGCAGAGACTAAGAATCTCCTGGATGTATGACTCGCTGGATTCCTCGGCCTTCTGTGCTCTTGACTTCAGAACTTCCTCGGCGCGTCGAGCAGAATCCTCTTGCAGTCCGAACACACCGCGGAATGCGTCTTCAAAGCTTCTCCACGAGTTGAGTGATTCTTCGTTATTATCAAACCACCTTCCAGCAGTTCCGTTCAAGTAAAATACGACGTTTGCAAGCTTCATGGTCTCGTCCCATCTGTTGTACTTCGACACTCTCTCGTACTCTTTCAACCACTGTCCAGGGTTTATATTTCCATCTCCAGAAAAGGTAGAAGGATCTCGTTGGCGCTGACAAGGGAGGTAGGCTCCGCTAACAGTAGGTCTGTGGTCGTCTTCCATTTCTATTAGTTGTGGCAAAGGTTGAAGAATTGGTTCACGTCCCTGTAGACGTCGACTTCTTCGAAGTTCCGTCACGCTACCCAGCGTCTCCGCCAAAATATGTCGCGGAGATAAATAAAGCAAGGGCAAGTTTGGGGATAATTAATTTATTATAAGGGGTTTTTATAGGGAGATGGATAAAGTAGAACTTACCCCAAGTTAAGGTTAATCCTAATGAGGGACCTCAGCTCCCCCCGCCGGCCAGATTCCCCAGAACCCCTCACACCCGGTGTCCAGCGAAGATTGACAAACGTCCCATGGGGCCTCTCGTGATTGGAGCCGCTGGGCTTCTTGACAATATCATTTGGCTAAACGCCAACCTTTTTCAAGATATTATAACATTTTAACTTGTGTCAGATTGGCCTTCATTCAAATGAAATATTGGTGATTTAAATTATATTTTGATTCAATATATGCCTTTTTTAATTATAGAATTAATTATGGATTGCTCTATTTTCAAAACTAAATATTCTGTATGTACAAAATATTTCTATATATTACAGAAGGTTTTGCCAATCTGAAACGAACAAGCTGGTATGACATGTAGGATGATCAAATTCAAAAAATCATTTGAGAGGGGAAAGCCATCCAGGAAAAAAAAGTTTCTTATAAAATCATTTAATTAACTCAAGTTTGCGAATCTTTGAGCCTTTTTCTATTAAATTAATGTTTAACAATAAGTCCGCCTCATTGAGTTGAAGATCTTTTTTTACCGAATGCACAATTTACATAACTCTGAGGTTAGACAGAGAGAGAATAGATAATCAAAATACAACGACAACTGCTTTATTAGGACATTTCCGTCCTGTAAGGACTCGCCATACATAATTTTCATGAAGAAAGGGGGGAAAAAGAAACATAAACAAAGGAGAGAAGGGAAAATGAAAAGGAAATCAAAGTATTCAACATAACTATACAAATTAACTATGGATGGAAATTGTTCTGTAATTCTAATTCTTAGAGATTACCTTGTTCTCTAACGCTTTATGAAAATTAAACAATTCTATCGCTATATATTTTTCCTCGGACATTATTCTGATTAGCTGAACTGGGTTCACGTAGACTTGGATAATGTTCTTTAAGATCTTATTCCGTTCCTCGTTAACAATAGTGCATTCAGAGATCTAGTGGGTCATTTCTTCTATGCTTTCAGTTTTGCAGAATTTACAAATTACATGTTCCTTTTTAATTATTTGAATGCGACTTTCTCTTAGTATAGTCGAAGTGATTCTTGTTTGGGTAATGAAACCTTTTATGTCTAATGATAGGTTCCAGGATAAAAATTGTTCAGGTATTAAATACTTATATAATAATTTATAATTAGAAAATAATCTTCTATGATCCATTTTTGCTAAGTCCTGCTGAATTAATTGTTCAGTTTTTGTACGAAAAATCCCTGGTAATTCGTTTTGAATGGTCTCATAGTCGATAGCATTGTTTGTCCAGGCAAGGCCGCAGTGGTGGTAAATTGCTAAAATAGTCTTGTAGAGTTCAATAGGTTTTCCTGTATTTATGGATATTTCTCTTAACCTATTCCAGCATATCTTGGGAAGTCTATAGTTACGATAAGCAAAATAAAAATATATTATTTCTTCTCTCGTGTCTAACTGCAGTTATGTAAATTGTTTATATTCTGTAAATATAGATATTTTCAATTCAATGAGGTGGTTTTATTGTTAAACATTACTTCTATAGAAAGGCTCTCTCTCAAGGTCTTAAAGTTCAAGATAATTAAATAATTTTATAATTAAAAATGTCCCCCCTGGATGATTTCTTTCTTCTTAAATGATATGCGAGATTTAAGGAAGTATATATGGTTGTCTCAAAAGTTCGTAAACATATAATGATTTATATTTTACAAATGTTTACAAACTTTTGGGACAACCTTGGTAATATTGGTAAACTTGGTAAAATTATAACAGAATTCTTATAGGAGAATGATTTAATATTCTATATCAAGGGTGGCCAATCAGCAGGTGGGCCAAGTTTCAGAGATTTACAAGGTTGTCTCAAAATTTTGTAAACACTTGCAAAATATAAATAAATATGTTTACGAAATTTTGGGAACACCTTGTAATATATTTTTTATATCATTTAAAATTTTATGCTTTAGTTATTAATTCATTTTGTATTTATTTTTAATTGAGAGAGCGAGAGATTCTATGATTTTTACCTTTTATTGTTTTTGACCAGCGTGATAAAAAAAAAGTTGTCTATGTATGAAGAATGATTTAATCTCTGATGTTTTTTCTATATCAAGGGTGGCCAATCAGCAGGTGGGCCAAGTTTCAGAATTACCAAGGTTGTCCCAAAAGTTTGTAAATACTTGCAAAATATAAATCATAATATGTTTACGAACTTTGGAACAGCCTTGTATAATTACAGAAAAAAAAACACTTTAAAGGAAATTATGTTTTGAAAATAAAGCAATCCATAAATAAATCTTTAATTAAGAAGGCATATATTGGATCAAAATATCATTTATTTTATCAATATTCCAGTTGGTTGAATACCAACCTTCATCAAGGTATTATAACATATTAATGTGCGTGTCAACAACGTTATGTGGCGCTGAGTTTGTTGTTGACACACATTAATATGTTATAATACCTTCAGCCAACTGAAATATTGGTAAAATAAATGATATTTTGATCCAATATATGCCTTTTTAATTAAAGGAAATTATTAAAATTCATTAGCGCGCCATCCGTTATAAAAATTCGAAAGTATTATAGACGCGTATGATTCTTTTTTAAAATAAACAAAACCGCTGGGAGGGTTCAACCACTGATGAGCCAGGCCCTCCCATTAATTTTTCCATTGCAGTAAGGGCAGTATAAATTGTTTATTTTTAAAAATAATCATTCGCGTCTATAATAGTTTCGAATTTTGATAAAGGAAATTATGTTAATTTGGATATTAATGTTCTCTATTGTGGGAATGTCCCACAATATAATGTCACCTATCTGTCGTGAACGTCGCTGGGGTGACACAGCGGCACTTCATGCGGAGACTGGCATTGATGTTACTCCATCTGCTCATGCTGAGTCTGTCAGTCTTCCTGCGGCCACGGTCCTGGGAACCTCTGCTGGGACCTACGGACGCCAAGTCCATCGTGAGTATGGACCCCGTACCTCTGATAGCCCACCTGGAATATGGTCTCATTTATTCTCACCCGTCACTAGCGATCACTAGCGTCTTTGGGGAGTTCTCTCTAGGAATCGTGGTTAGAAGATGATAAGGTACAATTTAGATTATAGAATATTGTTGCATCAATTTTAATGCGCTGGAAATATCTTTATTTACAGGGCTGCTAACCAAAATAGATTATTTTTAAGCCCCAATGGCCGCATAAAATGAAATATATACAAAGCACTAGTACGGGCTGAAAAGGCTAGGGACAGGATAAAAAAAAAAATTTAATGTGCCCTACATTTATTCAAAATATTCTATATATATATATACAATGGTTCAGCCTACTCCACGCTGACGAGCGCCAAAAGCGCGAAACGCGTTCGTGGATGGCTTTTCTTGATTTATCAAGAAATTGGGTGGCCAAATATCAGGGAACAGGCTAAATCAATGAATAGTTGATTTCTGTTCCACCAGATGGCGCTCTGCCTTCTGAAAAGCACATGTGCTCCTGGTCAGGATATGCCATTTTTAATATTGATTTCAACACCTGATCTTTTTATCTTTTATTTTTTTCTTTCGTTTTTTAATATATATATATATATGATATTTATTTAAAACAGATTATATTCAAGGGTATCATTCCTTTTGTAATATTGTTATTGTACATATATCTTGATTGGTTATTGGAGCGAGAGAGTCTGCTACCGCTGCATAACGCCGATAGGTGCACCAAGGCTACGGTCACCTGCTTCCACTGCGCTTCTGGTGACCACCAAGACCGAAGCTGTCCAACTCTCGCCAACCCGCGCACGGCCAAGTGCGCCAACTGCTCAGCCAAGGGCCTCTCTGCCGACCACGAGGCAAGATCAATGTCTTGCCCAACTGCCAGAACTAGAGCTGCGAAGTTCTAGTCCTCCCGCCTTCTTCCTGCCTCCTGAACTTCGCGGACCCAATCCGCCTGCCTCTTCCCTAATCGAGATCCTGTCCCTAGCCTCTCCAGCCTGGTCATAGTGGTTTTATATATTCCGCTTTACGCGGCCATTGGGGCTCAAAAATCATTTTATTTTGGTTAGCAGTTCCATAAATAAAGATATTTCCGAGCGAGAGAGGACCTAGAGGAAGACTGCGGATCACGACCTACGAGGAAGACACACAACGAATAAATAAACACAATAATTTTAAAAGTGTAATTTATTTTTATTTACTTTTCTTTATTTGCTTTGAGTATGGAAACCCGCTCGGGAAACGTGTCTAACACCAAGAAGGTGGAAACCAAGGTCGATGATTCTGCAAAGCTTCAACTTGGTGCAATAATATTGCCACGTGGAAAATTAGGGAAGACCAACTTCGGGATGAGACAACAATTAATTTCAGGCAAGAATAAACTATGAGTGATAATCAAAAGATAAGCAAAAGAGGGAAATGTACAGAGTAGAAAAATATAAACATAATGTTTTAATGTCCATCCATACAGAGTTCAAAACAACAACTACCCACCCGTGCAGGCCCGGTCACGCTCCGCCGCGGCACGTGGGAAAACATACAATGTTCCCAAAACATCCCCCTTTTTAAGATTTGAAATATATATACATTACAAAATTTAAATGCATAATATAATTAATAATGAAGGCGATCCACGGGTTTAACAATTCGTCCACTCCGGGTTCTTATCTGGCCGTCTTCTGAGTCGTTAGAGGGATAATCCACAACTGGGGTATTTTCATTTTCAACCAGTTCCTCCCCCGAAAAGGTCGGCGTCGATGGGTCGGCTGGATATTGCCTTGCCCCTCCTTTTCGTAGATGGAACCTGTTTCGACGTACAGTCCCAACTGGAGTACCAACCATATATGACCTTGGTGTCGATGCTTTCTGCCTTACAATCCCCCAGATTCGCATATCTGTAATCCAAACCGTGTCACCTTCGGATAGCTCCTCCATGTCCGTAGCTCCGCAGCGTCGATCATATCTGGATTTCATATCCTTTCTCCTTCTCCCCTCCTTTCTTTTCAGGGTCTGAGAATCCACCAACCTTGAATTAAGATTCCCTGGTGCAATTGGCAAGGTCGTTCAGAGTTTACGTCCCATGAGAAGCTCAGCAGAGCTGTAACCGTTCTCCAAAGGGGTCGATCGATACTCAAGGAGTCCAAGCGATGGGTCTTGATTTTTCTTGAGGATCAACATAGCAATTTTCACACCTGCTTCTGCCATCCCATTGCTCTGCGGGAATCGAGGACTTGAAGTGACATGTGTGAATCTGTACTGTCTTGCGAAATTTGCAAATTCACGAGTAGCTCCAAATTGCGTCCCATTATCGCTTACAACAGTTTCTGGTATTCCATGTCGGGCAAATATGGATTTGCAACTACGCACCACCACATTGGCTGTCAGCCGATCCAGCTGAATCATTTCAGGAAAGCGAGAATAATAGTCAATGACGACTAGATACCACTTATTCTCGAACTTGAACAAATCCATTCCAATCTTTTGCCACGGTCGTGTAGGAAAGTTGGTTGGTATCAAAGGTTCATGTTTTGAGACGGCTTCCTGGATACAGACACTGCACTTTCTGACCGTTTCCGCGATCTCTTCCGAAATTCCAGGCCACCATACCGTCTCACGTGCGCGAAGTCTTGTTTTTGTAATCCCGAAGTGCCCAGCGTGCAACTTATCTAGGATCTCCAGTTTCATACTTGGTGGAATAACAAGACGACAGCTACGCATCAGTAGTCCATTTTGAACGCCGAGTTCATCCTTGACATGCCAATAAGAGAGCAGAGCCTGTGACATCTTCTTCTTATCTGGCCAGCCTTGCTCAAAGTAGTTGACTACTGCTTTCAGGGTCGTATCTTCTTGTTGAGCTTCAAAAATATTCGTCAACATCTCGTCTTTGTCGGTTATACACGAGAGAACTGCATTTATATGTGCTGAGGTTGGCCGTTCGTTTTCACATCCCTCGGTTGTAAGAAGTGGTTGTCTGGATAATGCATCGGCGTCGAGCAGCTCCTTTCCAGGGATATGCACTATTTCGAATCCAAACCTCATCATACGCATTCGGAAACGTTGCAGTCTTGGGGTCAGCGAACTCAATTCTTTCGTCGAAAATAGAGGAATGAGAGGCTTATGGTCGGTCTCAATTCGGAAGCGCTTTCCAAGCAGGAAATCTTGAAAACGTTCGCAAGCCCATGTAATTGCGAGAACCTCTTTCTCGATCTGAGCATATCGTTTTTCGGTAGGTGTCATAGTTCTAGAAGAATAAGCAACAGGTCGTCAGATTCCATTCTTACCTTCTTGCTTCAGTACCGCTCCCAAGCCGTATGAAGATGCGTCGGATGACACCATAGTTGGTTTCCTGACGTCGTATGCTGCCAAGTTGGGTTGAGTCATGAGCAATTCTTTCAACTTTCGGAATGCTCGCTCCTGGCTGCAATCCCAAACGAAGTCTTGACCTTTCACCAACAACTGGTTCAGTGGAGCCACAATTTCAGATAAATTTTCCACAAAGCGTCCCAGATGGTTCACCATGCCAAGAAGTCTTCTTACGCCATGAACATCGGTCGGTGCAAGCATCTTCGCCACTGCTTCGATTTTCGCTGGATCTGGTCGAATACCGTCTTCATCCAGTATGTGCCCAAGAAAATTAATTCTTGGCACGCCGAAGACACACTTGGCCTCGTTTAGTGTAACTTTCGCCTCTTTCAGTTTTTCGGAGCACTAAACGAAGAATTCGATCGTGAGTCTTGGAGTCGGAGGCAAATATCAGGATATCGTCCAGGTAACACATTACACCGTCCATGCCTTGCAAGATTATTGACATAACTTTCTGAAAATACTCTGGGGCGAGTGAGATTCCAAATGGCATCCTGTAGTATTTATATCTCCCAAAAGGAGTGATGAAGGTCGTTAAATGCTGGCAGTCCGGGCTCAACGGAATCTGGTGAAAGCCACTGTTCGCGTCCAGTTTCGAAAAGAATCTTGCTTCCCCCAGTTGCCCCAGCATGTGCTCCACCACTGGCATGGGATGCACTTCGCGCTGTACATGTTCGTTCAGCCTTGAGAGATCCACACAGAGTCGTATGTCGCCATTCGGTTTACCAGCAATCAACATGGGTGCACACCATTCAGTCGCAACGTTAACTTGTACTATGATTCCCGCCTTCTCGAGCTCTTCCACTCTTGTTTTGAGCTTTTCCATCAAAGGTATTGGTACCCGTCGAGGAGTATGCACAGCATATGGTTTTGCTCCAGGTTTCAATTTGATTTCGTAAGTGTTTCCGATCTGTCCCAGTCCTTCAAATACTTCAGGGAATTCCTTGGTCGGGTTAATTCTCGTCGCAACCACTTCAATCCGCCTCGCCAGGTTCAAGAGCTCACATGCCCGGCGACTCAGAAGAGGTTCACTCAAACGACGAATGACATAAATCTTCTCCTTGATTTCATAATTGTCATTTCGCAGCGTTGATATAAACATACCCACAGTCTGAAGTTCGGAGAATTCAGCAGCTCTAATGTTGATATCACTTTCCACCAGTCGTTGCTGTCCCATTATCTTCTTGAAGAGACACAGAGGAACACATGTAACATCCGCCTGGGAGTCGAGCTTGAACTTCACCTGTTTCCCGTTCACTTGGATTTCTGCTGTCCATCGCCTCCTGCACTCGCCTTCATCATCATCGAGATTAGATGAATCCTCCACAGCTGAGACCTCCAGGAGAAAATCAATTTCTTCATCAAGTTCAGAAACAGCTTTGACTTCCGCAGTCTTCGCCTGCTTATCTGGGCAGCAATTTGCAAAATGGCCAGTTTTTTAACACAGGTTACATTTTTGTCCTTCAGCACGGCAAGCCTGCCCTTCCCTGTGGTTGAAACCTCCGCATTTTGGACATCGTGATCTTGTTTTGGCTGACTTCTCCTTCTTCCTCGAAAGCTGCTGTTGTTGTTTCGGTGATTGTTTCTTCGAGTTGAACTTCACCTGATTGACCTTTTGGCTTGTTGAGGGACGCTGCAGGTCGACTTGCTGCTGTCGAATGGCTTCCTGCTGTCGAACCATTTTCACCGCCTTTTCCAAAGTCAGTTCGCTGTCCAACTGCATTCTTTCAAATAAAGCTTTGTCCCTCACTCCAACCACTATTCGGTCACGGATCAACTGCTCATGAAGACCCTCAAATTCGCAACTATCAGCCAATTTGTACAATGAAGTGATGAATTCGTCCACTGGCTCCCGATCCTCTTGGATTCTTGAATTAAATTTCACACGTTCGTAGATAATATTCTTTCTGACACAGAAGTGGCTGTTGAACGCCTTGAGGACGGAATCAATTTTCGTTGCCTCTTCCTCCTTTTCGAACTTGAAGGTCCTGGATATATCATCCGCGCGGTCACCCATCAAGTACATGAACAAATCGATCTTGTCCGCCTCCTCTTTCTTCTCCATTCCACTGACCACGAGGTATCGTTCGAATCTCTTCCTCCATTTGGGCCATTCGTTGGGAGTCGAGAAGTCGAAGGTTTCTGGAGGTTGAATCTGAGCCATATTGAATTATCTTCCAAGGTACGCAAAAATCGATATTTTGCAATATACGGGTTCGTATTTTATCCAGTTATCGCTGCCACCATGTTTTAATGTCCATCCATACAGAGTTCAAAACAACAACTACCCAACCGTGCAGGCCCGGTCACGCTCCGCCGCGGCACGTGGGAAAACATACAATGTTCCCAGAACACATAAAAATAAGACTCTGCTAATAAAATAATAAATACTTTGTTACATAGCTCCTTCCCTATGGGAGCTGTGACCCACAGCTAGCAATTATTGTAGATACTGACATGGATCTGACGTGCTTCTGCTAAGGATTCCATCGAAGTCTTGGAACTTTGTCCCTAGTACGTTTGCGTCCTTTTTCTTGCGGCGTGAAGAGCGGCTTTGTCGTCGTATCGTCTATAGGGACATCGTCATCTTGGAGGGAAGTCTTGGCTTTGGCACGTCGGTGGAATCCTGGAGCCAGTCTCCGAAAATGTAGATCACAGCACCCATGGCCTCTAGATCTTTTCGGCGATCTTCAGTTTGTCTTCCCTAACTTACCCAGTATCTCCACCAAAATGCCACGTGGAAAATTAGGGAAGACCAACTTCGAGATGAGACAACAATTTATTTCAGGCAAGAATAAACTATAAGTGATAAACGAAAGATAAGCAAAAGAGGGAAGTGTACAAAGTAGAAAAATATAAACATAAAAAAATAAGACTCTTCTAATAAAATAATAAATACTTTGTTACAATATAGATATAATAAATTAAGACCAAATCCAAATAATTTATTAGTGTATGAATTTCGTCATTTATTCTTTTATCTGATTATGGTAACAATGTTGTTACCTAAACGTCACACACTATTAAATTATTTGGATTAAGTCTTATTCTCTTGTTTGAGGTTTGAAGATGTTTGTATATCCAGCTCCTTCCTCGTCCATTCTGGTATGTAAGTCTTTGGTTGTAAGACATGGTTCCTTCTGGTAGGTAGGTGACCAAACTACTGCAGTTGTTTTCTAATGATATTTATTTTTACACATGTCATTATGAGGTTTTCTTGTTTTCTTATGTGCACGGTTGCTTTTATTAATCCATAAGCCGACATTTAAAAAATGAACAACTCTTGACTATCTGTGTTGCTTGTCACCTTATAAATTGTCTACAAGTTCCTTAAGATCCCACTTCGAATATAACCATTAACTTAGCGACATCTAGCGCTGAAAATGAGAAATATTTAAACACATATATCATTACAAACTATTCTTCTTTCTACAGACCTTATTCTTCAATAAATAAAAATGAAAGAGGAAGGGCATGCCTCATGCTGTGAGATTGCTTTTAATAACAGTAGGACCTCCGAGAGAGGATACTCACTCTATAGGACACCTCTCTACAAATAACAGTTTTCACTTGCAAGATTATCATGTTTACTCTTTAGCAACTCTCGTGTAAGAGGACACCCCTCCCTAAAGGACACTTTAGCTCTGCAATTAGGCATTCTTTACAGAGAGGTTCTACTGTATATATATATAATATATTGAACTTTTTTCGGGATTGGTTGGTTGGTTGTTTGAATTGGTGATTGTTGGCGCAGTCGTAGTAACGAGGACACAGGATGGAAGTGAAATATAGGACCAGCGATCAAGGGAGAGAAGGGCTTTAGACTATTGGCGTATTTGACTGATGGCTAGACTGTTCACATGCTGAAGATAGAGTACCTGGGTGATGAGAAGGGGTTAAGCGTACTGCTTAAGATGGTGGCGAGCTCCCAACTGCTTGCGGTGGTGTTGAGCTCCCAACTGACAAACTTGAGTCCGAGATTTAACTCGTTAACTCTCTAATGCTCTCATTGGTTGAATATCGTCTCGAGGCGACTGTCGATTGGCTGTTAGCTATTCCTACTGGACTTTCATTGGATATTGGTGCTTCCATTGTTCGTCTCATGATTTTCAGGGACCCGGAAGAAGAAGGTCTTTGAACTTAGTTTTTATTAGTTCCTGGGTAATAACTTTTGCATCCTGGATCATGAAATTCTGGTAATGGTTGTTTCTTCTCTCCCAGTTCGCTTAGGCCTAGCTTTTATTAAAACCTTTTACATACATTGCATATATTGTGGTGGGGTTACATCTAGTTATATACAAATTATATGACATATATATATTTGAAGAACCAGTATCCTTAGCTAATAAATCTGTATGTTACTACTTCATGAATGTGACTTCCACTGGCATTGTAAAACAAAGACTTAGGTCAGAAAGACAGCTCGGTTAGTTGGTGAATTCTGTACGCTCTCCAGGAACCTGGGTAACCTAACTAAATAAATGATTCCAAACTATTATAGACACGTATGATTCTTTTTAAAAATTAAACAATTTCTATTGCCCTTACTGCAATTAAAAAATTAATGGGAGGGTCTACCAGTAAATAATTGTTTAATTTTTAAAAAGAATCATACACGTCTATAATAATACAAATGAAAACACCAAACTCGAATGTTTCTTTTCACAAATAAATCAAAATTTTACTGCCCTTACTGCGATGAAACATTTTTTATATTATATATTTATAAATATATTTTTTTTCATCGCAGTAAGGACAGTAGAAGTTTGATTTATTTGTGAAAAGAAACATTCGCGTCTTAATGTTTTCATTTGTATTATATAGATGGCGCGTTATTGCTTTATATTAATTTATACCTAACTGACCTATCCTTATTGTTTGCGGAAGAGCATTGCTTGATGCAAATATTTAAATGTAATTTTACTATTCTAAAAGCTTATGTCCATAGTTTGCTTGAATACCATTTCTAAGATTCCACCCTTCAGTGTAGCATATAAAAAGAAGAATGATCCAATACAGTATTGGAGCTTTAAAGAGGGGGTCTGGTAGATTAAATTGGTGGAACCGCTGGGAGGGTTTACCACTGATAAGCCAAGCCCTCCCAATATATTTTTTCATCGCAGTAAGGACAGTAGAAGTTTGATTTATTTGTGAAAAGAAACATTCGCGTTTTGGTGTTTTTTTTTGTATTATATAGTTGGCGTGTTATTACTATGTATTAATTTACGTCTATAATAGTTTCGAATTCTTATAACAATTGCCGCGCTAATATATCATGAATAAATGATTAATAATAATAATAGTGTATTTATATGCTGTTTTCAAAGTTTTAAACTGTTTTCCTATGTACCTGACTTCAGGTTTTGAAGAAATCTTAATTTCGCACCATTTTTCATCCACTTGGCTCTATCATCCAGAGCTTGGTAAAGGGAAGAGTGAACATTGGCGACGACTGAAGACCGATTTGTGAATCATCAACGACATCTATTGATGAAGATAATAAACGTGAAGACTTTAACACCAAATTGGACTGAAGACTAGGAATTTCTTGTCCTATGGCTAGGTTTTAAATAGAGAATTGAATGGAGAGAAAAAAGTGTATTTTCTTTTTGAAATGAAAATATTTTTAAAAGGAAAAATAATTGTGGAAAGAGAGAGAGACAAAACAAAAAATAAATTATAAAATCAATTTAAAAGCGATTATTTTTATCTAAAATTAATTGAATTTGATATTGTAGTTGATTTTCTAATTTACTTTGTCTGAAATTTCATAAATGAAAATTCTGTATCTGAAGATGTTAGTTCCTTTGAGCGTTTCAAAGGAGCATCTTTGATTAATAACTTCCTATACTTATTTTCGTTTTTATTTCATTTACTTTCATTTTCAATAAGACTAGCACGCACGCACTAAAAAAAACCTCTTGTGCACCAGATATAAAAAGAGTTGGTCTATACCATAGTTGGCTGTATCAAAAGTTCGTTCCCAAAGTAGAAGCCCAATATAAAACAAATTATTTAAATATACACAAATATAAATAAAGTTTAAATGAATAAAGGTTCGGTTCCACGGTCGATGAGCGTACCCACGTGATTGAAATAACGTAATAGGGTTTAGAATAACAATTCAGTATTCTAGTAGTGAGCTAAAGAATGTGCGATCAAAAAATTACGATCCGAGTAATATTGCGCTTCTTTTGGAAAAAGGGACTACATGCAAATATGGCGGCAAAATAAATATGTGAAGTGGAAGAGAAAGGAATAGTTAATAGAAGAACAGCTTCAAAATGGTTCAAGAGATTTAGAGAAGGAACCATCAGCCTTGAGGACAAACCTCGAATGGGACGACCACTTGTGACGGATATTGAGACCCTAAGATTTATGGTGATGAACAACCCACAACAATCTACACGTGAAATGTCAGCCAGACTTGGACCATCCAAATATACTATCAACCGAACTCTGTACAAGCTGAACTTTGTTATCAAACCCCCAAGACATGATCCCCACAACCTGACTATAGTCCAGTCTTAGAGGTGAGTCGATATCTGTAAACGCGATTGTTAGATTAATTATTAAAAGTAAAAAAAAAAAAACATTCTTTTAAAAATATTTCATTTAAATGCACTAAAAGGAAAAAATAAAATATTTTAACTTCTGTCTTTGAGCAATTAGATGTATCTGAGTGAAAATAAAAGCGGCGGGGGGCAATCATAATGAATTTCGAACCTAATGTGATTTAATATGTAGCAACTGATTAGCGATTTTTATAAGTGTTTGCTATATTTTTACCTCTTCTCTAAATATGATCGTCCCCTGCCCCTTTTTTTTTTTTCACTCAGATACATTTAATTGCTCAATGACAGAAGATAAAATATTTTCTTTTTTTTCTTTTTAGTGCCCTTAAATAAAACCTTTTTTTAAAATGTATTTATACTCATTAATTATTTAGTTTGTTTTTAGTCATGAATTTACAAAACTTAGAATCAAAAGTTCACTGGGGATTATGCCTTAAATAGAAGGGAGGCCTGATCGCGGCGGATTGGTCAATGTAAGGGGCGTAACATAAGACTTGAAAAGAAATATAGAAATTTGTTCATTTCTGTCCAATCCAACCACCCAGAAGTCTGAAAATATGACAACTTGCATTGTCATCGGGTTCTGAAAAGTGTACCAAATTTCAGATTCCTACGTGCTCTTAGAAGTATATTAAAAATCGATTGCAAGATTTGTGGACAGACAGACAGACGGCCAGACAGGGAACCTTTAAAAAAAAACTCAATACCCTGCTTTGATCAACCGAAAGAGAGTACTCCTGCAACATGACAATGCTCCAGCTCATTGAGCTAGGTTAACAATGAATAGAATAATGGATTTAGGGGATATTGATGTTCTACCTCACTCTGCTTATAGCCCGGATATTGCGCCATCTGATTATGCATTATTTCGGTCCATGGATTCAATTCTAAGATAAAGACACTTTGAAACATTCCAAGACGTCAAAATTGCCTGTCGTGACTTTTTCGACTCCAAACCCCGAGAATGGTATCGTCAGTAAATTGAAAACCTGATGGCTGGCTGTTATTGAAAATGACGGTCTCCACTTCAATGAATAAATATTTTTTGTTTATATATTATTCCATGTGTATATTACTCCCACATAGGCTTTATTAAGACCACCAGTCTTATACAGATTCACCACAGGAAGGAAGCATAGATGGAGTTCCTATTATGTGTATATTAAATATTATTTATGGGAACGAATTATAATGTAGCCTGATGTGTGTATATTTGTTGATATTATTTGCGATATTACAATTCCGCACATAGAGTAGAACTACCTCTCTCTAAAAGTTACCTAGTTACAGAGGCAAGATGTTCTTTAGAGAGAGGTGTCCTCTTACCTCAGAGTTTCTAATTGAAAAAAAAGTAATTTTGGGAATAAACTATCCTTCGTAGAGAGATATCTACTAATAAGATTGTCCTTCTCGCTTCTCGGCCTTTTGGCTAAGATCAAAGATTGTCCTCTTTTGAGGTTATACTTACCCCTTAAAAGAATGAACGATTTCAAATTAAGAATTTTGTAGTTAATTAACTCTGCAGATACCAATAATTGTTGTGTGTCCAGTGTCGCTATGTGGCTGAAACCATCACATTGATCGGCTGCTTCAGTTTTGTGATCGTTCAGCCGATCCAAGAGATCATGGCTCAAGGCCTTATGGGATTCCTTATGAACTTGGTAAGTCACAACTATGTATAAGGTTGTCCCAAAAGTTCGTGTTTTTTCTTAAAACGTTGTTTTTCTTATTATTTGGCGAATAATATTATTACGGCGAATACATAATAATACAATTACTTTATACACAATACAAAGACATTAAACATAACGGCGAATAATATTGGTATTTCAATTTTTTGCAAGTGTTTACGAACTTTTGGGACAACCTTGTAATAATAGAATTTGTAGTGGTGTGAGTGGATTTATTTCGTATTACACGCTGTAGTACACGGAAGGACAACTATTGTGTACAACTTTTATGACCAAACCTAAATATCCTTCGAGGCAAGTACGCATGTCCCAGTATTCTCGCTGCCGGAACCTGACTGGTTCAAACTCAGTCCTTCTGGCCGGCGAAGATGCAACTACACTAATGAGGCTCTAAAGGCAGTCGAAACTGTGGACAAATGATGTCTCAAATACCGTTTACAGGTTTTATAGTGGGCCGAAGAAACTACAATCAGCAACCTCTGAAGATCATTCTTAGATGACCTAAGCTTCCGTTTATTTATTTTTATTTTTTAATGTTTGCTTATCCCTAGTACACGTGGTACAGGCCATGATGATCATTGTGAGTAGAAGTTGACGACTGTTTTTACTGTAAGTGCACCACATGTCTACACATGTGGAAAGCAGTTCGACTTTTGCACTTACAAATGTGCCAAAGCCTCGTTTGGTAATGTGCACTCGCTGGTGGAGTTGGACTTTTGCAAGAATCGGGGGCCATTGGATCATTTTTTTTCTTTCAATTAGAAAAAGGTGCCCAATGCGGGATTCGATCCCGGGTCGTAACGGCCGAAAACCAACGGTTTAGACCATCCTTCCACCGACTCCCATTATTTCAATATTCACATAGAGACCTGGGGCATGGCATGCTTGAGATTTAAAACTTCTACTTATTCTTTATATTAGGTTGAAAACTATTCTGGTGATCGAACAACAGCTATGGCTATCTGAAATGTACAAATACAACGTGTTTTTGTCAGTAGCTGTCATTGTTCATAGCGGCAATAGATATTTAAAGCATATCTGATGTCACGCTTTCACATATTCTTGGCAATGGTTCTTAAAGACTTTTCTAACCGTCTGTCTTATGATAAATAAAGACCTTTAAGTTATATCTGATATCTTGTGAATAACTCTAAATAATTATTTTTGTCTGATCCCTGAGCGACTATACCTGGTGTCATGTTACCGCATATCATCGTCAACGATGCTTTAATCTGATCTAACCGTCAATATTTGAACCACTATGGTTCATACAATGTATGAGAGATTGGACCCCGCCTGGAGAGAATGATCGGCAATGATGATATAGGAAGTAAGGCCTAGCTGCCTGGTAGCGTTGTATGCGCCCGGGACGAGATTACAAGTGGTCTCACCCATGCTTCCAGTTCCTCTCCTTCAAATATTCCAACTGATTTACAATCGACTCAAAATTGGTATTGCCACGAGTATCAGCCTAAGAACAGTTACAACCTCCATTAACAGATGGCGCTTTAGCCTATTTCCGGGCTGGGACTAGTGTGGGGATGGCTGTGGTCCTGTTTTCTGGGGCTTATAATTGTAAATACTGTGTAATGAGTCACCCGAATCCTGATCTTCGTTTTTATATACACCAATTGGAAAAGAAATCCCTACAGCTGTCTAAATGGAGGCTTCATCTTACCTTTAACCTGCATTGCAAAAAATTCGGTTTCATCCCGCCGTCCCTCAGAATAAAAGATCCTGTCAAGAATCCATTCTCCTCAAAGCTCACCAGGAAGTTTCATTTGGACTTACTCGAGGCCAGAATACAAGGTTCTCATTCCAATATTAGATTTCTCTCCAGATCTATTAAAGGCCTCATCTTTCTTCTCCACCAGTTAATGTCTGCGGACGACATCGCTAACCTAGTAAGATCCATCACCCTTAAGGTTCATCAACAAGAAATTGCGCTTAAGAATAGGCATCTATCAAAATTAGCATTTTGGAAAAGAAAGTTTCAGTTTCCTGATGTCGCCGAGTCCACGGGATCTGCTCCTCCCAACGTCCTAAATCTGTCTTCAACCAAGCTGTCTGATAGAGAGGAGAGGATCTTAGCGTTAGGTCTTCAATTCGTCCCCCCAGCTAAACCGGACATCCCTAGAATAATTGCCGGAATCGAAGGCGTCAC
Source organism: Cordylochernes scorpioides (assembly GCA_030710605.1). Lineage (NCBI taxonomy): Eukaryota > Metazoa > Arthropoda > Arachnida > Pseudoscorpiones > Chernetidae > Cordylochernes > Cordylochernes scorpioides. The sequence continues at coordinate 68,392,966 of CP092873.1, read as the reverse complement.
AAGCTCACTTAATCACCTTGAAACTCTTAAAGTACGAAACGCCGTAGTTCAAATTCTCCACAGACCTTCACAGATACCACCTTCCAGCAATAGACATCGCCCGATCATTAAGAAGTTGCAAAGTTACAAGTCTCTTATTTTCATTAAAGCAGAAAAGGGAAGCCACACTGTCGTACTTGATCGCTCAGATTATCTATCTAAGATGACGGACATTCTCCAGGACAACACTACCTTTTCTTCCATTTCACCCCAGGAAAATCGTGCGTTGACCAAATCGTTCAGAAAGGCGCTCTGCGAAATGAAGAAATCCAGCATCATCACACCTGATCAATTTGCTCAATTCACATCTTGCCTGGATAGGGATGCTTATATTTATGGCTTGCCCAAGGTACACAAGCCGGGGGTCCCACTCAGGCCCATAATAGCTTATCATCTTTCTCCAGCCTACTCTGTAGCCAAGTTTTTGGTAAGTTTTTTGTCCCCTCTCATGAAGGACAATCCTAACACATATAGCATCACGCATCCCCCCAGTTTCATAGAAGACCTCCTTGATTTGCAACCACCACCCCTACACAGTATGGTGTCTTTTGATGTCACGTCGTTATACCTCTCACTTCCACACTCTCTCATTGCTGACAAATTGCAATCGTTCCTTATTACCAATAACATTGACACACAAACGGCCTCCCATATCCTGCAACTGGCTTCTCTCTGCCTCTCGATTTGCACTTTCACCTTCAACAAGCAGTTTTATAAACAGACCAGAGGAACCCCTATGGGTAGTCCCCTATCGTCAATCATCTCTGAAATAGTCATGGGTTCTTTGGACACATGGATCAATCAAGCCCTCCCTTCCGATATATACTATTGGAGGAGATATGTAGACGATATCTTTTGCATTATTAAAACAGACAGCCTTCAACTCACATACAGTACCTTGCACAATTTCAACCCCCACATTAAGTTTACATATGAAACAGAAATAGACTTTGTTTTACCTTTCCTAGACATCCTTATTATCCGCACCCCTCAGTCTTTTCACACCTCTGTTTTCCATAAGAAGCACATCCCTCCCCAATATACGCATTTCTCCTCCAATAGTCCCATCGCCTTTAAAATTAATACAGTCAGGACCTTAACTAAAAGAATTTTTACCCATTGTTCCTTACCCATTTTTAAAACAATAGAAAGATCTAGAATCTATTCCTTATTAACAACCGCTGGTTATCCCATAGATTTTATAGAAAAACATACTTTTGATCCATGTGTCCACAGAACCACTACAATTCATAGGGCCACATGTTGGCTCCCGTTCTCCCCTGCCGCAGTATCCATATCCAGAGTCCTACGCCCATACGGCATAAAAGTTCTCTACAATAGTCCCCCCAACTTAGCCACCATTCTTAGACATCACATCACCAAATCTGATAAACCCACCCTACCCATAAACTCTACCGGTGCAGTTTATTCCGTACAGTGCCTGAATTGCCCAACTTCTTATGTTGGGGAAACAGGCAGAACTACTGGCATCCGAATTTTAGAACACAGACGCAACATCCGCAATAAAGATCCTAAATCCTTAATTTTCACACATATAGCGCAAACAGGCCATAGTTTTGATCTCGACCATCCTCAAGTTAAATACCGATACATACATAACAAACATCACAGACTCTGCCTAGAATCTATTATTTCCACACAAAACAATAGCTGTAACCGCAGAATAGACCTCCCAGACATTTACCAGATACTCTATAAATAGCCTTTCTTTCACCCCCCCCCCCCTCTCATTTCTCAAAGATAGTGGTAGCACTGGGTGGGACCCTCCCTTCCCCTGCCTTGGCCTTGTGGATTTTAACTTCCATATACGGTTTTATTCTTTGTTCTGTTAGTGTAAGGATGTCGCCGTTTTAATAATTTTTTTCACCTTAGTTTTTAGTTTCATTCAAATTTATTGCATATTGACGTGACAACGTCTTAAATTAGGTTGCGGCTGGGAGTCACTTATGAAAAAGTGTAACGCCCGGTAACGTTACGATGAGTCACCGAACGAGAGTGCTGCGCGCGCAGCTGCGCGCGCAGCGCTAGAGAATTAGGCGCATTGAATCGGCGCATGCTTGTCTCTGTCTTTGTCTTTCTCGAACGTTCTTGGCGTTGGAAAAACAAGAAAGCGTCATAATACAAGTTCACACGTGTGGTTAAAGTATCGTCAGCTGTGTCTGTAGTGAAAATGTGGAGTGCTTAGATTCGTCATTTACAACAACTACAACAATAAAGGTAAATAATTGTACACTGATATTTCATTATCGTAAACTATGATTGATTGATTAATTGTTAGATTGACACAAAAGTTGAGAAACTGAGTTTATAGGTTATGTCATACTATTGATAAATGTTGATAGTGTTAAGTAAATTATTAGTTTAAAATTAATTAATTAATTAATTATTATTTTACAAATTTTAAATAGTTTCAAATTTATTTAGCAAAAATTTGAACCTTCGATCTGAATAAATGTTTTGATTTTCGAATTGATTCTTTAAAATTACAAATATTAAGAAAAAGTGGCAGATATAAGAAAACTTTATTTAAACTGTGTTGAGCAAGAATTTTAACATCTAATTTAAGTAAATGTTTTAATTTTCAACTTCATCATTTACAATTACAAATTTTATTTAATTTCAAATTTATTTAGCAAAAATTTGAACCTTCGATCTGAATAAGTGTTTTGATTTTCAAATACCAACGCGGCTGGTGGAGTGGCGATCTATCGTAAATTATCATCGACATCTACGGCGGAAGTGTTCCAAGTTGCGATTACAGACGTAACTCGTGTCATTAAAACCAAGGGTGACATGTGCATGACTGAAGTTACTTGCTTCGCCGCTAATACTAGCTTCAAGTTTATACTCGGTGCTGTATATATTCATCCAGGAGCTAGTATGCAGGATATTGGAATGTTACTATGGCAAGGACTCGGTCCGTACATTCACAACAGCCAGTACGTGCCACCGTTCGTGCAAGTTGATTCTAGTATACCGATTCTTCTGTGTGGTGATTTTAACAAAAACGTAAAGCCTGACAACTCGTTTCTTAATTTCATGAAAAATACGTATAATCTTGATTGCGTATCAAACGTTTCTAAGTCAACTACTTTAAAAGGAACAACTATCGACTTGACTTTCGCAAGACACATTACAGCAGAAACACTTCCTTTCATTTAATATTTCTCCTAGCATCGTCCTATCCTCAACAAAATCACTCAAATAGGAATTAGTTAAGTTTAAGTTTACATGTACAATGTTTTAGTAAACAAAATATATTTCTATAGTTAAAATTTGTGCAATTCTTATTTTCATTCAATTCCTTGTTCCTATTGTGCAATTTAATTATATTCATATCAATAAATATTCTACCGTTGTCACGTAAAATCTTCGCCCGTAAAACCGACTTTACAGGCAAACAATGTTTAGCCTAGGTTAAACTTGATATAGAACACTTCTAAAAGGGCATGCTGCCACTATTTTTTTTCTTCGTCACGTTTGTAATATGCAAATTTCAATTTTAAATATTTATGTTGTATCCTCTTTTTTACGCTATTATCTCTTTAGTATGTAAATTTATTGGTGTATATATTAGTTTTTCTCCTCTAATAGCATGTTAGTACGGTTTTACTATCCACGCCCGTCGAAGAACGTTTTGTTCGAAAGCTTGCGGTAATAAAGAAATTTACACAAGAGACTCCTCTTAATGCTTATTATTGTTTTTAATAATTGTAAATACATCTTTACAATAGTGGTAAGATTAAAATTATTTATAATAGGATGCACTAGCGCGCCATATGTTATCAAAATTCGAAGTAGCTTTTATTTTAAAAGCGTAAGATTCTTTTTTTTTTTTCATTAATTTTTCAATTGCAGTAAGGGCAGTAGAAATTGTTTAATTTCAAAAAGAATCATACGCTTTTAAAATTATTTATACTCGTTAACTTATATTCGATTTCTAGTGTCATGTGGATGAAAGTTAACAATAAATGGTTAGTTCCTAAAATTAAAGATACTTCGGCCAGTAAATCTTTTTATTACCTCGACGTTTCGACAAAAATATTTTGTCCTCGTCAGGAGCAAACATAAATTAAAACATTTTTTTTTTGTCGAAACGTCGAGATAATAAAAAGATTTACTGGCCGAAGTGTCTATAATTTTAAGAACTATTAATACCGGCCTGGCTGCCTATATTTTCACAATAAATGGTTACGATGTACTAGAGCGCCATCTGTTATCAAATTATAAAACTATTTTAGAGGCGTATTATTCTTTTTAAAATAAAACAATTTCAACTGTCATCGCAGTAAGGACAGTTGAAATTGTTTTATTTTAAAAAGAATAATACGCCTCTAAAATAGTTTTATAATTTAATAAATGGTTAGTTAAAAGAAGACTTGTTGTTCCCAGTTACTGATTCTGTCGTTACTTCCTCTCCAACATCACAGTAGCTTCTGGTAAGTCTCTCGTGTCCCCCCACCAGTGGTAAGGTCGAGAGATACTGCCAGAGGGAAAGGAGATCCACGTGAGTAGTGGTTCTCAGAGGGTCTTTGGGCTGCCTGCAGGGTAGAGCTGCGGAGGTGAAGTAATGGAGCTAGGGTAGGTGATCCACGGAGGAAGAAGCATCGTCGTCACAAAGGACCAGAGAGGGGAAACACACGATAGTATTATTATGAATATTCGTTACTTTGTGGCATTCTTGCGATGCCTCTTCTGATCGAACCCTGTCCTGCCGGCACGGCCAATGTAGATGACTTCTGAGATGTCCAACTCTCACTGATTTTTGTCAATGCCTTGTCAGTAGTTCCTACGACCACTATGGTACTTGAGGTGTACAAACACCATCTATCTTACGCGTCTAAAATATTTTCGAATTTCCATAACAGATAGGGCGCTAGTGCATCATAATATAAATGTTCTAATAAAATACTCAATTTGATATTTGCGGAAGAGCGATTGCTCGAAGCATATTATATATTTATAATTATATGTAATTCTACTGTCCTTAAAGCTTATGTCCATAGTTTATCTAAAATACCCATTCCAAGAGTTTAGCAACAGTTTCACTATAAAAGGAAGATCGAAAAAAGCAATTAACAGCTGTATGGTTGATTAAACTGGCGAAACCGCTGGGAGGGTTCACCACTGATGAGCCAGGCCCTCCCATTAATTTTTCCATTGCAGTAAGGGCAGTAGAAATTGTTTAATTTCAAAAAGAATCATACGCGTCTAAAATATTTTCGAATTTTCATAACAGATGGCGCGCTAGTGCATCATACTATCTATTCTTGTCCAATACTCTCTGTGTTACGACTACTAGAGTAGTCAACTTTGTTTTTGTAAATATTTGTGTTAATTCAAAAACGAAGAAAGAGAAAAAAAACAAGTATGTAAATTTCTTTGAATTTATAAATTGACCGTGCTGTTCAATAAAAACGAGTTTTGGATAATTGATAGTCGTCCTTTATTACATTAGACCCTCTTCTTTGGAGTCACCGAGATGGAAAGTGCCTGGACCTAGTCGGGAGGTACCTCTGCCAGCCAAAAAAAAAAAGACTAAACACTAGGTCAAGTTCGTTTCTCAAGGAAAAAAGAGACAACGTTAATATTGAGAAGAAAGAGTAACCCCCCCTCAATACTCTGTGTGTATGATGCAGGCGGGGAACCCAGCCAAGGTGGTGTTTCTGCTGTCATCCGTCCTGATCATGCTCTGCGTGCCCCACCGCGTGGTGCTGCAGGACCGCTCCACGGAGGACCTGTTGCTGTCCTTCGCTCTGCCGGGCTCCTGGTTCTTTCTGCTCTTCTTCGCAGGGTCCATACTTCTTGTCTTTCTCCTAGAAATCTAGAGGTGTTATCTTGTGTGTCTACATGGCTTATTACCTGTTCTTATTTTTTAGCAGAGTTACCGTTCTGACTTTATTCCTCGCTTAATTGATTTTATAAACAAATTGTATCAATCATGATAATTGTATTTTGATATATTGTGAAATTCACTCATTGCCTCTATGATATTTTATAAGTTCTACCCGGATAGTTGGCGACTTCTGTACATGGCCCCAGGAATCCGCTTTACGCACAGTAATGTTTTAAATTCAGGCATACTTTAGCCACGTTTTAAAAGTTAAAAGAGAAAGCGAAAAATAGCGTGGTGAATTTGCAATTCCCAAACAGAGGGAACGTATCATCCCAAAGGTATAAGAATGCTATAAAGAATATTTTGGTGTGGTCTTAAGGAATCAAGACAAGTAGTGTCTGTGGAACGTGCTATCGAAGGCTTTCAACTTTGACACAGCTGTGGAATCCTGGAGTCAGTCGCAGAAAATATAATTCGCACCACCCAGATATTCGGTTTGCCTTTCCTAATCTACCCTGCATCTCCACCAAATTTTAACGCATAAAATTAGGAAAGACAAACCTCAGAACTATACGCTATTTTTCGCTTTCTCTTTTAATGTTTTAAATTGTTTAGCATTGAATAAATTTCCGTATAGTTCTGAGGTTTGTCTTTCCTAATTTTATACGTTAAAATTTGGTGGAGATGCAGGGTAGATTAGGAAAGGCAAACCGAATATCTGGGTGGTGCGAATTATATTTTCTGCGACTGACTCCAGGATTCCACAGCTGTGTCAAAGTTGAAAGCCTTCGATAGCACGTTCCACAGACACTACTTGTCTTGATTCCCTAAGACCACACCAAAATATTCTTTATAGCATTCTTATACCTTTGGGATGATACGTTCCCTCTGTTTGGGAATTGCAAATTTTCCACAAATATAGATTCGAGGATATCAATGTAGCCCGAACCTACCCGTATATAATCTAAATACGAGTACTTAATCAATATTTAAAAAAGAGCTGATGGATTTTTTTTTCAAAAATAATATGCTTATTCAATAACCATTTTTTCCCACTTTTACAGAATAGATGTTGGCTATAAATGATTACAAAACAATCTATGTTTACAGAGTTAGTTCTCCTGGCTGGCGCTCAGTGGCACTAGGGGGTTTTGGAACAAAACAGACAGATGTATTAGAGATTTTATAGATTGGCTACAAATACTTCTGGGTGCGTATTGGTGTGTACGCTGCCCGAGAACAAATGGAATCATATATAAGTCACGAGGTTTACAGTAATTCACCAGAATAAGAAAAGTACCAAGTAAAGCCCCAGTTTAGGATAATTCTCTAATTTTACGATAGTCACTAGGCTTACGATAATCCTTCAGAATAATAAGCGCTTCAAGAAGAGCCCCAGTTTAGGATAATCCACCAATGTATGAAGAGTTCCAAGAAGACACTCAATTTAGGATAATCCACCAAAATATGAAGAGTTTCAAGAACAGCCCCAGTTTAGGATAATCCACCAAAGTATGAAGAATTCCAAAAAGACACTCAATTTAGGATAATCCACCAAAATATGAAGAGTTCCAAGAAGAGGATAAATTTAGGATAATCCACCAATGTATTAAGAGTTCCAAGAACAGCCCCAGTTTAGGATAATCCACCAATGTATGAAGAGTTCCGAGAAGAGGATAAATTTAGGTTAATCCACCAATGTATTAAGAATTCCAAGAAGAGGATAAATTTAGGATAATCCACCAATGTATTAAGAGTTCCAAGAACAGCCCCAGTTTAGGATAATCCACCAATGTATGAAGAGTTCCAAGGAGAGACTCAATTTAGGATAATTCACCATAATAAAAATAAAAAGCTTCAAGAAGAGCTCCAGTTCGGGATAATCTACCAGAATATAAAGAGCTCCAAGGAGAGATTCATTTAGAATAATCCACCAGAATATACAAGGTGTGATCAATAATTTCCAGGAATGAGACTGGATCACGTAAAATATTCAAAATAATGAAATAATTTTATAAGGACCTTATAGATATAACATTTATCAACACGTAGAAAAAAAATCGATCACACAGACGCACGCGTCACGTTTTTTCGAATTTATAAGCTCGAGTACATCAGAACATTTTCTAACATCAGTATGCACTGTATTGAAAAACAGCGAGTCTGCATAAAGTTTTGCTTTAAATTAGGGAAAACAGCTTTCGAATCATTTCAAATGTTGGAGCAGGCTTTTAAAGAAGATGCCCTATCACAATCGAGGACATTTGAATGGTTTGCACGATTTAAAGCTGGTCGAACAAGCGTCAAGGATGATCTACACACTGGCAGACCTTTATCAATAAGAAACCCCAAAAATGCACTCAAAATCAAGTCATCTATCAAAGAAAATCCAAGAATAACTATCAGAAGACTTGGATATCTCTTTTGGAACATGCCAAACCATCATAAAGAATGATCTGCATCTTAAACGATCCCATGCTAAATTTGTCCCACATCTCTTAACGAATGAGCAGAAAGAGCATCGCAAAGAAACGTGCAAAAACATGGTCGAAATGTTTAATTCTGATCCCCATTGGCTCAAAAATGTTATCACGGGAGATGAAATATGGGTGTACGGATATGATCCCGAGACTTAAGAGGCAATCAAGCCAGTGGCTAGAGCCTGGAGAACTAAGATTCAAGAAAGCAAGGATGATCAAATCGAAGCTTAAGTGTCTTCTTATCACTTTCTTTGATGTAAAGGGATTGGTACACTATGAATTCGTGCTCGAGGGACAGACCATTAATCAACATTACTATCTTGATGTATTGCGACGTTTAAGGGAGGCTGTGCGTCAGAAACGATCCGAAAATGGCATCAGAAAAATTGGTTCTTGCATCATGACAACGCACGGCTACATACGGCCGTCACTGTACGACTCTATTTGGCTAAACACGGAATTGCTTTACTACCCCAGCCACCCTATTCTCCTGACCTTGCTCCCAACGACTTTTTTCCTTCACCCTAAAATTAAAAAAGTCTTAAAAGGGCGTCGATTTGACTCAATAGCTGAAATAAAGGAGAATACGAAGAATATTTTGAAAAGCCTGAAAGATGAGGATTTTCAGAGGTGTTTTGATATCGGGAAAAAAAGATGGAACAAGTGTGTAGATAGTGACGGTGATTATTTTGAGAAATTTTAAATAAAACTTTATTGTACTTTTGTATTTCTTAAAATATTTAGCATTCCTGGAAATTATTGATCACACTATGTATGAAAGTTCCAAAAATAGATATTCAGTTTTCCTAATCCACATATAAGAGAGATGTCAAAATATGTAATAAGTATGGTTTGTTGTAGAGCCATGAGATTGACAGGGCCGTTTGTCACCATGATCTACAGCATGCTGGGGGGTGACATGGTGCGCTTCAGTATTATCTACATGGTCATCTTGATCGGCTTCACCCAAGGTCTGTAGTGTCACGTCGTGCTACTGTAGTGTCACTGGAGTGTGTGTCCGCACAGCGTTCTACTTCCTCTTCAAGAGCCAGATCTTCGGCCTGGACACCCGGTTCACCACCTACGTCCAGACCTGGATCTCTCTCTTCCAGATGACACTCGGCAGCTTCGAGGTGAGTGGATGATACAAAGATAGTTGGATTGTCTTCATGGTGTGTGTAATCTCATGTTTATTACAATATTAAGACCAAAAGAGACTTATCCTGACCAGGCTCACATGAGCCTTTCTAGATGGCAGAGCGCCAACTAGTAAAGCAAAAATAAACGCGTTTATTTAACTTGATCCGTGATATTTTCCCAACCCATTTTCTTGATAAATCAAGAAAAGTCATCTACGAACACGTTTCGGGCTGTTGGCACTCGTCAGCGTGGTGTAGACTGTGCCTCTACTGTTTTTTTAAAATATATTTTTTTTTGTTTTTTCACATGTTTAAATATATAGATGGAAGTTTTGCCGGGAGGGGATATTCATCTATAAAGATAAAGGTCGCCTCTCCCGTCAAACTATACGTCAAAACTAGACGCCATCTATTGACCGTCGCCGCAAACTAGCGGTCTCGGGTCGTTGACAAAGCCACAACACCAACTTTGGCAAACTATAAACTACCCTAGGCTGACGAGAGCCATTAGCCCGAAACCATGGTCTCTAGGTGGACGTTTTTCAGTTTTCCAAAGTTGCTGCAGTGGCTTTGTTACCGACCCGAGGCCGCTAGTTTGCGGCGACGGTCAATAGAAGGCGTCTGGTTTTGACGTATATTTTGGTGAGAGAGGCGACCTTTGTCTTTTTAGATGTTTAAATATGTTTGAAATAAATAGTATAGAAATTCAGAGAGGTAAGTTATTGAAATAACATCTTCCTATGCTACACCTAGCGGAGTAAATATCGACTCGAAAAAAAACATTGATTTATTTTCTAAAATGAAAAATTAATGTAGAATATATATTTATTCTGATAGATGGCAACCAACCATCAGAAACGTTTAGTTGCATTGCCAGGAGGTGCTCTTTTTCATTATACATTTAATATTTAGTATAATGAGAATTGCTTTTGTAATAGAGTTTCTTATTTTGGCCCTTAGCATGTAAATATCGTTCAAGAATTTATTCGGCCACGCCCAGGGAACTACCTAGTCCAGGGTCGGCAAACTGCGGCTCTTTACATAGTTCCATACGTAAATATTATTTATGCGAGTACTATTTATTGTTGGCAAGAAACAATTTTGTGGCTCTTTAAAAACTTTGAAATTTAGTAAATTTTAATTTTTGACTCTTCCTATTCAAAAGTTTGCCAACCCTTGACCTAGGCAAATGATTTCCCAGAAAACTAACAAAACACGGCTATGTGACAGTTCAAAGAACTCCGTGGGACATATTACAAGCTTATCTCCCAGCTGGTGTTTACATTGTTCATGGTGATGACACCCATCCTTCTACTGAACATGCTGATCGCTATGATGGGCAACACCTACATGGAGGTGATCGAACAATCGGAACGGGAATACCTGCGGCAATGGGCCAAGGTGGTAGTGACCGTGGAGCGGGCCATCTCCAGCGACAATGCTCGGGACTACGTCGACATGTACTCCATCAAACTACCGGCGCAGGAGAACGCTGAGGATCCCTCACTGGAGCAGCGGGCCGTGCTGGTCATCAGGGCCAGGAACAAGTCCAAGGCCCGGCAGAGGAAAGGAGCACTTACCAACTGGAAGGTAAAGTTGACTTTAATCCCATCATATTTGAGGAACGTCATGTACATCACTTAAAGCTTTGCGCAGAGGCGATATCGTAGCCAGTGAGGAACTTATTAAAGATATTTCCGAAGTTGGTCATCTCTAATTTTCCACGTGGCAATATGGTTAATGCAAATTTGATATCTTTTGGCTCATAGTGTCAAGACGGTTATATATATATATAGAGATAGAAACCTCAAATTTTGGATATTTCGTCATTAAAGGATTATATAAAATCGCTTCAAAGATTAAACCTTTACTCTCAACGAGCTAAAACAGAATTCCACGGGGAGATCGACATATCGTCTCTCCCGGACTCTCTTATCCTAAATAGATTAAAACCATCTATGTCTTGGTACATTAAATTAACTTTATTAACATCCTATAATGCTATATCCCAAACTCAGGGATATTTGCATCAGTACATTTCTAACATCATATCAAATTGGCTATATACAAGGAGAAAGGTCAAGGAGAAAAAAGACAAACATACAAAAGCAATTCCCTCAAAATTTCCTTCCCTCTCTTTCCCAGTTCAAAAGATAGTTGTATATATATCTACAAAATTGATTAAAATGTTCATATTTTATGTCTTGGTACTTGCTCCCGCAATATTACTTTGTATTCTAGGCTGAAATCGGCTTTACCAACAGCTTAAACACCAGTTTTGACAGATTCGACCGATGTCATAACTCTTCTTGTAGGATGTTATGAAATCAATGTTGTTGGATTTTATGTGAATTTATCACAGCTACTGGTGGCCTGGTCGCTGACTTGAATCTATGTGATTTACGATTAGAAGCTCGAATGATACGTTGTTATAATGTATCTTTAAAAGGAGGTATATCTATAGGAGTATTTTATATATTTTGTTCTATTAAATGTGTAGGCAAAGCTGTGAACGTTAAAGGATAACTGTTGGAATGCTGTGTATGAGGAGAGATACCTATATAATGTATAGCATGTGTAAGCGAATGTCGGAGGTTTACTGGTGGGGTTGCAGAGGTTTGGCAAGAAGATCGTGCGGGAGCTACGGAAGCTGGACGGCCGGGCCGAGAGTCTCCGGGAGAGATTCCAGAGCAGCACCAAGCTGAAGTTGAGTGCAGATGAAGCTCCAGATGACGGTGAACCCCGCGAGACTTTTGTAGCCGCACTGTCCCAACTGGCATTCACAGAGGATCGATCCTTAGCACTGGACTACGCAATGCAGATGCCCCCCAACTCAACACCATCCTTCCGTGACATCGGCTGTCAGACCTTCATAGATGTGCGTCACGTGTTCGTGCAGACAGCAGAACGTCGTAGCCATCGCTGTAAACGTCGTGGTATCCTGGGTACCGCCAAAGTTGGCGACAGTTCCGACCTCAAAGTTGAATGTAGCAAACAGGCTTTACAAGAAAAATCGGTTCGATTCCATCTGGAAGATCCAAAGTACGAACGAAGACAGAAGTTTGCTGAGACCAAACAGCAACCGTTAAAAGAAGAGATATCATGAACAAACCAGAAGAATTCTACACCTCTCAATTAATACCAGCAATGTGTCAACATATGTAAATATATAAACAGAAATATTTGTGAAATTTCTGCGAGAAAGCACCTTTCCATAGTTTCGTTAAACACACTGTCACATCAAGAAGAAGCAGAATATAATAGCCGTTGTCTCTCGCGACGGATAAAATAGTTTTAGCGATATGGTTAAATTGCAATATATTGCTGGGAAGGTTCACCGTTGATGAGCCAAGTCTTCCCAAATCTTTTTATCATCAGTTCACTAAGTATAGAAATTAGTCCTATGGATTAAAAAATAAATGACGTTGAATAATTGCAACCTCAACATACCTCGAACCCCTCAACCTCTACGGAAAGCTAAATCAACCTAGAAAAACTAACCTATAATCAATGTAGACATGTCCAATTATTTATTTATAATATATATTTATATTTATTAATATATATTTATTTTAATAATGAGAGAGAGAAAACAATCCATGTTCAACACAACTATCACAACCACACAAGCAACTATCCTGAAGAAAAAGTATTTCGACGATAGAAGTTTATAGGGAAAGTTACATATGTAAATATTCCATATTTATAAAAACTAAAACATCAATCCATCATCTACACGACAAAGAAATCAAAGATATCTAAATATAAATACAAAACTACGAAAACGGTAGAAATTTGTGGAAACTCTATCTTGTGTACATGATGAATGAGAAAATAAAATGATTTCGCGCATGCGTCGTGGTGAATGGTTGCCTCTAACCAAATGCTATCTAAACTGACCTAATTCTTGTGATAGTTTCCTTGTATCAAATTAGCACCATCATTTGTAACCTCTATAAACAGTATTCTAAATATTAAACCTTTCTCCAATATGTTCTCTTATTTCAACATGTACTGTGTTGTTTTTGTATTGTGGAGAATAGATATTAAAGAACAAACCACAATGGGACACAATGTGTATTTTATTTAAGGCCACCTTGATAAAAGAAAACAGAAGATCATAGTATTATATAATGATTAGAACAGTAGCTTACACATGCCACATTTATAGAATAAATAAATGTATCGGTGTAATAATACTTAAATGATTCACCCACTCATCCATTGATGAGCTCTACTCATCCCTAGCAGACACCATCAACAAGCTTTACAAGCTTGATACCCTAATACGATTGAGTAGAGATAAGAAAGAAGAAAGACCCACGTCGCTAAATTTTACCATTTACAATTTAAATTTACCATTTACAAGATAAAGAGCTCAGTTTCCTATAATACAATTGGATAATTCAAAGCCCAAGGGACCAGTAAAAAATCGAATTATTCAAAAAATGAATTAAAAACGAAAATTCTATTTATAGGAAATTCTAGGGACCAAGATAAATATTCGAATTAAAGACGTTCGAATTATCCAAGTTTTACTGTAAAACTCTGAAATAAATTTATTTCAAAATACAAGTGCATAGAAAAGTGACGACATGAAAATATTTGAATAATATTACAAAGTTATATATAACTTCATAGAATCGCACTCACCATCTTATATTTTATATATAATTTCGATACACACAATCAGTAAGTTGAAGAATCACTGCACGCTGATTGGTGGATTAAGGTCATATGACAGTCAACAACCAATTAGAACACAAATAAAACTGGCATACATATAAAAACACACACACACATTGAGCATATATTATACTAGCCGAATGACCCGGGCAACGCCCGGGGTTTACCCGATTAAATGCTTTTATTCAAATACTATTCGTTACAATTATAAATTGGCGCCGTGGATGTCATTCTTGTATAATATATAAATGAGTTTTAAAAATTGTAAAAAAAAAATGCATCGGCCGGGAATCGAACCCGGGGCGCCCGTCACTATAATATATAAATGTGTTTTAAAAATTGTAAAAAAAAAAAAATGCATCGGCCGGGAATCGAACCCGGGGCGCCCGCGTGGCAGGCGAGCATTCTACCACTGAACCAAAGGCAAACGGTGACAGAAGTGTCTCGCGCATTGGCGGCACCAAATGATGGGGGGGGGGGGCAAAGGTGGCGTGATCGTAGCCGATCAATAGGAGGGCGCCATTCCAAAAAAAAAAGCAAACCGTGACAGAGGCGACGAAGAATGACGCTCGTAACTGTATATAGAATTAGATAAGCTTTTAATGCCATTATTTGAAGGAGAGAAGAAAATCGTGCACACACCCTAGGTAAGGTCAGTTGCTTAAATATATATTTAAACTCAATTGTTATTCTATTTAAAAACTACAAATTAATTCTATGCATCTTCAGAATTTACATATATGACAAACCAACGTAACTTTATTTGTAATTTACATATCAAATAAGGAATATGTAGATAATATAAAAGAACAGTTGCGACCGCGTAGATCAAACGCACACAACTATCAAAGATTGGGTTTACGTGTTTTTCTTTCACTTTAGACATAAAAAAACTTCGTTTTTCTTACCTTTAAACAATAAACGAATTCAAAATCACAAATTTATAAATATTTGCCAATTCCAAATATCTAAATTTCAAGAAGGAAGCCTAAATTAAAACTTCACAACAACAACACAGCAACTCAACCAAACGACTCTAAATTCTATTCTAATCTAACTACACCGAGTATATATAAAAATAATATGTATAAATTGTTGTGTTGTTTATCTTTTATAAACTACAACTTATATATTTATTATTTAATTATTTATTTATCACACACATTTAACTTTAGTAAAGATTAATTATATGTTTACAAAACACCGTCAGTCTATTGTTCTTAATTCCATTTTCTTATATTCACATCACTTATATATTTCACACTATTCTACATATTCCTCCCTTGTTTAGTTAGTATGTAATCATGTCCTTAAATCTAGAAGGAACATGTATTTGTCTTCCACTTCTAGTGATGACAGTCTTGTTTTCATTCTCATTAGGTGATTCATTTGGGTATAAACAGTCCATATCAGATATAGCAAACTGCTCTTCTGGTACAATATCTTCTAAGGTTGCTTCTTGTTCTGGTAGATACCTTGAAGTACTAGGAAGTTCCATTCTAATTTCTGGAGTCTTAATCAAAGTGGTATTCAAATCAATTCCTTTGTTAAAATCTTGTAAGACATTGGCATGTCTTAAATGCTTTGCATTCCTAATGATAAAGCTACCTGTCTCAGTATTGACTAACTTGAATGAATTTGGAGATATAGTCTCTAGAATGATAAATCTTTGGTTGTCATAATTTGGTGTCAACTTGCTTTTCATTTCAGTGTTTGCGACATAAACAATATTACCTTTCTTGAAGTCATGAGGCAAGGCCTTATTCTTGCTATCAGCATATTTCTTCATTCTTTCTTTATAGGCTTGATTATGCTCCATCACTTCTTTATCCATAAGAGAATCATTGTCATTTATATCATTGAGCTTATTTCTAATTTCCCTGGAAAAAAGCAATAATGCTGGTGTTTTCCCAGTAGAAGGGTGTGGAGTCGACCTGTATGCCATTAGAGCACATTGAAGTTCTTCTTTCCAATCCTTTCCTTGCAATTTTACTGAAATAAGTTGCTTTTTTAAATATCTGTGGAAACGTTCAATTTTTCCATTGCTTTTAGGATAATATGGTGACACTCTTATATGTTTTATACCTGATTTCATAAAAAATTGCTCAGTATCTTTGCTTACAAATTGAAGACCATTATCTGAAACTATTTCAATGGGAAATCCATATCTTGCAAAAATTTCTTTTAATTTTGAAATTATAGTTTTCGAAGAAATATCATTTATTATAATCGCTTCCGGGAACGATGAATAATAATCAATAAGTGTCAAAATATATTTTGAATCAATTGGTCCAACTAAGTCTACTCCTACTTTATATCATGGTCTAGGAGGTATTGGTATGGTTGTTAAAGGTTGGTCATGCCTTAAAGGTTGATTGACTTCACAAATGTAACAATTCTTTATACGTCTTTCTATATCTTTGTCCATATTGGGCCAATAGTATTTTTCTCTTAAAATTTGTTTAGTTCTAGCAATCCCTTGATGAGTTTCATGAGCTAAGTCTAAAATATTTCTTCTAAGATCTGTTGGTATAACAATTCTCTTTCTAACTATGGCTTTATTCACTTCTCTCAGATCAACACATAGTCTGATTTCTTCAGTACCCTTTTTTGGAACTGCCACAATGTTTGAGATCCATTCAGAAGCTTCATGGACTTCCTCAATAATGCCATCTTCTATCATTTTGTCTAGCTCTTGATTGATGGCTTCTACCATTTTATATGGAAAATGTCTGCATCTCTGAGCTACAGGAGTAACATTTTCTTTTAGAGTTATTTTTTGACTATAACCCTTCACATTTCCTTGACCTTGAAAAAGGTTCATGTTTTCTTGTATCAAATTATATATATCCTTCGGAATAACTTCCTGTTGAATATTCCTTATTTTTGTTCCACGCTTTATAATTTCTAATTCGAAACTTGCTTTCTTTCCTAAAAGAGGTTCTGCTTTACCTTCAATCACAAAAATCTGTTCCTTTATAGACCTTTCACCCCATGAAACATCTGCAAAGAAATATCCACAACATGGAAGAGGTGAAGTTTGTCCATAGGCATAAAATTTCCTTTCTGTACCATTTAAAGTTGACATTTGAGACTTAGGAAAAATATTTTTCAAATTTTCAAGTCCTATGAATGTTGTATCACTACCTGTATCAATAGTCATTGTTATTTCCTTTCCATATATATAGATATTTTCTTTGTTATCAGAGCCTAAAAAGAAAGTGTATTCATCTGAGTCTTCATTATTTTCTGAAATATTTTGAATATTTCTTTTCTTTCCTTCAATATTTTTATATTTATTTTTATTTCTACAAACTCTATTAAGATGACCCATCTTGTTACAAAATGTGCATTTCATATTTCTAGCTCCACATTTATATGGAGGATGTGTAGTTAAGCCACATCTATAGCATTCTTCCAAATTAGGTGCACTTGCCTTGGAGGTGCTTCCTTTTTGATGGTACACATTATGAGCTTTTGGTCCTTTAACAGTTGATTCATTAGCTGCTTGGAAATTATTTTTATAGTTTACTCTATTTATTGAGGTCATATCTTCATTTGTCAATACTCTAAATTCTTCTTTGGCTGTTTCAAACATTCTTGATATCTCAATTGTTCTTTGAAGATTCAAATTATCTTGTTGCAACAACTTTTCTTTTAATTGCCTATTATAGCATTTTTCTATTATCTGATCTCTGATCATGTCTTCTTCTAAATTTCCAAATTCACAGGATTTGACTAATTCTCTTAGGGCAATGACATATGAATCAATATTTTCATCTGTATTTTGTTTTCTTTGCCTAAATTTAAATCGTTCTGATACAATATTTTTTGTGGTGTGAAATATTTAGTTAAAGCTTCTTTTGCTTTTTCATACGTATCTTTTTCTTCTGGAAAATTAAAGAAAATTCTTTGGACTTGTGGTCCAAGGCAATGCAAAAGTGTTGCCCTTTTAACGTCATCTTTCTTTGTTGAAACACCGCTTGCTAATTCATAAATTAAATATGAATTCATCCAATGTTTGTACTCGGAATACAAATCTGTAGCATTAAAAAAAAGGTTCAACGGCAATGGAGACGTCAAATTATTTGCCATCTTCTTTTACGCTTATTTAATTATTATTATTTTTTAATCCTCGTCGCCAAATATGTTGTGTTGTTTATCTTTTATAAACTCTACAACTTATATATTTATCATTTAATTATAATTATTTATTTATCACACACATTTAAATTTAGTAAAGATTAATTATCTATTTACAAAACACACACAGTCAGTCTATTGTTCTTAATTCCATTTTCTTATATTCACATCACTTATATATTTCACACTATTCTACATAAATAAATGCAAATCAACGAAATTATTCTCATAATCACATTCGCCAATAAATATCAATCAAAGCTTATAATAACAAATATTTTAAAAAAGAACACACATAAACAAAACCAAAAGAGGCGAAAAAAGAAATACAAATATATATACTTGATTTCAACAAGAAAAGTTGCATATTCACAACAACGCTTATTCAATTTAAATATGTTTGAATAAATTCTAATCAAAATAAATTAGAATTCTGATTATGTCACAATGAAATATCTAAATAGGGTTCTCCTTCACACGTGTTTTTTTAACCATCAATTTACAAATATCATTTGTCCTGAATGCTGCGTTATTTATTTAGTAAACGGCTTCCATCAACACTTTGTTGGCTTGTGGAGATATAGCCTGCCTCGTGTTGAGAAGGGCCTGAAACACATAGGTGGTAAATCAACAATTAGTTGTTATTTATTCAGATAGATGGCAGCACAATCATCTACCAGGAGTTGTACAAGGGTCACTCCAAAAGGGTCAGCCCAAATATTAGACTTTTTAGCCAACTCTGGTGTACAATTAGTCACTCATCCACCAAATTCACCAGAACTAGCACCTTGTGACTTTTTTTTCTTCCAAAAGTTAAGTTATTGTTGAAAGGTATAAAATTTGACACTGATAATGAAGCTCTGCAAGCCTTTATCAATGACGTAAATGCCATTCCCGAAGATGACTGGTGTAAGTGCTTCGATAATTGGTTTTCTTGGAAATCTTGAATAGATGCTAAGGGTGAATACTTTGAGAAACTCTGAAATTTTGAAAGTTGCAGCTTTAATAAAAATAAGTGATTGCAAAAACTTTTGTAGTGACCCTTGTATTTATCATCATGATACTATCTGACCTTAGATCTTGTTTTTTTCCACAAGTGGTTAAACTAAATAAGTACGTAAAGATATAAAACTGGGTGTCAACCTTCCATAAAAATAAAGTCATGTATATCAGAATGTATTTGTGTCTAAGCAGGTTTTTCTTGTTCATATTTTTGTCCGAAACAGTTGGCAATCTATGGCTACACATCACGGGTTATCCTTATGCTACTACTGTTTATTTTGTGTTTTATTTGGTCAAATATAAATAAAATTGTTTTATAAATATCACAGATGTCTTCTTTTATGTCACACATATATTTTATTCATTTATTCTATGTTTATTTGACAAGGGGATTGTAAAAAACTTATTACTGAGAGAGAGAAAACATGTTTTGTATTTATATCAACATATATAGTCACGACCGTCTTTCCACCGTCAATCAATTCCTCAATTCCTCATGTCACGGATGCGCGCGCATCATCATTAGTATAATATAAAAAGCCAACAATGAAGAATGAATGTAAGATAAAAAGCCAACAATGAAGAGTAAATATGATATAAAAAGCCAACAATGAAGAATGAATGTAAGATAAAAAGCCAACAATAGAGAGTAAATGTAATATAAAAAGCCAACAATGAAGAATACATGTAAGATAAAAAGCCAACAATGAAGAGTAAATATAATATAAAAATCCAACAATGAAGAATAAATGTAAGATAAAAAGCCAACAATGAAGAGTAAATGTAATATAAAAAGCCAACAATGAAGAATGAATGTAAGATAAAAAGCCAACAATGAAGAGTAAATATGATATAAAAAGCCAACAATGATGAATGTAAGATAAAAAGCCAACAATGAAGAGTAAATGTAATATAAAAAGCCAACAATGAAGAATGAATGTAAGATAAAAAGCCAACAATGAAGAGTGAATGTAATATAAAAAGCCAACAATGAAGAATGAATGTAAGATATAAAGCCAACAATGAAGAGTGAATGTAAGATAAAAAGCCAACAATGAATAGTAAATGTAATATAAAAAGCCAACAATGAAGAATGAATGTAAGATAAAAAGCCAACAATGAAAAGTAAATATAATATAAAAAGCCAACAATGAAGAGTGAATGTAAGATAAAAAGCCAACAATGAAGAGTAAATGTAATATAAAAAGCCAACAGAGTGAATGTAAGATAAAAACCCAACAATGAAGAGTGAATGTAATATAAAAAGCCAACCTTGAAGAATGAATGTAAGATAAAAAGCCAACAATGAAGAGTAAATATAATATAAAAAGCCAACAATGAAGAGTGAATGTAAGATAAAAAGCCAACAATGAAGAGTAAATGTAATATAAAAAGCCAACAGAGTGAATGTAAGATAAAAAGTCAACAATGAAGAGTAAATATAATATAAAAAGCCAACAATGAAGAGTAAATCTCTATATATATAAAAATGAATGTTTGTCTGTTTGTATGTTTGTTTGTATGTCCGGTATACAAATTCGCAGTAGTTCACTAATTAAAACCAAAATTTCCATACATAGGTAAAAAATACGGGGAAGACGATAGGCTATTTAAAAATATATATAAATCAATTATTAAAACTATATATTTTTAGTCAGAAAATGATGATGACGATATTGCTGTATCATGTTTGATTATCAGATACAAAATTATATCGGGAAAAATTCCAAAAAGCAGAGACCACGGGTGAAAACCAGTTCATTATTTTGTACGCAGGAACAAAATTCTAACAGAAAAACATTCATTCGAGCAGAAAACAAAAGCCAGATCATCTTTCTATAAAAATATCGCTTCTCAGACACAAAGTTTGCAGCGGGACGTTTCACAAGTGTGACATCCACGGCGCCAATTTATAATTGTAACGAATAGTATTTGAATAAAAACATTTAATCGGGTAAAACACGGGCGTTGCCCGAGTCATTCGTCATTAATATATAGTCACGACCGTCTTTCCTCAATTCCTAATCGCTGTCACGGATGCGCGCGCATCATCATTATGATTATTATCTTCTATAGAAGCTTCTATCTTTATAATTATGTATATTTACAAAAAGTCAATTCGCTCGCGCCTCTAGCGGTGAAAATGAGGGGTAATACCAGCTGACCTAATGTACATGTAAAGTTTGGAGCGGGACGTTTCACAAGAGTGACATCCACGGCTCCAATTTATAATTGTAACAAATAGTATTTGAATAAAAACATTCAATCGGGTAAAACACGGGCGTTGCCCGGGTCATTCGTCTAGTCTATATAGATAATACCGTAACAGAGTTTTCCATTGTAAAGTCGTGAGCTATCTCCTCCGAAGATTCTGAACTACACATAACGATCTATATACCAAAATTTTCGTTATTTTTTTCTTCGTATGATAGGCCTGTTTTTATTTTCCTAATGTTAACAGTTATTTTTATTTTTTAATTTAATCTATTTTACAATCGTAGATTTTTTGCATTTATCATCATCAATTCTTTTGTTTACAATTGCGTACTTTTATAGAGAGAAATAAAGAAATACATAATTGATTAGATACAAAAGTGTGAACCAGAAAGTCGATTTTTAAAAATGTTATTATTTAATATAAACTTATTTTAATTTAATTTTGAAATGAAAAGGTAGTGTAAAAGTGTATATGAGGTTAGATTCAAATAGGTTAAATTATGTTAGTTTAATCGCTAAATAAGGTTAGTTTTAGATAAGTTGAATTAGGTTAGTTTCAGATAATTAAAAAAAATAATGTTCGTTTTTAGAAAAATAATTCGAAATAGTAAGTATATATATTAATATAAAAGATCGAAATGTAAAAATCACTATGTCCAAAATCTTCGCTTTAACTCGTGTAAAACGGCTCGAAGGTACGGCGGTGTCAACGTACAGCGCCGCCTACCAAAGTTAACCTTTTCTGGGAACTCACCAGGTTATATTATTTTTCGATTTGTAGATTGAATTATTACTTTTAATCTATCTTTTATAGTGTCTTCAATAGTGTGTGACGTTTCAGCAACAGCATCAGACAGAAGAATAAATGAACTAAAGAATAAAATCTCATTTTTTCTTTTGTCTGATGATGGTGGCATTTGAATTAGGTCTTATTTTTTTTTATTAATTTGTTATAGTTTTTCATTTGAATTTAGCTCCATTTTTGTGTCTTATTTCTTCTTTATATTAAAACTTAGAATTAAGCTTTGCTTTTTTATATACATGTTTATTACACATTTAGCAATACTTTTTCTTTATATTTGCTCTTATTTACTCATTTTTTTACTCTTTCACAATCAGATTTTGAAAATGGCTAAATGGCTTCACTTCTCCCTATTTGCTTTTGTAGCTTTTCTTATAAAAAAAATATTAGAACTTAGAATTAAGCTTTGCTTTTTTATATACATGTTTGTTACACATTTAGCAATATATATACCAAAATATTTTTTTGAATACTTACCTCTTTTAGTGAATTTTTGTCAGGGGGGCTACAAAAGTGCCGTACTTATGCAGTATTTTGATGCTTTTCCTGTGAAAAGGATAATGAAATTTAAAATTAAGCTTTGCTTTTTTATATACATGTTATTTACACATTTAGCAATATATACACAGAAATATTTTTGGAATATTTAACTTTTTTGGTGAATTTTTGTCAGGGAAGCTATGGACTGCCGTAATCATGCATTATGTTGATGTTCTTCTCATAAAAAAAATATTTGGGTTTGGAATTGGGCTTTGCTTTTTTGTATACATGTTTTTTACATATTTAGCAATTTACACACAGAAAATTTTTTGAATATTTAACTTTCTTGGTGAATTTTTGTCAGGGAAGCTATGGACTGCCGTAATCATGCGGCTGCAAAAGTGCCGTACTTATGCAGTATTTTGATGCTTTTCCTCTGGAAAGGATAATGAAATTTAAAATTAAGCTTTGCTTTTTTATATACATGTTATTTACACATTTAGCAATATATACACAGAAATATTTTTGGAATATTTAACTTTTTTGGTGAATTTTTGTCAGGGAAGCTATGGACTGCCGTAATCATGCATTATGTTGATGTTCTTCTCATAAAAAAAATATTTGGGTTTGGAATTGGGCTTTGCTTTTTTGTATACATGTTTTTTACATATTTAGCAATTTACACACAGAAAATTTTTTGAATATTTAACTTTCTTGGTGAATTTTTG
Organism: Cordylochernes scorpioides; assembly: GCA_030710605.1. Lineage (NCBI taxonomy): Eukaryota > Metazoa > Arthropoda > Arachnida > Pseudoscorpiones > Chernetidae > Cordylochernes > Cordylochernes scorpioides. Next base: position 68,369,393 of record CP092873.1, on the reverse strand, counting down.
TCAGGGAAGCTATGGACTGCCGTACTTATGCAGTATTTTGATGCTTTTCCTGTGGAAAGGATAATGAAATTTAAAATTAAGCTTTGCTTTTTTATATACATGTTATTTACACATTTAGCAATATATACACAGAAATATTTTTGGAATATTTAACTTTTTTGGTGAATTTTTGTCAGGGAAGCTATGGACTGCCGTAATCATGCATTATGTTGATGTTCTTCTCATAAAAAAAATATTTGGGTTTGGAATTGGGCTTTGCTTTTTTGTATACATGTTTTTTACATATTTAGAATTTACACACAGAAAATTTTTTGAATATTTAACTTTCTTGGTGAATTTTTGTCAGGGAAGCTATGGACTGCCGTAATCATGCGGCTGCAAAAGTGCCGTACTTATGCAGTATTTTGATGCTTTTCCTGTGGAAAGGATAATGAAATTTAAAATTAAGCTTTGCTTTTTTATATACATGTTATTTACACATTTAGCAATATATACACAGAAATATTTTTGGAATATTTAACTTTTTTGGTGAATTTTTGTCAGGGAAGCTATGGACTGCCGTAATCATGCATTATGTTGATGTTCTTCTCATAAAAAAAATATTTGGGTTTGGAATTGGGCTTTGCTTTTTTGTATACATGTTTTTTACATATTTAGCAATTTACACACAGAAAATTTTTTGAATATTTAACTTTCTTGGTGAATTTTTGTCAGGGAAGCTATGGACTGCCGTAATCATGCGGCTGCAAAAGTGCCGTACTTATGCAGTATTTTGATGCTTTTCCTGTGGAAAGGATAATGAAATTTAAAATTAAGCTTTGCTTTTTTATATACATGTTATTTACACATTTAGCAATATATACACAGAAATATTTTTGGAATATTTAACTTTTTTGGTGAATTTTTGTCAGGGAAGCTATGGACTGCCGTAATCATGCATTATGTTGATGTTCTTCTCATAAAAAAATATTTGGGTTTGGAATTGGGCTTTGCTTTTTTGTATACATGTTTTTTACATATTTAGCAATTTACACACAGAAAAATTTTGGAATATTTAACTTTCTTGGTGAATTTTTGTCAGGGAAGCTATGGACTGCCGTAATCATGCGGCTGCAAAAGTGCCGTACTTATGCAGTATTTTGATGCTTTTCCTGTGGAAAGGATAATGAAATTTAAAATTAAGCTTTGCTTTTTTATATACATGTTATTTACACATTTAGCAATATATACACAGAAATATTTTTGGAATATTTAACTTTTTTGGTGAATTTTTGTCAGGGAAGCTATGGACTGCCGTAATCATGCATTATGTTGATGTTCTTCTCATAAAAAAAATATTTGGGTTTGGAATTGGGCTTTGCTTTTTTGTATACATGTTTTTTACATATTTAGCAATTTACACACAGAAAATTTTTTGAATATTTAACTTTCTTGGTGAATTTTTGTCAGGGAAGCTATGGACTGCCGTAATCATGCGGCTGCAAAAGTGCCGTACTTATGCAGTATTTTGATGCTTTTCCTGTGGAAAGGATAATGAAATTTAAAATTAAGCTTTGCTTTTTTATATACATGTTATTTACACATTTAGCAATATATACACAGAAATATTTTTGGAATATTTAACTTTTTTGGTGAATTTTTGTCAGGGAAGCTATGGACTGCCGTAATCATGCATTATGTTGATGTTCTTCTCATAAAAAAAAATATTTGGGTTTGGAATTGGGCTTTGCTTTTTTGTATACATGTTTTTTACATATTTAGCAATTTACACACAGAAAAATTTTGGAATATTTAACTTTCTTGGTGAATTTTTGTCAGGGAAGCTATGGACTGCCGTAATCATGCGGCTGCAAAAGTGCCGTACTTATGCAGTATTTTGATGCTTTTCCTGTGGAAAGGATAATGAAATTTAAAATTAAGCTTTGCTTTTTTATATACATGTTATTTACACATTTAGCAATATATACACAGAAATATTTTTGGAATATTTAACTTTTTTGGTGAATTTTTGTCAGGGAAGCTATGGACTGCCGTAATCATGCATTATGTTGATGTTCTTCTCATAAAAAAATATTTGGGTTTGGAATTGGGCTTTGCTTTTTTGTATACATGTTTTTTACATATTTAGCAATTTACACACAGAAAATTTTTTGAATATTTAACTTTCTTGGTGAATTTTTGTCAGGGAAGCTATGGACTGCCGTAATCATGCGGCTGCAAAAGTGCCGTACTTATGCAGTATTTTGATGCTTTTCCTGTGGAAAGGATAATGAAATTTAAAATTAAGCTTTGCTTTTTTATATACATGTTATTTACACATTTAGCAATATATACACAGAAATATTTTTGGAATATTTAACTTTTTTGGTGAATTTTTGTCAGGGAAGCTATGGACTGCCGTAATCATGCATTATGTTGATGTTCTTCTCATAAAAAAAATATTTGGGTTTGGAATTGGGCTTTGCTTTTTTGTATACATGTTTTTTACATATTTAGCAATTTACACACAGAAAATTTTTTTGAATATTTAACTTTCTTGGTGAATTTTTGTCAGGGAAGCTATGGACTGCCGTACTTATGCAGTATTTTGATGCTTTTCCTGTGGAAAGGATAATGAAATTTAAAATTAAGCTTTGCTTTTTTATATACATGTTATTTACACATTTAGCAATATATACACAGAAATATTTTTGGAATATTTAACTTTTTTGGTGAATTTTTGTCAGGGAAGCTATGGACTGCCGTAATCATGCATTATGTTGATGTTCTTCTCATAAAAAAAATATTTGGGTTTGGAATTGGGCTTTGCTTTTTTGTATACATGTTTTTTACATATTTAGAATTTACACACAGAAAATTTTTTGAATATTTAACTTTCTTGGTGAATTTTTGTCAGGGAAGCTATGGACTGCCGTAATCATGCGGCTGCAAAAGTGCCGTACTTATGCAGTATTTTGATGCTTTTCCTGTGGAAAGGATAATGAAATTTAAAATTAAGCTTTGCTTTTTTATATACATGTTATTTACACATTTAGCAATATATACACAGAAATATTTTTGGAATATTTAACTTTTTTGGTGAATTTTTGTCAGGGAAGCTATGGACTGCCGTAATCATGCATTATGTTGATGTTCTTCTCATAAAAAAAATATTTGGGTTTGGAATTGGGCTTTGCTTTTTTGTATACATGTTTTTTACATATTTAGCAATTTACACACAGAAAATTTTTTGAATATTTAACTTTCTTGGTGAATTTTTGTCAGGGAAGCTATGGACTGCCGTAATCATGCGGCTGCAAAAGTGCCGTACTTATGCAGTATTTTGATGCTTTTCCTGTGGAAAGGATAATGAAATTTAAAATTAAGCTTTGCTTTTTTATATACATGTTATTTACACATTTAGCAATATATACACAGAAATATTTTTGGAATATTTAACTTTTTTGGTGAATTTTTGTCAGGGAAGCTATGGACTGCCGTAATCATGCATTATGTTGATGTTCTTCTCATAAAAAAAATATTTGGGTTTGGAATTGGGCTTTGCTTTTTTATATACATGTTATTTACACATTTAGCAATATATACACAGAAATATTTTTGGAATATTTAACTTTTTTGGTGAATTTTTGTCAGGGAAGCTATGGACTGCCGTAATCATGCATTATGTTGATGTTCTTCTCATAAAAAAAATATTTGGGTTTGGAATTGGGCTTTGCTTTTTTTGTATACATGTTTTTTACATATTTAGCAATTTACACACAGAAAAATTTTGGAATATTTAACTTTCTTGGTGAATTTTTGTCAGGGAAGCTATGGACTGCCGTAATCATGCGGCTGCAAAAGTGCCGTACTTATGCAGTATTTTATTGCTTTTCCTGTGGAAAGGATAATGAAATTTAAAATTAAGCTTTGCTTTTTTATATACATGTTATTTACACATTTAGCAATATATACACAGAAATATTTTTGGAATATTTAACTTTTTTGGTGAATTTTTGTCAGGGAAGCTATGGACTGCCGTAATCATGCATTATGTTGATGTTCTTCTCATAAAAAAAATATTTGGGTTTGGAATTGGGCTTTGATTTTTTGTATACATGTTTTTTACATATTTAGCAATTTACACACAGAAAAATTTTGGAATATTTAACTTTCTTGGTGGATTTTTGTCAGGGAATCTATGGACTGCCGTAATCATGCGGCTGCAAAAGTGCCGTACTTATGCAGTATTTTGATGCTTTTCCTGTGGAAAGGATAATGAAATTTAAAATTAAGCTTTGCTTTTTTATATACATGTTATTTACACATTTAGCAATATATACACAGAAATATTTTTGGAATATTTAACTTTTTTGGTGAATTTTTGTCAGGAAAGCTATGGACTGCCGTAATCATGCATTATGTTGATGTTCTTCTCATAAAAAAAATATTTGGGTTTGGAATTGGGCTTTGCTTTTTTGTATACATGTTTTTTACATATTTAGCAATTTACACACAGAAAATTTTTTGAATATTTAACTTTCTTGGTGAATTTTTGTCAGGGAAGCTATGGACTGCCGTAATCATGCGGCTGCAAAAGTGCCGTACTTATGCAGTATTTTGATGCTTTTCCTGTGGAAAGGATAATGAAATTTAAAATTAAGCTTTGCTTTTTTATATACATGTTATTTACACATTTAGCAATATATACACAGAAATATTTTTGGAATATTTAACTTTTTTGGTGAATTTTTGTCAGGGAAGCTATGGACTGCCGTAATCATGCATTATGTTGATGTTCTTCTCATAAAAAAATATTTGGGTTTGGAATTGGGCTTTGATTTTTTGTATACATGTTTTTTACATATTTAGCAATTTACACACAGAAAAATTTTGGAATATTTAACTTTCTTGGTGAATTTTTGTCAGGCAAGCTATGGACTGCCGTAATCATGCGGCTGCAAAAGTGCCGTACTTATGCAGTATTTTGATGCTTTTCCTGTGGAAAGGATAATGAAATTTAAAATTAAGCTTTGCTTTTTTATATACATGTTATTTACACATTTAGCAATATATACACAGAAATATTTTTGGAATATTTAACTTTTTTGGTGAATTTTTGTCAGGGAAGCTATGGACTGCCGTAATCATGCATTATGTTGATGTTCTTCTCATAAAAAAAATATTTGGGTTTGGAATTGGGCTTTGCTTTTTTTGTATACATGTTTTTTACATATTTAGCAATTTACACACAGAAAAATTTTGGAATATTTAACTTTCTTGGTGAATTTTTGTCAGGGAAGCTATGGACTGCCGTAATCATGCGGCTGCAAAAGTGCCGTACTTATGCAGTATTTTATTGCTTTTCCTGTGGAAAGGATAATGAAATTTAAAATTAAGCTTTGCTTTTTTATATACATGTTATTTACACATTTAGCAATATATACACAGAAATATTTTTGGAATATTTAACTTTTTTGGTGAATTTTTGTCAGGGAAGCTATGGACTGCCGTAATCATGCATTATGTTGATGTTCTTCTCATAAAAAAAATATTTGGGTTTGGAATTGGGCTTTGATTTTTTGTATACATGTTTTTTACATATTTAGCAATTTACACACAGAATAATTTTGGAATATTTAACTTTCTTGGTGGATTTTTGTCAGGGAATCTATGGACTGCCGTAATCATGCGGCTGCAAAAGTGCCGTACTTATGCAGTATTTTGATGCTTTTCCTGTGGAAAGGATAATGAAATTTAAAATTAAGCTTTGCTTTTTTATATACATGTTATTTACACATTTAGCAATATATACACAGAAATATTTTTGGAATATTTAACTTTTTTGGTGAATTTTTGTCAGGAAAGCTATGGACTGCCGTAATCATGCATTATGTTGATGTTCTTCTCATAAAAAAAATATTTGGGTTTGGAATTGGGCTTTGCTTTTTTGTATACATGTTTTTTACATATTTAGCAATTTACACACAGAAAATTTTTTGAATATTTAACTTTCTTGGTGAATTTTTGTCAGGGAAGCTATGGACTGCCGTAATCATGCGGCTGCAAAAGTGCCGTACTTATGCAGTATTTTGATGCTTTTCCTGTGGAAAGGATAATGAAATTTAAAATTAAGCTTTGCTTTTTTATATACATGTTATTTACACATTTAGCAATATATACACAGAAATATTTTTGGAATATTTAACTTTTTTGGTGAATTTTTGTCAGGGAAGCTATGGACTGCCGTAATCATGCATTATGTTGATGTTCTTCTCATAAAAAAAATATTTGGGTTTGGAATTGGGCTTTGCTTTTTTGTATACATGTTTTTTACATATTTAGCAATTTACACACAGAAAAATTTTGGAATATTTAACTTTCTTGGTGAATTTTTGTCAGGGAAGCTATGGACTGCCGTAATCATGCGGCTGCAAAAGTGCCGTACTTATGCAGTATTTTGATGCTTTTCCTGTGGAAAGGATAATGAAATTTAAAATTAAGCTTTGCTTTTTTATATACATGTTATTTACACATTTAGCAATATATACACAGAAATATTTTTGGAATATTTAACTTTTTTGGTGAATTTTTGTCAGGGAAGCTATGGACTGCCGTAATCATGCATTATGTTGATGTTCTTCTCATAAAAAAAATATTTGGGTTTGGAATTGGGCTTTGCTTTTTTGTATACATGTTTTTTACATATTTAGCAATTTACACACAGAAAATTTTTTGAATATTTAACTTTCTTGGTGAATTTTTGTCAGGGAAGCTATGGACTGCCGTAATCATGCGGCTGCAAAAGTGCCGTACTTATGCAGTATTTTGATGCTTTTCCTGTGGAAAGGATAATGAAATTTAAAATTAAGCTTTGCTTTTTTATATACATGTTATTTACACATTTAGCAATATATACACAGAAATATTTTTGGAATATTTAACTTTTTTGGTGAATTTTTGTCAGGGAAGCTATGGACTGCCGTAATCATGCATTATGTTGATGTTCTTCTCATAAAAAAAATATTTGGGTTTGGAATTGGGCTTTGCTTTTTTGTATACATGTTTTTTACATATTTAGCAATTTACACACAGAAAAATTTTGGAATATTTAACTTTCTTGGTGAATTTTTGTCAGGGAAGCTATGGACTGCCGTAATCATGCATTATGTTAATGTTCTTCTCATAAAAAAAATATTTGGGTTTGGAATTGGGCTTTGCTTTTTTGTATACATGTTTTTTACATATTTAGCAATTTACACACAGAAAATTTTTTGAATATTTAACTTTCTTGGTGAATTTTTGTCAGGGAAGCTATGGACTGCCGTAATCATGCGGCTGCAAAAGTGCCGTACTTATGCAGTATTTTGATGCTTTTCCTGTGGAAAGGATAATGAAATTTAAAATTAAGCTTTGCTTTTTTATATACATGTTATTTACACATTTAGCAATATATACACAGAAATATTTTTGGAATATTTAACTTTTTTGGTGAATTTTTGTCAGGGAAGCTATGGACTGCCGTAATCATGCATTATGTTGATGTTCTTCTCATAAAAAAAATATTTGGGTTTGGAATTGGGCTTTGCTTTTTTTGTATACATGTTTTTTACATATTTAGCAATTTACACACAGAAAAATTTTGGAATATTTAACTTTCTTGGTGAATTTTTGTCAGGGAAGCTATGGACTGCCGTAATCATGCGGCTGCAAAAGTGCCGTACTTATGCAGTATTTTATTGCTTTTCCTGTGGAAAGGATAATGAAATTTAAAATTAAGCTTTGCTTTTTTATATACATGTTATTTACACATTTAGCAATATATACACAGAAATATTTTTGGAATATTTAACTTTTTTGGTGAATTTTTGTCAGGGAAGCTATGGACTGCCGTAATCATGCATTATGTTGATGTTCTTCTCATAAAAAAAATATTTGGGTTTGGAATTGGGCTTTGATTTTTTGTATACATGTTTTTTACATATTTAGCAATTTACACACAGAAAAATTTTGGAATATTTAACTTTCTTGGTGGATTTTTGTCAGGGAATCTATGGACTGCCGTAATCATGCGGCTGCAAAAGTGCCGTACTTATGCAGTATTTTGATGCTTTTCCTGTGGAAAGGATAATGAAATTTAAAATTAAGCTTTGCTTTTTTATATACATGTTATTTACACATTTAGCAATATATACACAGAAATATTTTTGGAATATTTAACTTTTTTGGTGAATTTTTGTCAGGAAAGCTATGGACTGCCGTAATCATGCATTATGTTGATGTTCTTCTCATAAAAAAAATATTTGGGTTTGGAATTGGGCTTTGCTTTTTTGTATACATGTTTTTTACATATTTAGCAATTTACACACAGAAAATTTTTTGAATATTTAACTTTCTTGGTGAATTTTTGTCAGGGAAGCTATGGACTGCCGTAATCATGCGGCTGCAAAAGTGCCGTACTTATGCAGTATTTTGATGCTTTTCCTGTGGAAAGGATAATGAAATTTAAAATTAAGCTTTGCTTTTTTATATACATGTTATTTACACATTTAGCAATATATACACAGAACTATTTTTGGAATATTTAACTTTTTTGGTGAATTTTTGTCAGGGAAGCTATGGACTGCCGTAATCATGCATTATGTTGATGTTCTTCTCATAAAAAAAATATTTGGGTTTGGAATTGGGCTTTGCTTTTTTGTATACATGTTTTTTACATATTTAGCAATTTACACACAGAAAAATTTTGGAATATTTAACTTTCTTGGTGAATTTTTGTCAGGGAAGCTATGGACTGCCGTAATCATGCGGCTGCAAAAGTGCCGTACTTATGCAGTATTTTGATGCTTTTCCTGTGGAAAGGATAATGAAATTTAAAATTAAGCTTTGCTTTTTTATATACATGTTATTTACACATTTAGCAATATATACACAGAAATATTTTTGGAATATTTAACTTTTTTGGTGAATTTTTGTCAGGGAAGCTATGGACTGCCGTAATCATGCATTATGTTGATGTTCTTCTCATAAAAAAAATATTTGGGTTTGGAATTGGGCTTTGCTTTTTTGTATACATGTTTTTTACATATTTAGCAATTTACACACAGAAAATTTTTTGAATATTTAACTTTCTTGGTGAATTTTTGTCAGGGAAGCTATGGACTGCCGTAATCATGCGGCTGCAAAAGTGCCGTACTTATGCAGTATTTTGATGCTTTTCCTGTGGAAAGGATAATGAAATTTAAAATTAAGCTTTGCTTTTTTATATACATGTTATTTACACATTTAGCAATATATACACAGAAATATTTTTGGAATATTTAACTTTTTTGGTGAATTTTTGTCAGGGAAGCTATGGACTGCCGTAATCATGCATTATGTTGATGTTCTTCTCATAAAAAAAATATTTGGGTTTGGAATTGGGCTTTGCTTTTTTGTATACAGGTTTTTTACATATTTAGCAATTTACACACAGAAAAATTTTGGAATATTTAACTTTCTTGGTGAATTTTTGTCAGGGAAGCTATGGACTGCCGTAATCATGCATTATGTTAATGTTCTTCTCATTAAAAAAATATTTGGGTTTGGAATTGGGCTTTGCTTTTTTGTATACATGTTTTTTACATATTTAGCAATTTACACACAGAAAATTTTTTGAATATTCAACTTTCTTGGTGAATTTTTGTCAGGGAAGCTATGGACTGCCGTAATCATGCGGCTGCAAAAGTGCCGTACTTATGCAGTATTTTGATGCTTTTCCTGTGGAAAGGATAATGAAATTTAAAATTAAGCTTTGCTTTTTTATATACATGTTATTTACACATTTAGCAATATATACACAGAAATATTTTTGGAATATTTAACTTTTTTGGTGAATTTTTGTCAGGGAAGCTATGGACTGCCGTAATCATGCATTATGTTGATGTTCTTCTCATAAAAAAAATATTTGGGTTTGGAATTGGGCTTTGCTTTTTTTGTATACATGTTTTTTACATATTTAGCAATTTACACACAGAAAAATTTTGGAATATTTAACTTTCTTGGTGAATTTTTGTCAGGGAAGCTATGGACTGCTGTAATCATGCGGCTGCAAAAGTGCCGTACTTATGCAGTATTTTGATGCTTTTCCTGTGGAAAGGATAATGAAATTTAAAATTAAGCTCTGCTTTTTTATATACATGTTATTTACACATTTAGCAATATATACACAGAAATATTTTTGGAATATTTAACTTTTTTGGTGAATTTTTGTCAGGGAAGCTATGGACTGCCGTAATCATGCATTACGTTGATGTTCTTCTCATAAAAAAAATATTTGGGTTTGGAATTGGGCTTTGCTTTTTTGTATACATGTTTTTTACATATTTAGCAATTTACACACAGAAAAGTTTTGGAATATTTAACTTTCTTGGTGAATTTTTGTCAGGGAAGCTATGGACTGCCGTAATCATGCAATATGTTGATGTTCTTCTCATAAAAAAAAATATTTGGGTTTAGAATTGGGCTTTGCTTTTTTATATACATACTAACAACAGAACTACACTACTTTAAGGACATGAGAGCACATGCACTGTATCACCATACGTGTACCATTTTCAAAGACCCTGCTTAGGATTAAAACTTCTCAGACAATAACAATAGTACCAACCTAGAGGTTAACTGGTGTGGATGCATTCCTCTGGGAGTGAGACTATTGAGAAATTCAGTAGGGAGTTATTTTGCTTCTCCGCATTCTAACACTCCAACTGTTAACACTGTGGAAACACTGACTCATGTTTGGTAAGCAATTTCAGGGAAGAAACTATAGACATTGGATTAAATAAATTATTAATTAAATTGCATTAAATAAAAATTATTAGATTTAAATAAATATTATTAGAGTGAAAAAAAAAAAAGACAGAAATTAACAAATTAGAAAATAAAATTTCGAAAAATGCAACTATATTGCAGATAAGATAAGAGGACCTTATTAAAAAATACATAAACAAACTGTAATTCGACACTCGATAATTCGACACTTTCGATAATTCGACCATTTTAAAAATCAAATTTACAAGGTTGATTGTTGTTTAAATACAACTTTGCTTTTGCATGCATAAACACAGGCTCTTGTAGCAAGAACCCAAATATTATTTATAGTCATAGCAAAAGCCAACTAAGTGAAAACTGATGCCTCTTCAGAATGAATGGAAGACTGAAATCTGAAGGAGCAGAAGATATGGGTCATTTATACTTTCACCAATGCCTTTAGGATCTTTGCGATGGAACGCGTATGGTGTTTCAGCGCATGTGCTCTCATGTCCTTGAAGCACATATACTGACAGTGCCCAAAGTTGAACACACTGTATAGTGTCTGAATTATCTTTGGCCCCTTCGGATACCAACCTTCGCTTCATTCTAGAGAGGCGTTAGTTTTCATGTCATATTTGTAATATAGTTTTGTTGTTTGCAATTTTCTTTTTTTTTTTCCTTTCAAATATGTATCCACTCTGAAATATAGTTTGTAAATTTTTATTCCAATTTATTTTCTTATATATATATGTATTTTTTTTTCATTTCCAAAATATTTATTTATACTTTCACCAATGCCTTTAGGATCTTTGCGATGGCACACGTATGGTGTTTCAGCGCATGTGCTCTCATGTCCTTGAAGCACATATACTGACAGTGCCCAAAGTTGAACACACTGTATAGTGTCTGAAATATCTTTGGCCCCTTCGGATACCAACCTTCGCTTCATTCTAGAGAGGCGTTAGTTTTCACTAAGGTTGGCTTTTGCTATGACTATAAATAAGGCTCAAGGCCAAACCTTGGCTACAAGAGCCTGTGTTTACGCACGGACAACTTTATATGTGGCTTTTTCAAGTGTGCGAACATTGGATAGCATACATGTAAAGATGACCCATATCTTCTGCTCCTTCAGATTTCAGTCTTCCATTCATTCTGAAGAGGCATCAGTTTTCACTAAAGTTGGCTTTTGCTATGACTATAAATAATATTTGGGTTCTTGCTACAAGAGCCTGTGTTTATGCATGCAAAATCAAAGTTGTATTTAAACAACAATCAACCTTGTAAATTTGATTTTTAAAATGGTCGAATTATCGAAAGTGTCGAATTATCGAAAGTGTCGAATTATCGATAGTGTCGAATTACAATTTGTTTATTTATTTTTTAATAAGGTCCTCTTATCTTATCTGCAATATAGTTGTATTTTTCGAAATTTTATTTTCTAATTTGTTAATTTTTTCTTTTTTTTTCACTCTAATAATATTTATTTAAATCTAATAATTTTTATTTAATGCAATTTGATTAATAATTTATTTAATCCAATGTCTATAGTTTCTTCCCTGAAATTGCTTACCAAACATGAGTCAGTGTTTCCACAGTGTTAACAGTTGGAGTGTTAGAATGCGGAGAAGCAAAATAACTCCCTACTGAATTTCTCAATAGTCTTACTCCGAGAGGAATGCATCCACACCAGTTAACCTCTAGGTTGGTACTATTGTTATGCTTCTGAGAAGTTTTAATCCTAAGCAGGGTCTTTGAAAATGGTACACGTATGGTGATACAGTGCATGTGCTCTCATGTCCTTAAAGAAGTGTAGTTCTGTTGTTTGCAATTTCATTTTCGGATTTGTTAAAATTTTTCTTCTATAGTTTCTCACCTGCGGGTCCTTCGGGTAAACCCGGGGCGTTGCCCGGGTCACTCGGCTAGTATATATATACTAGCCGAGTGACCCGGGCAACGCCCCGGGTTTACCTGAAGGGCCCGCAGAGATATTAAGAGTATAAATAGTGGCTTAAAAACTGCAATGGGTATAATCTTATTTCCAAGAAGCAGCATTTCGAATATAAGAGTGAGTTAAAAATATTTCCTAAGTATATACATTCGGTCTGATCTTATATACAAGGTGTGTCCAATAAATAATGAGACCGGTCAAAAACAAAGAAAAATGAAATGATATATATTTTTAAAAGTCTATTTAAAAAATAGAAAGCTTCAGCTACACTGTGGTATATCACATCTAGTGATTGCGCGCGCAGTCGATAAATTGTAAGCTTGTAAAAAGAACGCCTTGCATAACAACTTCTAATTTGTAATGGATAGAATATTCGAACAACGAATTTGTATTAATTTTTGCTACAAAATTGGGAAATCGGCTTCAGAAACTTTAGATTTGTTGAAATTGGCATTTGGAAATGAAAATGTAAATAAGCCCACCACATTTAGATGGTTTTTCACGATTTAAAAATGGAATGGAATCAGTGAAAGATGAGAAGCGTGTTGGACGTCCAATTCTGCACAAGAACCCTGAAAAGGTGAGCCAAATTTAAAATTTGATAAAAGAAAATCCACGAATAGGGTTACGGGACATTGAGGAAGAAACAGGGATATCAAAATCATTAGTTGGATCGATAATTAAAGAAGACTTGCAGTTAAAAAAGACACCTTCAAAATTTGTCTTTAAAATGCTCACAATCCAACAAAAGGAGAATCGCATTGAAGTTGCCAAAAAATGCTTTAAATGGTGGAAGAAAACCCTAATTGGAAGGAAAAAGTAATAATTGGAGACGAGACATGGGTTTACGGGTATGACCCGGAAATAAAAGGCCAATCCATGGAGTGGAAAGAAAAAATTAACCAAGAACGAAGAAATCCCGACTTTGCAAGTCAAAAAACAAAGTCTTATTGGTCACGTTCTTTGACATAAAGGGAATTGTGCATTATTAATATCTAGAGGAAGGTCAAACAATCAATAAGGAGTCTTATTTAAACATTATGAGACGTGTACGTGAATCAATTCGTCTGAAAAGAAGTGAAATGTGGAGTTCCAAAAATTGGATTATCCATCATGATAATGCACCACCACACACCGCTACATCTGTACTGACTTATTTGGCTAAACACGGCATCCAAATACTTCAACACAACCTCCCTATTCCCCAGACCTAGCTCCAAATGATTGTTTTCTCTTTCCAAAACTCAAAATGGCTCTAAAAGGAAGGAGATTTGACACTAAAGAGTCCATCATAGCGGATTCGAAAAAGGTCTTGAAGAACATCCCGAAAGATGCCTTTTCTAAATGTTTTAAATCATGGGAGAAGAGATGGAAATTATGTATAGATGCGGGAGGGGACTATTTTGAAAAATACTAATAATTTTTTTTTAATAATTCTATTTTTTCTTTATTTTTGACCAGTCTCATTATTTATTAGACACACCTTGTATTTATATATAAAAAAGAAAATGGAATCATATTATCCATAACAACTCTTATAATAAACAACCTTTTAGACAGCACAGTGCAAAAATGTAGAAAATTAATGTATAGAGCAGTGGGGAAAATAGGTAAATAAAGAGAAGACCGATAATCAAAATAATTGATGATAAATAATTTATTAGTGAACAAATAATACAAAAAATTCCTTTCAGGTGAGAAACTATAGGCATTGGTGCCTATGTCTAAAAAAATTATTTAAAATGAAAAAAAGAAGAAAATTTTTAACAAATCAAAAAATTTACCTGTCGCCTCAGAGGTCGACGGGATAATTTCTGGAGCGACAATGGGACCAAAATTAAGTGGTTGTTTGATGCAAATTTGGTGACAGCTTGCTGTAATTGAACGCCACAGTTTGTCTCAGTTGGCTGTAGCGCTGACGTCTCGAAACCTGAGGTAAGTCCGAGTCTTCCCGCTCTACGTATATACCGTATAACTTCGATATTAGATTTCTATGAAAAATAGACACTTCGGCCATTTAGAGTTTTTTATTTTCTCAACGTTTCGACAAAAATCTTTTGTCTTCGTCAGGAGAAGTAAATAAAAATAAAGCATTTGGCAAGGCATTAAAAATTGTTCTGAGGTTGCAAGGGCGTTCTCACATGATTTTTCGAATTTAGTACAACATCTAAAGCGCGAGTCAAAAACAAATATTTAACTCGTCAAAGACTATGATCTTGGAAATAAAAATATATAATAATAAAATTATAATCAAAATAAATAAAGTAACGTTGAGAAAATAAAAAACTCTAACTGGCCGAAGTGTCTATTTTTCATAGAATATGAATACCGGCCAGGCAGTCTCTATCTTTACGATTCGATATTAGAATTATAATCTTCTGTATCAATTAGATTAATCAAATATAAATCTGCGAGGATAAGTTTATTTATTACACTTCCAACGAGTTTACAAGTTTTCGGGTTTTAAACGACCCTTCTACAGGTAAATATTTTTAGAAAAGGTGCCTGTTTACCCGTAGAAGAGTCGTTTGAAACCCGAAAACTTGTAAACTCGTTAAAAGTATAATAAAGAAACTTATCCTCGGATATTTATATTTGATTAATAACTTCGATATAACGTTGCCCCCCGATATAACAATTCTCGATTTAAAAATCGTTTTCTTTTGTTCCGACTAAATTTAAACAAATTTCTATCTAACGACTAATGTTTCTTTCGATTTAAGATTTTTTTAAAATATCTTTTGAAATATTTATTTACCGTAGCAAATAAACCATGTAGATTATCAAATTCAATTGCCATCTATCGATAAAATAAATTTAACGATAAAAGTGGAGATTATAATTTGGCAAAACCGCTAAGAGAGTTCAACACTGAGGAGCCAAGCTATATCATTGAATAACTTTTATCAATGCAGTAAGGTGTGTGTGTGTGTGTTAAGATATTAAATTTATCATAATAAACACATTGCCAAAAATATATTTACTACAAATTTTATTTAAAGTAGATTAAATATATATATGTGAGCTGGGGGTCAAGATATGCCTATTTTATTTTAAATATCAACATCCGACCTCTTTCTATTTTAAATTATTTTTTACTCACACACACACATAAATTAATACGAAGCAACAACGCGCCATCTATATAAACTGTTGGCCACCGTAAATACAACAGCCTGAAAGAAGAATACAAATAACATGAAATTTACAACATGCATTAGAGGAGGTGAGATATGCAAATGATTAGAATTTCAGCCCAGACGCACATCACGCGCGCCTTTGGCTCCACTTCAAAGCACTATTTAAGACTTGGAGATTTCGACGATTTCAAGTTCGCAATTGTATTTTTCTTGTGTTTAATTTGTGATTAATTATGCCTCGTAGAAAATAGCGATCACCTTTTGATCAAGTTTCAGAGTTCGACAGAGGAAGGATAGTGGCCTACCGAAATTGTGGATTATATTTCAGGGAAATCGGTAGTCGTGTTGGACGAAACCAAACAACTGTAATGCGGATATGTGATCGTTGAATGCAGGAAGGTACGACGGACCGACGTGTTCGATCGCATCCACCTCAGTGCACCACTTTACATGCTGACAGGCAAATTTTGCGCATGTCAGTGACAGAAGGATGGAAACTCCACCAACTAACAACTAAGCTGGTAATCATCTCCAAAGGGAAATCCACACCCGCTTACATCACCTACGGCGTTAGGTGAGGTAAATGTTACCGCCAGGGAAATCAGCGAGCCATCTACCCCTTTAGTATAAACAGAGAACGTCACCAGGACACTCAACAGGGCCCTGTGTCAACACCACCTCCCTACGGATCCGTCACATCTAGCAGCTCAGCCGTCTCAACCGTGGAGTGTTTTGTGTCCGTTAGGCAGATCCCCTTATCAACTTCCAGCCCTGCTGCGTCAACGCCCGCAGCGAACCATTCTGTGCCTCCCCATGGAACTCCAGTCACAGAAACCTCTGCTCCGGCGTCGAACGCTAGCCCGTTGCCGTCACTACTAGCGCCCTCTTCAGCCTCAAGCCAGAGGAGCAGCGTAAAGACCCCTGCACCTCCACCAGCAGCATTCAACCATCCTGCGCCAGGGTATGCTCGCTCAGTCCTGCGACCCCTGGGTCATGAAACTTGCAGGTTAGAGTGGACGGTATTGTACCGCCAAGCAACGGAGGATGTCCTCGTTAGTTTAAAGCCTGGAGAGTTCTTGCAGAGTTCTTCGACCGTGCAATAGCGAGTGTTGGGGACAGCAATCACTATATAAGCCAGAAGCTGTCCGAATTCAGGGCGGCTTGTGAAGCTGAAGAATTCCAGAGTCCCTTCAGTGAGAGAGAGGGATACGTCTGCAATATTTATTTGAATTTAATTTTGATGTTTTTAATTTTTGTTATTTTTTGTTGAGATAATTATCAATTGTCTCTCTCTCTCCGCGTTTTTTGAGTCTGAGATGGAGGTCATGGAGACTACTAACCCTTTGGTGTTTTGGCTAAAAGCCAAGAGAATGGGCTGCAAGCCCATATGGACCTCATAGAAAACCCTCAAGTCTACGCCGAAATATCGGCAAAAGATTCAGAAATGGCTGAAAGCCATTCTGATTCAAACAACTACAAAGATGCTAATTCTGAGCCGGGGGCGGACGGCGGACATGCAAATTCTCGCCGCAATTGGGCTGATTGTCCGGAACTGGACGACCAGCTTCCTGAGGGCGAAGATGAAATCTTCACCACAGTGGTAGGCTCAAAGAAAAGGCCACATGACCCTGACCACGCCAACTCTGGGACGAAAAAAGGCTGCGTCCAGGCACCGAGAATCGCTACAAAGACCTGCAGGCCACGAGCCACGCAAAGGCCCAGCAAAGTACACGAATGCCAGACCACCAGGCAGAAGCAGGCAACCTTCCGAGCAAGGTCGGCAGCGGGGCAGGCGAACCAATGTGTCAACCTGAAGTTCTGCCCAGACTTCACCCAGGAGCAGTATTTCCGGGCATTAGAAGCCAAGCTGGGCAAGAGCACCGTCTACCACGTCTGCCGTCTACCGTCTACGATCTCTCCAGTATCCAGCATGCCGACAAGCTCGTGGAGGATGGGCTGGAGATCGAGGACGCCCTCCTGCGAGCAACACCACTGAAGAAACGGGCAGAACGGATCGTGGTCGGGAACGTTCCGTTCTTCGTTGAAAACCTGGACTTCGTGGCAGCCCTGAGGCCCTACGGACAGATAACATCCATCGTCCAGAAAATGATGGAGCTGGGGGAATCATACTGGGCTGATGCACGTCGTGAGGCCTTCATCACTCTACGAGACGGTGTGAAGCTCTCACACATCCCAGCCCGTCTCGAAATAAAATCCAAAGGAGTGACTAGCCACGTGTACGTGACGTATGGCATCAAGTGCTCCTTATGCTATAAGCACGGGCACAAGCGTGCCAACTGCCCCCGGGAGACTGGCGTCCAAGAAGCTAACCTGCTTCTACACCTGGTAGACCTGCGCCCCCGCTGGTCTAAATAACGCCGGAGGAAGGCAGCCCTCCTCCTCAAACGCCATGCCTGCTTCAGTACCAACGCCAGCCGCAGGTTCAATATCGACACCTGCTCCGATCCCAGCTGCATCACCAGCACCAACAACTCCAGCTGCATCACCAGCACCAAAAACTCCAGCTGCATCACCAGCCCCACCTGCAGCTCCTGCATCTTCTCCAGAGACCCTACCTACTGCTTCTGTGGACCCAGTCCCTCCTACATCAAAGCAGTCCGGTGGTGGCGCTCGGAAGACACAGAAAAAGTCCAACGTGAACCGGACGCAGCTCAACGAATTCCTTGAGCGCATTCCCAGCAACATCTTGGACAAGTCTGGGCTCGAAGGGATTGAAAGAGATGAAGTCTTGGAGGCGTTAGCCACAGTCTCCGGTCTGAAGAGCCTGAAAAACAAGATCGGGAGCGAGCAGATAACCGCCGTCAACAATACCGCCCAGGAGCTGATCGACGCCCTGCCCGACTCCAACTGCGCTCTCTACAAGTGTCTATCGGACGTTCGTGCCCAGACGAGGAGCGCCCAATGAGCTTCCGTCTGGCATCCATCAACGCCCGTGGGTTCGCCGCTCGCGAGAGGAGCATTGAGCTCTGCCACTTCCTGCGTCAACATCGCGTAGACGTCGCCTTCATCCAGGAGACCAACGCCTCGTCGCTGGACGCCATACAACATCTGTGTCCTGGCTACAGCGCCGTCATCGTGCCCCCCCTCAGCCCTCAGAGGTTCGGGCCTCGCCTGCCTCTTTGCCCCGGGGGTCGCTGTACTACTGCAGGAGACGGGTCGACGCCGTTCGACTGGATAGATTTCTCTTACCATCGAGACTCGTGGAAAGAGTAACGCTGTACAAGACCATATACTACAGACTCTCTGACCATAGAGCTGTCCTCATCCAGATTGGCTCGTCCCCTTCCCCTCGCCAGCCCTGCGTGGCCGCCATGCTTCGTTCGGCACTTGTAGTTGAACATCTGCAGGCAACAATAACGAGAACATCCGAATATATCGCGGACATGACCAGGGAAGACCTCTGGAGAAGCTGGTCCAAGATCAAGGCCGAACTCCTGGCGGAGGTGAGATCCCTCCATGTTCCACGTGTCGCCGACGATCACATCGCGCGCGCCAGGCGGTTTATGCAGGCAAGACTGGAGGCAGAGTCGTCAGCCGCCGATTACCCATCGCTGCCAGACCTCGGACGTGCGTTCCGCCTACGCCACCGTGTAGCAACCATCGTCAGGAACGAAGAGGGCGATATCATGGGGGACCGCGAGCTACGCTCTAGGGCGCTCTCCTTCTTCAGGCACCGCTTCGCTCACGACCTAGTCGACCCTGCCAAGGTAGACAACTTCATCGCGGGAACCATCACCCCTATCACCCGCGAAGAAGACGATCCTCTACACCGCCAGATATTTACAGGGATGAAATCGCTGCAGCAATCCGCACGCTTCCCACTGGAAAGGCCCTGGGATGGGACGGCCTGCCCTGCGAGCTCCTCTCTGCACATGGAGAATTCTTCTCGGCTCTTCTGTGGATAGTGTTCGGAGCTTCCATGGTGCGCGACGCCTTGCCATCATCTACACGCCGCGGCTCCATTTGCCTGGTCCCCAAGGCCCGTAGTGGTCCTGGTCTAACTGGCCTCCGCCCCATCACCCTGCCCTCTACAGACTACAGGGTCCCCGCTGCCATCCTTCTACGGAGTCTCAGGCCCCACCTCCCTACACTGGCGATTGACTGCCAGACCTACGCTATCCCGGGGAGGTCTCCTTCCTGGAACATCGCTCGGGTCACGGACGAGGTCGAGATAGCAACTGCCGGGAGGTTGCCGCTGGCGATCGTATCTGTGGACCTGGAGTCCGCCTTTGACTCCTTGGACAGAGGATTCCTGATGTCGCTCCTGGTTTCCTTGGGCCTGCCGCCAGCCTTCATCAGGTGGATCCAGCTCCTTTACGCCGGGGCGAACGCGGCCGTCCTGATTGGAGAGCACCACATTGTCGCCTTCCCACTTCTAAACGGCGTGAGACAGGGCTGCGCCGTAAGCGCTGCGCTGTACAGCCTCGCTACCACTCCGCTCCTGCGTCGCCTCCAGAGTGCCCTCGGCGAGGGCAACGTCATCGCCTACGCCGACGACATCGTGCTGATGGTCCGCCGGGAGGAACACTTTGGTGAGGTGGCCTCCATCTTCCAGGGTTTCCAGCGCGTCTCCGGGATCCGGGTGAACTATGAAAGAGCGTGGGCCTCTGGTGCTGCGCCTGGCGTGCCCGCGTTGACTCTCCCCTAGAAATTTCCTGGACTAACACCTGCTTGAAGTTGCTGGGCTGTGACATCCAGCCCACAGCGTCAGCCGCCATGCAGGAAGGACATCTCCTGAATCTTTTGAACGCGGCCTTCCGAAGATGGGCTCCCTTCACCCGCGGGCTCTCCCTCGTCGGTCGGGCCAGAGCCGCAAACTGCTTGGTGCTCTCCTCCTTCATGCACCACCTCCACGGATACATCCCAACCGACTCCACCATCTCCAAGCTGCAGGTTTGTCTGGGGTCCCGATCGCACCGCTTGGTTGCTGGCTAGCGTTTTATCAAGACCCGTCTCCCTGGATGGTTTTGGCCTTCTTGACCTTGGCACGCAGATGCAGTTGGCGTGCATCAAGGGGTGAGGACTGCGTTGCGCGGAGGCTTAGGCGCCTACTCTTGGCTCTCCGAAAGTGGTGCCTGACTGTCTCCTGCGAGAGAGAGGCTGTCGTAGAGAGAAAATTAAATTTTTATGGGGGATTCCCCACCCCTCCAAGCTCTAATGACCCTGGCTGAAAGCCATTTGTCATCAAAATCTGCTGATGCCATCAGCGCCCCTCAGACGCCAGTGGTAACTGAAGAGCACACTAAAGAACCAGAGCCTGGTACAGGCAAGCCCTCGACGAGCTGGGCTGACCTCGTCGACCAAGGAAAACAATTCCCGATGAAGGAACAAGATGAGGGCTTCATCCTCGTCAGCCACGAGCGAAAAAGGCCATCTGAAACCGCGGCAGAACGGCAGAGTAAAAGAGGCCGCGTCCAATTTGCAGCCACCAAGCCAACTGTTGCCCCCTCTCCGAACAAGCCTTGAGTGCAGAAGTGCACCAAGACTCTTCACAAACAGGTGGAGTTCAGAGCCAAGTCTGCGGCCGGTCAAGTAGACCAATGTGTCTACATGTAATTCTCCCCAGAAATCAGCCAGGCGCAGTACTTCATGGCGCTGGAGGCGAAGCTGGGAAAGGCCTGCGTCTATAAGCTGAGCAAGATGGAGGGGCACATTCTAGTCGGCCTCTCCAGCGTGAAGCTCGCCGAGAGGCTCATCGAGGAGGGCCTGGACATTGGGAGCGCCAATCTTCGAGCCTTTCCCTCGAGGACAACGTCCTTGGGCAACGTACTGTTCTTTTGACAGACGCTGACCTGATCGCGACGCTCAAGCCCTACAGCCGAGTGACCTCCATCGTCCAGTAAATGATGGAACTGGACAATTCCTGTTGGGCTGACGCTCGTCGGGAAGACTTCCTTACTCTGAACGACGGAGTTAGGCTCTCCCAGATACCTGCCCGGCTGGATATCAGGGCCAAAGGTGCCATCACGCCAGTCTACGTGAACTACGTGATTCGCTGTTCCTTTTGCCATAGGCAAGTACACAGGTAAGGTTACTGTAATCGACCTCACGGTCCGGGGAGTCTTCATTACGTGCGTCAATGCTCACATCTCTCATGCTCCTGGAGAGCGGTATCACCAGCTCCAGATCATCGCAGCTTTGGCGCGTGAAGGAATTGCGTGGATCCTCGGTAACCTGAACATCTCCGAGGTGTCGGCGAAGGATCTGGCATCCGGTTCAGCAGAAGCCCTCGCGGAGCTCCTGGACCAAGCCGACCTCGTCGACGTCGCCACCATCTTCGATGCTGCACTGGAGCACACCAGGGTTGCTACTATCGGAAGCCGGGTCGACTCGCGTCGTCTGGACAGAATCCTACTTCCATCAGGCTTCTGTCACCGCGTCACCCAATACTAAACCATCGAGTATGCCTACTCAGACCACCGCGCTGTCTTGATGCAAGAAGGAGACCCAGCTCCGCAAGACTTCCCTACATCGGCAAGCTGCTACGATCAGACCTGTTCTTCGATCGAATGGAAACGTTCATTGATGAAATGTTGGAAGACCTGGCAAATCTTTCACCTCCGATGTTATGGGAACAATGAACCAGGATTAAGGCAAATCTGGTCGCGGAGA
>CP092873.1:68249281-68346802 GCA_030710605.1 Cordylochernes scorpioides | reverse complement strand
TGAAAAAGAAAATGATATAATTAAGAAAAAAAGCTTTTTATAAAATATTTCTTTAAGAGATAGCTAGTTACTATGATGAAAAAAGAAGGAATTAGTTTAGAAGAATGAAGCTTGCATGGGCTAGTGAATGTTTGAGATTTATAAATGTGTTGAATTTGTTTTTTGAATAAATTCCAATGAATTTCGTTGATACAGTTCTCAATTTCCTTTCATTTAAGGCGTAGATTTCTTTGGCATAAACCTTCGACTTCAAAAAATTCCAAAGATGAAATCTAACGTGTGTTAAATGACACGATCCAAGTGTCCAATTCTGTTCGCCAAAACATGAAATTTCACGACCAGGAAATGCAGTAGTTGTATTGTTCTTTAGGCCATCTCTGGTATGTAGCGTCACATTTATCTAAAACTACCATAACACATCCACTACTAAACTTCACAAATAAAAAAAATACAATTTTCAAATATAAGCCTATGTTTTATATAAAATTATTTCATGCGCGAATTCTAGGGCACCCTGTAGTGTGTGTGTGAGAGATTCCATCAATTCTATAAGATTGGATGGTTAAGAGTAAAAACGGAAGGTATTTACCCTAGCGAAGGTCTTCCACTTCTCTTCCAGCAGTTTCTGGATCACTCCACCGTCCAGCATGGCCAGATGTTCGCTGGTCTTCCCGTTTAAGATGAGGATGAGGGCGGAGTTCCAGTCTGGACAGCCACAGTTCTTGCTGTACACTCCGCGGTTGATAAGGAAAATTTTTGTGAAAATTGACCACGGTGATAACTCCTTTAGAACTAAACACAAGGTAATAAGACCAAATCCAAATAAATAAATAGTGTGTGATGTTTCGATAGCAACGTTGTTACCGAAACGTCAGACACTATCTATTTGGATTTGGTCTTATTACCTTGTGTTTATAATTTACTAGCCGAATGACCCGGGCAACGCCCGGGTTTTACCCGATTAAATGTTTTATTAAAATACTATTATTTACAATTATAAATTGGCGTCGTGGATGGCACTCTTTTGAAACGTCCCGCTTCAATCTTTGTGTGTTTTTAAAATACAAAAATAAAAATGTAAATTTTCACAACGATATTTGAAAATTGTATTATTTAGATTTTTTTGTATGAATATATTTTAAATCTGATATATACATAAAATGATATGATAATGATAGCAAGTGATTTCTTGTTCCTACCCTGCCATTACGTCACTCAAGGTAACCGTCGCGCCACGTGGTGGCGCAGCAAACGGTGACAGAACGCATGACGCTGATAACTGCATATAGAATAATCCAAATTGTGCCTTATCATCCTTAAGAACTGTTTGTTTTGTTCTAAACGAGAAAGAGATTCTCCACTTTATAAAAATGCACCCAAAATGCCTTTCCTTTTCTAAAATGCATCAAAACAAAGAAAATACAGTTTGGTCTTTATATTGTTGCGATTACATTCTGGGGTGCCGCGAGGAAACACAGCTGGCAATACAGGTTTATTTTTTCACCCATCCATTGGACAAGTGGAGGAAAATACTAACTAATATGATTATGAAGATGGTATTTAAAATGAACAAAATAAGATGACATCTATTTAAAATAAGTGAATAAAGTGAACAAAGACATAAATGCAAATTTAAGTTAGTCAAATTGAAAATAAATAGATAAAATAGAATGTGCTGCCAAACTCTCTGCTTAATAATATTAATCTGTTTAAGCCTGTTGTTTTGAGCACGTTCTAACCTGGGCCATATATATATATACTCGTATATATATATTAATTGAATAGCATATTTTGGATCAAAAATAAAAGAAACATTTTATTTAATATAAATGCCAATATTTCAATAGGCTATACGCCTAACTTCGTTAGTAGATCACGCACTCAAACAGGACCATATACCAAATTTTGAAAAAACAGAAATTATATATATTGGAAATATTAACGAATGACTCGTTAAAGCAGAGTGCCAATTGATTTATTGGTTATACAAGTTTAGAGAAAATCAAAAGAGGGATATAATGACAGTTGTAATCAGCCAGCAGCAGGCAGGAAGGGAGGAGGGGTAGGTAGTGACGTCACACATGGTATCAGGTGGCGCCGCCGCAGTGTACATGTGCCAAAGGTCGACTTGGGATGAAACAGCGACTCTATAAATTTCACATTTCTAACACTCCCTCTTGAAATTTATAACGTTCAAGTTTTCTAGGAGCCGCCTGAAGTGTTTCGGTCCCAAAGGTTTCGTCAGGAGGTCAGCCGTCTGCTGAAGAGTGCTGACATAACTTGTGATCAGCTCACCATCTTCCTGTTTAGTACGAATGTAGTGATATCGTACATCAATGTGCTTCGTTCTCTTATGGAACTCGGGATTCTGCACTAGCTTTATGGCTGCTTGATTATCCATGTTGAGTACTGTGGGTCTGTCCATCTTAATCCCGATATCCTTAAGAAGTCTGCGTAGCCAGACCATTTCTTTAGTAGCAGCACAGGCAGCAATATATTCACTTTCTGTTGTCGAGAGGGCAACTGTCGATTGCTTTTGGCTTGACCATGAAACAGCACCATGGTTTAACATGAAGATGTAACCTGTAGTACTTTTCCTTGAATCAATGTCCCTATAGCATAATCTCTATCTGAGTAACCTGTTAACTCTTGATGGCTAGCGTACAATATTCCTAATTGTGGTGTTGCTTTCATGTAGCGAAATACATTTTTAATTGCTGTCCAGTGTGTCTGTCCTGGGTTGTCAAGGTATTTACTTAACTGTGATGTTGCAAAAGCTATGTCCGGTCTAGAAACAGAAGAGGCAAACATTAGTGAGCCTACGGCTTCTCTGTAAGGAAATTTTGGTGAATTTCCATTTTTATCTAAGTCTGGGCAATCAGCTTTAGTTAGGACTGTACTCGGGTCCATGGGTACTGCTGCGGGTTTGCAATCAATCATGTTGAATTTATCTAAAATCTTGTTTATGTATGAAGATTGGTGGATATAGATCTTCGATCTATCCTCTGATTGTTCAATCTGAAGTCCTACGAAATAATCTGCATCTCTAGACGTTATATTGAACTCGTGAGATAGTTCCTGGACGATAGGATCGATATCGTCCTTGTTCCGAGACATGAGAAGTCCATCATCGACGTAAAGAGCAAGGATCATTTGAGTGTCGTCAATAGTTCCGGTGAAAACACATTGATCTGCATTAGATTGAAAAAAATTGTGTTTCTCTAAGAATGATTTAAACTTCCTATTCCAATTTCTGGACGATTGTTTCAGTCCATATAGACTCTTTTGTAGTTTACAAACAAAATTGTGTCCTTGAGAGAAACCTTCTGGTTGTTCTAAGTATATGACTTCGTCTAGGTCACCATATAAAAATGCAGTCTTTACGTCAAATTGTTTTAAGAACATTCTTTCTGATGCCGCGTTTGCTAGTAACACTCGAAGTGAATCATATCTGACAACAGGACTGAAGGTGTCGAAATAGTCTACGTTCTTCCTTTGTGTGTAACCCTTAGCTACAAGTCTAGCCTTAAATTTAGGTGCCGTAGAGTTGGGATGGGATTTTAGGTTATAAACCCATTTACTTCCTATTGGCTTATATCCGTCTGGTAGGGTTTCGAGTGACCATGTGTTATTAGATTCTAACGCTTTTATTTCTTCTTTCATTGCATCCAACCATTTTTCGGCATTTGGACTTTCCATAGCATCTTTATAGGTTGAAGGCTCATCGACAAAATGGTAGTTACAAGAATCTGCTTTCTTTTTAGATCGAGTTATCATCGGGTGGAATGCCGGCGGCGTGGGAAATTGTAGCGTTGTAGGTGATTCATCCTCGGTCGGTGGTGCCGGCGGGTTAAAGTCAATGTTTATTGGGATGAGGTTTCCTCCCTCTAGTTCGTAATGTTGGAGTTTTGTCTCGTTAAAAGTAACATCTTCAGAGATAGAAATCTTTCTAGTAGAAGGGTTCCAGAGTCGAAAGTTAGTGCATGTTTTATCGTACCCTAAGAAAATCATCTTTTGTGATTTCTTATCCCATTTCCTTCTACGTTCTTTAGGTGTATGCAACCATGCTTCACAGCCGAAAATCTTTAGATTATATAAACTAACTTTTCTTCCGAAAAAGAGTTCATAGGGTGTGGTATTGGGAGCTTGTTTAGTGAATGTTCGGTTTAGAATGAAGGTTGCAGTATTGCAAGCTTCTACCCAAAGTTCTTCGGGAAGATTTCGTGCGCACAGCATCGATCGAGCTGCTTCGACAATAGTTCTATTGTCTCGTTCTACGCGCCCTATCTGTTCGTGAACAATGGAGCTGACAATTCATGCACTATTCCGAACTTTCTGCAAGTATTTGTGAAATCTTTACTGGTATATTCTAGTGCATTATCGGTTCTAATCACTTTAATTTTATTGCCTGTTTGATTATAACTGAATCTAGCAAAGTTTTCAAATTTGTGTAAAATATCGGATTTGTGTCTAATGAAATCTATATGGCGAAAGCCACTGGAATAATCTTTGAATAAAATGAAATAAAGTGATCCTCCTATTGATTGTGTTGGCATAGGGCCGCAGATATCACTTAGAATGAACTCACCAGGATTGTACTCCTTTGTTTCAGACAAATGACTAGGCTTTCTGTGAGCTTTTCCTTCTTGGCAGCCTTGACAGAAGAAATCGTCTTCTTTTATGTCCTCGGGTTGCAAACCGTTGATCAATCCTTTCTTGGCCATTTCTCGAATAGTGGTGAGTGAGATGTGTGCTAGTCTTTCGTGCCACAGTTGGAGGTTGTTGATCTTTGCAGAAAATCCTTGTGAAGATGAAGTAACTCTGAACATCATCTTGTAGAGCCCATCTTGGCGTTGTCCAACTGCTTTCAGATCTTTTCTTGAGTAGATGCGCAGCTCATCCTTGTCGATGTCTACTCGGTATCCTTTTTCAGTGCACACTCCCAGGCTGAACAAATTTTTCTTGAGCTTCGAAGAGTAGAGCACATTCCTGATTGATATGTTGTAATCCATTCTCCATTCACCATGGCAAGGATTTCAATGTCACCTGTACCTTCTGCAAGGACGGAAGTGTTGTCTCCAAGGTATATTCTATGATCGTTGTGGATCGGAGTGAAGGACTTGAACCATTCACGTCGGAAGGTCATGCTGCAGCTAGCTCCGCTATCTGCCCACCATATGTCGCAATCATTCCACTTTAGGATGGTATCAGCGTTGAAACCTTTATGATCACAATCTCCTGCTTGGTTCTTCCGCTTCTCGTTTTTCTTCTGCTGGTCGGCAATCCGTTTCCGACATTCCCGTGACCAATGACCAATCTTGTGACAATAATGGCATTCAATCTTTTTCTTTAGTTCTGATATCTTTCCTGAATCAGTCTTCTTTATGTTATCTTCTTGATTCTTGGTTTAGTCTGCTGGTAGAATGCTGTACCTTGCGAGGAATCGGCCTGCTGGTTTCTACATTCTTCAATCAGAAGACGTGCTGATAAGTTCTCTAGAGTCTGCGTAATCGGCGCTTGAGACTCCCATGCTGGGATGAAATACCGCATGTTCGAAGGAAGAGAGTTTATTATCTTTGCCACTTTCTGGTCATCTGTAATCGTTCCTCCTGCATCCTGAATTCTTGCACTAAGATTTTCAAACTTGGCGATATAGCTGCTGACATCCTCTGATGACGACATTCGGGCGTCAAAAAATTGTTGCCACAACATGCCAATTGCGATCTCTGATCTCTGTTCGTGGATGGACATGAGCCTTGTCCACATTTGAGCGGCAGTTTTACAGGACATCAAAGGTTCTAGAAATCTTAATTCAAGTGCTGTGATAAAAGCATTTGGGCTTTGATATCTTTGGCGTGCCATGCATCCTGTATAGCAGAGGTAGCGTCACTTACCTCTGGTTTGATTTCTTTGGCGTCCACGATATCCAAAAGTTGATTTTGCCTATAGTAGTCGAACTGAAATTTCCAAAGGGAGAAGTTTTCGCCTTTGAACTGCGGACTTGATTCTCAAGGTGCGTCATATTTAGCACGATTTAGGCTTAGCAGTTTTCACTTTAGGTTTGCTTCTTCGAATTTGGGGCGTAGTCAGAACCCATAACCTATTGGAAATATTAACGAATGACTCGTTAAAGCAGAGTGCCAATTGATTTATTGGTTATACAAGTTTAGAGAAAATCAAAAGAGGGATAAAATGACAGTTGTAATCAGCCAGCAGCAGGCAGGAAGGGAGATGGGGTAGGTAGTGACGTCACACATGGTATCAGGTGGCGCCGCCGCAGTGTACATGTGCCAAAGGTCGACTTGGGATGAAACAGCGACTCTATAAATTTCACATTTCTAACAATATATAACAACATTTTCAAGATAAACATTCAAGACTCTTTTTAGAAAGTTGGACCCCAATGAAAGATACCAACAGTATTAATAGAAAAATTGACATACCTCCGCTATATTCACAGTTCAAATCGATTTAAAATTATTTTATTATACTTATTAGGAATCATATATTATTTTTTAATTTTTATGAATGTACATATATAGTCTATTCTTATTAATATTTGTATGTGTGTATATATTTTAAATTTTATCCCCACAGAGTTGCAAATATTTATATTGAAATAATAATTCCTTCACTAAACTTTAAGAACGAAATACTTGATGAGGAAAGAGTTTCTTTATTACACAAAATTAGTTCACAAGCTTTCGGGCACAATCACCCTTCTACTGGTGTAAAACGAGACAAAATTAATTAGTGGCATTCAGCTATATACATATATACAAAAAGTAAGAAAATAAGACAGATATGTAAAATTGTGCCAGAGAAAATTAACATAATATTGGAGGATCATTCATAAAATTAAGCAAAGCAAGTAAATAAACGTATAATACATTCAATACTTGGCTATTACAGAAACTAAGTATGAACAACGACTATTAAACGAAATAAAACAAAATAAATAAAATAAAATAATAAAATAAACCAAAATTGCCATTGACGTGTAAAAGTATAAGTAAGTTAATGAAAACTAGATCTTTCAGGTAGGAGGTTCCAGTACTAAATTTCATATATTTCAGGAAGGTCTATTGCTCTATTGATGCTTTTAAATTTTTTGGTGAGTATAGCTTCCAGGACCAATCGCTGGTGTTTGTTCTTAATCTCATGATAATGGGCCGAGGGGTTATAGATATTGAATGTGTGGCCTGTGTCCCGTATGTGTTGGTAAACTAGAGAGCGGGGATCTTTCCTTTTTACCGATCTATCATGCTCCACCATTCTGGTCTTCACCATTCTCCCAGTCTCTCCGACATACTTGGCATCACACTGCTCACATGATATGGAGTAAATGGCATTGTGATAATTAAGGGAATCAATGGTTACACTACTTCTTGCTATTGTCTGTTTTAGTTTGGTTGCCAGACTGAGTGTGTTGGAGAATATATGAGTTTACCCCATATCTATTCAGAATTCGTGCTATGGCCGCCGATTTGTAAGAGTATGGAATAAAACAGGTGGACCGGTATTGAGCAGTATTTCTTATTCCTGAGAAACATAAAAATGTTTGCAAACAAAGGATGTCGGATAGCCTGCAGAGTTGAGATTCTTGATTATGTTCTGTTTCTCTATTGCCTGGAAGATGGAAGGGAACAATGGGTGTGTATACGCTTAGATAAAGTTTTTATAATACTGATTTTTTGGGAATTGGGACAACAGGAAGTGTAATGCGTGTAGTTGGGGAGGAAATCTTTTTTGTAATATACGGTAGTGATGGTAAGAGTTTGGAGTTTGAATTATTAGAACATCAAGGAATGGTATTACACCCCCTTGAGCTATTTCTATGGTAAACGACATACCTCATTGTAACTGTTAAGGGATGCTAATTTTTATTTTTAAAACTTGCACAATTAAAAAAAGTTTCGTATGAACTCTGATCACAGACACAAAAGATATTCATCTACATATCTGCGCCATAACACGATATCTGTTCTATGTTTTTCATTGATTGATTTGTCAACCATGATCATCACCAATTCTGCTGCAACTGTTGAAAACGAACTCCCCATTGGGGAACCCCGTATCTGTCTGTATGTTGCGACTCAAATTTAAATACACTCATATTTAGACAAATATCTGCCAGGCATACTATTGTTTGTATGGTGGATGCATCGGTCTGTATTTCTGTCAGGAAGGCAACTATGCTTTCTCTAATAACTGAGTGGGGTAAGCTTAAAAACAATGAAACTACATCATAAGAGCACATTATGGTGTTTGGACCAGGGGAAATTTTCCATAACTCCTCAATGAAATTAGGTGTGTTGTGTACCGTGAATTTATGATTATATTGTTTTAGTAACGGGAGAAAAAATTAGATAAATACCTGGCTAATGGGGCTGACGGTGATCTGTGACAGGCTACGATAGGGCGCAGTGGGACATTAGGTTTGTGTATCTTAGGTAATCCATATATGTAGGCGTCTGTGGTAAGGCGTGATGTGAATAATTTGAATTCTTCAGAGTTAATCTGGAGAGTCTTTTTTGTTCTAATAGAGCTTTCCTGAAATCCTGATAGGTGCGAAGCTTGGCATCCTCATCTATGGGAATAAAAGTAGATTCATCTGTAAGGACGTCCATCATTTTGGATCTATACGTTGAGATATCCATAACGACTGTCTGTGATCCTTTATCAGAGTTGCAGATTATGATGTCACTCCCGATCTTTCAACCTTTTCATAATGGTTCTCTCCATGCGGGCCTGAGGATTTTGGGTTGTGGGATTCATGAGTACGGATGAGATACGGCTTCTAATATCATTTTTCGCCTGGTGACTAAGGTCCTTAATAGAAGCCTCTACACCGCTGATGATCCTAGGGACATCAGGTTTGGCTTCATTGCGATAATTCAAGCCCTTAGATAGCAAGGAGATCTCTGCTTCTGAAAGTTCAGTACTGGAGAGGTTCAAGACTCGACGGTGGTCTTCCGCAGTAGCCTGGTATGGAAAACCATAACTTTTTCGACCAAAAATAAAACTTCTTATCATGCTTCTTATTAAGTAAGGAATTCTGGGTTCGAATTTCATCAGTAATGCGTACTATGAGCGAGGTAAGGATTTGGGGCGCAACACATTGTGCGGTGAGAGTTAAGAGGCCCTTAAGGGACTTTGATATGAATCTTATGTTAGACATGCATCCTCGGAATCTGGAACGTAGAAGTTGACGGTGGGTGTTGTGGATGACCTTCTCAGAAAACGGATTTCTGTAATAGCCAAGTATTGAATGTATTATACGTTTATTTACTTGCTTTGCTTAATTTTATGAATGATCCTCCAATATTATGTTAATTTTCTCTGGCACAATTTTACATATCTGTCTTATTTTCTTACTTTTTGTATATATGTATATAGCTGAATGCCACTAATAATTTTGTCTCGTTTTACACCAGTAGAAGGTGATTGTGCCCGAAAGCTTGTGAACTAATTTTGTGTAATAAAGAAACTCTTTCCTCATCAAGTATTTCGTTCTTAAAATATTTATATACCGTCGCGTGAAGGCATCACGTGATGAACCAAAGCCGTTCAAAAACAAGATAAGCCCCTGACGAAGTTAGGCGTATAGCCTATTGAAATATTGGCATTTATATTAAATAAAATGTTTATTTTATTTTTGATCCAAAATATGCCATTCAATTAATAATTTCATATGGATTGCTTAATATTCAAGATATATATATATATTGCCACGTTTTTATTTTAAAACGCTAATTTTAGTTTTGTAAAACTTTAATTTTAAAGTTTATTATTTTAAAAGTGAAATGTTTGTTAATGAAATAGATATTTTACCTAAACTCATTTTATTGCCGCTTTCTTTTACAAGCCATTTGTTTATGTATATTTTTACATATCGTTTTTATTGAGTTTTTACTAATTTAGTATGTACATCATTGACTTTTAATGAATGGAAAATAAACACATGAAAAATTAAAATAACATTTTAAAGGAAATTATGTACAATTAAAAATTGTTTTTGTAACGTCTCATATTCCCCTTCTTGAAGCATTTATTCTCGGGTAATAAATGGTCGAAGTTGAGATATGTGAACGCGTCTTGCTTGCTCTTGGTCTTTCAGAGAGATATCGTAGGTTACATCAGATACCTTTTTTTGAATGACAAATGGTCCTTCATAATTTTGGTGATGACTTGATGAGACGAGGGTCGTTGAAGGCAATTTTTCTTATGACTAAGTCTCCTTCTTTAAAGACATACTTGGGGTGATGGCTAATCGTGTTTAATCTTCCACTTACTTCTACTTTGTTCTGTCCGCAGGCTAGCTTTCTTCCTGGCTTCTTCAATTGTAATTGGAGTTTGGTCGGCAAATTCGGGTACATTACCGATTCCATACATTAAGAAAAGCGGTGAAAAACCAGTCACGTCATGTGGTGTGGAATTATAATTTTTGACAACTTGTGGTAACAATGTGCTCCATTTACATCTAGGTTTCTCTAGAACAGCTATTCTCAGTTTTGTCATTATCGTATCATTTAATTTCTCACAAATGCCATTGCACTGAGGATGGTAAGGCGAAGTATATGTGTGTTTAATTCCTTGTAAAGAAGAAATTTGTTGAACTCTTTTGATATAAAATTTTGCCATTATCTGTTAAGATAGTATTGATCGAATTAACAGATTTGATTATCTTATCAAGACATTGAGTGACAGCTTGAGCAGTGTTTTGTTATTGTGG
Source organism: Cordylochernes scorpioides (assembly GCA_030710605.1). Lineage (NCBI taxonomy): Eukaryota > Metazoa > Arthropoda > Arachnida > Pseudoscorpiones > Chernetidae > Cordylochernes > Cordylochernes scorpioides. Next base: position 68,336,067 of record CP092873.1, on the reverse strand, counting down.
GATATGCCCATAGATAACGAGTTGCGTGATCAACAAAAACTTGAATGAATTTATGCTTTGTGTTAGCTGCTGCTGTTCCCAGTACAATAGTGTCACAACCGATCATTTGTAATGGTTGGATATTTGACGTTGGAGTGATCATTTCTCCTAAAGTTGGTTCATGTCTGACCTTCACTAGTTGACAAGATTTACAAGATCGAACATAATTCTTGATATCAGTTGTTATTCCTTTCCACCAATAACATTGAGTTATAAGTTTGCATGTTTTGGTTATTGATGGGTGACTCAATGAATCGTGATATTCTTCCAATATTTTTTTGGTAAGCGAGTTTGGGACAACTGCTTTAAAAACTCCTTTTTGTTTGATCATTACACACCGTCGTGAGTGTGGGGAATTTTTCAAGAAACTCAAATCTGAATTTTGTTGGTGTTCTTGAAGTTCTTGAGTTGCAATGTTAACAACTGGGAGTCTTGATAGGGCGTCAACATGAGTTTGTTGCTTTCCAGAACGATGAACGATGTTACATGATTTCGAGGATAAACTAAGAATCCATCTAAAATACTTAGGTTTCGGTTTCTTCATGGTGAAAAGCCATTGGAGCGCCGCATGATCAGTGATGATTTCAAATGGTTGGTTTTCTATGTATACATGAAAGTGATCAGTTGCTTGTATTACGGCTAGGCATTCCATCTCATAAGCAGAATAATTCTCTTGGTGTGGTTGCAGTGTTTTGGAGTAATAAGCAATTACATGTTCCTCATTGTCTGGACCAATTTGTGTTAGGATTGCTCCAATTCCATATTTGGAGGCATCTGTATAAACTTTAGAGGGGTAGTCCGGGTTGTAAATAGCAAGGACAGGTTTTATAGATAGTGCCATTTTAAGTTTAGGCGAACGACTCCTCTACTTCCTCATTCCAGATGAAGGGCTGATTCTTCGAGTGAGTCGAACCAAGGGGAATGAAATTTTAGAAAAGTCCTTCACAAATTTTCTGTAATAATTTGCCAATCCCATGAACTGACGAACTTTCTTACAGTATCAGGTCTTGGAAAGTCTTGAATAGATTTTAATTTTCCTGGATCAGGTTTTAATTGATTGTGACTGATGATATGTCCGAGGTATTTTACTTCAGTTCTTCCAAAAATACATTTCGACAATTTTAATTTCATGTTGTACTGTCTTAATTTGTCAAAAACTTTACTAAGAAGCTCTATGTGCTCTTGCCATGTTTTCGTGTACACCAATATGTCATCTTGGAAAGAGCAAGTTCCTTTCCATAATAATTCACCTAGAATATGTTGGATTATTCTTTGAAACGTTGAAGCAGCATTTTTTAAACCAAAGGGCATCACTAAAAACTCATAATGACCATCGTTTGTGACGAATGCAGTTTTTTGAATAGATTGCGGGTCCATTTCGATCTGCCAATAACCCCATGCAACATCAAGGGTAGAGAAGAATCTGGATCCATGCAATCGATCAAACATGTCCTGTATGTGAGGTAGGGGTTGCCTGTCATCCAGTGTGATCTCATTAAGACGTCTGTAATCAATGCACATCCTTTTATTTCCATCCTTCTTGGGAACCATAACAACAGGGAAATGCCCAAGGAGAATCTGAAATTCTTATTAACTTGTGTTCGAGAAGTTCTTTAACTTGTTCAGCCTATCTCTTCATACTCTTTTAGAGGACGACGATAGGGGTCTAAGAGAAATTGGTTGTTCACTTTTCGTGATGATCTTATGTTGAATAGCTACTTTTCCCAAATCAATAGCATGCTGACAAAATACATTCCTATTGTGTTCAAGTAATTTTTTAAATTCATGTTCTCTTATCTTTTCTAGATGATTTACAAGAATTGGATTTTGTAATCCATCAAATTTGGTGTAAATTGTTTTGTCTCTGACATCTATTAAAAGATTAAAAAGAGATGCAACATCTAATCCGATCAAGAGTGGATATTTAAAGTTCTTCATTACATGGAGAGTTACAGGTTTAATTAGTTTATCTATTCTTACCTTGGTCTGAAGGCTTCCACATGTCCTGGTAACACCATCCGCTTGGCTGATGTGAATGTCTGAATTTGGTTGAAGTTGAAGACGGGTTCGCTTGAACAATCGCCAATTGATTATTGATACTGTTGCTCCAGTATCCACAAATGCTTGCGCAGGAATTCCATTTACTTCAACACTTATGTTGATAAGCTTGAAAGCTCCTTGTGTAGGGGTATTTGTCAAAGTACTTACATTCAACAATTCCGGGGCTCCGCATACTTGTTTCACTGAAGTGTTTTGATTAGGCCTATCCTTTTTATAATTAGGATCATAATCCTCACAATCTGTGACCCAATGTTTAATTTTTATTCCCTTTTTCGAACATATTGGACACCAGAATGGGCAAACATTTTTTCTATTATCATTATTTTTTGTCGCGAGATGTATTTTGTTTTTAGGCTTAAACTGAATTGAAGCCCTATTTTGTTCAATTGAAGCTGCGATATGAACCATTTTGTGGCGTCAGTTGGCTGTGCAGCCACAATTAAATCTTTCCAATCATTTGGAAGTCCGTCTGTTAATAAATGAATTTTTTCCTCCTTCGTTAGATGGGTTTGATTTAACAGGCGAATTTTATCTTGAAAATAATTTTCTATTGATTCTTCTTGTTTTAATCTTCGATGTGATGCTGAGACAATTGGATTTGCGTTGTATGAACCAAATCTTTGAATCAACTTTTCCTTTACAACTTCCCATCTTTTTATTGCAGGATTTGAAATAATCTCGTCTGCATACCATTCAAGTGCTGAATCTGTCAGTAGTACATAAGAATTTTGATTTTTTCATCTTCTTTTAAAGAATTATTTTCAAAATCATATAATTTGATCCATGACTCAGGCCTAATTGCCGACTTCGAGCCGTTGAATTTTTGCAACCGGTTGTTTGGATTTTCCGCCATTTTTTTTTTCTTCGTATCCTTTTCGACTGCGCCAAATGCCACGTTTTTATTTTTAAAACGCTAATTTTAGTTTTGTAAAACTTTAATTTTAAAGTTTATTATTTTAAAAGTGAAATGTTTGTTAATGAAATAGATATTTTACCTAAACTCATTTTATTGCCGCTTTCTTTTACAAGCCATTTGTTTATGTATATTTTTACATATCGTTTTTATGAGTTTTTACTAATTTAGTATGTACATCTTTGACTTTTAATGAATGGAAAATAAACACATGAAAAATTAAAATAACATTTTAAAGGAAATTATGTACAATTAAAAATTGTTTTTGTAACGTCTCAATATATATATATATGTAGTAATCCCGATGTGGAATGTACTGGGCAGTCGTGGTTGTGGGTGCGTGATGGGATTCCCGCACTGGGACAGCAAGAGACAGAGGCAGGTCTAGATGGTAACTCCAAGAAGGTAGAGGTAGACCACCGACGAAGACAGTCGGACCACGGGCGTCACGGATGCCCTACATCGCGGATAGGGGTGAGAAACCCGACCGTATGACGGCGTCGCTCTGAAAACAACTAACCAACTCCCTTTGTCCCAATCTTTGGGGGCTCTTATATGAGACGCTCGCAGATGGCGGCGAGTTCTGATTGGCTCCCATAAAATCACGCCACCTGTCAGGCGCCGGGTTGTTTATTACGTCTGGCCACCTGTTGACGGGGTAATTGAACGCATTATCATAAACACCTGTTCGTCTGGTCTTTGTCGTCGTCTGGTCTACCTTTACCTCTTTATTTTATTTGTCATTTTGTTACGAGTTCGATACACATTTTCATATAGGTATGGGGTTATTATAAATATTATAAGAAGGTTGTGATCTAACTAGTTAAAAATATACTACAGAATGTGTCCCCGGTGATGAAGGTTTGGTTGGGGGAATGACATGTCATGACTGATACCCTAACAAACCTATTAAAAAAAATAAAAGAAATAATTTGTATACAAATTAGTTAAAATTATTATTAAGCTACAAGTTAAAAAGAGAAAGATGTTGTAATGGTGATGTATCAATGAAGTAAAATCAAGGTTATAAAAATAAAAACGCATAAAAGAATGATAAAAGATTAAGAGAAAGTATATAATACAAAATGGTAAAATGGTAAAATGAATCGTACAAGGAAAATAATATCTTATTGCATTAAAGATGAGAGGAAAAAAAAATGAAGTTAGTTTATTGACTGAACGTATAATGTGACGCTAAGGTTGAAAAAGGGGAAGGGAGTATCTTAGCCTGTTTCTGCAAAGTAGTATCCCAAACATTCTGAAATGCAATGCGAACTTGTTTGAGTGAGGCATTGTTTTCATTAACAGAAGGCTCAAGATATTCCGTCTGCATCATTAGCTCAGACAGTGAAAAGAGGCGGGAAGATTGATGGAGGTAAAAGGGAGAGGTAGAGGTAAGAGGGATCCCTGTTGTCCATAATGATTATGCCCGGTTGAATGATGACAAAAAAAAGTGAAAGTTTGAAAAAATGGTGAATTGAAATGATGAGTCGGGCGATGAGAAAAAAAATAAAAAGATCGCGCTGGATATCCTGAACTCATTATTGGGAATGGGTATAACGAGGAAGGATTGTTCCAGTCGGATTAATCAATGGAAAAAAAAACAAAAATGTTCGGCGAACTGGAATCCCTTGGAAGGTAGTTGGAGGTTTGAAGGGATGTGGAAAAGGAGATGTGGATGTAAGAGAATTATTGCTGTCAATTTTGATTGTGTCCGGCTTGTGTGGTGAAAAAAGAGGTTGAAAGATGAAAAAATGATGAGCCGGACGATGAGAGAAAAAAAATAAAACCTAACTGGGTCTCCTGAGCTCACTGTTGGGAAATGTACAGCGAGGGAAGGGTCTTCTAGTTAGTTTAATCAATAAAAAAAAAAAAAGAAAATGGCTGACGAACAATAATCTCTTGATGGGTGTAAAAAGTTGGGGAGGAAAGGTTCATGGGATAGAGTTAGAGGTTGTAAGGGAAGCGTCAAAAATAACATTTTGAAAATCTATTAAGAAAAAATAAAATGATAAATGTTTTATATGTTTATAAGAAATATTATAAATATTGTTAGGTGTAGGTTTTTAAAATGGGGCCTAAAATAGCTGAAGTTGTAAAATCCTAAGTCTAAGCATGATGAAAAAAAAAGAAAATAAAAAGATTAAAGGTAATAATATATAAAGGGTTGATTGGTATTTGATGGCATTAATGTTGATGGTTAATAAACAAAATGATATTATCGATTAATATTGAAATATTTTATCTACATCTGTAAGTTAAAAAACAAAGTCCAACACCACAAAACTAGTAAAACTGTAAGTCTATTTACAAATAAATGAGAGAAAAGCTAGCAAACCTATTAAATGGGAAATAATTTGGGGCACAAATTAGTTACTAGAATAAAAATAAAGATAAAGGGGAGTAGTGGTGACACACTGATATAATATTATAAAACTACAAAAATATATATAAGAGGAGTACATAGGAAGGATAAATTTAAAATAAACACACACAATAGCGAAAGTAAATATTTGGGATAGTTGGTATACTAGTTACAGTTTTTTGTTACTTAAGGTGCCTTGAGTATTTACAACATGGTTTCAGGGATGTAATACAGGAAGGAGGAGAAGTAGAGATAATAAAAGTAAAATAAAATATAAAAGATAATTGACTTAAGCAAAAGGTTTACGATAGGTAGTGACGCAGTGAGGAATAAATGAAGAAGGTCTGAATTGGTTTCTGCAAAGGACATCTCAGGAGTCCTGCCCTGCAATACGAACTTAGAAGCGAAGTATTGTTTTCAGGTTCAGCAATCTCAAGATGTTCTGTAAGTAGCATTAGATCAGATGGGCAAAAGGCGTGAAGATCGAAGGAGAGGTAGGTAATGGGAGAATATGGGAAAGAAATTTTTTCTGAGAGAGGTTGAAAAGAGATGGTGTCTCAAGAGCTGCGCTGCTGTCGGTGATTGAGCTCGACCAGATGAAAAATAGAATTAAACGAAAAATGAGTGGGCGCATCGTGCTGATGATGGCCTGGGTCGAGCGTTAGAGAAAAAAAAAGTCTCGCTGGTTACCCAAGCTCTCCGTGTAAGGTTAACATGGGGAGGAAGAGTGTACCAGGTCAATGAATCATTAAAAAATAAAAATTAAAAAAGGTTGACGAGCAGGAGTCTCAGGAACCGTTGAAGAGGTTAGAGGGTGGAGGTAGATTGTGAAAACAGGGCTCGACTGTTGCCATTGATTGATTGAACCCGGTTTGAGGAAAAAAGAATGAAATAAAGAATGCTGGGACGGCGACCTGGGTGTAAATAAAAAAAAATCGGCAAACAGGAACTCTGCGATGGACGAGGGGTGGTTAGAACGAAGGCATAGAAGGACAATGGAAAATGATCAAGAGACGAGAGTAGTATGGAAGGCAGAGTTGGAAGGATCAAGATATAAGAAGGGACAGTTGGTATAAGGTGTCACTGTTAAAACAATATTTTTAAGTTAAATTAGCTTTCAGGTGATGTTTATATAGGCTGGCTAATGATTTTAACTGTTTAGGGATGGAAGTAAAAGAAATATCTTAGTGTAAAAGAAATATCCTAAAATATATGGATTGATTCTAAAATATAAAATGGCACACATCAAGGATCGCAAAAATATATGTGAATAAGATTTTAAAATATAGTAAGTATTTATGTTAGTGTGTTCCCACGTGATGCAATGCTTATAAACGCAAATTAGACGATGTTTGGAAAAGTCAAAAGTGGTAAATAAATTGAAATGCCATTATGATTTTTTTTTCTTAATTACAATTTCAGAGACGTCTCACATGGTGAGAGAGAGAGAAAAAGGAAAACGAACTTATCAAAAGTAGTAAAATGTTACAAATAAACTTATAATGGATATCTGAAGGTTTAGAGTGACGCAGTGGTAAAAAGAGGGGAAGACTGAGTTGAATTTTGCAATGGCGGTTCGGCAATGCAATACGTGCCTGTGTAAGTGAGGTATTGTTTTCATTGACCGAACTGCTAAGACTTTTCATAAACAACATTAGATCAGACAGGGGAGGTAATGTGGCCCTATAATTGAATGATTGATAGGCAAGAGTGTTGAAGTAGGGAAAGAATATCTCTCCTAATGATGGATGCTAATGATGGATACAAAGGTCATTCCACCCCTTTAGAGGTAGGGAAGGAAAGACGAAGTAGAACAAAAATTAGGGGGGAGTTCAGTGCGTCCTTGAGCTGTCGTTGGGATGAAGTTTGGAATAGTGTCGTGGCGCTGGACGCCATTTTGGGGATTTAATTGTCCTTTTAGGTGGCCAAGATGGCGTCTCATATGGTGTCATGTACAGGATCGATTTTAGAGATGGTGGGGACCTAATTTTTAAACGGGTTGACAAAACGATAAACTATCCTATAACATTATAAAAATAAGATTTGTTATTAAAGGGATTTTATATAATTTTTACTATCCGTTTTAATCTGGCAGGTTCCTCTGTTAGAAGGATATTAAATTTAATCTGTAATATTGAAATCGTGGGTGTGAATAATTGGGAAAAGGTAGGCTATAAAAGAATTAATTAATTAACTAGTGTATAAATAAATGTGTTATGATCATGCGAGATGTGTTAATGGGATATGGGATATGCGAGAGGAATTAAAGTTGATGTGAACAATGTAGAAAAGTGCGAAATGATATTTATAAAAATACAAATCTAGGACTAGTTTTTAAAAACTTTTAAACATTGAGAAATATCAATTGAAATAGTAATAGGTCAAGTAAAATAAAGAGCGTAATAAATTTAATTATTAATACTATGGCCATAAGCAAGGTATAAAAAAAACACACAAATAAGTTTAGAAAATATGATTCGAGTAATTAAAATATAATATGATTTTTGATGTAAAATTGAAATTAATGAATTGAAATTTAAAAGTTGCTTAAAATAAAGTAAAAATTGATAAATGAGGGTGTGCAAGATTTAAAATTTGAATTGATATGTTATAAAAATTGCAAAATTTGATTTAAAATGATTACCGTGAAAATAAACATTAAATTTATGGAGAATCAAGTTGTTTTTAAAAACTCACAGTTTTGAGGATTGTTCAGTCTGGAGACTTGGTCTTTAGTTGTTGTCCCGCTGATGGGGCCTGGTGGTCACTTTTTGCGATGGTTGCCATGGGACATCGTCGATGCTGGTTGGCGGGGCAATGCCAGGATTTCTCGATGAATCTTGTCTGCCTGTTCGAGCTGAGGGAGGAAGATGTTCGTGCGCAGGAGATGTTGATGGGGGCATTGATGACCTTCTCGGTGCGAGGTGCAGCTAGTTCTCGCATGGCGTCTTTTAGGCGGTTTACTAGGTCTTCGCAGTGGGGTTGCATGTTGGTGAGGGCATCCGCGACGTAGTCGTCTCTGACCTCCGTCATCCTCTGCATGCTGCTGTCCTCAGTCATCCTGTCGACTTTAACGGGTTCTGTAGTAATCCGATGTGGAATATACTGGGCAGTCGTGGTTGTGGGTGCGTGATGGGATTCCCGCACTGGGACAGCAAGAGACAGAGGCAGGTCTAGATGGTAACTCCAAGAAGGTAGAGGTAGACCACGGACGAAGACAGTCGGACCACGGGCGTCACGGATGCCCTACATCGCGGATAGGGGTGAGAAACCCGACCGTATGACGGCGTCGCTCTGAAAACAACTAACCAACTCCCTTTGTCCCAATCTTGGGGGGCTTTTATATGAGACGCTCGCAGATGGCGGCGAGTTCTGATTGGCTCCCATAAAATCACGCCACCTGTCAGGCGCCGGGTTGTTTATTACGTCTGGCCACCTGTTGACGGGGTAATTGAACTCATTATCATAAACACCTGTTCGTCTGGTCTTTGTCGTCGTCTGGTCTACCTTTACCTCTTTATTTTATTTGCCATTTTGTTACGAGTTCGATACACATTTTCATATAGGTATGGGTTATTATAAATATTATAAGAAGGTTGTGATCTAACTTGTTAATAATATACTACAGAATATATATATATATATATGTGGCAATATCGTTGCGGAATTTCTTGTTGTTGGATGCGAATGGTGAGATTTGATTGAAGCGCAGCCGTTTGAGTGGAAGTTGCAGCATACAGTTAGGAATAATCAGGACACGTGATTGTTTTGAAAATAAAAGGTAACTGGATTGGAGGAAAGAAAGCTTGAGAAGAGCGGGGTGGTTTTGATTTGTCCTTAACTAATCACATGGCGGTGATTGTACTTAGCTGTGGGATGAGCCGAGGGAGAGAGGTCTAAAGCCGATGTCACCTCCTTGGGAGCCAAAGCGTAACTGCCTATTCTTGTCTTTCGATTTAACACCACGAGTCAGTTTCTCTCTGATTGGTTGAGAGATCTCACATGATCTTTTCCTATTGGTTGACCTATTTAAGGTGCTGCCTTTTGATTGGCCCGCGGCTTTCCTTGAAGAAAGCTGTGATCTGCTTGATAGGAAGTGTCGAGTGTTATTTTTGACTTTATTTACTTCCGTGTTATCAAATACGTCCTATCTTTGCCGGAAGCATTGGATGTCTCTCAAACTTTTATAACTTTTGGTCACTCGACACGTCCTGTTTGTCAGGAAGTATTGAGTGAATCTTGGCTAAAATAACTTCTGCGGTCACTAGAGACGCCCGGTCTCTGCCCCTGCAGTATTGACACAGGGGTGCCCAGAATAGTCGTGCCAATCTTAGATCTACTTCCTATATCTTAATGCTACTTGCTTCCCTCCAGTTACCTTGTTCTTTATTAAGTCTTTGAAAATCATACATGGTACATACATAGTGGGTCGGGGTTGCATTTAATTATATACAAATTATGACAGATGCGCCCCCTACATGTGAAGAATTCAAGAAGGGGTTAGCCTGAGAGAATTCTGTAAAATGAAAAATAATTTTTGTGGGAAAATTAGTTGTAGGTATTGAGGGGCTATATACAAGCATTGCTGGTGACATAAGTAAGATAGAATGGGGTTGATGATATAGGTTGAGTATAATTAATAGAAATCAAAAATTTTTTAATTGTAAGAAATCAATGAATGTTATGGTACATAGTGGGTAAAACAAAGAAAATGCGCCAAAACGAATTCTACCCGAGATAAGAAATGATATCGAGGGAGTTCTATTAAGGCTTTTGAAATCAAATAAAAATAATATAAAAATAGTTGAATGAAATCAAAATTGAATGTGTTTGGTTGAAAAAAAGAAAAATATTTTGTTGCATGGTGACAAAGACAACTGCTTAGTTACTTTTTTGCTCGAATTCTGAGAAAAAGGAATCGAGGAAATTTCATAAGGTGCTTTGAAATCAAAACAAAATGAAATAAGAATAGTTGAATGAAATCAAAATTGAATGTGTTTGGTTGAGTGGTGAGAAAAAAAGGAAAAATGCCTAACCATATTCTAGCTCGGAATTGGGAATGGAAACCGAGGGAATTTTATTAGGTCTTTTGAGAAATCAAAAATAAAAATACAATAAAAGTTTTTTTTTTTTTTTTTTTTGAGCGAAATCAAAGTTGAGTGCTTGGTTGAGTGGTGAGAAAAAAAAAAGGAAAAATGCCTAACTCTATTCTAGCTCGGAATTGGGAATGGAAACCGAGGGAATTTTATTAGGGCTTGTGAGAAATCAAAATAAAAATAAAAATAAAAGTTGAACGAAATCAAGATGAGTGCTTGAAAAAAGGAAAGATGAAAAATAAAAAGGTTTTAACAATAAAGGGTGATTTAATGTTTTTAGTTTAATCGAAAACCAGTGAGTTTTCGTTGATAATTGAGTTGTGGCAATATAAGTCAAGTGGTAAATAGAATGATAATTGATAAATAAAAATGATAATATAAACTAATTGAAAAAGGTGATAATTGATGATAAAAAGTGGTAATAAGTTGAATAAATTGATAAATTGATTAAATATTTAAATTTTAATTGAGAAAAATAATGAAAATGATTGATATGAAAAATAAGGTATATTGGTTTGAACCCTTTGGTATCTACATGCCCTGATCTAACTGTATTGATTGTTCCATTTTGCCCTATAAAGGTTTTACTTGCTCAATTATGCCCTATAAATTTTTTGTCTCGTCTGTATCGACACTTAGGTGAAAAACGTGATTCTAGCCCTCAAGTGCGTTTATGCTGTGTGTACAGGAGACATGGAAATCTATATAACCTTTATGTGTAATTTTTTGTCTTTGTGTGTGTGTTGTGGAAAAATGTTAGAAGTCTGTTGTGTAAGAAATGTGTGAGCTAGTTCGATGTGTTGTCTCGTGGATGTGGAGTTGGTTGGTAAAAATCGATATGTAGACTCGAACTGGAAACAAAACCGGTGGCATAGTGAAATTTGTGGCTGGGGAGAGCGGTGACCTAATTTGGATGAGCGGGGCTTTGTAATGAGACGCCGGAAGCGGGACTCGGGGGCGCGAGGTCCGGTCTAAATTTATCCACCCCCTGTTTGCGTAATTGGAGTTAGGGCGACGTCTTGATTCTTCGCGGGAAGATATCTGCCTTGCTTCTATGTTTCCTGTCGGCCTAATTGTTTTTGGTGCGGCTCAGATCTTGTTTTTTGGAGCGTGATTTCTCCGACATTGTTTGGTCATTTTTTCAGTTACTGTTATCTCTTCGGAGTTTATTTAGATTTTCTGCGAAGATGGTTCCTAAAATTATGAGAAGTTTTATAAATACTTGTCCACAATGAAGAATTGCTTGTCCACAATGAAAAACTGTTTGTCCAAAATTAAAAAATGCTTGTCCTAAATTAAAAACTACCTCTTGTAGTTCGAAGATTTTCTGATCGGGCATAGCATAGATAAACAAGTACTTAATGAATAAAATTGGAATACAGTTGTACGGTAGAACTAATAAACAAAGGATAAAAATCAGATGAAAGATAGGATATTGTCCCATGTTCGTCCACATTTTTGTAACTGGGGACTCTGAAATATTTGCTTGAACCTTATGAATTGTAGAATTTGAATGATTGGTAGGTTCGCAGTTTTCCTGTTTGATATCTTTAGGGAGTGGTGTGATATGATTGGATTGGTTGTCAGGTTTACAGTTCTCCTGTTTGATCGTCAATGGTTTTATTAGAGATATGTCGGCGGTAATTGGTTTAGGTTGAAATGTGTGATCTTTTCTCTGACGTGGATGTGGTAATTTTGGCATTGTTTGTGTTGTGTGTACGCTGTGTTTTATGTACGAATTTTGTTTTGTTTGGGTACCTGTGTCGGTATTTTTACGTGCAGGTTGTTTGTATTCATCGATTCTTCTAGCGAATCGGCAGGTGGGGCAGGTTTTTACCTGTTTTGCGATGTCTTGTGTCATGTTCTGCCAATAATATTGTGCTGAGATGAGTCTCGTCATCTTGGAGATGTTTGGGTGGTGGTGTTGTGTGTGTACGGACTTAAGAAGTTTGGTTGTAAATGAATTTGGGACTATAGTTTTAAGTACTCCTTTTCGGGAGACGGTGCGCAGTTTATTGGGATCCATAGTCACGCGAGATTTTCCCGGTGGAGAAGACTGTTGGCTCTGTATGGGTGGCGCATCTAGAAAGCCACAAAATGGGATACGAGTTACAACGCCCGTTTCATATTGTTGTACTCCATTTATGCTACGGACCTCATATTCGTATCTTGACAATCTTAACCTCCATCGAAACAATCTGCCTGACGGGGCTTTGATCTCTTTCAACCACTGCAATGCAGGATGGTCAGAAAATATTGTAAACTTTCTGTCCATTAGACAGGTGCGGAAATTATCCACACTTTCCACAATGGCTAGGCATTGTAGTTCCAAGTCTGAATAATTTCGCTCGTGATTACGCAGAGATCGGCTGAAATGTTGAATGGTGTATGTCTTCCCATCAGGGTAGACTTGTTTAAGAACGCCTGTAATGCTGAATGTTGAGGTGTTACAGTACACCTGGCATGGCAGACCTTCCTGGTAAAGGTGTAATGTGGGGTGTGTGGTAAGGCTTTCTTTCAGGTTAGTGAACGCTTTCTGGCATTCGTCATCCCAGACCCACATGATATCCTTTTTTAGAAGGTTGACAAGTGGCGTCCGCAAGCGGGCGTGGTCTGGAATGAACTCTTTATAGGTGTTCACAGCTTTTAGGAAAGATCGCAAGGTTTTTCGATTGTGTGGTTGTTTGGTGGCGTGAATTTTTTCTATGTTTTGTGTAGACGGGATGATCGTATTATTCTTAACGGTTGTGCATGCGCTTGTTTGTCGTTGTTGTTGTCTTTTGGCGTGCGTGTTGCGTGTGTTGTGAGGTACATTTGCGTGTTTCTGGCGTTGCGAAGTATGGTCATGTGTGGATTTTGTGTGGTAAGTGGGTGAGCTGTGTCGGTGTACGGACACTTTTTTGGGCATTATTGGGATTGTAGGTTGGAGTCGTGGTGGCTTTACATATTGTGGGCATATAGTACTGGTAATTGGGTTGAGTGAAAAGTTGTGTGGTGTGAGATTATAATGGTGGCATGTAGATATTTGGGGTTTGGGTAATGAATGCAGGCAAGGGTTTCCATGTGTGAAAGCTTTGGGTGCTGTGCGAGTCCTTTGGGACAGGTTTTGGCCTAGCCCGTGCTTGCATTCATTTGACACATGTTTAAAGTGGTAGATGGTATTAGACAATGGGACGCCAAGTTGGAAAATAGTGCCGCGATTATAATTTAGTTTTAATTTATATTGATAAAGGGTTTTTAAGGTAAGAACTCCAAATGGCAAGGATGCATTTACCACGTGGAAGTTCTCTCTACGGGTTATTTGGCCTATTGTCAGAGGGAAAGTTAAATGTCCTATTATTTTCGTAAAGTTATTTAGGGTGGATAGATCAAGGGAAGGTTTTTTAATACTTAAATTGGGGAGTTGTGCTTTTAATCTATTGTATAAATGATACGGCAATATGTTCGAACCTGCGTCTGGTTCAATGAGAAAGGTACATGGTAGGTCCTGGGTCAGATACAAGTCCAAAGTTAATTTGATGATGTCATTGGGTGGATTGCCTACCTTAGTCTCGAAAAGTCTCCATTGTGGCGTCTTCGGCTTGGTGTGGCTGGCTTGGAATATCTGTTGAACCGGATCGGGACCTTTTGCACTGTCCGCGCGATTGAAAGGGAAATCTAGTCATTTGTACTGCTTCCATTCGAGTGGATCGCGTTGTCGGTACACTGGGTCCGTGTCGCGTGGGTTGCTTCCGTGTGTACTGGTACGGCATGGCGGGTGGTGATTCCTCGGTGGGTGTCAGGCTGTTCGGACACGTACCGGCGTTGCGGGCGGCGGTTGTCCCGAGGGTGGCGCTCCGGAAGACCGCTTCCAGTTGCGTGGATCTCGCCCCTTGTAGCGCGGCGGTCAGTTCTAAAATTACCGTCGCCAGGGTGTGTCTTGTCGCCTCGTTCGTGGTCAGCTTCTTTCCGTTCGTTGCCAGTTCCTTCTCTCTTGGGTTGTCATTGCCTTTTGTTGTGCTGGTGCCTGGGTTAATTTCCATCTTTATCCTGATTAAGCTCTATAATCTTTATCCTGTCGACTTAACCGTTCTGTGGCAATATCGTTGCGGAATTTCTTGTTGTTGGATGCGAATGGTGAGATTTGATTGAAGCGCAGCCGTTTGAGTGGAAGTTGCAGCATACAGTTAGGAATAATCAGGACACGTGATTGTTTTGAAAATAAAAGGTAACTGGATTGGAGGAAAGAAAGCTTGAGAAGAGCGGGGTGGTTTTGATTTGTCCTTAACTAATCACATGGCGGTGATTGTACTTAGCTGTGGGATGAGCCGAGGGAGAGAGGTCTAAAGCCGATGTCACCTCCTTGGGAGCCAAAGCGTAACTGCCTATTCTTGTCTTTCGATTTAACACCACGAGTCAGTTTCTCTCTGATTGGTTGAGAGATCTCACATGATCTTTTCCTATTGGTTGACCTATTTAAGGTGCTGCCTTTTGATTGGCCCGCGGCTTTCCTTGAAGAAAGCTGTGATCTGCTTGATAGGAAGTGTCGAGTGTTATTTTTGACTTTATTTACTTCCGTGTTATCAAATACGTCCTATCTTTGCCGGAAGCATTGGATGTCTCTCAAACTTTTATAACTTTTGGTCACTCGACACGTCCTGTTTGTCAGGAAGTATTGAGTGAATCTTGGCTAAAATAACTTCTGCGGTCACTAGAGACGCCCGGTCTCTGCCCCTGCAGTATTGACACAGGGGTGCCCAGAATAGTCGTGCCAATCTTAGATCTACTTCCTATATCTTAATGCTACTTGCTTCCCTCCAGTTACCTTGTTCTTTATTAAGTCTTTGAAAATCATACATGGTACATACATAGTGGGTCGGGGTTGCATTTAATTATATACAAATTATGACATATATATATATATTAACACAAAGCAATAACGCCCCATCTATACATTTAAAATGGAAATATTTAAAAGAACGATTGTTTCTTTTATACATAATACAAACTTCTACTGCCCTTACTGCGATGAAAAAATATATATCGGGAGGGCTTGGCTCATCAGTGGCGAACCCTCCCAGCGGCTTCGCCAATTTAATCCACCAGACCGCCTCTCAGAGCTCCAATACTGCATTGGACGATTCTGATTATATATGCAGCACTGAAGAAAGGAATCCCAGAAATGATCTTCAAGAAAACTATGGACATGAGCTTATAGGACAGTAGAATTACATTCAAATATTTGCATCGAGCAATACTCTTTCGCAAACAATAAAGACAAGTCAGTTAGACATAAATTAACACAAAGCAATAACGCGCCATCTATACATTTAAAATGGAAATATTTAAAAGCACGATTGTTTCTTTTATACATAATACAAACTTCTACTGCCCTTACTGCGATTAAAAAATATATATCGGGAGGGCTTGGCTCATCAGTGGCGAACCCTCCCAGCGGCTTCGCCAATTTAATCCACCAGACCGCCTCTCAGATCTCCAATACTGCATTGGACGATTCTGATTATATATGCAGCACTGAAGAAAGGAATCCCAGAAATGATCTTCAAGAAAACTATGGACATGAGCTTATAGGACAGTAGAATTACATTCAAATATTTGCATCGAGCAATACTCTTTCGCAAACAATAAAGACAAGTCAGTTAGACATAAATTAACACAAAGCAATAACGCGCCATCTATACATTTAAAATGGAAATATTTAAAAGCACGATTGTTTCTTTTATACATAATACAAACTTCTACTGCCCGAGTATTGCTCGATGCAAATATTTGAATGTAATTCTACTGTCCTATAAGCTCATGTCCATAGTTTTCTTGAAGATCATTTCTGGGATTCCTTTCTTCAGTGCTGCATATATAATCAGAATCGTCCAATGCAGTATTGGAGCTCTGAGAGGCGGTCTGGTGGATTAAATTGGCGAAGCCGCTGGGAGGGTTCGCCACTGATGAGCCAAGCCCTCCCGATATATATTTTTTCATCGCAGTAAGGGCAGTAGAAGTTTGTATTATGTATAAAAGAAACAATCGTGCTTTTAAATATTTCCATTTTAAATGTATAGATGGCGCGTTATTGCTTTGTGTTAATTTATGTCTAACTGACTTGTCTTTATTGTTTGCGAAAGAGTATTGCTCGATGCAAATATTTGAATGTAATTCTACTGTCCTATAAGCTCATGTCCATAGTTTTCTTGAAGATCATTTCTGGGATTCCTTTCTTCAGTGCTGCATATATCATCAGAATCGTCCAATGCAGTATTGGAGCTCTGAGAGGCGGTCTGGTGGATTAAATTGGCGAAGCCGCTGGGAGGGTTCGCCACTGATGAGCCAAGCCCTCCCGATATATATTTTTTCATCGCAGTAAGGGCAGTAGAAGTTTGTATTATGTATAAAAGAAACAATCGTGCTTTTAAATATTTCCATTTTAAATGTATAGATGGCGCGTTATTGCTTTGTGTTAATTTATGTCTAACTGACTTGTCTTTATTGTTTGCGAAAGAGTATTGCTCGATGCAAATATTTGAATGTAATTCTACTGTCCTATAAGCTCATGTCCATAGTTTTCTTGAAGATCATTTCTGGGATTCCTTTCTTCAGTGCTGCATATATAATCAGAATCGTCCAATGCAGTATTGGATCTCTGAGAGGCGGTCTGGTGGATTAAATTGGCGAAGCCGCTGGGAGGGTTCGCCACTGATGAGCCAAGCCCTCCCGATATATATTTTTTCATCGCAGTAAGGGCAGTAGAAGTTTGTATTATGTATAAAAGAAACAATCGTGCTTTTAAATATTTCCATTTTAAATGTATAGATGGCGCGTTATTGCTTTGTGTTAATTTATGTCTAACTGACTTGTCTTTATTGTTTGCGAAAGAGTATTGCTCGATGCAAATATTTGAATGTAATTCTACTGTCCTATAAGCTCATGTCCATAGTTTTCTTGAAGATCATTTCTGGGATTCCTTTCTTCAGTGCTGCATATATCATCAGAATCGTCCAATGCAGTATTGGAGCTCTGAGAGGCGGTCTGGTGGATTAAATTGGCGAAGCCGCTGGGAGGGTTCGCCACTGATGAGCCAAGCCCTCCCGATATATATTTTTTCATCGCAGTAAGGGCAGTAGAAGTTTGTATTATGTATAAAAGAAACAATCGTGCTTTTAAATATTTCCATTTTAAATGTATAGATGGCGCGTTATTGCTTTGTGTTAATTTATGTCTAACTGACTTGTCTTTATTGTTTGCGAAAGAGTATTGCTCGATGCAAATATTTGAATGTAATTCTACTGTCCTATAAGCTCATGTCCATAGTTTTCTTGAAGATCATTTCTGGGATTCCTTTTTTCAGTGCTGCATATATAATCAGAATCGTCCAATGCAGTATTGGAGCTCTGAGAGGCGGTCTGGCGGATTAAATTGGCGAAGCCGCTGGGAGGGTTCGCCACTGATGAGCCAAGCCCTCCCGATATATATTTTTTCATCGCAGTAAGGGCAGTAGAAGTTTGTATTATGTATAAAAGAAACAATCGTGCTTTTAAATATTTCCATTTTAAATGTATAGATGGCGCGTTATTGCTTTGTGTTAATTTATGTCTAACTGACTTGTCTTTATTGTTTGCGAAAGAGTATTGCTCGATGCAAATATTTGAATGTAATTCTACTGTCCTATAAGCTCATGTCCATAGTTTTCTTGAAGATCATTTCTGGGATTCCTTTCTTCAGTGCTGCATATATAATCAGAATCGTCCAATGCAGTATTGGAGCTCTGAGAGGCGGTCTGGTGGATTAAATTGGCGAAGCCGCTGGGAGGGTTCGCCACTGATGAGCCAAGCCCTCCCGATATATATTTTTTCATCGCAGTAAGGGCAGTAGAAGTTTGTATTATGTATAAAAGAAACAATCGTGCTTTTAAATATTTCCATTTTAAATGTATAGATGGCGCGTTATTGCTTTGTGTTAATTTATGTCTAACTGACTTGTCTTTATTGTTTGCGAAAGAGTATTGCTCGATGCAAATATTTGAATGTAATTCTACTGTCCTATAAGCTCATGTCCATAGTTTTCTTGAAGATTATTTCTGGGATTCCTTTCTTCAGTGCTGCATATATAATCAGAATCGTCCAATGCAGTATTGGAGCTCTGAGAGTCGGTCTGGTGGATTAAATTGGTGAAGCCGCTGGGAGGGTTCGCCACTGATGAGCCAAGCCCTCCTGATATATATTTTTTCATCGCAGTAAGGGCAGTAGAAGTTTGTATTATGTATAAAAGAAACAATCGTGCTTTTAAATATTTCCATTTTAAATATATATATATATATACTCGTATATATATGGTAATTTGAACCAACAACCCCATATTGGTAAATATAACAATATTGTCGTGTTGTATATTAGAAACCTCTGTAAATAATCTCTCCGTTCTGTGGTAACCGAGAGAGTCAATCCAGTAGACTCGCTCACTCTTGTGGTAACCAAGAGGAACAGTCAGGGTGTGGAGTGTTTTCCAGTACCCATCTACACTTAGGAAGACCTTTAACAGTTTTCTTAGAGTACAGGCAGTCATGGTCGAGGCAGAATGGAAGACTTGGAATTGTCCACACAAAAATCGGAAGGACACAGTGGTACTAGGAAGGTTCCGTGAGAATATAGAGTCGAGCTAGGAGCGAAAGATGGAGAGAATTAAGTAGAGATTTCTAACTGGTCTATGGCGGCATTCTGGAACCTTGGAGACAACTGACGAGGGCTTCCGCAGACTGAGAAGTACCTATGCATTTCCGGCATTTCCGGCTTTGCGGGGGTTTATATATACTTCCGATGAGGCAGTACTGGGCCTTCAGTGCACGCAATAAAGGCGTGGATCATGTAAGAGATGTCATTGTACACTCTTAACAACTTCCTAGAAACTTCCTACATCTTTAAGCCTCGTTCTTACATGTTGTTGAACTTCTATATATCAATCTCTGCTATTTAGCTCAACTCTTAATCTATTACACAGTTTTATTTATTTTCCTAAGTTTTTACAGATACACTACATATTGTGATGCTATGACACATGTCAATCATGCGTATAATTATTTACAGAGGTTTCTATTATACAACTCGACAATCTTGTTATATTTTCCAATATGGGGTTGTTGGTTCAAATTACCATATATATATATATAAATTTATTATTATTATTATTATTATTCACCCCAGCGCAGATATCACAGGTTAGGACATGCTCAAAACAAGCTTAAGCAGATTCATATAAAGGCCAGCCTGCATATGCATTGTTTTGATGCATTTTAAAAAAGGAAAGACATTTTAGCTTATGAATTTTATCTTTCCATCAAATTATAATTTATTTGTTATTTAAATCACAGTTTCTACTGTGATGATAAAAATACATTGGGAGAGCCTGGTTAATCAGTAGTAAATCCTCTCAAAGATTTAGTCATGATCCTTAAATCATTCTACTATTGTATTGGGCTATTCTTCACCTATAGCGATCACGTCCGAGGACTTCTCGGCAAAGGTAGCGTACTTATAGAGATACTGTGTAGGTTATAGAAGTCTGGTATAGCTGAGAAAGAACCGACATATTGCATCAATATTTTTTAACGATTTAAACTTTATTTTCTCTATATAACGGCAAAATACAATAAATTTTTATTTATTTATTTCAATACACAAAGACGCCCTTTTACTAATGAGGGTCATATCCCTAAACTATGGTATACAGATTGTTGGCCGTTTTTGTGCGAATTTGCCAAAACTGGTGTTGAGGCTTTATCCCATTCATTATATACTGTACTGATGTGATAAACCTAAATAGGTGTACGATCAGGTATTGTCTTTTTCTTAATTCCGCCATCTGATCTGGAACAATATTCCCTTTTTTTTGTTGTTGTTAATATTATAATTCCTTCGGTAAATTTATAAATAAAAGACAATTCGCTGAGGGAAGATTTTTTAAATTATATATAACAGCAATACAAGGCTCAACAGCCTTTCGATATAACTAAGTATAAATTAATACAAAGCAATAACGCGCCATCTATAAAGAATGAAGACATTATGACACGAATGTTTCTTTTCACAAATAAATCAAACTTCTACTGTCCTTACTGCGATGAAAAAATCAGTGTTGAACCCTCCCAACGGTTTCGCCAAATTTAATCTAACAGACCGCTTCTTTAGAGCTATAATACTGTATTGGATCATTCTGCTTATATATGCTTCCGTATAATTCCACCATTCAGTGCAGCATATAAAGCAGAATGATCCAATACAGTATTAGAGCTCTAAAGAAGCGGTCTGGTAGATTAAATTGGCGAAACCGCTAGGAGGGTGTACCACTGATAAGCCAAGACCTCCCAATATTTTTTCATCGCAGTAAGGACAGTATCATTCCACCATTCAGTGCAGCATATAAAATCAGAATGATCCAATACAGTATTAGAGCTCTAAAGAAGCGGTCTGGTAGATTAAATTGGCGAAACCGCTGGGAGGATGTACCACTGATAAGCCAAGCCCTCCCAATATTTTTTCATCGCAGTAAGGACAGTATCATTCCATCATTCAGTGCAGCATATAAAAGCATATTGATCCAATATAGTATTAGAGCTCTAAAGAAGCGGTCTGGTAGATTAAATTGGCGAAGCCGCTGGGAGGATGTACCACTGATAAGCCATGCCCTCCCAATATTTTTTCATCGCAGTAAGGACAGTATCATTCCACCATTCAGTGCAGCATATAAAAGCAGAATGATCCAATACAGTATTAGAGCTCTAAAGAAGCGGTCTGGTAGATTAAATTGGCGAAACCGCTGGGAGGGTGCACCACTGATAAGCCAAGCCCTCCCAATATTTTTTCATCGCAGTAAGGACAGTAGAAGTTTGATTTATTTGTGAAAAGAAACATTCGCGTCGTAATGTTTTATTCGTTATATAATTAAATATAAGTACCTTGTCGAAGGGCTTTTGAGCCAGAAAGCTGCCGTTATATATAAAAATAAACTCTTCCCTCAGCGAATTTTACTTTATTTATAATAATCCAATAGACGACAGAGACTTATCATAGAATCCATCATACCCAGAAAGCACAATAGCATTAACAGAAGAATAGACATTCCAGAAATAGTTAATATACTATTCCCTGAACCCACCCCATATCCTCCAAATGAAGATATCATCTCTGAATAGCAAACTCGATAAGCACGTCCAATGGAGGCTGATCCTGCATTTAAATAACTGTAAACACTCGAAGCATTTTATTGACGTGACAACGTCTTAAATTAGGTTGCGGCTGGGAGTCACTTATGAAAAAGTGTAACGCCCGGTAACGTTACGATGAGTCACCGAACGAGAGTGCTGCGCGCGCAGCTGCGCGCGCAGCGCTAGAGAATTAGGCGCATTGAATCGGCGCATGCTTGTCTCTGTCTTTGTCTTTCTCGAACGTTCTTGGCGTTGGAAAAACAAGAAAGCGTCATAATACAAGTTCACACGTGTGGTTAAAGTATCGTCAGCTGTGTCTGTAGTGAAAATGTGGAGTGCTTAGATTCGTCATTTACAACAACTACAACAATAAAGGTAAATAATTGTACACTGATATTTCATTATCGTAAACTATGATTGATTGATTAATTGTTAGATTGACACAAAAGTTGAGAAACTGAGTTTATAGGTTATGTCATACTATTGATAAATGTTGATAGTGTTAAGTAAATTATTAGTTTAAAATTAATTAATTAATTAATTATTATTTTACAAATTTTAAATAGTTTCAAATTTATTTAGCAAAATTTTGAACCTTCGATCTGAATAAATGTTTTGATTTTCGAATTGATTCTTTAAAATTACAAATATTAAGAAAAAGTGGCAGATATAAGAAAACTTTATTTAAACTGTGTTGAGCAAGAATTTTAACATCTAATTTAAGTAAATGTTTTAATTTTCAACTTCATCATTTACAATTACAAATTTTATTTAATTTCAAATTTATTTAGCAAAAATTTGAACCTTCGATCTGAATAAGTGTTTTGATTTTCAAATACCAACGCGGCTGGTGGAGTGGCGATCTATCGTAAATTATCATCGACATCTACGGCGGAAGTGTTCCAAGTTGCGATTACAGACGTAACTCGTGTCATTAAAACCAAGGGTGACATGTGCATGACTGAAGTTACTTGCTTCGCCGCTAATACTAGCTTCAAGTTTATACTCGGTGCTGTATATATTCATCCAGGAGCTAGTATGCAGGATATTGGAATGTTACTATGGCAAGGACTCGGTCCGTACATTCACAACAGCCAGTACGTGCCACCGTTCGTGCAAGTTGATTCTAGTATACCGATTCTTCTGTGTGGTGATTTTAACAAAAACGTAAAGCCTGACAACTCGTTTCTTAATTTCATGAAAAATACGTATAATCTTGATTGCGTATCAAACGTTTCTAAGTCAACTACGTTAAAAGGAACAACTATCGACTTGACTTTCGCAAGACACATTACAGCAGAAACACTTCCTTTCATTTCATATTTCTCCTATCATCGTCCTATCCTCAACAAAATCACTCAAATAGGAATTAGTTAAGTTTAAGTGTACATGCACAATGTTTTAGTAAACAAAATATATTTCTATAGTTAAAATTTGTGCAATTCTTATTTTCATTCAATTCCTTGTTCCTATTGTGCAATTTAATTATATTCATATCAATAAATATTCTACCGTTGTCACGTAAAATCTTCGCCCGTAAAACCGACTTTACAGGCAACCATTTTTTACAGATGTGGCAAGTTTGCTCGTTTAGAAAGTCAATTTTTTGTTGCTCGTTCATATCGACGGAAGGATAATTTCTGAGGCGTTCGTTTAGCTTTGAAACTGTTGAGAATAAACTCAACAAGAACTTTTCCGCCGGATTCTCGCCGCGATAAATTTCTTTGTGGACGTTTTTGACTCCGGATCTACCACGATATAGCAATACGAACACGGTACGTGGACAGAGTATTTGGAAGGGTCGGGGTTGGGCTGTAAAATGGCTTCGAAATCTGCGTATATAGCGAAGATCTGCTTAAAATTATTAGAAAATTTGGAAAATGAAAGCTTAGAACCTTCTTTTGGATATTTGACACGTTGAGCTCCGTGAACTCTACATGTTTTTTCATACTCCATTACCAATTCTTTTGATTTGAAAGAATACAGACAATAGTGACAAACGTAGAGCGATTTTGAGTCAAAAAGACGATTGAAGTGCCTAATCAGAAAATAATGGCTTTTTTATATAAATAAATTTATTTCTTTGCTATCTACATTTTCGGAAAGCTGGAGGGGGAAGATTTATTTTTCCTCTACACTATAAACATTGATCGCGAGAGAATTTAGCTCCTCAAAATGTTTAATGCGTTCGCGTGGCATTGGAGCTGGTATAACGCCTTTGAGATTAGAAAGAAAAGGTTCGTAGTGCTTAGAACGGTGAGGATTGCTAGATACTGGGTATAAGGCAGCAAGGATAGAGTAATAAAAACACATGTCATCGGGTGCATTTATGTTAAGTAGTGCCCTTCTATTCGCGATAAAAGCCGGTGGTTTAACACCTTGACACCCAGCATACATCGGCGTATATCTACCTATATTTAAATTAATTTCTAATAAGTTTGAAAATATAAAAGATGACCCCTCTTTATTGTATGTTAATAGTCTATTGTAAATTTGGCTTAGGGATTCTTTAACTAACCTATTCAACATTGATGGGGTAAACACACGCTGACACTTGGAAACAAAATGGGCTCGCCTACCTGAAGCATCATTTGTCTTGATAAGTTCCACTTCCGTTTGTAGAAAAAATCGGATGGTCTTATGTCGCTGCAAGGCCTGTTGCAGAATGTCGATGATATCTGCTTCGAAGCTGTCGAGTTTTTCCTCTAGGCTGAAAACATCTGCTTCGAAGCATTTTATTTTATGTTAATTCTTATTCTATTGGCGATTCAATGTAAAATATTTTCTTCTGTAGAAGGGCTTTCTTGCCCGAAAGCTAGAAATATTTATAAATAAAATATTTGTAAATAAGAAACTTTTCCCTGAAGGGGCCTAATGTTTGTATTTTAATATTCCCTTTGTTCACATAGTGATGTTATATGTGTGTGTGTGCGGTTGAATCTGTCTTTCCCGAATACGAAATGTGTGAAACGTGTCACGTGACTTACTGGTTTTTCCATTTGGCAGCAGAGTATCAAGGGCGCTGAGAGGATATCCGGAACACGTGATGTTGCTGTACCTCCAGAACTCCTAAACAACACCACATCGGTTTGATTATAAACTATAAAAAGGCATATCCTGACCACTCACATGAGGATTTCAGATGGTAGAGCGTCATCTAGTGGAACAAAAATAAACCAAACGCTGATCTAACTTGTTCCGTGATATTCGGCCAAAGCATTTACTTTATAAATCAAGAAAACCCAACCACGTACGCGTTTCGGGTTATTGGTCCTCGTCAGCGTGATGCATGCTGTACTCTCTACGACCAAAATTTAGATCTTAGAGGCTTCCTGAAAAATCAAGAAATGGGTTTTAAGGCTAAATTTGCATAAATACGCTGTTCATGTGTAAAAATAAGAAAAAAAAGAATATAAAATGTTTTTGAGGAATTTATAGACTGTACTAAGAAAACACTAAATTTTGCCTGCTGGTTCAATCCAGATAACAACTTATTTATATATTTCTTTTCAAATTTTGTGGTCAATTTTTAATATATTTCCAGACCACGTAGAAATAAAAAATGTTATTCATTCACTCAATTAAGTTAACAACGCAAACATATAAAATTTCAGACTTCCAGATAGCTGTGATGTATGTGTTCTGGACTAGAGACACTATAGAATAGAACTTTTAATATATATATGCTATATAAAGGTATTATTTAAAATGTTATATTAAAATATTTTATTTAGAATTATGTTATATTAGGATGTTATTTTATTTAAAATTATATTTCATCGATTCAAATACTGTTTAAATCGACCGCCAGAGGTCACGCTTTCTCTATAAATATTCATTGTTGTTGTTCCCCGTTGGTCGGCTCAAAACATTTGTACATTATGTAAATAAACTTTTCATTTTTTTATTCTTACGCCTTAAGCAAGGCATTACTTTAATCAAATTATGCTCTTATATATTACTTTAGCTCAAATAAAATAATCTCTGATCAAAACCATTTTTATTGTTGTGCTTTCAAGATTCTTGCCACGACTGCACCACCATGGCTTAATTCTCAAGATAACCAAAATCAAGATAATCTCAACAATTCCAAAATCAACAGAAAATTTAATCTCTTTTTTTATATATAAGATATATATATAAAGGAGAAAAAATAAGCGTTTCCGTTTTGACATAATGGGTATTGAGGGGAGTTACTCTTTCTTCTCAATATAGATTGCTGTCTCTCTTAGCCTTGAGAGACGGCCTAGTGTTTAGTCCAGCAAAGGTGGCGTGATCGTAGCCGACCAATAGGAGGGCGCCATTCCAAAAAAAAAAAAAAGCAAACCGTGACAGAGGCCAGGAATGACGCTCGTAACTGTATATAGAATATATTCAGGGATTCCTTACAACTTTTTAAAATCATGTTTTAATAAAATTTTTAAACGACAATTATAATGACAAAATATCTAGCGTGCAATAATAGGGAAAGTTATTGATTTATTTCTGTAACTTTGGTGTTGAAAGTGTAGTTGTGGTGGGATCTAGCTCCATGTTAAATGGGCGGAGTTCACTGCTCGGTCTCCCGCCCAGCTGATGGACCAATGGGACCAGGAGTTGGCACCAGTGAAGGTGGAAACTTCTACTACGCCATATTTCTCGATGTAACCTAATAGTGGTGTTAGATCATTAATATATGGATCACATGACTTCTAAGGTAATTGATATGTGGAAAGAAATATGTCTGAAGCACTAAAGAGTGGTTATTGAAGGTGAATAGTACAAATACTGAAGGTGTAAAACATCAAGAATATACTTAGTGTTCTATACTATGGAGAAGACTGCTATATTGCCGAGAGGAAGTAGCCAACAAATAGAGGCAACGGCCTGTCACAACTATACGGTTATAGTGTGTAACAATGTGGTACAGTAGGAAACTCTTCCACAGTGGATTTTTGTTCCGACTTAACGATCTCACCGCATAAAAAAAAACAAATTTCAGACCACAAACGGTACACGACATGAGCACTGCTTCAGACAAGATCACGTTAAACAAGACAGACCCCATCAGACAAGATCACGTTAAACAAGACAGACCCCATCAGACAAGATCGCGTTAAACAAGACAGACCCCATCAGACAAGATCACGTTAAACAAGACAGACCGCATCAGACAAGATCACGTTAAACAAGACAGACCCCATCAGACAAGATCACGTTAAACAAGAGAGACCGAATCTGACAAGATCACGTTTAACAAAACAGACCCCATCAGACAAGATCACGTTAAACAAGACAGACCACATCAGACAAGATCACGTTAAACAAGACAGACCCCATCAGACAAGATCACGTTAAACAAGAGAGACCGAATCTGACAAGATCACGTTTAACAAAACAGACCCCATCAGACAAGATCACGTTAAACAAGACAGACCACATCAGACAAGATCACGTTAAACAAGACAGACCACATCAGACAAGAACACGTTAAACAAGAGAGACCCCATCAGACAAGATCACGTTAAACAAGACAGACCACATCAGACAAGATCACGTTAAACAAGACAGACCACATCAGACAAGATCACGTTGAACAAGACAGACCACATCATACAAGATCACGTTAGACAAGACATAGACTGACCGCATCCCCCCAGATAGACTGACCGCATCCCCCAGATAGACTGACCGCATCACCCCAGATAGACTGACCGCATCCCCCCAGATAGACTGACCGTATCCCCCCAGATAGACTGACCGCATCCCCCCAGATAGACTGACCACATCCCCCCAGATAGACTGACCTCATCCCCCCAGATAGACTGACCGCATCCCCCCAGATAGACTGACCGCATGCCCCCAGATAGACTGACCACATCCCCCCAGATAGACTGACCTCATCCCCCCAGATAGACTGACCGCATCCCCCCAGATAGACTGACCGCATCCCCCCAGATAGACTGACCGCATCCCCCAGATAGACTGACCTCATCCCCCCAGATAGACTAACCGCATCCCCCCAGATAGACTGACCGCATCCCCCCAGATAGACTGACCTCATCCCCCCAGATAGACTAACCGCATCCCCCCAGATAGACTAACCGCATCCCCCCAGATAGACTGACCACATCACCCCAGATTTACTGACCGCATCCCCCCAGATAGACTGACCACATCCCCCCAGATAGACTGACCACATCCCCCCAGATAGACTGACCACATCCCCCCAGATAGACTGACCACATCACCCCAGATAGACTGATCGCATCCCCCCAGATAGACTGACCACATCACCCCAGATAGACTGATCGCATCCCCCCAGATAGACTGACCACATCCCTCCAGATAGACTGACCACATCCCCCCAGATAGACTGACCGCATCCCCCCAGATAGACTGACCACATCTCACAGACAAGTCAGGCTGCTGTCCCTCAAGAAGGAAGATTCGACCAGCTTCTTAAAATCAATTCCGGCACATCAATAGAGCGACCTTGCCCTTTACACCGTGGACATCTTCACCCTAGCCACCTCACTGTACCATCCTTCCTTCCCATCAGGTCGGCTGATGGGCTTCAGCGTCACACACATCTTCAATAGAGAGTCTACTTACTTCAAAGAGAACAAATAGTATTGACCAAAGCAGGTTCCTACCTAATCCGAGTTTGACCGAACTACGCAAAGAACAATTCAAATGCTATTGAAACTTTGTCAAAAAGATAATAAGCGTTAAGGATTAGCGTCAAGAACCATATAAGAAATTAAATATTTGAAAAAAACTTTTATTTAACATACTTCCATGAGAGCCCGCGTTGATTCTGCATTGAAACAAATGTAAACAACAAAAACACTTTATTAAATCTTATTTTATTGGCGTTTTAATTATGTAAAATATTTTCTCCTGTAGAAAGGCTTTCTTGCCCGAAACTTTGAGAGATTTGTAAATAAAAAATATTTTAAAAAGAAACTTTTCTTTGGAGGCCTAATGTTCTTATTTTAATATTTCAATGTATATCGAAAATTAAAACATTAAGGCACGAATGTTTCTTTTATGTCTAAATCAAACTTTTCTACTGTCCTTATTGCGATGAGAAATATTGGGAGGGCTTGGCTCATGAGTGGTTATCTCTTCCAGCGTTTCGCTAATTTAATCTACCAGACCGCTTCTTTAGAGCTCTTGTATTGTATTGGATCATTCTGCTTATATTCCACTCTTCAGTGCAGCATATAAAAACAGAATGATCCAATACAGTATTAGAGCTCTAAGAAGCGGTCTAGTAGATTAAATTGACGAAGCCGCTGGGAAGGTTCACCACTGATGAGATAAGCCCTCCCAATATTTTTTCATCGCAGTAAGGACAGTAGAAGTTTGATTTATACGTAAAATAAACATTTCAGCCTTAATGTTTCCATCCCGATATATAGATGGCGTGTTTTGTATTAAACATTGTTTCCATGTCTGTCCATCATTCTTGTGATCAGTTTTGATCATATTTACAGAGAAACTAGATGTCTTCAAACTTGATGACATTTCAAGTTGACAAAATTTCAGAATTCTGTATGGTCGGAAATATGTCTCTATTTTCTCTCATTTCAACCTTGTGATCAATAAACTTCCTGACTCCCCCACGTAAAAGTCTGGTATTTAAAATACTAACCCAATCGTACTAACATGAAAGTAACGAAAATTTCTATTTTAATGGCCGTAATGCTTGGTGAAAAGGACTAGAGAATAGAATTTGTATAAATCCTTTCAAAGTATAAAATAAAAATATAAACAGTAGCAATGTGTTTCTTTATCCGTGCAAAGTACAACCTTTCGGATCTTTATAATCCTTCCACAGTTGATAGAATGAGTATATGTAAATATACAATATTTTTTACATATTAAAGTTACAAACCAAAACCAAATTTAAATTTACATACATTGTGTCT
The DNA here is from genome assembly GCA_030710605.1 of Cordylochernes scorpioides. Taxonomy (NCBI): domain Eukaryota; kingdom Metazoa; phylum Arthropoda; class Arachnida; order Pseudoscorpiones; family Chernetidae; genus Cordylochernes; species Cordylochernes scorpioides. The sequence goes on along the minus strand of CP092873.1, from coordinate 68,306,486 downwards.
TCAAATACATGTCTTTAAATATATATGTAAATAATATTGAATATTTATATACCCATATTCTCTCAACTTATAGCTATGCCTGTAGAAGGATTGTGAAGATCCGAAAGCTTGCACTTTGCACGAATAAAGAAACGTATTGTCACTGTTTATATTCTTATTCTATAAAGGAAAATGGAACAGCCGTTTCTCTGGCGTATTGAGCCGCTGGCGTTCTTTTAAAATGTGTTCAGTCTGTTTGGGAATTACAAATTTTTATATTTCCTTTCAAATTTTGTGAGCATTTTAATATACACTAGACAGTATTGAACTACCACGAGATGGTGATAAGAGAGTTCTTGTTCCAAAATCACTTTATTAGGTACCACTCAAAAAGAGCAACCTAGTTTATGATAGTTGCAACAATGATAATATGTGAAGGTTATTTACATATTAAACACAATGTTAACGAGAAGAATTCGATCCCGGTTCATGGCTGTCGGGAATCGAGGGTGTTACCCACTAGTCCTTTTTTTTTTTTTTTTTGACAAGAGAGTGTGATTGCCTAAGAACAACATTCTATATACAGTTACGAGCGTCATTCTTCATCTCTTAATCAGTTTTCGTCTCTGTCACCGTTTGCTTTTTTTTTTTTTGGAATGGCGCCCTCCTATTGGTTGGCTACGCTCACGCCACCTTTGCCCCCCCCCCCCCCCCCCCCCACTCGCTTCTTCGTTTTTGTAACTATTGTGTTGGAGCGGGTCGCTCTTTAAATAAATGCATATATTAGTTAATAACCAAATGGAATCCTCTCTTTCTTTTTCCCAGTAAGAGACGCCTACGGAAGCCAACAGTACATAGACAGATAAAGCACATAGGCTATAGTTATTAACTAAAATATGCATTTATTTAAGGCGCCAATTTATAATTGTAACAAATAGTATTTGAATCAAAACATTCAATCGGGTAAAACACGGGCGTTGCCCGGGTCATTCGGCTAGTATGCATATACCCATCACCGGCTCCCCGATGACTCATCTCCCACTAATCCAAGAATAGACGCTAGCTCGGCAGCATCGTATATTGAGAGAAGAGGTAAAACATAGTGAAAAATACAAACTTACTATTTACTGTTGTTTATATTAAATGACTCTAAGATAGAAATGCATTATGATTCCCCGCAGGTGAGCTGTCAATTTGAAATATTTATTTTATCATTTTTAGTAAAACTTAATAGATCTTTCAAAACTAATCTTATAAATGAATTATCGTTTTTAGAATAAAATAGCCTTCTACTGTCCCCTTATTGCATACGGAGATATGGAAACCAGTGGTAAACCCTCCCAACGGTCCGATCTACCAGGCTGCTCCAATATGGCAGTGGGAGAAGGTTGCTCGATTATAAAAAATGAAAAAAAAAAGGGGGGGGGGGGGCAAAGTCTAACTGTCATGTGGTGGATAGCAAACTAACGACAGCAGCTCTTTTTGCCTATCATGGAGACTTATGGACTAAGCCTGGAGCGCTATTATGGAATGTGGGGTACACCAACAGGAAGCAACTTGTATTTCCAGCCTCAAAACTTGCCATACAAGACCGCTCCTTTTCCAGGATGGTGTAAAGAAATTACCACAATGCACCATCTGCAAGACTAAAGAGGTATTACCAGACTTCCTCTTGGAATGAATGGGAGTCTCAAGACAGGACCTATATTCCAACCCTACCAAGATTATAAATTTAATACATGATTCAATTCTCCATCACATCTTATATTATACAATGGGATAATAAAAAATGGCGTTAAGTAGTTCATCATACGCAGACTCAAGGGGAGATATAACGTTGATCGACCGATTGTCCTCCACACGTCGCACGCCATCTGAATAATGTAAAGTCACTAACAGGTGACACACAATGCTAAACCTCGCCAAGTTTTGTCCTTCTCTGAAATCTCTTTAATATTCCATCATTCTGGCTTAAAGGTTAGGATGGGTTTATTTTGGTCATTAAGTAAACCCCTTTTTACCTGGTAATATTCAGCCTCGAAAATCTTGCTTTTGACTTTAAAAATATCATTTTTTCTGGCTTGTTAATTTTTAAAAGGGAATTCATTCGTCTTCATTTGCCTTCTTGTTGACACAGTTTTAGGCTTAGATTACCTTTTAAAAAATTCTAATTCGCATTCGTAGTTTCAAGATTTCTTGAAAGTGATGTCTACAAGTTAAAAATTGTTATTTTATTATAGGGGCATTGATGTTTTCTATCTTGAGATCCTTTCGAAGAATAGTGTATTTCCCCTTGAAAAACTACTTGAAGAAGACACTTGTACGGTGGGGAAGATTCCCCGGCTGAAAATTTAAATTTGTAAATATTGTGGCGAAGAAATATTTTATTATTTAATTTAATATTATTCAATGAAAATATATTCAACAGATTATAAAAATATATATTAATCTGTATTTGTGAAATCATCTTTAAAATATTTCTTTGCTTGCTGCTTAAGATTCTCTAGCGGTAAATAGTTTTGCTGACTTGTTAATAATTGTCGACTCGTCGCTGTGACGTCATCAATAAATACTGTTACATCTTAGGATCTTTCAAGGCTTGATTTCTACGCTACAACTGGTGAAGAAGCTGGACCGATACCCATTAAGAAAAAAAAGAAAAATTGATTCTGTTAAACCAGAAGAAACTTCTATGAATGTAAAGACGGAAGCAGGTACCCAGGTAAGCAACTACGTTGTTCAACATCTGCCAAGGAACCCTTCCATTTTCTCCGGGGAGGATGGTGAAGATCTCCAAAAATGGTTAAAAGGGTATGCACGTGTGGCAAAGTACAACCATTGGGACGAAACCCTTTGTCTTACTAAAGTTTATTTTTATCTGTCTGGAACTGCTCTCAAATGGTTTGAGAACAACGAAGAAAGCATCCAGACTTGGAAGGAATTCACATCTCAATTAGAGAATGTGTTCGGAAAAAAAGAAAATTCAAAATTGCAAGCGGAGAAGAAACTTAAAACACGGGCACAATTAAAAGGCGAAAGTACCGAATTTTACATCCAGGATGTCCTGTGCTTGTGCAAAGAGGCTGATCTTCAAATGAGCGAGGAAGATAAAATCTCGCACCTCATGAAGGGGATTGCTGAGGAGCTTTATCAAGCACTCCTACCGAGGGATGTACAGAGCACCGAGCAATTCATTACAGAATGTCGCCGTGTTGAAGCGCTCCGTTGTAGGCGAGTTACCCCAACCAAGTACGAGCGCCTACCAAATGTAGTCTCTCTCTGTGACCAGGATTACGGAGAAGATCTGTCATCGCTGATCCGAAAAATTGTTCGTGAAGAGATAAAGCAAGTATTGGACTCTCCTCATGAGGAGCCTAAAATCGCTGTCACTGAAGATTTAGTGAGGGAAGAGATTGTAAAGACCTTGGCACCTAGATCAAAACCTACAATAAGTCCCCCTCAAGCAACCAGGCCGGAACCAAATACTAGATACGAGGCCCAAACGATACGACCGCATCCTGAACCTCATTACCGAAAGCAAGGAAGAAGATGTGACACCAATGAATGGCGGACAACTGAGGGAAAGCCAATCTGTTTCTACTGCGGACGCCCAGGTCACGTCGTCCGCTATTGCCGCGACAGGAAGAGACACAATGAGGAGAGGAGAAATGAATATTTCCGAAGAAAGAAAGACGCAAAGGAATTCTACAACTCTCAAACCGAATCTCAGGAACCCAACGATGAATCATCGAGGAAAAATTTCAGTCGCTACCGAAGCCCTACCCCATATACCGGTCGAAACAGAGAAAATTTCTCACATGCTAGAAGATCTAGCTGGTCGCCCCGCCATGAAAATTAGATGATAGACCATATTGGAGGTGAGGCCGCAAAGTTAAGAAATCCTACCTTGCCGACCACATTATAAATAAGAAAAAACTACATTGACGTAAATATAGACCTGCCAAGCCCTCAAGAAGAAGTTATCTCAACTGAAAGAAGACATCCCCACTGAACGAACACAACAACCACAGACCCGCGAAGAGATCACAAGCCCTATCACCCGTTCTCGAGCCTTGAGACTGAGGATGTAAGTCTCCTTCTGAGCATCGGGTCGATGCTCTTTATAGGAGGAGGCTATGTGGCGAAGAAATATTTTATTATTTAATTTAATATTATTCAATGAAAATATATTCAACAGATTATAAAAATATATATTAATCTATATTTGTGAAATCATCTTTAAAATATTTCTTTGCTTGCTGCTTAAGATTCTCTAGCTGTAAAATAGTTTTGGGCTGACCTGTTAATAATTGTCGACTCGTCGCTGTGACGTCATCAATAAATACTTTTATATCTTAGGATATTTCAAGGCTTGATTTCTACGCTACAATATTAATTAATATTTAAATTATTATGTAATAAGGCAAATTAGCCTAGCTGCGAAAGCTTTAGACTTTAAAACCTGATGTCCCTGGTTCGAACACGCTTTTCGCTATCTTTTTATTTTCTCTAATTATTTTTGTAATCTCATCCTCATTTTGTAAATATTAATTGAGTTGTTAATAAATTTGTTTTAATTGTCAAATTGTCCCTTTGAAACTACTGGCTTCTATCAAACCACTTTTAATAAACAACAAAAGGTACTGACGATATTTGCACAATACGTTTGGTTCATGATTATCACGCATACAGCTTTATTAAGCCCACCAGTCTTATACAGATTCACCACAGGAAGGAAGCATAGATGGAGCTCTTATACTCCAGGACACTCATGGACAGTCTTCAGGTCAACGCGTGTCCAGTGGCCTCAGAATCCGCCGTGCATCACTGGAAAGGCGAGTGTGGAATCAGCCGCGTCTTCGTTTTCCTCATCCAAATGATTATCAACACAATTGTGAATTCAAAATTTATAATCCCTCGTGTTATATTGTTACGTCAGGTCGTAGCTTTGCAGGGTAATCGACTTTTATTCCGACCTTCAGCACGTGAGCTTGCACCATGCTGATGAGGGCCAACAGCTCGAAACGTGTACGTGGTTAGCTTTTCTTGATTAATCAAGAATGGGTAATTGGCCAATTCTGGAATAATTAGAAATCAACGAGAATAGTTGCTATTTATTCCGATAGATGGCGCAAGCCATCAGAAACTTTCAGTTGCACGATAAGGAGATGCCTTTTTTATAAATTATAAAAATATTATAATTTTGATCACATAAAAGGTATATACATCATGATGCAGCAATATCATTTGGTAGAAATCATCAAAGGATAGGTATCTTGACTGAAGCTGCCTTCCTCTTCAAGAAATTGAAGTCTAGATTACTCCAGAAGACCTACTTCATTGAAAGTCATAGGTGAGGACAGGGATTTCTAATTTGAAAATAAGCAAGATAAAAAGAGAGTCAGATAATTAGTCATTAATACCCTGACATGCAAGAAGTGTGGATTTTTTCAATAGAATTGAAGAATTCTGCGTCCTCCCATCGCAGAAATAAACAGGAAATAAGCTTATTTAATGACATCCCTTGTCAACGGTAGTTTTGTAATCAAACGGAAGTCTGCGCTTCCTTAGATGTTTGGGCGAGAGACAGATCCTCGACATCCCATATTATCCTCTATACCAACGTGGAGATAATAATAAAGAAACTTTTGGTGGTTCTACCTATTCCACACTGGCCTATAACTACCATCGCCAAATTGGAGAGAAGTGGACTTCAGAAATTGATTTAACCATGGAGATAAGCACCACCATAAAGAAATTTTTCGGGATTCTAATTGAATATACCTATTCCACACTAAAACTAAAATATAATGTAATTCTAAAATGTGGTGCAGCCAACTGGTAGAATACAGAACTGGAGATGGTAAAAACCTACTTTCACTATATAAAATATTTTATTGCCGAACTCAAAATTCTTCTCGGCAATCTTCAAACTGAAGATCCCTAATCTACCCAGCATCTCCACTAAATGTAACGTAGAAAATTAGGGAAGACAAACTTCAGGATGACACGAAGACCTTGAAGCCATCCGTGCTGTGATCTACATTTTCCGAGACTGGATCCAGGATTCAACGTCGTGTGAAAGCCAAGACTTCTTTCCGAGATGACGATGTCCCTATACCATGGTAGACGATATGAAGACAAAGCCGCTCTTCGCGCCGCAAGAGAATGGACACAAAACTACTAGGGACACAGTTCCAAGACTCTGAGGGAATCATTGGCAGAAGCACGTCAGTTCCATGTCAGTATCTACAATATTTGCAAGCTGTGGGTCACAGATCCCATAGGGAAGGAGCTATGTAGCAAAGTATTTATTATTTTTTATGTACAGATTATTAATTTTTAATATTTATATTATTTATATTTTGCTACTCTGAAAACTTCTCTCATTTCTTAGCTTGTATCTTCTAAATGTTGATTTGTGTTTGTGTCTTAAATAAATTGTTGTGTAATCCCGAAGTTTGTCTTTCCTCTAATTTTCTACGTTTCATTTTGATGGAGATGCTGGGTAGATTAGGGAAGACAAACTGAAGATCGCCGAGAAGACCTCGAGGCCTTGGATGCTGTGATCTACATTTTCCAAGACTGGCTCTAGGATTCCACCTCCGTGTCAAAGTCCAGGCTCCCTACAAGAAGATGATGTCCCTATTGACGATACGATGCCAAAGCCGCTCTTCACGCCGTAAGAGAAAAAAATGCGAAGCTACTAGGGACAAAGTTTCAAGACTAAGGTAATCCTTGGCAGAAACACTTTAGATCCATGTCAGTATCTACAATATTTGAAAGCTGTGGATCACAGCTCCCATTGGCAAGGAGCTAGGTAGCAAAGTATTTATTATATTTTATGTACAGATTATTAATTTTTGATGTTTATTTATATTTTGTTACTCTGGAAACTTCCCTCATTGCTTATCTTGTATCTTATAAATGTTGATTTTTGTTTGTGCCTTAAATAAATTGTTGTGTCATCCTGAAGTTTGTCTTTCCTAATTTTCTACGTTACAATATTTAATAGAGTTATTTAAAATAACAAGAAGTAAATATATGCGGGAGTTTAAAAAGGACAAAATATATCGTAAAGGTCCTTTCTAGAAGAAAATAATTCGACCTATACCCTCATGGGAATTTATACAAAATATATAACAAAATTTGATAGGTAACTCGAATAAACAATTACAAATATTAGAAACAAACACATATCAAGAACAACAACAGAAAACTGAGGAATTAATAGCGGCTCTATTTCCTGATGACAAGCCAGGTGAAGATAAGAATACATATACAAATAACGGAAATATGCATTAAGACTTTCGAATACAACAGAACCAATAATCTCAATCAATGAAGTAAACGCTATTATTAATAAATTGAATCCGAAGAAATCTCCAGGAATAGATAACATTTCTAATAATATGATAATACACGCAAAACAATATACAGTACCACTAATAACTAAAATTTATCAGAAGTGTCTGGATATAAGTTACATTCCTGATGAATGGAAAAGAGCAGAGGCGCTGATTATTCCAAAGCCGCATAAATCAGATTATAAAGATTGTGGCAGCTATCGACCTCTATGTCTATATTAAAATATTTCGAAAATTTTTGAAAGAATAATAAACAACAAAATCATCAAATTCTACGAGGAAATGAAACTATTCAGTTATCTATGAAAAAGGCATCTCCTTATCGTGCAACTGAAAGTTGGATGCCTGAAGGACCAGTTTTTTGGTCGTTGAGATACAGCTTGCACCACGCTGATGAAGGCCAACAGCCCGAAACGCGTCCGTGGTTAGCTTTTCTTGATTAATCAAGAATGGGGTTTTGGCCAAGTCTGGAATAATTAAAAATCAACGAGAATAGTTGATATTTATTCCGATAGATGGCGCAAGCCATCTGCAACTTTCAGTTGCACGATAAGGAGATGCCTTTTTCATAATTTATGCACCTTATCCCAGTACAATGTCACATTTGTACAATTTTTTCATATTCAGTAATCGTCAACATGGTTTTACAAAATCTCGATCAACCATATCTGCATTAACTGAAATAATTCACACTGCTGTGTTCTAACAAAGCCGAGGAGTATACGGCTATAATTGCAATCGATTTAGTGGAGCTTTTGACAATACTTGATGGCCAATGGTGATAAAAAAAGACTCGATGAGGACCATATACCAGCATCAATAATAAAACTCAGGAAATCCTATTTCACTAACCGAAAGATAAGATTTAGGTACTCTTCGAATGAATTCACCAAAAAAAACTAAGTAAAGGATGTCCGCAAGGAGGACCTTTATCTCCGACAATTTGGAACATCATAATGAATGATCTATTACCAACTTTCAGGAATTTAATAGCGAAATTATTGAATATGCAGGTGATCTAACGGTAATATGTTGGAATACAGATGTGACAAATCTTAGGATCACAATTGAAAATTCAATAGGAAAAATAAATATGTGTTGTGAAAACAACAAACTTAAAATATCAAGACGGAGAATACAAACATTTTATATCTTTGACGTTAAAGGTCACCTCTCCCGCCAAAACTAGACGCCATCTATTGACCGTCGCCGCAAACTAGCGACCTCGGGTCGTTGACAAAGTCACAACACCAGCTTTGGCAAACCGAGAAGCGTCCACCTAGAGACCATGGTTTCGGGCTAATGGACCTCGTCAGCCTAGGGCGGACTTTATTCCATGAGATTATCAAGGGATTCAATAGAATCCTCACAATCTGTCAAAGAGGTTTTTAGCTGGTAAAGTGGCTAGGCCAAATCTATGGCAAAAATATAGATGGAATTTTGCCGGGAGGATATTCACCTGTAAAGATAAAGGTCACCTCTCCCGTCAAAATAGACGTTTATCTTTATAGATTAATATCCTCCCAGCAATATTTTCATCTTTATTTTAGCCATAGATTTGGCTAATGTACATTATCTTCAAAGAGTTCATCAAGACTTCAGGAAGGGGGACAAAGACCGGCTACTCGTCTCTCAAGGGCATCCCAGGCTTGTTCTATCGGATTCAAATCTGGAGACCTGGATGGCCAGTCCATTTTTTAAAATTCCAGTGTCTTGAAGATACTGAGTCACCAGGTTCTCTCAGTGGGGGACGAACGTTATTGTCCATTAGCACAAAATCTGAGTCTTCTGTGTGAGCCAACGGAAGAACATATTGCTCTATGATCTCATCACGATACCTTTGACCAGTCAGGGAACCTCCTTCGGAGACATGCAGATCGGTGCGTCCATTGAGAGAGATGCCTGTCCACACCATCGCCACCAAATTTGTCTTTTACTCTTACATTTGATGGTCTATATCGTGTCTCTCCACATCTTGTATCGTTGAGAATCACTCTGGAGGCTAAATCGGGATTTTCTGTGAAGAGAACTTTATTTTGTTCAGTCTTGATTGAGACGACTCCAATTCAAACGTGTCACTTTGTGTAACGGTGATAAAGAATTGCATTAAACTGGGCGTCTTGCATTGAGACCAACAGCATTAAGCCTTCTGGACACAGTTTGGACAGAAAATTTTCTTCCAGTGACCTATTCAAGCTCAGAAAAAGCACCATGCGTGATAACCATTTATTGCGTTTGGTAGTTCTTGCCAAAAACTGTCATCTTGTGGTGTTGTGACTTTTGGACGTCCTGCAACAGGTCTTCTTGAAACATCTTCTGTATCTAAAAACTGTTTATAGAGGCGTGAGACCGCCAGTCTTGAAACATTTAGACGCCTTGCTGCATCAGCTTGGCTTAATCCCATTTCCAACCATCCAATAGCACGCCACCTTAAAGAGTCAGCTACACGATGCCTAGAAGCCATTGAAGTGCAAAAGAATAAAAAATCATTAAAAAAAAACGATTCAAAAATGTTTAGACAACAAAAAGCAGCAGAGTCAGGTGAGATACCTAGCCAGAGAAACAATAAATGTTTGAGTGGCCGTATATAATTATAATATTGAAATAACTTTTCATATTTTCTTACGCATAATGTAATTTTAAATACGTGACTGCTGGTTTGTGCTATTGAATGCCGACTCTTGCAAAAGTCCAACCTTAACAGCGAGTGCAAGTAACCAAACGGGGCTCTGGCACATTTGTAAGTGCAAAGTCGAACTGCTTTTCACATGTGTAGACATGTGGTGCACTTACAGTAAAAGCAGTCGCCTACTTCTACTCACCATGATTATCATGACCTGTACTACGTGTACTAGGGATAAGAAAAAAGTGTATCTACGATTATAGTTAAATATTATTCTGAAAGATTACACAAGTCATCATCAACTTTCAGATTCGAGATCAATAGATCAAATTTTATTTGTAAAGAAACTAATAAATTATAATTTATTAGTTGTTTATACACATATTCCAATCATATTAGGTCGTGTTGTTTATGTTGTATGTTTAAACAACAAGTATAAATATATGATTTCAAAATGGCGTCAATAAAATTGGATACCCGGAAGAGAAAGGGGGTTGGTGAACCGGGAAAGATAGTGTTACAGATCGTTGACATTGCCCAAGTAACCAAAGAAGGATGCAAACATGTTGACCAACTCTCTGTTTTCGTTATTGTATTATTAGACAAACCCCAATTCTACGTTCTGAAAAAAATATATATATATATATAATCTTACCTATTTAATATTTTTCATGTACTTATGATTTAAAAAATTCTACGTTCTGGACACCGTAAGCATGAAGGCTCAAATCAGAAAGTTTGAAAAGGAACCAATGTTTGTTGAAGCCTTTAATATCACAGAGTTTGGGAATTTCACCATTACGAAGCTCACTGGATTTTGCCTCATAATCAACTTTTGCTATCATCAATATTTGAACTTGAAGATATTACATTTTCGTGATGAATTTGTTGCCATTTTGGAATGCCGATTCACCAAATTTTCGACTGCTCAGCTGGAACAAATCATCGAATTGTGCAAATTCATTTTTTGTAGGCTCCTTAGTGCCGAAGTCTGAATATTCATTTTGACGGCTGAGACGGCTGGTCCATTGAACAAGTTCATGCTTGCCTGCCGTGCAATCACAGGGTCTTGTATCAAACATTTAGACTATTAAACGTTGAAAGTTGCCTCAATACTACGTTTACATTTTCTATTTATTTTTAATAGCAAATCTCTATCCGCGCTACATACATCAAGTTTGATTATTATACATTCTTTAACATTGATGGTCCTAACCTATTCATTTCGATACACAAGGATTTTGGCTCCTTTTATATTGTATTTAAATTTCTAATTGCTGCCTTCTTTTTAATGACTTTAAAAGTGACCTATAACAACACCTAAATATATACTCTAAGAGAATATTATAAATTCCATATCAAAGTTTAAATATTAGATCAATCAAATATAAATCTCCGAGAATAAGTTTCTTTATTATATTTTAGCGAGAGATTAACGGAGATTTATATTTGATTAATATAATTGATACAGAGGATTATAATTCTAATAAAGTTTAAATATGGCGCGTCTCTTTTTCCAATCCAACAGGTTGAGTCTTCCACAATGTTTCTTTTCTACTCTTCTATCCTTCTTGTCTGTGAGGTGGATTAGTTATGTGAAGTTGATGAGATTTCTATAAATGTCTCAAACTGTACCTTTATGAATATATGTTTAAATAAAAATCATATATGTTGTTGTTGTTGTTGTCGTGTCCAATGAAGAGCCTCAGATGTCTCCATGCATCTTTATCACAGCAGCAGCAATGCCCACTATCTTGGTTGTGTAAAGCTGCTGCTCTGGGTTCATGTCAATTTTCTGTTGTTGTTGTCTTATCCAATGAAGAGCCTCTGATGTCCCCATGCATCTCTATCACAGCAGTCGAAATATCCACTATCTTGGGTGTGTAAAACTGCTGTTCTGGGTCTATATTCAATTTTCTGCAAGACTGCGGCCATTGATGGGCATGAGAATATGTGAGTAGGTGTTAGTTCCACACCAGGACAGTTGTTACATGTCCTATAGGTCCTTATGCCATCTGGATGTAAAAAAAATCAACTGTAAAAAATCTGGATTATAAAATATATATATGAATATAGCTTTTACTTTTTTTTCACTCGCAGAAATTCCGGGGTAAATACAGGTATAAGAAATTTATTTTACTCCAATTTACCCAGATTAATCTATTTATTAGCCCGATTGTCTTAATTAAGTTTTCCTGTATATATATTTCATATTACCATTATATGTGATTATCGTTAAAAATTATAATAATAACAATGCTTATTACTGGTATTATTACTGTTATTCCTGCATATACCCTAAATTTCTATTCGGAGAATCTGTATGAGACTAAAAAGTCTTAATAAAGCTTTTGGTTGTTGTTTAAATGAAAATCATATGTGAGGGAAGTATAAAAAGAGCAAGTAAGTTTCAAATAGAAATCAGTTAGGCTTCGCCAAACCACGTTGTCTGACGCAATACCTTGTCTTTTTACATAAAGGTCGTTAAATCCTTGGAGCTCACTGCCCTTATGGAAAAGTATAAAATCACCTGTTTAGGATTATATTGGGCAGATCTCTCCGACGCCGTCTCCACGCCAGTTGTTTATTTGCTTGATCTCGGATTTTCTCTCCACACTGGCTTCCCTTATATTAGGAGTACAAATAAGTTTTGAGGGATTATTTTTATAAATTCGAAGCTTTATTCAGAGAAATCAGTACAATATATTTCATTCAAAGTATTGTCCATCTTTAGCTACGACTTTTTCCCATCTTTCAGGCAGCATACGAATTCCGTTTCGAAAAAAATCCTCGTCTTTTGAGGCGATCCAAACATTGACCCAATTTTTCGCCTCTTCGTAAGAAGTGAAGTGCTGCTCGGCCAGGCCATGTGTCATCGAACGGAACATGTGGTAGTCTGAAGGAGCAATGTCTGGTGAATACAGCGGGTGGGGTAGGACATCCCATTGAAGCGCCTCCAAAGTCTCCTTGACAACTTTTGCAACATGTGGCCGAGCGTTGTCGTGCTGATAGATCACCTTGTCATGTCTTTTGGCATATAGTGGGCGTTTAATCTTCAATGCGCTTAATCGCATCAATTGTTGTTGGTAACGTTCTCCAGTGATGGTTTCGTTAGGCTGAAGTAGCTCATAGTAGATCACTCCGAGCTGATCCCACCAGATGCACAGCATTAGCTTCTTGCCATGAATATTCGGTTTGGCCGTTGAAGTTGATGCATGACCGGGCTTAACCGACGATTTTCTGCGCTTTGGGTTGTCGTAGTGAATCCACTTTTCGTCCCCCGTCACGATTCGATGCAAAAAACCCTTCCGATTTTGTCTTTTGAGCAGTAGTTCGCACGTGCAATTACGGCGCTCGATGTTTCCTGGCTTGAGTTCATATGGAACCCAATTTCCTTGTTTTTGCACCATACCCATGACCTTGAGACGGTTCGAAATCGCTTGTTGAGTCATTCCCAAGGTTTCAGCGAGCTCCTCTTGAGTTTGGCTTGAATCTTCGTCCAATAAAGCCTCCAACTCAGCGTCTTCGAACTTTATTGGCCTCCCTCCGCGTTCTTTGTCTCTGGTGTCAAAATCGCCACTTTTGAAACGCCGAAACCAGTACTCACATGATTTTATTGATAGAGCATGTTTACCATATGCCTCACACAGCAATCGATGTCCATCAGTTGCACTTTTCTTCAAATTAAAACAAAAAAGCAGCGCTTCCCGCAAATTGTGTTTTGTTGGCAAAAAGGTTGACATGGTTAGAGCACCAAAAAAAAAATTCCTTACACTTGAGTGAAAAGACTTCTTCTGATTTTTTGGGGGAAATGATGAAGCCTTAACATGAAACCTTATATATATATATACATGGTCCGATGCTATTTATATAATATTTGTTGTGGCTTCTTTTGCAAATCCCTCAAAACTTATTTGTACTCCCAATAGATTCGCGCTTCTGACTCCTGCTTGCCCGTGTGAGTTCTTGTCACTTCCAACTTGACTGCTTGAATATCACCACATACACTCATGGACAGAACTTACGGAAAATTGTACCTTTTAGCGTGTATATCGGCTTTCAGACAGTGACTCTTAAAGATATTCGAGAACAGTGAGAACAAGCTTCTGTTTCCTTTATAAAACAGACAACTGGCGACATCAAAGACTTTGCACTTCCTTAAATTTTGTCCATGATTGTATATATGTGTGGTAATCTACTAGGTTATGGTGGGTCTTACTGCCCTCAATTCTAGAGCAAAGTTCGAATTTAGGAAGTCTGTAATCGTTCTTTCAAAGTTTCCATGCCATTGGAGTTTTTTTAGAAATGTTTACTCGTGCAACATGCTGGAATGCGATGTTTTTTTAGTTATAATACATTGGCTTTTTAATCAACATGCCAATGAAGGGCCAAGTAACATTGTGAAAAATGACAACATAAACGATAATAGTTGATTGTTTGAGTCAAAAGGCGATCCATTAAATAAGTTTATATAAAAAAGGGGCGTACCTGGATCTGTAAAAAAAAATTTGATAAAGAGGGAGCAATCTCTCGAAATACGCCCTTTTTTATATAAAGATAATAGTAGTGTTCTTTACATTCGATTTAGATAAGGTGTTTGCTGTTCTTTTTTGTTACTCTTTTGCATTTTTATTTAAAGTGAACGCTACAAACTGACTATTTAATAACAAACACAATTTGTTTTATATGATTAACATTCATAGGCCACAAATCAGCAATCTACATGTGACGGGGAAGTACACGAGGAGAAGGGGTTGCCAGAGAAAACGAAACCAACCAATCAGGACAGCCGATAGATATATCGACCTGAAGTCTCAAGGACCGACGAAGTAAAAACCAATTTCCTTACGTGGCACGGCATGGTTGTTTGACTACCGGCATCTTGGCTGGGTACACGTGGAGGGTTGCTTAGCCTTCTACATCAGGTTCCATGGAGTATTCAAGCCATTTTACAACGATTTTACTTTTATTTTACAAATAAAACGCTTACTACCGGCCTTACTGCAATATAAAATATGGAGAGGGCCTGGATTATGGATGGTGAACCTTCCCAACGGTTTAATCAGCCATACCACTATTGTATGCATGCATACATCTAATATTGTATTGCGCTATTTTTTCTATACACCCGGAACTTGGAAGGAATTCCTTGGTTAAGGTATATTTAACATATCTACGGAGATAATGTTTGAGAACAATAAAAATATATATTTACATCGAACAATTCTGTGGAACGTGTTAGCTCGAAAAAATATACATGGACATATACTAGGTTGTGAAAAAAATAATAGAAAAATAAAGAACAAAAAGGTCAGGTGTTGATCATAAAAATAAAGAAGGCATATCCTGATCAGTATTACATGTGCTTTTTAGATGGCAGAGCGCCATGTTTAGGTGATTTGCATGTGCATGTGCTCCTGGTCAGGATATGCCTTCTTTATATATATATATATGTCATAATTTGTATATAATTAAATGCAACCCCGACCCACTATGTATGTACCATGTATGATTTTCAAAGATTTAATAAAGAATAAGGTAACTGGAGGAAAGCAAGTAGCAATAAGACATAGGAAGTAGGCCTAAAGCTGGCACGACTATTCTTGGCACCTCCGTCAATATTGCAGGGGCAAAGACCGGACGTATCTAGTGACCGCAGAAGTTATATTAGTCGAGAAGCACTCGATACTTCCTGGCAAAGCAGGACGTATCTGGTGACCAGAAGTTATAAAAGTAGAGAGACACCCCATACTTCCTGACAGAAGGCCGGACGTATTTGATAACGCGGAAGTAAATAGGGTCGAAATAACACCCGACACTCCATGACAAGATCGGCGGTATCTTCCATCAAAGCAGCCGCCGGTCCAATTAGAAAGTACCCACTAAGTAGGTCAACCAATAGGAAAAGATCATGTGACATCTCTCGACCAATCAAAAAGAAACTGAGTCTTGGTGTTAAATGGAAAAGCAAGAATGGTCAGTTGTTCACTCGCTCTCGCCGAGTTCGGACCTAGTAGTGTTTTGGCTCCCATCTGAACAACATCTACAGTTCTTCATTCACTCCCACCGAGTTCAGACCCAGTCATCGACTCGACCCCACCAAGGTAATGTCTGCTCACTAGAGACCTCTCTCTCCGCTCATTTCATATAAATCCAATCATCGCCATGTGATCAACTAATTAATCATCAAAAACCGCTCTGCCTTTCTCAAAAGCTTTCTTTCCTCCAACCCGTTGCCTTATATTTTCAACCATCAAGTGTCCCGGCTTATTTCCCCTGTGTGTAATCCTTTCACTCAGCCACCACGACTGCATCATCCACCACGACTGCATCATTCACCACGACTGCGTCACCACTTCAACAACCTTCAACACCAAGAATAAGGTTTCCCAACATAGTAGAATACCACATATATATATATATATTAGTTTATATACACATCTGTCTCTCTGTGGAATACGTTTACAGGTGTATTTCTGTATGGTGATAAACACCAATAATGTAGATAGTAGTGACGGGATTATATTCGAGTGTAGATCCTTTGCAAGCTTTCCACAAGAAGGTGGATATAGAGTCCACAGAAAAGACAAGTTCTTCACCCATGGACAATATTTACAGAAAGCTATAAGATGTTGTTCTAAGCTTAATTTAGTTTGCGAACCTATTTTTCAGAATATATAGGAAATGTTTCAATCATAAAAACAATAGATGGCGTCTTGTTTTGACGTCTGTTTTAACGGGAGAGGTGACCTTTATAGATAAAAACAATATTTACCAAATCTGCATAACCTTATTCTAAGATGTGTTGATCCTATGCAATTTTTTCTTGAGATATCTAACTTGGTTTATATCTAAAGAATGTTGTAGAGTTAAATTCTATCCTTTATATAAGTTCCCTTGAGAATGTTATATATTCACTAAACTTGATCTACCGTTATTATCTACAGGCGTATTTCGGAAGAACAAGCGAAAATTCTTAAACCTACAATACAATGGTTAGAATGTTGTAGAGTTATATTCTAGGTCATATCTTTTATATAAGTTTCGTTGGGACTATGTTAACATGTTTATCGATTGATTCCTGCTTATGTGGCTACTAGCCGAATGACCCGGGCAACGCCCGGGGTTTACCCGATTAAATGCTTTTATTCAAATACTATTGGTTACAATTATAAATTGGCGCCGTGGATGTCATTCTTGTATAATATATAAATGAGTTTTAAAAATTGTGAAAAAAAATAATAAAAAAAAATGCATCGGCCGGGAATCGAACCCAGGCCGCTCGCGTGGCAGGCGAGCATTCTACCACTGAACCACCGATGGTTATGAGAAATGGCCATATTTGGGTATCTATTCCATTCACAAAAGCAAACGGTGACAGAATTAAGAATTGTTGCTTGATTATGACGCTGATAACTGTATATGTGGCTATATTCTAGGTTGGGAGTGTTCAGTGAGAGTGTGAAAGTATAACTAAATGGTTTACAGACTTATGTTGTGGAATAAAGCAGCATTCAATCAATATCTACACAGAATCTATAAGGTTGACATCTAGTCCATCGATTACATCGTCCTGATGGCATGACAGCTCTGGTTGCCCAGAAAATACTCTCTTTGGAGACGTCGGTTATGTAAATTTCTCTTTCTTTTTTTTTGCTTATTCATTTAGAAGATTTACATATTTGTAAATATAATTATGCATATAAGGATGTGTAATTTTAATAAACGTGTGTCAGTTATAAATCGGGTGTTGGTGAATTATTAGTGTCATCAGGGTTTCTGGTGTTGTGGGCACTTTTAAGTAAACTAATAGGCTTCAAATCGGTTGGAGACCAGAAGAAATCTGGCAAGAAGATACAGTCAAGCTCTGCAAAAACTATTCAGATAAGGCCAGACATATCTAGGATGCAGCAAGCTTTCCGAGCTTAGTAATTGAGGCAGTGATCGTATCCGAAACACTCTTAATAGACTAATATACTCTTAATAAGGTCGAACCTACCAGTGCTCCCAGGTCCATCATTTCTCGGAAGATCTGATTACGTCCCAGCTTGCAGGCCAGCGACAATGGTGACAGGCCTTGTCTGTTGAGAATCCCTTCCTTGGCCGGCCGGGTGGGGTGATGCAGAGCATAGCCGTACATGGTGAGCTTGTCCCGGATCACCACGACGTGGAGGATCATGTTGCCAAACATGTCCGGCATGTTGGGATCTGCGCCCTGGGATATGAGCAGGTTGTAGGTGGTCTCATCCTCGCAGCCTGCAGCCCAGGCTAGGGGATACTCCCCCATATAGAACAGTCCTGTGTAGACACCCAGCGTGTCGATCATCAGAACATAAAGAGTAAATGGACAGATTTACCGTCGTAGTTGGTGTACTTGGCCACTGCTGGGCCTTGCTGATCTGTAGGCAGAAAGAAACGGCCCATCGCCCGTTGATTGACATCAGCTCGGCATTCAACCAGCATCAGAATCAAGTCTTCGTTGTGATATGCAATGCTCAGGTGAAGTCCACTAGCGCCTGGAAACATCCATGAACACTTATTCAAGTTACTTGTTAGAGATCTAGGGGAGCGCTCTGTCCTACAAGACCGGTCCCCAGATGGCGAATAGGGAAACTGCCATCAGATTTGATGGTTAGTTGTGAATAATGGAAGTTCCGGACAAACAGCCCCAGGCAACAACACAATGTGATGGGACTAGACCTGTAAAAATCCATAAAATATCAAGGACGATACTGGATGTGCTGCAAATAAAGGCAAACACTACCAACGTCCGAATTCATGTTAGGATCAGCAATCAAGGTATCTGCCCCCTCCATGTTAATAACAGCAATCTCATCTAAAGATAAGTCAGATGCCACAGTACGTGCTCAGATTCTTATAATCAACAGTAGACGTACATTTACCTATCGTGAAGTCATTACCATGAAGTTATCTAATAGTATTGCACTGGGATAAGAACGTGTGAGAGAATTGTAGTTTTTAAAGAGAATTATCTCGCGTAATATCTGTTTGCCTGTGTAACATACCTTGTAATTTGTATACTTTGTAATTTGTATACCTTGTAATTTGCATAATGTAAATTATTGTTTTTCATACTTTGTTTTATGATGCATTAGCGTGCCATCTGTTATAAAAAATTCGAAACTAGACGCGAATGATTCTTTTAAAAATGAAAAAAGGGCAGTTGAAATTCTTTCATTTTTAAAATAATCATATGCGTCCATAATAGTTTCGAATTTTCATACTTTTGTTTTGTTGTATTTTGAGATGATATATATAAAAGAAGAAAGGAAAGAGTTGTAAAATTGAAGAGCTGAGTCTTAGAAGAAAGCTAAACAATAATGTTATATTTTCTTCTTTAATTTATTGAAAGAAAAAAAAGGAAATCTAAAACCCTGAAACTACGGAACTTTGTAGATTAACAAAGGAAATTATTTTGAGTAGAGTTTTCTAACGGATAATCCAGTAGCTTTCGGGCAAGCCCTTCCTCAGTAAGCTAAAGCATTTTAAAGATATATCTATGAAAATATAGGACATAAGAATTTACATAATTGAAAATTGTTGAAGAACAAACTATGAAAAGGTTGATAAACTTAGTGAATAGAGAAATGAACAAATTATTGTTATAGATATAAATATCAATATATACATATATCAAAAGAGTAGGTATTAAGATAGAAGGGGGACATCTTTTGATGGCAGCTGTATATATGTATATATGTCTATCTATCCCTGTGCACTACCTCATCTACCGCAATGTCGACAGGAATAGATATCGGCCTTAACCCACGACTGGTACAGAGGAGATAGAACAAGTCTTCTTCTTTTTGCAGTAAGGGTAGTAGGAAATTGATTTATTGGGCAAAAACAAACATTTGTGTGCGCTAAAAGAATCAATTCTGTTCTTCAAAGAGAGAAACAGTTCATGATTTCCAGACATAGGTCTGGTCAACTACAGACAATGACCTTCCAAAGTATATGTAATGTTATCCTGCTACCTGGAAAGTGTACCTCCTAAACTGAAATTTCTTGCTGCATCATTGGCTACATATGCTCATCTAGCGATGATCTCTGAAACGAAATGAATCTCTACAGTGAACCAAATCGAAAACCTCAATTTCCACAGATGTTGTTGTTGCTTATTCCTCAAGTCATTTAAATGATCTGCATTAGGTTCCATTGTCTCGGCTTTTCTATTATAATCCTGGGGTTTTCCCAGAGGTCTTTTTTTTTTTTTTTTAAGAATTATATCATGGAGAAGGAAAGAGGGGTGCTGTTGGTCTGAAGACCTGGAAATGCCACTCAGTGTGACTTTGCTTCTTTTGGTCTCCTAACATGGAGTGTAGCCGCTCTTATGGAGAACAGACGCTACCAATTGATACATTAGCCGGGTGTGTAGCACAGGGTGGCCCTACCAGGAGTTAAACATCCGACGTCCTGTGCTACCCGTTTACACCCTCCCGCCACTTTGAGGCTGTAGAAAAGGATTTTGGGAGGGATATCCACAGATACCATTATATTGTAACGTAGAAATTTAGGAAAACTTCAGGATGGTACAGCCATTTAGTTAAGGCACAAATCAACATTAATAAGATACAAGTTAAGCAATGAGGGAAGTTTCCAGAGTAACAAATAATAAATATAAAAAAATTAATAATCTGTACATGAAATATAATAAATACTTTGCTACAATATTGTAGCGTATGATATTTATGTTAATTACATAATTTTCTAGTTGTGTAGCTTTTATTTGATTTGCTTAGTTTGTTTTGAATTGATATTTCTATATAGATGTGTGTATTTTTAGAGATTGGCCGTTTGTTGTTAAATTCTTTCTACTTACCTCTCCTGGCAACTATTAATTTAATGCGACAATAAGATCAAGAGATGATAAAAAGGAAGACCCCTGTGATGTATTGCCACCAGAAAAAGTACACTCAAGATGTACCACTACCAACCAGAGTAAACTTTCAGTCTTTCTTATTTGTTGTTGTCGTGTCTCTAATGAAGAGCCTCAGATGTCTACATGCATTTCTATCAGCAGTCGCAATGTCCATTATCTTGGGTGTGTAAATCTGCTGTTCTGGGTCCATGTCAATTTTATGTTGTTGTTGTTGTCTTGTCCAATGAAGAGCCTCAGTTGTCCCCGTGCATCTCAATCACAGCAGTCGCAATGTCCTCTATCTTGGGTGTGTAAAGCTGCTGCTCTGGGTCCATGTCAATTTTCTGTTGGTGTTGTTGTCTTGTCCAATGAAGAGCCTCAGTTGTCCCCGTGCATATCAATCACAGCAGTCGCACTGTCCTCTATCTTGGGTGTGTAAATCTGCTGTTCTGGGTCCATGTAAATTTTCTGTTGTTGTTGTTGTCTTGTCCAATGAAGAGCCTCAGTTGTCCCCGTGCATCTCAATCACAGCAGTCGCAATGTCCTCTATCTTGGGTGTGTAAAGCTGCTGCCCTGGGTCCATGTCAATTTTCTGTTGGTGTTGTTGTCGTGTCCAATGAAGAGCCTCAGATGTCCCCATACATCTCTATCACAGCAGTCGCAATGTCCACTATCTTGGGTGTGTAATGCTGCTGTCCTGGGTCCATGTCAAATTTCTGTTGTTGTTGTCTTGTCCAATGAAGAGCCTCAGATGTCCTCATGCATTTCTATCACAGAAGACTCAATGTCCTCTATCTTGGGTGTGTAAAGCTGCTGTTCTGGGTCCATGTCAATTTTCTGTTGTTGTTGTCGTGTCCAATGAGGAGCCTCAGATGTCCCCAGGCATCTCTATCACAGCAGTCGCAATGTCCTCTATCTTGGGTGTGTAAAGCTGCTGTTCTGGGTAAATGCCAATTTTCTGTTGTTGTTGTTGTATCCAATGAAGAGCCTCAGATCTCCGCGTGCATCTCTATCACATCAGTCGCAATGTCCACTATCTTGGGTGCGTAAAGGTGCTGCTCTGGGTCCATGGCAATTTTATGTTGTTGTGTCTAATGAAGAACCTCAGATCTCCCCGTGCATCTCTATCACATCAGTCGCAATGTCCACTACCTTAGGTGTGTAAAGCTGCTGCTCTGGGTCCATGTCAATTTTCTGCAAGGCTGCGGTCATTGCTGGGCATGAGAATATGTGAGTAGGTGTTAGTTCCACACCAGGACAATTGTTGCATGTCCTGTAGGTTCTTGTACCATATGGATGTATTGTCATTCCTTTATAGTGTTTCGTTCTGAGTCTTGTTTTTTTTTTAAATTCTTAGTCTGTCCTATCACTACACAGAGTGTAGGAACCCTGTAACAAAAGCTACAGTCTTCCACAGATGTAGATGTCCTACTCTCTACCCACGTGTAGACAAGGCTTTACAAAGTTTAAAAAAACATTCATATAGTTAACTAAAAGGGAGAAAATAAAGGTAGGGATTCAATAAGGTAAGGCGAAGTGGTACCTGAGAGAAACCAGCACAACGAGCACAACCTAAATGTCCCATTCCCTGCTAAGTTTCGAAAAGCCATATCGTATGCTCTTTGATCCCCTTTCTACAATGGTCACTCCAAAGGTTTTTGCAATCAATATTAAATAATTAAAAAATATTTTTTTAATTACTCCATTAAAATCTACATGCATTTTTACCTAACATAAACATTTTCATGAAATAGTAACAACAATGATTCATAGAAGGCTTTGTTTACAGCGGTAATTTCTAAACATTGCATCAGACACAATGGAATTGACTAGAGAAAGTTTACGCTTCATGATCTTTTATGATTATAAAATTAATTTTGTCAAATTATATTGCCAAAATTTGCAGTTTTATTTTATAAGTTTTTGGCGGGAAGAAGGTTGTTTTCGTTTGTTAGTCAACCAATCTCTCACGTCTTCTCATTGGACGAATGTGGCCATATTTGTATATAAGAGGGGGCTAAGGGAATGCGAGGAGGCCAGTGTGGTGGATTATTGTGTGGAGACGCTTAAAGTGTTCTCTGCGTGGTTTACCCGTGTCTGGCTATCTCCTCGCATACCTGTGTGACCCCGGTCCGATCCCTATCAACGCTACAATAAAGGATAAGTACTGTTTTGTTTTTATATAGCAAATCGTGAGTTTTTATTTTGCTCCCTTTTATTGTTGTTGTTGTACTCTTGAGTGTACGCTTTTCTGTGTGTTAAGTTACTATTACTTTAGACCCTAGTAATTTGTACATTGTGTGATAACCCGTAAAAGTAACTTTTGTCAATTTAACTTCTAAAGAATCCATGAAAGATTGATGAAAACTTTAGTAGATATATATAAACCCAGCCGGTCATGTTCATCTAGCCTAATGGCTTGGAAAGTTATCAGAGCATAAGTGTTTGACCGATATGGTCACAGAAAGACAAAGATAACACTGATAGACAAAACTTAAGGAAGTTGTACCTTGTAGCATATATATATATATCGTGATTCAGAAAATATCTCTCAGAGTTATTTTCTGAATTCCGATATATATATGCTATAAGGTACAACTTCCTTAAGTTTTGTCTATCAGTGTAATTAGATAAGGGATAAGACGCACATTTTTACCATCGCCAAATATGTAATGTACAAATTCTGGATAAGCATCGATTTTAACTATGAATACAACATCGAAACCGAGTTTGACTCACTTTTAGAGGCTCATGCCTAATGTATATATGTAATAATATATATTCTTCCAGGAATAATATAGCCAACCTACAGACAACCCAGGTGGAGACGGGCGGGTAAGGTCCGGTCACTTGAGACACCAGCGACATTCCAAGGGCGACCACACGTCAGTTAACACCTCGGGACTTTTAAGACAGTTGAGGATTGTGTGCGACACGAACGGCCGCCCGGCTGTGCCAGGCCCGTCTCTCCCTCTGGTTGCCTGGGTCCCTCTTTCAACTTGTGATGTCCTTATTTCTCTCCCCACCTCATATTACCACAGAATATATAAAAATGCTGTAAATATATACTCTCTCAATATCTCTATATTCATCATTACTTGCCAAACTAACACTTTGCCTCATGTAAAACTGATTTTACTATATGTATATAGCCATTGATCTTATGTAAATACTACTATGTAAATAATACTATGTAGTTAATACAGTCGAACTTGGATAATTCGAACCCCAAGGGACCATAAAAAAAATTCGAATTATCCAAAAATTCGAATTAAAAACGGAAATTTTATTTATTTCAAATTCTAGGGACCAAGATAAATATTCGAATTAAAGAGGTTTTCGAATTAAAGAAGTTCGAATTAACCAAGTTCTACTGTAGTAATATCCGAATAAAGAGTTTTAAAAAAAGACAAAGATAATTAGAACACACTACCCACCGTAATACTCCGGGCCCTCGATGACGTCCAGCGCCAGGGCCGGGTAGAGTCTCAGCAGCACCAGGGCGATCTTGGTGTGGACGGCAGAGTTACACAACACCAGCACGTGCATGATGCTCTCTCCCAGGAAGCCGCGGGTGTCCAGGCGCCAACAGACCTTACGAGACGTTCGGCTGGGATCGGGTAGATGATCCATGGCGACCACAACTTGCTGCATCACACCACCTGCAGCTTGATTCAAGTCTCTTCTGGGAATTACGCATCATTTTCACTTCTGTAAATATCATGATTTTTGATAGGATTTCGTGCTATTCTGAATAAAGAAGAACATGTTGTTTCGTGAAATAGCTGAATCCAATAAATCTGAAGGTGAAATAAACTTCTAGTTCTTTATAAAAATATTAAAAGGATATCTCCTGATATCGTACAACTTCCCAATTACATCTATACGAAAAAAATATCAAGTGTCTGTTGATATTTAAATTTTTTTCCAGAGATTCGGTCAATACCATTTTTTTAGAATTACCATCCACTTCAGCCCTCGCCAGCGTGGTTCAAACTGTACGTTGAAAACCTCCCAAGGGGATCTTTACCTTTACTTTTAACCGTATCCAAAGTTTTTTAATTAACATTTTTTTTTAACCTATAACTTTTCTTATTTTTATTTTTGTAAAAAGAAAATCTATCTTTTCCCAACACTTGTTGAATTCTCTCGATATTGTCCCTGAATTCCATTCTTTCCATTCCATTCCTTGCATCCTCCCTACAATGTCTTTAGACGAGAGAATATTAATTTTGATTTTTAAAATATCCGTTGGTTATACCAGAGGTCGGCAAACTGCGGCTCGCGAGCCACATGCGGCTCTTTGGATGTGAAGCTCTTTATATAGTTCCATACGGGGTAGTTGGCGACTTCTGTACGCTCCAGGAACCTGGGTTACTTAAATAAATAAAAATAATAGTTCCATACGTAAATATCATACATGTGAGTACTATTTATTGTTGGCAAGAAAATAATTTGTGGCTCTTTAAAAACTTTGAAATTTTGTAAATTGCAATTTTTGATTCTTCTGATTTGAAAGTTTGACGACCCCTGGTCTATACTAATATTTGTTTCTTTGTCCTACAACACAATGGAATCTTAGACAAATTCCTGAGTTGGTGAGGTCTAAAAAGCTTGACAATTTTTCCCGGATTGTCTCAACGGTCTTGTTATTTGTGGCTTTAATATAAACAATGAGATGTTGGAACAACCGTTTTTGCATTCGATTACCCTTGTGAATGTCTTGAAACTGCCATGAGAATCTCGAGATGTACCGATACACTAGTGGAAATAAAAAGTAACATTAAGAAGACGCTAGAGAATAAACATGGAATTCGGTTTAGATTAACTTCTTGTGTCGTGTAATGATGAGATTTTTTGTATACAAAACGCCAAAAAAGAGTTAGATTCAAATTATTTTGATATTTTAATTATTTGGTCTATATAATAGCCTGTAAATCTCCATACCACAAGTTTCATGATATTCCACCAGCCTCTCTCTTTCCAAGTAACACTTTCACTAGTTTAAATTACAATAAAACGCAGTCTTCGAGGATACGTTTCTTTTTTTTTTTTTTTTTGCTTATTCCTAGTACACGTGGGACAGGCCATGATAATCATGGTGGGTAGAAGTAGGCGACTGCTTTTACTGTAAGTGCACCACATGTCTACATATGTGAAAAGCAGTTCGACTTTGCACTTACAAATATTTGAAATGAAGGCGATAAAAACGTGGTGATTTTCTTTTAATGGTAAAAACACAAGCTTTCAGGCAAAAATGCCCTTCTTCAGGTTACAACTTGGAAATATTTTAAAACTATGGATATGAAAGATAGCCCAATATAGTAGGTAAATAGTTCAGCTGGGGGGATTGGCGAGGTAAAACACGGAGTATTGGGGTGGGAGGTCGATTTTTCGGTTAAAACTGGGCGTGCAGTGCGAGACCAAAGATTCAAGGACTAGGCGCTGATACTTGTTCCCGACGCCCTTGTAAACGCATACAAGTCATATATACTTACAAATATGTCAGAGCCCCGTTTGATTACTTGCACTTGCTGGTGGGGTTGAACTTTTGCAAGAATCGGGGTCCATTAGAGCATTTTTTTTTTTTAATCAGAAAAAAGTGCCCAATGCGGAAATAGAGGAAGTAGAGGTGGATAAGTTTCTTAGTTTATTAAATCTCTCAAGATTTCGAGTACTGTAAACCCTTCTACAGGAGTATAAAAACGAAATTTCGTTTGTATAGCTCCTGTATAAGGGTTTACAGTACCTGAAAGCTTGATAGAACATTTAATAAACTAAGAATCTTATCCTCGAAGACTGCGTTTTATTGTAATTTAAATTTCAGAGGATTATTCCGATTTTACTTCCACTAGGGTTGCCATCCGCGCTGTCATTGTGCCATCAGTCACTTAGATGAATTCAAAATGAACAAATAGCCTACCTCTTCGCGGGGGAAGAATTGTTGGAAGTCATCGGGCATGAGCATGGAGCCCTTGCCACCCTGGTACATGTACTGGGGGAGCATGTCGCGGGCCACGCGCTCCACCTCTGGGGAACCACCTCGTCCATGGGCTTCTACCAGGGCCCCTCCTTTGTGGTAGTTGACAAGTCGGTAGAGCGGGTTCTCGTGGTCGAGTTCCGCCTTGCTTATGATACAGTCGAGGGTGAAGCCACCCTGGGGCTGGCTCTTGCTGCTCGATCCGCCCATTCCCCATCTTCCTGCACAGACTTTCTTCAATGTACGTCATATATACAAGTCATATATACGTATATATATACTTTTTTTTTTGAAAATCGAGCAATCAATAAATAAATATTTAATTAAAAAGGCATATATTGGATCAAAATATTTATTTTTTCTACCAATATTTCAGTTGACTGAACGCCAACCTTTATCAAGGTATTATAACATTAATGTGTTAGGCAGAAGCACGTCAGATCCATGTCAGTAACTACAATATTTGCAAGCTGTGGGTCACAGCTCCAATAGGGAAGGAACTATGTAGTAAAGTATTTATTATTTTATTAACAGATTATTAATTTCGATGTTTATATATTTTATTACTCTGAGTAAACTTCCCTCATAGCTTCTCTTGTATTTTATCTATTTTAAATTGTACTTGTGCTTTAAATAACTTGTTGTGTCATTCTGAAGTTTGCCTTCCCTAATTTTCTACATTACATTTTGGTGGAGATGCTGGGTAGATTGGGGAAGACAAACTGAAGATCGCCGAGAAGACCTTGAGACCATGGGTGCTATGATTTACATTTTCAGAGACTGGCTCCAGGATTCCACCGCCGTGTCAAAGCCAAGAATTCCTTCTAGGATGGCAATGTCCCTTTAGACGATATGATGACAAAGCCGCTTTTCACGCCGCAAGATAAAGGATGCAAAGCTACTAGGAACAGAGTTCAAAGACTCCGAGGGAATCCTTGGCAGAAGCACGCAAGATACATGTCAGTAACTACAATAATTGCAAACTGTGGGTCATAGCTCCCATAGTGAAGTAGCTATGTAGCAAAGTATTTATTATTTTATTAACAGATTATCAAATTTGGTGTTTATATATATTTATTACTCTGTGTAAACTTCCCTCATTGCTTCTCTTGTATTTTATCTATTTCAGTTTGTGATTGTTCCTTAAATAAACTGCTGCGTTAGCCTGAAGTTTGTCTTTCCTGATTTTCAACGTGACAATATGCTAATGACAAAATGATTTGCATATCACATAGGAATTCATCATAGCAGAAAGCCTTTCCAAAATTTGTGTTGCCTCAATGATTTTGAAGATCGTCCCAGCATTAGACGAAATCTAGTTTCTAAGATGTAGAGTTCCTTAGAACAAGCCTAGAGAAGAATAAAGAAATCAAGGAGTTGATAAATACACCCTCAAAAAGGCTGAATGATTGATGGGAGAGGCAGGAAACTCGTCAAGAGATAATAGCGTACATAGATTAGAACCACTTGAAGGGTGTTTGCCGCTACAAGTACCTCATTTTCATAAACCTCAAAAAAAGAAGACCTGGAAGACCAACTTGAATACATGGAGATAAGGAACGGAGAAATAAATGTTTACCAAATAGAAGGATAGGGGAACGAGCATTGTTTCCAAATGTCACGAAATGTTATCGAAGGGAAAAAGGAAAATTTAGGAAAAGTTAAATATCACGTTATGCTATCGCCTATCCATAAAACAAGGTGCGTCCATTTGGATTGAAATCCGAGAACCCAACGATCCACTTCAACCATAGAGACCTACGAATATCGAAAGACATGAAAATTAGAGCACAACGGCGAGTACTGAGTGTCAAATGGAGAGAACGTATCGAGATAATGGCTAAACTGAAGGATGTCGTCTATAGGATTTCTGACGGCCAGATTGTTGATGCTAGTGGGGCATCACCTTTTACCTAGCAGTGGATATACGTGATCTCCTGTAAAGCGATGAGACCTCTCCACATACATTAACCTGTTGATACCACCAGGGTAGAATCAATTCAGCTTCACCCCCTTATAACATCATCTAGAAAAGTAAGACATATTTACTTTGACCGAAACCTAGTGCGACCATCATCTGAAAAATGGACCAACAGGTCCTTCAGGAAATTTCAAATTGGGAAGATGACCGAGTGGAATTACGCAGTGGGAATTGACACACCATTATGGAATATCCTGAAATGGTCAATGTGTAGAACAACACTATATATATCCGAATTTTAAAAGGTTTCTTCAACTTGTCTTCTTCTTATTTCTTATCTCCACTTAATCATATTAGGGTATCAAGCTTGTAAAGCTTGAGACTTTTGATGGTGTCTGCCGGGAAAGAGTAGAACCCATCAATGTATGATTCAATACAGTCAATAATGTGTTTTGGAGTTGCAGGTTGAGAATTGCATTTAGTACATAGTGGGAAAACCTTGCAACCATTCTGGAAAGTCATTGTCCATTGATGACTAGACTTAATTCTGGAAATCAAAGACTGTTGTTCTCTTGGGAGGACAGAACCGGTGCTTGTCCCTCCTGCTCTGTACCAGTCATGTGCAGCGTTAGATTTCCATTCCAGTCATGATGGTTGTCTCCAACTTGTAAATAAATGCAAATGTAATAAATAAAAACAATGTTGCGTAAGCATATTTGCATAAACCTTATTACGCTGGTCAACCAAAAATATTTTTCTATGTCCCAAAAGAAACAGCCTTTATCTTAATGGAACTTTTTGTGCTGATTCCAAATATGCAATTAGTTTCTTTTCTATCATGTAAGATTTCTGAGACACGCCTACTTGAAATTTAAAAATACTTCAATATATAAGCCTATATTGAGAGAGAGAAAAAAAATTAGTGACAGTGAATTTTCTTCTATACTTTGCTTGTGGTACATCCCTCTTGAGTGTCCAGCAGTAGTCAGTAAGCATACTGGGACTCCATTTACCTTGGTATCGCTTCTCCATGCTTGATATATTTTGATGAAACCTCACACCACGCCCATCGCTACTGCATCAATATATTCGGGAAATAAATCTAGATGTGAATGCAGGAAATGGATCTTGAGAGACATGTTACATCCCATTGCTTTGTAGGAAAATAAGAGTATATTAACTAAGCCACTGTAGTTTTCAGCCTTTACATTTCCCAAAAAGTGTTTAAAAACGTTTCTAAAATAATTCCATACTGCTCCCTCAACTTCGTTTAAGTTATCTTCAAAATTCCCATCCTACAGCAATTCTCGAATCGAATGAAATGCCTTATTTAATTTTCGCATCACTGATGCTAGGGAATTTTCGCTCCAATTAGGCAAATAATTATATATTTTCAGATTTGACCAATGAAAAATGTGCAATATTTTAAGTCCTGGAGTAAGGGTTTACGATTTGGCCAGTTCTTTTTGTAATAATTGCTTTCCTCGTCTTTACTATCCAACTCACTCCCAAGCTGTAAACCAAGCAAGAGATCAATGACTTTCAAGTCACTACAGATTTTCCAGCTGTACAGAGGGTATTCCATTTTTAAAATAACGATTTTAGTGCTTTATTAAAATAATTTATTAATGTTTGTACAACTTATTGTTTTCTATGTGCAAGCATTGACGTTTAGCAACAGCCCTGCATCGATGTTTCCAGGAAATAAGGCTTCGTCTTAGAATATTTTGATCAAGAACATTCCAACAGTCTTTAACAACTTTCCAGAGACCCTCTAGCGTCTTCGGTTTTCTATATCTAAGAGCAGTTTTCAACAAGCCAAAAACACAAAAATCCATAGGGGCCAAGTCTGGATATTTTTCAAGTATGTGCTTAAAAGGGATGTACGAAATGCCGGTTCCATCTATCTTTTCGTTCAGGTATTGACGTGTTGAACGTGTATCTGTCATACTTTACATTTTTCAAAAGTAATTCCAGGTTTTCGTAACTCTGATTTTGAATGCGTGTGCTATTGGCACCGATGGGAACTTCATGCAGTTGTGAAGGAGAACAGTTTTCAAACTAACTTTAGAGAATTCAATGAATAAGCGACACTATTCTGTATTATGTTCATGACCAAGCGCATCCATTAGACTAACAACAACATTGCAGTACACTGTCATTTTCTTTTGAAAAGAAGTCTTGAAATTCAGCTTGGCGTTTGCCAAAAAAGCATTCTTTTGTATCCTTATATAGCAGATTCCAACCTTCCAATCTATCAATGGAAGCTAAAAATTATTATTTTATTATAAATGAAAATCACTTATGAGGTCATTTAAACCTCCTTTAGTTAATAAACGAGGTTCGAATGAAACATGTTCTTTAAAATTTGAGTTATCCGACTCTTGCTCATGACTGAATCATCGTCACTAAATGTCATATATTTGGGAGGCTGTGGCACAGGTAAATCATCACTATGAGGAACTGGTCTCATAGCAGAGAGCAAATCTGGATATTTAAAGGTATGTTTCTATTTAGATGTAATACCTTTAGTTTTTGTCAAACAAAAATTACAGTCTGAATAATGGTTCCCTCCATACCATTGGAACCATAAAAAGCATATGGCCTTTACCTTTAATCCACCCTGAAAGAGGCCGAGCATGGCTTGACAAGCTTGATCACCCACTTTGCACCCAAAGTGCATAGCACTTTTTTGATGAGCAGTGTAATGTTTTGCCTTTGAGTTTTGAAAGTTAATTCTTCACTGATTTTTACATCTGAAAGTATCTGGATTATTAACGCAACACCTTGGCTAAAATTGCACAGTCTTGTAAACACGATCTATGAAAACAATTTAAAAGAATACGAAAAGGGAAATAAAACTATTCATTGTGTGCGTTGCAAAATATAAATATGTTTTTACATAGATTAAATCTTCCGTCTCCAATAGAAGGCTCTCTACTAAAAAAAAATCGTTGATTTACGTATCAACTTATCCAATCAAGAAAAAACCTGCTCAGAAAATATATCACCCCACTAGCTAATATAATGAGGTTTGAGCAAAAAGCTTATGAAGCATTGCTTGCATTTATTACTGCATGTTTATCCCAATACGAAATGAAAGGCTGACACTCAGAAACATTGCATATAAGAAACGACTAAAGGCATATTTGAAATCAGTACAAAAATTTACATTGAGATCGGATATTATTACTTTTGGGGGAAAATGAAAACATTTTTTTTTTTATATAAGTGTTATTGTCTTGTTTGTTTGATCAGAAAAACTCTGTAAAGGGCTACGACCTGATAAAGGGCTTTAAATGTATGTGTTTAGTGTCGCACAATATGTCTTTCTTCAATGCACTGTCACACGTTCATCTTTTTTGCTATATCCTGCTGTCACACAGTGTCTTTTTTCAATGTATTGCCACACGTACATCTTTTTAAAAGCTTTTATTTAACTTGCTTTTCTGTCTGTCCGTAAATCTTGCAATCGATTTTAATATACTTTTAGAGCAGGTAGGAATCTGAAATTTGGTACACTTTTCAGAACCCGATGACATTGCAAGTTGACAAATTTTCAGACCTCTGGGTTGTCAGGGTGGCCGAAAATTGTCAAATTTCCAAATTGCCTTTCAAATTTTGTAAATTAATTTTAATATACTTCCAGTTCACATAGAAGTATGAAACCTTTAACACCCACTCAGTTCAATGAACAATGCAAGTGTACAAATTTTCAGACTTCTAAGTGGTCAAGGAATAAACACATTTCTATATTTCTTTTTAAGTCTTGTGTTACGCTCCCTACATTGACCAATCCGCCGCGAGCAGGCCTCCCTTCTATTTAAGGCTTAACCCCAGTAAACTTTTGATTCTAAGTTTTGTAAATTCATGACTAAAAACTAACTAAATGATTAATAAGTAAAGATACATTTTAAAATAAGCTTTTATTTAAATGCCCTAAAAAGGAAAAAATAAAATATTGTATCTTCTGTCATTGAAAAATTAAATGTATCTGAGTGAAAATAAAAGCGGCGGGGGAAGTTCATATTTAGAGAAGAGGTAAAAAAATAGCAAACACTTATAAAAATTGCTCATCAGTTGCTACGTATTAAATCACATTAGGTTCGAAATTCATGATGATCGTCCCCCGCCGCTTTTATTTTCACCAAGATACATCTAATTGCTCAATGACAGAAGATACAATATTTTATTTTTTTCCTTTTTAGTGCATTTAAATAAAAGCTTTTAAAAATGTATTTTTATTTATTAATTTTGTCTTTCTAATGCCACAAAGTGTCTTTCTTCAATGTACTGTCACACGTTGTGTTTTTTTTTTTTAATGTACTGTCACATATATTTTTTCTCAGTATGCTGTCTCACATATTGTATTTCTTCAATGTATTATCTCACCCAGAGTTTCTTTCTGAAAAGAACTGTCAATACAGTGCATTTTTCATCAATGCACTGTCAGTTACAGTGTCTTTCTTCAATTAATTTTCGCATACATTCTATTTCTTAAAAGTCGCAAAAGTGTATTTCTTCAATGCGCTGTCACATACAGTGCCTTTCTTCAAAATAGTATCACATACAGTGTTTTCTTCAATGTATTGTCAAATACAGTGTCTTTTCAATATATTTTAAAACACAGGGTCTTTCTTCAATGAATTGTCACATATAGTGCATTTCTTCAATGTACTGTCATATACAGTGTTTCTTCAATGTACTGTCTCACCCAGTGTTTTTCTTCAATGTACTGTCACAAACAGTGTCTTTCTTCAATGTTCTGTCACACATAGTGTCTTTGAAATTCCATATACAGTGTGTATGTCAATGTATTGTAAAATACAGTGTCTTTCTTTAATGTACTGTCACAGTGCATTTCTTCGATGCTGTGGCTAAAACACTGTCTTTCTTCAATGCACTGCTATAAACAGTTTTTTTTTCTTCAAAGTTACACAAGAGTATTTTTTTAAATATACTTTCACATATAGGGTCTTTATTCAATGTAATTCTATATAAAATGTATTTTTCTTCATTGCATTGTAAATTCAGTTTCTTTCTTCAATGTAATGTCACACTCAGTGTCTTTCTCTTCAATGTACTGTCATTTATAGTAACATTTTTCAATGTAATGTTACCCAGGTGTCATTATTCAATGTTATGTCATCCACAGTGTCTATCTTCAATGTTCTGCCACACATTGTTTTTCTTCAATGTACTGTAACACCCAGAATATTTTTCTTCAATGTTCTGTCACACGTCGTTTTTCTTCAATGTACTGTCACACCCAGAATATTTTTCTTCAATGTTCTGTCACACGTCGTTTTTCTTCAATGTACTGTCACACCCAGAATATTTTTCTTCAATGTTCTGTCACACGTCGTTTTTCTTCAATGTACTGTCACACCCAGAATATTTTTCTTCAATGTTCTGTCACACGTCGTTTTTCTTCAATGTACTGTCACACCCAGAATATTTTTCTTCAATGTTCTGTCACACGTCGTTTTTCTTCAATGTTCTGCCACACATTGTTTTTCTTCAATGTACTGTCACACCCAGTATCTTTTTCTTCAACGTACTGTCACACCCAGTGTCTTCTTTCAATGTAGCGTCACACATTGTTTTTCTTCAATGTTCTGTTACACCCAGTTTCTTCCTTCAAAGTAGTGTGACACATTGTTTTTCTTCAATGTACTGTCACACCCAGTATCTTCCTTCAATGTACTGTCACACCCAGTATATTTTTCTTCAACGTACTGTCACACCCAGTGTCTTCCTTCAATGTACTGTGACACCCAGTGTCTTCCTTCAAAGTACTGTCACACATTGTTTTTCTTCAATGTTCTGTCACACCTAGTTTCTTCCTTCAAAGTAGTGTGACACATTGTTTTTCTTCATGTACTGTCACACCCAGTGTCTTCTTTCAATGTACCGTCACACATTGTTTTTCTTCAATGTTCTGTCACACCCAGTTTCTTCCTTCAAAGTAGTGTGACACATTGTTTTTCTTCAATGTACTGTCACACCCAGTATCTTTTTCTTCAACGTACTGTCACACCCAGTGTCTTCCTTCAAAGTACTGTCATACATTGTTTTTCTTCAATGTACTGTCACACCCAGTATCTTTTTCTTCAACGTACTGGCACACCCAGTGTCTTCCTTCAATGTACTGTCACACCCAGTGTCTTCCTTCAAAGTACTGTCACACATTGTTTTTCTTCAATGTACTGTCACACCTAGTATATTTTTCTTCAATGTATTGTCACACCCAGTATCTTTTTCTTCAATGTTCTGTCACACCCAGTATCTTTTTCTTCAATGTTCTGTCACACTCAGTATCTTTTTCTTCAACGTACTGTCACACCAAGTGTCTTCCTTTAAAGTACTGTCACACCTAGTATCTTTTTCTTCAATGTGTGTGTGTGTTCTGTCACACCCAGTATCTTTTTATTCAATGTTCTGTCACACTAAGTGTCTTTATCTTCAATGTACTGTCACACCCAGTGTCTTCCTTCAAAGTACTGTCACACCCAGTGTCTTCCTTCAAAGTACTGTCACACATTGTTTTTCTTCAATGTACTGTCACACCTAGTATCTTTTTCTTCAATGTGTGTGTGTGTATTGTCACACCCAGTGTCTTCCTTCAAAGTACTGTCACACATTGTTTTTCTTCAATGTACTGTCACACCTAGTATATTTTTCTTCAATGTGGTCTGTCACACCCGGTGTCTTTTTCTTTAATGTACTGTTACACCCAGTGTCTTCCTTCAAAGTACTGTCACACCCAGTGTCTTCCTTCAAAGTACTGTCACACATTGTCTTTCTTCAATGTTCTGTCACACTCAGTATATTTTTCTTCAACGTACTGTCACACCCAGTGTCTTCCTTCAAAGTACTGTCACACATTGTTTTTCTTCAATGTACTGTCACACCCAGTATCTTCCTTCAATGTACTGTCACACCCAGTATCTTTTTCTTCAACGTACTGTCACACCCAGTGTCTTCCTTCAATGTACTGTCACACCCAGTGTCTTCCTTCAATGTACTGTCACACCCAGTGTCTTCCTTCAAAGTACTGTCACACATTGTTTTTCTTCAATGTACTGTCACACCCAGTGTCTTCCTTCAAAGTAATGTGACACATTGTTCTTCTTCAATGTTCTGTCACACCCAGTATCCTTTTCTTCAACGTACTGTCATACAGTTTCTTTCTTCAATGTTATGTCACACACAGACATCAGCAAAGACAATAAGCGTTGGACCTGAAACGATTGACCCAGATCCAGAGAAGTTTCCAATATATAATGCAGATCACCGCGCGAGGGGACAGCAGGCCGGAGAAACCTGCAGCCTCCTAAGTTAAGAAGGGCTCTGAACTGAGATGGCGGCAGAATCCGGAAGTCCACTTCCAGGATCTTTAAAGCGGTTTGCCATGGCGGGAGAATATTGAAAGTCTTTCATGACCATTAGGTTTTTATATCCGTTTCTTATTGAACCTGTTTAGGGCATGGTGCTCAGACCCATATTGTATCTATCAAATGTATGTTCTTCCTTATTATGGACATTTTGCTATAACGTCTTGAAATTATATCCTTTAAAAATAACAACTTTTGTTAGATTGCCTAGCCGTATTTCAGTTTGCATAGCTTAGAAAAAGGAGAGATATTTAGAACAAGCTCACACATAAATGTTGCATACCTGTAATACGAAATTTTAGGAATTTAATCTACAAGTATTTTTGACGCGTATGCTCTTTTTTAAAAAGAAAAATACGAGTAAAAAATAGTTTAAATTTATTATAATAGATGGCGCGCTGATGCATAATATTAATAAAATAAGGCATATTTTTAGAATTTTTAAATATTATTTTTATATTAACGTATATATTTCTTCCTTCTAAACAAGTGTGTATAAACCTTTATTTTTTATATTAATATACACAAAAGTGAGGGGAATAAAAGTGACACAATAGCTTCTGAAAAATTGAATACCTATCTGAGCTCTCAAATTACTTTTGAAACATATTATGTTCTTTAAAATGGTATATTTCTGTTCAATGTCAATAATATACACTGGTGTCCAAAAAATAAGAAACTTAACCAATATTGAAATTTCTCAAAAGCTAATTTATTAACAAATATAAAATTTAGTATACAAATAGTTTAAACTATGGAGAATTTGACTAGCTATATGAAAATAAAAAATATATTTGAAATTATGAAATATGCAAATTATTACTAACATACCCAAAGCTAAGGTTCCAGATCTTAAAGAAATAAGATATCAATAGGGAGTATGATCACCTCTAACAGCTATCAAGGTCTCACAGCGAGCCCTCATACTGTTTACCAGGCTTTGGAGGAGGTCCAGGGGTAGTAAACCCCACTCCTCCAATAGAGCAGTTCTTAGCTCAACGAGGGTTCTGGGAGAGGGGTGACGAGCTCCAATACGCCTCCCTAGAGCATCCCACACATGCTCTATTGGATTCAGGTCCGGAGATCTGGCTGGCCAATCCATCCTTCGAATATTCTCACTCTGGAGATATTCATTGACTACCTAGCCCTATGCGGACGAGCATTATCGTCCATTAAAATTAAATTGTGACCAATTTGATCTCTATAAGTTCTTAGATAGGGCTCAAGGATCTCGTCCCTGTACCTTTGGGCAGTTAAAGTGCCCCCAGAAAGAAATTTGGAGGGGTGTGCGACTGCTAGAACTGATGCCAGCCCAGACTAAGAGACTGCTCCCTCTAAAACTGTCTATTTCCCTGATGTTACTGGGATGATAGCGGGTTCCAGGCTCCTTCCAGATGAAAACTCGTCGAGAATCTGTGTTTAAACTAAATCTTGACTCGTCACTGAAGAGAACATTGGCCCACTGATCATGAGTCCAGGCGTGATGTTCCAAGCACCAATTCAAGCGGGCTCTCCTGTGAGCAGAGGTTAAAGGGATACAGACCATTGGTCGTCTTGCATAAAGAGCACCTTCGTGAAGCCTTTGGTAAACAGTTTGTCTTGAAATTCTCGTTCCAGTAGCACTTGAGAGTTCATTAGAGAGTTGAATAGCTGTCATCTCCCTATGGCGCTTGGCAGTTACCACCAGATAACGGTCTTCAGAAGTAGCTGTTTTTCTTTTTCTACCAGAAACTTCTTTTCTTTTGATGGTTCCTGTCTCAATGAACTGTTTCCATATTTTTCTGACCACAGATTTATTTACATTTAGCCATTTTGCTACTTCAACTTGTGATTGCCCTGCCTCCATTCTTCCAACAGCTCTCCATTTTAAATCATCTGCTAAAAATTTTCCTAAACTCATAATTAACTAAGGATTAAATAAAATTATAATTGGACAATTCTTAGATGGGGTAAACGACACGCCAAATAGCACACTTATAAAGACAAGCAAAATTTTGCATATTTTCAATTTTACCGAATCGGATGGTTGCGATAAATAAATTCTACGACTTAAAATACCTAATTAAATTACTTTTTAGCTTTTAGCGTTGTATATTTTCAAACATATCATTAAAAAACAAAAGTTTCTTATTTTTTGGACACCAGTGTATTTTGTTTCTAAGTATTTCAATTTCTGTATTCATCATTGTTTCTAATGTATAGCGCATATAAAAGACATATTTATATATAAACTTAATGTGAATAAATAAATAAATACAAAAAAATAGAGAGAGATTTTTAATGCCTTGTATAAACCTTTTTTTTTTTTATTTAGTGAGGTTGCATGCTTTTTTCTTATATGCGATTTTGGAGTAAAGAGGTGTCAAAAATATATTTAAAAAAAAATTCAACACCATTAATTTTCAGACTCATAATAATATCTTTCATTTATAGGAATTTGTTGAAATATTTTAGCGTAATACCTTTTGTTAATATTTAATGTTTATTCTGTAATTTTTGACTAAAAATTTTAAAATTGCAGACCATCATCACGACAAATGTAAACAAGGTAAAACTAT
Organism: Cordylochernes scorpioides; assembly: GCA_030710605.1. Classification (NCBI taxonomy): domain Eukaryota; kingdom Metazoa; phylum Arthropoda; class Arachnida; order Pseudoscorpiones; family Chernetidae; genus Cordylochernes; species Cordylochernes scorpioides. The sequence goes on along the minus strand of CP092873.1, from coordinate 68,267,779 downwards.
CAAACTAAAATATGTAAATAATATTTAAAATAACATTAATATATGTATTTTTATCGTTTCATGTAATATATTTTATCTCTATAATTCTATAAAATATATAGTATATTTTAAATATATCGTTATAATATATTAATAATATATTTGCTTTTAACTTTATATAAATGAAATATACTTTATAAGCATACGTACACACACAACATATAAATACAATATTAAATATATTTCTATATTTAAACATATAAACTATTTTTGTTTAGCCACAATTTTAGATATTTTTTATCAAAAGATACGTCAAGATATAATAACTTACAGGATAAGGTGTTGGTGGGGAAGTTATCCATGGTACGACATAAGGAATCACTACGCACATGCGCGGATCAACAAAGTTTTGTCAACTTTCTCGAGTGACCTGGTTCAAGCTATGTCACGCACATGATTCCTTTATATAATATCATAGCCATGGTGGTGGAATCTGCCAGGTGGGACGGTAGAGATTTATTCTTAAGACACCGGTTGGGAAACTAGACATAAGCTTACTAAAATCTAATATATCGTGCTTTTTTATTTTGTTTTTTAGTTTTATAATTTAATATATACAAGTATATTATGATGCATTAGCGCGCCATCTGTTATCAAAATACGAAACTATTATAGACGCGTATGATTCTTTTAAAAATAAAACAATTTCTACTGCCTTTACTGCAATGGAAAAATTATCGGGAGGGCCTGGCTCATCAGTGGTGAACCCTCTCAACTTAAACTGGCGAAACTGCTGGGAGGGTTCACCACTGATGAGCCAGGCCCTCCCATTAAATTTTCCATTGCAGTAAGGGCAGTAGAAATTGTTTTATTAAAAAAAAAAAGCATACGCGTCTATAATAGTTTCGTATTTTGATATACAAGTATATCCCAAATATGTTTTTTTTTTTTATTATTATTAAAAAGGCATATATTGGATCAAAAATATCATTTATTTTACCAATATTTCAGTTGGCTGAACGCCAACCTTTATCAAGGTATTATAACATATTAATGTATGTCAACAACAAATTCAGCGCCACATCAGTTCACCGCGCGAGGACAGCAGATCGTAGAAACCTGCAGCCTCCTAAGTTAGGTAGGGCTTTGAACTGAGATGGCGGCAGAATAAGATAGTCCACTTCCAGGATCTTTAAAGAGGTTTGCCATGGCGGGAGAATATTGGGAATCTTTCATGACCATTAGTTCCTTATATCCGTTTCTTATTGAACCTGTTTAGAGCATGGTGCTCAGACCCATATTGCATCTATCAAATGTATGTTTTTCCTTATTATAGACTTTTTGCTATAACGTCATTTAAATGAAAAATTAAATTTATAAAATTTAAACTTTTATATATTTATTAATAAAAAGGCATATCCTGATCTTGTGTAACTAAAAGTTTCTGTCGGAATAAATATCAAATAATTGTTGATTTTTTAATTATTCCAGAATTGGCCAAATTCTTGATTAATCAAAAAAAAGCTAACCACGTACGCGTTTCGGGCTGATGGCCCTCTTCAGCGTGGTGTAAGCTGAACCTCAACGACCAAAAGAAAAACTAGTTTTTGAGGCTTCATGAAACGGGTATTTAAGGCATGAAGTGCATAGGAAAATGGCAAACAAAAAAAGTGAAAAATAGTACAAAAGGGAAATTGTACTGGGATCAAATAGATAAATTAAGAAGAAAAAAAACACCTCATGATTGTGAAACTGAAAGTTGCTGATGGCGCAAGCCATCTGTCGGAATAAATATCAATTCTGAAATAATAAAAAAATAAACGATTGGTTGATATTTATTCCGACAGATGGCACAAGCCATCAGCAACTTTTAGGCGCACGATTAAGAGGTACTTTTTTTAATTTATTGTTTCTAAAAAATAAAATGTGGTGGTGTCATGTCCTGGGTAGGCGACTGCTTTTACTGTAAGTGCATCATATCTCTACACATGTGAATAGCAGTTCGACTTTGCACTTACTTGTGCCAGGGCCCCGTTTGGTTACTTTCACTCGCTGGTGGGGTTAGACTTTTGCAAGAATCGGAGGCCATTGGAGCATTTTTTTATCAGAAAAAAAAGTTCCCAATGCGGGATTCGATCCCGAGTGTTAGCGGTCGGAAATCAATTTAGACCACCCTTCCACCAACCCCCCCCCCCCCCCCCCAAAAAAATAAAATAAATCACATTATAGCTAACGATAATTTAGAAGAAAAAAAATCGAGTGTAAAATGTACACGCATCAAGCTTTTCTTATGTAAATAAGGCCTCAAAAATACATTCACATAGGAATAGCTTTTTGAAAATAAAGTTAACTTATTGATACAGTAGTACCTCTCTTTGAAGGACACCCAGTTGCAAAGCCAAGGTGTCCTTTACAGAGAAGTGTCCTCTTACCGGAGAGTTGCCTTTTTTGTTCATATGTTGAAAGTAAAAAATACCTTCATAATATAATTTAAACATATGTCCATTATTTATTGTCCATTGTTGTGCCTCCCTGATCCAAGTGGGAGAACCAGCTCCTTCTAGACTTCCCTGTATCGGCAAGCTGCTACAGTCGGACGTGTTCTTCGATCGAATGGAAACGTTCATCATTGAAAAATCGGAAGTCCTAGGAAATTTTTCACCCCCGATTTTATGGGAACAATGGACTAGGATCAAGGCAGATCTGGTCGCGGAGATACGGTCCCTCTCACCGAGTACGGCGGTGGATACGTCGAGAGAGCAAGCCTCTTCCTGAGGCGGAGATTGGAGAAGAATACTGCCCGCTCCGACTATCCTTCCTTGTCGGACCTCGGGCGTTCCCTCCGAGCCAGACTTCGCTCTTCCCCCACCTTCACCGAGGGCGACGGCAACATCATCTCCGGGGGCCAGCTTGGGCGTTTCCTTCTGGAGCGCCTAAGCAGTGGCTTCGCTCAGGCTCCAAGTTCCGAAGAAGCCATCGCCGACTTCCTAGCTGAAGTGACTCCCCTGGAGTTCGACGAGTGGGATCAGCTCTTTCTCGCCGACATCTCCCGCGGCCAGATAGCGGCAGCCATCCATCGCCTTCCAAACGGCCGTGCCTCGGGATGGGACGGACTACCCTGCGAGTTTGTCAAAGCCTTTAAAGATTTCTTCGCCGAAGTTATTTGGTATGTCTTTGAGGCTTCTCGACTCCGCGGGGCTTTACCTCCATCCTCGAGGAGCAGCAAGGTCATCCAGCTGCCGAAAGTGCACGGTGGTCCGGGTCTACAGGCATTCCGGCCAATCAGCCTACCAACGACCGACTACAGGGTCCTCAGCGGTGTGCTCATGACCCGTCTGCAACGTTATCTTCCAGACTTGGCGCCCGACTGTCAGACCTATGCCGTTCCAGGATGGTCATCCTCCTGGAACATTGCGCGAGTGTCTGACGAAGCCGCCGGGGCATCCAGACATGACACGCCGCTGGCTATAATCTCTCTGGACCTGAAGTCGGCGTTCGACACCCTGAGCAGGAACTACCTGTTCACCCTGCTGGAGAAGCTGGGCCTACCATCTACCTTCCTAGGATATATTGCTGTCCTCTACGGGAAGGCAGACGCCTCCATCCGGGTTGGAGATGTCTATACCAAAGCCTTCTCACTTCTCAACGGGGTGAGGCAGGGCTGCCGTCTCAGCGCCGCGCTCTTCAGCATCAGAGTTGGGCCACTGCTACGCCGCCTCGAGAGGATCTTGGGCCGCGGCAGCGTGGTCGCCTATGCGGATGAAATCGTGCTCTTCATCAGGGACGACGCTCAGCTTGAGGCTCGTGCTCCTGATTTTCGAAGAATTCCTCATGGCGTCCGGGGTGGCTGTCAACTTCAGCAAGAGCTGCGGGCTCTGGTGCGGTTCCTGGAAGCACCGGACGAATTCTCGTCTGGGAATCTCCTGGACGTCCGAGTCGCTGACTATCTTGGGCTGCACCATCAGCACCAGGAACACCGTCGCCTCCCAGGCCTCCCACCTGATGGGGCTGCTGGAGCGAGCCATCGCGAGATGGTCGCCCTTCACCCGCGGCCTGTCGCTGGTGGGTCGTGCCCGCGCGGCCAAAAGACTGATCCTGGGTTCCATCCTGCACCACCTCCACGGCTACCTTCCACTTGAAACCACCATGGGCCGGCTGCAGGCGCGGTTGGCACGCTTCGTGTAGGGTACGAACCGAGTCTCGTGACTCCCCGGGCGCATCATGGCTCGTCCAGTCTCCGATGGTGACGTCGGCCTGCTTGACATCTCGGGTCAGCTTCGGCTCGCCTGCCTGAAGGGGGTCCAGGCCTCATTTCGCGGCGCCGTCAACAGTTACTCTTGTCTGGTTCTCAGCCGGGCGTGGCTGACCCCGCCTGCTTCTGACATCTGGCTATGGTTGAGAAGAAGGAGAATTCTGAGCCTCTGGGAGGCCGCATCCAGCGTCCTCGAGCTTAACCACAGGGTTCTGCGGCCAGCCTGCCTGAGGTCTCTTCGTCTTCGAGGCGACAACAGGTTCCTGCGGCCGCTAGACTTGCTGGTTCCCGAGCTCTGGCTACAGGGGACTGTCGGTGACTTCTCCGATGGCGTCCCTGCTCTAGCGCGCTCAACGCGGGCCGCGCTCCTGGATGCTCAGGACCTGGGGGCCTTCTGCTAACGTCTTCTGCAGGAAAACACCAGCTCCAGCTATCATGCGGAGTACGAGGCGGAGACCATCGTCTTGCGGGGATCGGCGACCCCCATTATCCATCTTACCAGTCAAAGGACCCGCCGGGCACTGGATTCGGCACGGCTGCAGGCGCATCCGGCTGCCCTGGCTACCCGGTGGACCTCGACCGTGGATGTGCCCCGCTCTATCCCTTGGGCGGACCTACGTCGCAACTGCTTATCGGGGCACGACGCTGATATCGCCCTACGGCTGGCCCTCCACGCCCTACCTTATCCTGACTATCCTGCCTCAAGACGTGCCGCCTGTGAGTCCAGCAACGGGTCGTTGTCCCACAGATACTGGAGTTGCCGAGCCTTGCGACCCCTGCTCCTTTGAGGTGTTCACCTCCTGCGAAAAGCCCCTGGATCTTCAGGCTTGGCTGTTCGGCATCGGCCTCCATCCCGAGGCAGTGAAAATAACAAGTGTGGTGAAGGCTACCATCTACAAGTACCATCTTGGTCTTGAGTTGGGTAACACCAGCCATAACATCGACCTGCCCACTCTGTGGGAAAGAACTCTCGCTTTCTACCGGTGGCGGAGTCTTTCCCGCGGTGGACCCCACCAATGAAGACTGTATATATTTATCATTATATAATCATATTTATATTTATTCTGTATTTGACCTGTATTTTTATTATTAACCTGTATTATTCTGTATTAATTTATATAATCTTATATGGGCGTTGTAATAAATCAGTTTCAATCTCACTCTCTCCCTCTGGTACCGCAGGATAGACGTCATTGACGATCCTTCCTGCCATTACTGCAACGCTGACAGGGAAGAAACTCTTTTGCACATCGCGCAGCAGCCTTGATGCCCTTAAATTCCGCCTTCTTTCCACCTGTGCAGTAGAATTGGGGTACACTCCGCGGTCACTCAAATACTTTATTTTCAACAGGAGCACTTGGCGAGCTTGCGTGTAGTTACTAAAGGCCTCGGATAGACTTAAGCCACGCGTCCGCGCGGAGGATTCCGATCACCTGAGTATCTCGGACTCCTCACCTCATGGTTAACACCGGTCATAAGCTCGTAGATGCAACTCTGGAATGTGCCGCTGTTTGAATCGGTTTCGCGACCTGCCCTGCGTATGTGATCGGCCCTGATAAATATCAACTAAATGTTTGATTTATTATTGTTGTTTTTTGTTGGATCGTTTTTGAAGACAACTCTCAGATTTATAAAATTAATTAATTAAACTTTAAAAAATTTTAGATATAGAGATAAACGATTAGATTATTTCGTATTTAAGGCTACAAAAATTATCTAATTTACAACATCGTTCTATCCAGATTAAACTTATGCAAAAAAGACAACAAAGTAAATAAACAAATCAATGATAGAGGGTGTGTTCCTATTTTTTTTTACAAGCTTTCACACTCAAAAAATAATCATTTTCTTGATTCAATCTTCCCCTGTGTGGAAGCTTCTTTTATGAAAGTCCTATTGAGCCTATTCACTTTCTTAGTTTATCTTTTGGATGATTCTTTGTTAAAATATCAGCTTCCATTTCCTCACTCCGGACGTATTCCAAGTTTATTGCTCCACTTTGTACTTCCTCTTTTACAAAAAAATGTTTTCGATTTATGGGCTTTGTCCTTGGAAGTTATTTGTTCGGACTGGATCCATTTTATGGCAGATTGGCTATCAGTTTTCAAAATGATCGGAAAATTAATATCTCTGGACAATTCCTCTATTAGTCCTTTAGCCCATTTTACTTCACAGATTCCTTCGCATATGGTAATCAGCTCTGCCTCGCATGTTGATAAAGCCACTAAATTTTGCTTTTTGCTTCGCCAGTTGATAAGGCTATTTACAAGTTTAATTGTGTATCCTGAATAAGACTTTGCGTCCTTTGTTGAGCACCAGCTCGCGTCTGTACTAACGACAATATTATTTGCCGTTGGCCTATATCTTGAAATTTTATCTCTGGTTCCCTTCAGATACCTATATATTCTTTTGACTGCCGTCAAATGCACTTCTCTTACATCGTTATTATATTGCGATAAATTGCTCACATTGTAGGATATATCTGGACGAGTTCCCGTTGCCAGATACATGAGTGACCCGATCATCTCTTGGTACCATTTTTTTTCCCTTTGTCACGGCCGTGCGGCCACGCGGCGATTGAGCTCCGCACTTATCGCCAAAAGGTACGGTCGAAATGGAGTTATCAAACTCCTATCAAGTACTCGCGGAGAGCCAAAAGGATTGGGAAGACGATGGTGTAACTCCCATCCAGGAATTAGCTACCAATACCGAGATATCGGCAGAAGAACATCTTGCCTTATCAACAGCCAGGAGAACAACGAGTGGGGATGCCCCCTCGGGGTCAGCCAAGGTCAACCACGTGTGACAGGGGCGTCGTCTTCAGCGGGCGCCGTTGTGACAGCAGACGCGTCAGCAAACAGGGCCCAAAACTGGACTGATATCATTGAGTCCAGTGAAGCCGACGAATACGGCTTTATTCAACCCAGACGCAAGAGGAAGAGGGACGGTGCTTCTACCCCTGACTCTCGCCTACCTCGAGCGACTGCCACGGCCAGAACTGAGGTTCGCTCTTTTAACAGAACTTCGCGAAACTCTGGAGGTCAGACCTCGTCAACCATGAGGACCCAACCTCAGAACATCAAGGCGACGAGACAACGGGTCGCCGATGACAGGTCTATGCAACAATCGAGTTCTCTTGACAACTGTGTCTTCGTGGAATTTTGTCCGGACTTCACCAAACTGCAGTACTTTCAAGCGCTGGTAAAGCTGTTTGGGGATCATAGGGCCATCCTACAGCTGGCCAAGATGAATGGCCACGTCCTAGTTGGCCTGTCAACCACCGCCTTCGCAGAACGCCTGATCGACGAGGGCCTGACAATCGAGGACACCCTCCTCAGAGCTTACGCATACCGGAAAAGAGCTGAAAAAATAATTATCAGCAACCTGCCCTTCTGCGTTCAAGACAGTGGCGTGATCGCGGCACTACGACTGTGTAGAAATGTAGGGTAATAGTTTCACAAAACACTGAAGCGAGATTCGGTAGAAGAATTCGCTGTGATGATTCTTTGTGGGCTGTTGCAAGGATTTAAATAAGATCACTAAATAGCAGAAAGGAGGGGGTAAAAATCTCCTTCTAACTAACTTTATTTAATACATATTAAGAGGACAGAGGAAAACACCCGACTGGTGGGTATCAGACCAAGCCGTGTTCTGATAGTCCTTTGTCGGCGGCTGGCGCCGCCGGATTGTTTACTGTCACCCAAGCTGTCTGGATGGCGTGGTGGAGATCCATTATTCCACATACTCCCACCTGTTTTTATCTAGGCACACAGAAAAACAATAATAATCGTCCAATCGGTTGGGTATTCAAACGGTTCTTCCCGATCTAGTCTGTATTTTTGCAGTTTTCACTTTATCGTTCAGCAAACGCGACGAAGCTGCTGTTGATGATATTTCCAAGGGATATATTTTCTGAATAGGTCTTAGGAAGGTTCCTACTGCGGTTTTCACCTTCACTAATCTATTCACTCCATCTCTTCCAAATAATATCTCCTCGATCACTGCTAAAGGCCAGAAGTTACGCTTTTTATTGTCCATACCAACAAGGACAACATCCCCAGCCTGGAGTTTTGGATTGTAAATGCGTCTGTTTCTCTGGACCAGGAGGGACAAATATTCCTTCCTGAATCGATTTCAACTCCTCCCTCAGCTTGCTCAAATAGCGCAGTTTCTGTGTCGTTGAATTAGATCCCATATTCTGGCACTCGGGAAACTCGACATCTGTCTGTTCTTGTAGAAACATGGAAGGTGATATTGTCACAAGATCATTCGGATCGTCGCTGACATAAGTCATGGGCCTTCCATTCATCACTGCCTCTGCATGACACAGCAGGGTCATCAATTGTTGATATGTCAATGTTGATGTTCCGAGCATTCTTTTTAGTATGTCTTTGAGGGAACGAATCAATCTCTCCCACCATCCACCCCACCAGGCAGCAGTGGGCGGGATGAATTTCCATTCAATATGCTTCACTTTCCCGTCGTTAGAAAGGCGTTCCCAGTCAATCTTTTTAAAGAAGTTATTGGCTCCTACAAAATTTGTTCCGTTGTCGCTGAAGATGGTGGATGGACGTCCTCGTCTCTTAATGAATCTCTCCAGGGCCATTAGGAAATCTTCTGTGCTGAGAGATATTACCAGTTCCAAATGTACACAGCGGTACACAGCACAGGTGAAGAGAACAACCCAGGTCTTGGTCTGATCTTTCAGATAGAGCGGGCCCGCTAGATCAATCCCTACCACCTCGAATACCTTGGCGTTATGTACTCGAGTGGCAGGTAATGGAGCGTCTTCCACCACAACGGGTTTAGCGGAGAAGCGGCGACATGTGACACATCTTCTCACTATTTTCTTAATGGTCTGTCTCGCCTTTACTATCCAATATTTTTCCCGAAGTTTGTTCATCAAAAATTGTACACCAGCGTGGCAATTCTCAACGTGTGAATCACATACCATTTGTTCAATCAACGGATGAGTCCCATGTAATAGTACTGGCAAACGGAAGCCATATTCGTCGCTGCTGTAAATCAATTTTGTTTTCACGCGCAGGATTCCTTCTACATTCAGGTCTTTATACCTGGAAGGCCAAAATTCTTCGGAGAGTTTTAACCAGGAAGGGCCCTCCCACCATCTAGACTGTATCAGTCGGGAGAGGCTGCATTCTCTGGAGGGTAAATCAGCTGGATTGCACTCGCTAGGAACATATCTCCAATTTCCAGGATCACTAAGTCTGCATATCTCCTTCACGCGATTCCCGACAAAGGTACCCAACTGGCTATCGCGCTTTATCCAAACCCTTTGCAATATAATTTTAGGCTTTATTAATATTGGGTTCAGAAATCCAATAGGGTCATATATCTGAGCTAAGCAGGACAGGATACTCCTTTTGGTTATCTTGGGGGTATGGCTACGGGAATTTCACATGACAAACAATCTTCCCTTTTATCCCAACATATACCAAGCACTTTAGATATCTCTGTTCTTTCAAAGGGGTAAGTATCGGAGGCCACGTCCAGCCTATGCTCCCAACGGCTTAGCTCCAACCTAGCATTATCCATGATGGACGTTGCGGTCAATTTGAGATCTTGTAACTCTTCAAAAGAGTTCACGCTTGTGACTAAATTGTCCACATAAAAGGATTTCTGCAACCTCTGAGCTAACGGTTTATGTTCAGGTCGAACATTAGACAGGTGGTATTCGATTACTGCCCCCAAAATGAAAGAACTACAGTTAACACCGAAAACGACACGTCTATGTCGGAATACTTCTGTCTTTTCTCCATTTTGGGAATACCACAGAAAACGCAGGTAATCTCTGTCCCTTTCATTCACCTCAATCTGAAGAAACGCTTTCTTAATGTCTGCCACGACACCAAACTTGCCATTTCTAAACCTTAGCATAAGGTTGGGAATCATCTCTATGAGGTTAGGTCCCTTTTCAAGACAGTCATTTAAAGATGGGGATCTATAGACCTTGCTAGAAGAATCAAAGACAGGCCTGATAGGCGTAGTCCCACTGGAGAGTTTCACCACAGGACGATGAGGCAGGTAGAAGGCCTCAGCGTCGTGTTGTTCAGCTGGGACTTTCTCAATTATCCCATCATCCAACCAGCCTCGGAAAATATCATCATAGTCCTCATAAAGATTCAAAGAGATTAATTTCTTAGTCGCCTGTTCTAATCTCTTCATAGCAACCTCCCTGTTGTCCGCGATTTTAGCTTTCTCTACAGTCCACGGGAGGGAAACAACATATCTTCCAGAGACATAATGTTGGACTGTTTTTAGAAAATGTCGACGCGCCAGTGCGTCTCTCTGATCTCTCTGTTTAACCTCAATAGGATCCATAATGCCAAGAACATCGAGATTCCACAGATTGGTTATACTGCTCTCCGAAATTGTCATCGTTGTGACACGATGAGCGAGTGAAACGTCACTACCTGGCTGACATTCTCCCATTAAAGTCCATCCGAAACGCGTCTGCGACGCAGTCAAGCCATTTGACAACACACAAGATTTCATCATGAAAATAGATCCCAATACATCGCATCCTAGAAGTATTTCAATTTCCATGCCATCCTTTCCAATATCAGGAACCCAGATTCTGCGGGCTTTGAGTTCTTTCAACCATGGCCCGCGGCTCAATCTTGGTAGGTTACCACAGATTTTTTGTTGGTCAAGAAGCTTCGCTACCATCTTAAAATTCCCCGATGCATGACCCAAATTTACTCTGTATTCTTGGTGGACACTTTCACTAGTATGACCTCCAAACACCACATGCTTAAGTGATTCCTGGCCAATGGGAGATAGTCCGAGATCCTGGGCAGTTTTAGACAAAATATAGGATCGTTGGGAACCTGTGTCAAGGAGGGCACGCACTACTTTCGCCGAAGTCGCACCTTCGACCTTAATCTTCAGAGTCTGTAGCAAAATCAGAGACGAAGCGCTAAGACCGGAGAATGAAACTCCGTTTTCAACTGTAGGAGAAACGTCACAGTCTTCCACCTGTTCCTTGTATTCATCCACTGACTCTCGTCCAGGAACATTAAGAGGGCATAAAATATCAAGATGCTTCTTCTTACATCGAATACATTCAGTTATGCGCCTTCTACAATTAGAAGAGATATGACCTGGTTGGAGGCAGGAGAAACAACATTTAGCGTTTTTAATACGCTCTCTTCTTTCTTTAATGCTCATTCTGCGCGCAGCAAGACATTCTGTGTTTTTATGATCTTTATTACAAAAGATGCAATTTTGGGCACGTCCAGCAAAGAGTCCAGAGGCCGTAGGTATCTTAGCAGGATGTGATTGTCTGCCCACGTTTCTATCCTGTTTCAGAGATCTAAGTTCAAACTTGGATCCAGCTAAGGCTCTGTCTTGTTCTGCTGCAGCTTCCTTTTGGAGAAACTCCATAATTAGGTCAACTCTAGTTTGAGTCGAATCATTAGCATCAATCTTGATATCATGGAGGGGGCTTCTTTGCCAAGCCTTCATGAGTTCCTCTGAGAGACATGCCTCAATCATTGGAAATATAAATACAGACATCTGTCTGGCCTCAATCTTTAAGGATTCCAATGCTCTCAAATGAGTCACCAACTCATCATAAAATGAAGTCACCTTCAACTGTTGTTTGGAGGAGCAATCGAGCATAAGGCGGATAAGGTCCCTGACATAGACTTGTTGCAACAGTTCAGGCCTTCCAAATCTTTCTGTCAAAGTTTCTGTAACTTTGGGGTAATTCTCGGCAGTCAGGGGGTAACTATCAACCAGTTTACTAGCTCTGGTTCCTGGCGACATAGACTGTACAAGATATTGAAACTTGTCGCTGTCTTCTAAAGTAGGATCGACATGTATCTTGTTGAACTGTGCCCACCATCCCAACCAATCTTTTATTTCTCCTGTAAACTTCTTTAATTCTATCTTGGGTAATTTTACAGTTCTATGGTGTGAGCTAGAAGCGAAGCTCACTTCACTGGACGTGGGACTGGATGCAGTGATCCTGGGTTCAACAAGAGCGAGACATTTTTTATATATCCTCTTATATCTCTGGGTATATTGCAAGGCTTCCTCATCGTCTTGCTCTAGTTCCTCTTCGCTAACGTCTGAAGTTAGCATGAAGTCTCTTATCTTGCTTTGGATCACAAGAAGCTCACTGTGAGTTTCTTCAATGATCTCTCTATTATATTCAATGTCCTCTACAGGTATCGGTGGAGTACTTGACAGAAACTCTTCTGTCGTCTTCAAGCAGCGAGTTAGTCGCTTTCTAAGTACATTTCTATGTCTTTTTAAAATTTCCATTTTTCAAAAAACACTATAAACAGAGGGTAAAACAAAAGGTACTTATCTTGAGTCTTGAACTTGTACTCCGCCGTTAATCCACTTGATCTTGCCTTGTCAGAAGCCCACCCGCGGGGACGCCACTTTATGAAGAAGTGTCGGGTAATAGTTTCACAAAACACTGAAGCGAGATTCGGTAGAAGAATTCGCTGTGATGATTCTTTGTGGGCTGTTGCAAGGATTTAAATAAGATCACTAAATAGCAGAAAGGAGGGGTAAAAATCTCCTTCTAACTAACTTTATTTAATACATATTAAGAGGACAGAGGAAAACACCCGACTGGTGGGTATCAGACCAAGCTGTGTTCTGATAGTCCTTTGTCGGCGGCTGGCGCCGCCGGATTGTTTACTGTCACCCAAGCTGTCTGGACGGCGTGGTGGAGATCCATTATTCCACATAACGACCATACGGGCTGGTGACTGCCCCCATTTACATCACCATCGGGGAATACACAGTCATGGACAGCAGGCGGGAAGCATTTATGATGCTGAACGATGGCCTAAAGATCCATCAACTCCCCACGCGTATCGACATCAAGGTAGGAGGAGAGACCATTCCGGCATTCCTTTCTCACGGGATCCGGTGCAACAAATGCCACAAATAGGGCCACCGCCGTGTTAACTGCCCACAGAACCCCAAGGCGGCAGCGGAGCCTCATCAAGCACCTTCCCCACAGAAGTCGACCGCAAGTTTAGAGAGCATGCGCGCGTGGTTACCAGCCCCTGCTCCTATGCCGCCCGCTCATGACACGACGGCAGCTGCTTCTATTCCAGTGGCCCACGCTCCTGTGCTTCCCGCCCAGGCAACACCTGCCACAATCGTCACGGACAAAGTACTCACCGAGGTAAGCACCTCAAAAAAACCTGAAACCCCTTAAGTGAAGATCGACCCCCCACCTCAAGCTTCATTACAGAACAAGGAACACCCGGCAAAACTCAAGGCACGACAGCAAATGAACTCTCTAATTGAGAACCGCGAGGCATTGGAGGCTATTGATAATCTCCAAACACTGGGATTGGAGAGGGAAACCCTTCTCACAGCATTTACCATGAACGGAAAGCTCGACTCTCTCCTAGAAACATCAAACTCGGAGCAGAAGAAGGCCATCGACATCTTGGCTACTAGGCTCGTGGCTCTGTTGGGGGATACTTCGTGTACCCTCTACAAGAAGCTGTCAAGAGCCAGAACCTCTGCTAAACAACAGCAATGAGCTTCCGCATTGCGACGCTCAACGTGCGCGGCCTCGCCGCTCGCCATAGAAGCATGGAACTCTGCTGCTTTTTCCAGCAGCATTCCATCGACATCGCATTCGTGCAGGAGGCCAACGTCACGGCCCTGGACAATGAACAAGATCTCTGTTTTGGTTATAAAGCAACCATCGCGCCATCGACGTCCACCATTGGATCTGGGCTTGCCTGTGTCGCAGCTCCTGGCGTCACCATCCTGTGGCAGCGCATACTATGGCCAGAGAAGATCGCCGTGGTCTGCGCCAACGTCCGGGGCCACCAAAGGACTTTCGTCAACTGTCACCTTTCCCATGCTCTAGGCGAGCGGCTCCTTCAGCTGCAGACCATCGCGACTGAAGCCATCAGAGAAGATGCCTGGGTCCTCGGTGACCTAAATATCTCCGAAGATTCCACAAGCGACATAAATTCCGGTTCAGTAGAAGCCCTCACAGAACTCCTGGAACAAGTCGACCTCGTGGACACTGCGTACATCTTCGAGGCCACGCACCTACCAACTAGGATCGCCACATTCGGAAGCCGGATCGACACAAGTCGTCTTGATCGAATCCCTCTACCATCTAGGCTCTCTGACCACGTCACCCATTACTGGACAACTAACTACAGACTGTCGGACCACCGTGCTGTGATTCTTCAGCTGGGCCAACCACCCCCTCCACGCCCGACATGCATCGCTGCCATGCTTCGCTCAAGGATCGTTGTTGCCAGAGTGGCGACGCTCTTCGACGAGGCATCTAGTACTATCACCGACCTGTCCAACAGAGAACTATGGAGGAATTGGACTTCCATCAAGCAAATATAGTCCCACAGATTAAGTGCCTTGATGTCCCCCGCGTCGCTGAAGATGACTACATAATCCGTGCCAGCCGGTTCCTCCAAGCCAGGCTCGAAGCCGCGTCAATGGACGCAGACTATCCATCACTACCTGACCTTAGCCGGGCGCTCCGTGTGCATCGCTCAGGACTGAACAACGTCTACGACGAGAATGGGCGTCCCATGGAAGGTCAAGCGGCGCGTCGCAAGATCTTCACTACCTTCCGGGAACGTTTCTCTCGCCCGTCCTGCGACCTATACATTGCCGCAGAATTCCTGCGTCAGGTAACGACCCCCATCATCCTAGAAAACAGTGATCCCCTACACAGGCACGAGATTTCTTCGGAGGAGATTACCGCAGCCATCCGCCGCCTACCGCTCGAAAGAGCTCCTGGATGGGATGAAATACCCTGCGTACTGATGATGGCCTTCGATGAGTTCTTCGTTGGTGCGCTCCAACGTCTCTTCGAGGCGTCGCGGATTTGTGGGGAATTACCTTCTTCATCACGACGGAACTCCATCTGTCTCATACCCAAGTCGCACGGTGGTCCGGGCCTCAACGGCTACAGACCCATCTCCATCCCAACGACAGACTATCGGGTCCTCAGCAGCGTTCTCCTCGGGCGACTTCGACCTTATCTTCCTCGCCTAGTGCCAGACCTACGCTGTTCCGAGACGGTCCTCCTCTTGGAATATAGCTCGCGTGTCTGACGAGGTCGCCGCAGCCTCAAGGAACAGCACACCGCTAGCTTTAATCTCCACAGACCTTGAGTCTGCCTTCGACACCTTGGACCGAGGTTTCCTGATTTCTCTACTGGTGTCTCTTCGGCTGCCGCCAGCCTTCATCGGTTGGCTCCTCGTACTCTACGCCGGGGCAGACGCTACAGTCAGAGTAAACAAGCACTACACACGACCTTTCCACCTGCTGAACGGAGTCAAGCAGGGCTGCGCCGCCAGTGCCGCCTTGTTCAGCATTGCGACAGGACCACTCCTACGTCGTCTAGAGCGGGTACTTGGCCAAGGCAACGTCCTGGCCTATGCTGACGACATCAACTTACTCATACGGAATGATGAGCAATTCAAACTCGTCAAAAATATCTTCGACGAATTCCGCCATGCATCAGGAGTACGAATAAACTACAGCAAGTGCAAAGGTCTGTGGTGTGGTGCTTGGAGAAACCGGGTCGATTCCCCTCTGGACATCTGCTGGTCAACAGCCCAATTGAAGGTGCTGGGCTGTCTAGTGACTACAGGACATGGAACATCAGTCCAGGAGAACCATCTGGTCGAACTGATGGAGACGGCCGCTGCAAGATGGTCCCCCTTCGTCCGCAGCCTCTCTCTCTCGTTGGGAGGGCAAGAGCTGCAAACTCCCTGGTGCTCTCCTCAGCGGTACACCATCTTCACGGATACCTGCCAACCGACTCCACCATCTCTAAGCTCCAAGCTCGACTGATGCGTTTCGTCTGGGGACCTGGGCGCACCGCCTGGCTGCCGGGAGGTGTTCTAGCACGTCCTGTCTCCATGGGTGGCTTCGGCCTCCTCGACGTCGGCACGCAGCTGAGACTGGCGTGTATGAAAGGTGTCCAAGCTTCGCTTCGTTGAAGTCTTAACGCCTACTCTTGGCTCACTGATAGTGAGGCCTGGTTAACTCCCCTTACATCCGGGACATGGCTTTCACCTCGACGTCGTAGACTCATGAAGATATGGGAAGCAGTTTCAGACTTCCTAGCACTGGACCACCGGATAGTTCCAACACAACAGCTGAGGGACCTCGCCATAATCAGAGGATGCAGGTTCCTCCGGCCACCTGACCTCCTAGCCGCTGCACGGTGGATAGGAGCACGTATCGGGGACTTCGATGGCCCTGTGTCACCGCTCACTCGTCCGACCCGTTGCGCTCTTGCAGACGCCACAGCGTTTGCCAACTTCTGCAATAGGCTGATTGAAGAAAACCTCCTAGGGTCCCACCAGGCGGACAACCTAGGCGAAGCTGTGGTGCTGCGCGGGACGGTGACTCCGCTCATGCGCCTAACTACCCGCACCATCCGCCGTACACTTGAGCGACCACGCCCGGCAACCCTGCCCATCGCCCAGCTTCTGTACCGTTGGCAAGACTTTGTGAACATTCCTCTTACCGTCGGCTGGCCATCGCTTCGATGTTGCGCCTTCTCAGGGCACAATGCCGATATTGCAGTACAGCTGGCCCTGCACGCTCTTCCCCATCCTGCACATCCGGCCTCTGCTCGAGAGACTTGTATCGCCTGTGGCTCTAGCGACCTGACGTTGTCCCACCGCTACTGGTTCTGCAGCTCCATCAGGCCCCTCATACGGGAGGCCTTCAACATCATACAGCAACCACCCGACCTGCAGGGCTACTGGCTGTTCGGTCAAGGGCTGGATGACGACGCCCTCGCCATCCTCGCGTCTGCCAAGTCATCCATACACAGGTTCTTTCTAAGCCTTGAGATGAGGGGAGAACGTGAAAACCCCCTTACTGTCTGGAGGAGGACTCTCTGTCGTTGGGGGAATCTCCTCGACTGTACATAACTGTATATATTTTACTCTTTTATTTTATCCCTATTTTTATAATTATTATATACTACTGCCATTGACTTGTGTGTGAGGCCAATAACATATTTTTAAATCTCTAAATCTCTTGGAACAATATCTGGTTTACTGGCTTGGAGTCTTTATACTCATCAAAGTTCTGATCTCGATCTCCTGGAGTCTTTACGATGTTGCATTCCTCGAGTCCAAATCTTCTTAAAATCTTATTAATGTAATGGGATTGTGATAAATCGTAACCATGTTCTGTTCTCCTTATTCTATACCTATGAATGGTTCGTTTTCTTTTTTTTTCCTTTAAATCAAATATTTTTCCTATTTCTGATGCTAAAATATCATTGAATGCCTGGTCTGTTCCGGCTATTAGAAGATCATCAACAAATAAACCCAAAATTCCAAATTCTCTTCCCCTCTGTAAAGTATACACACATGGGTCGTATCTAGATCTTATCATTCCTAATTCTGCTAAAAAGTTCGTTGATTCTTTTATTCCAACAGCGTCCAGATTGTGGAAGACCATATATGCTTTTTAACAGCTTGCAAACTTTGTCTTCTTCATCCTTTTTAACGAATCCTTCTAGTTGTTTCATAAAAATAGTTTCCTTCAACTCCCCGTTAAGGTATGCCGTTTTTACATCATACGATTTTATGGTCAAATTTAACTGTGCCGCTTAGGCAACAATTACGCGAAGACTTTCCTTTCTGATCACTGGTGAAAAGGATTCTTCATAGTCGATGCCGTATTTTTGGTTACTGCCAATGGCGGCTAATCTCGCTTTTCTTTTAGGATCGCCCATACCTGATTTTCCCTTCATGCTGTAAACCCATTTGCTATTTATTATCTTCATATTCTTTTCTCTAGGAACTAAAGTCCATACTTCATGTTCGTTAATAGATTCCAATTCTTTCTTCATCGCACCAATCCATTCATTCCTATTTTGGCATTTCATGGTCTCCTCATAATTTTCGGGAACATATTCTTCTTCTTCTAATATCATGTTCGCCTTATTCATTTCTTTTATCCTTTGTGAACGCCTAACTCCTTGTTCTTGCAACTTAATTTCATTTTCCCTGATTTTTGCTTTATGTCTTTCCTCCAAAACCTTTTGGATATCTACTTTCTTGCGACCTGGTTTTACATTTCCTTCTTCGATAGGTTCTTCTTGTCTAGAATCCGTAGAATTGTCTACATTTGATGTCCCTGGTCTAATATCTAGACCGTCGCTTTCTTTATTAATTAGCTTTTCATATTTTTTTAAGGTTATAATTTCGCGAATATTGTCTTTATTTTCATTTCTGTACGATAACTCG